>CM077589.1:7500000-8750000 GCA_039657365.1 Stephania yunnanensis
AAGTAAGGATCACAAGCACATATATACAATAAATGGCGATAATATTTCAACACGTATTTGGTCAAGGTACTATCTCTCAACCCTTAATATATACAACCCTAATAGTATATAAAAGACATAAAATTCATACAACAAAATTAAAAACCTACAAAATTTGGTGTAGCAGCATTCAACTGGCTCAGAGGTAGTCATTGATCTTTTACTTGCCTGGTCTGCTACTCGATAGATCTATACACACCGTCATAAAAAAGACAGTGAGTAAAAGAAAGTAGAAAGTAACACTGAGAGACATTCGTTCACATTTCCAAGTATAAAACAAGTATCTGAAAGCATAATAATAGCAACTATACTAAAAGGAAATCATGTTATAAGATACTCCAGTTAAACAATATGAAGCTTACACTCGGCTAAGAAGTAATGATCTAGGGCTAGCTGGCCGAGAGTCCCATCACCAATGTCTTTTCCATTATATAAGGATGGACATGAGCTCTAAATATCTGTTGAAGGTCAAAGCTGAGCGATATGCCTCTATAATTTTTCGCAACTGCAGTCACCTATGATATATGTTTGCCAACAACCCCAGGTCCCATACCTCGTGTATTGCGCAAGATAGTTGTGAGATCCCAACAATCTCTGAAGTCTAGTAACCTCGTGTGTCGCTCATCTCAATCATGTCATGGTCCTACAAGAACAAATTTTATTACTAAAGAAATGACATGGTTTGAGAATCCATGATAAGTTAGTATTTATAGTTATTTAGTACTTTATTTTAGTATATTTAATTATTCAAAGTTTCCAAAATATATATTTAATTATATTTATTGGTCATTTTTAGGTGAAACGGAATGCGCGGTTGATTTCATGGCGAAAAATACTCAAATTGGAGTATTTACATGTGGTTATCAGATGTCAGACAATATGCCTCGAGTTACACGTAGCGCGGTAGGTAGAATAGGAGACAACATATTTCAACCAATTGGGAGCTGCCACGTCAGCGCATATCTTCTCTCAGCCAATTACATGCTGCCACGTCGGTGGTTTGCTACACAACAACTGCCGAGTGTCACGTTCTCACCCTGTCCAAACACATCATCACAGACGGTTCAACTAAGGGGAGAGCCCCACATCATGCTTACATCTCTAGCTTGCAGTCAACACACCATCTCCTCTAATCAGGAACCTCCACGCGTCACCATCACACTACACGTCACGCCAGCATTTCTACTCCTCGCTTCGGCTTCCATCGATTCGCTTCCTGATTCGTGTCCACATAAACTCCCAGATTTTCACACGAGTTGTGCGACTTTCACTCCGCCTCTTGGATGCCACGTGGCGCGTTCTTACCCAGCCAGCACGTCACTAGCAGGGGTCTTCTCCAATCAGACGACGCCACGTCACGCTGACTCACCGACCTACAACGTCATCAACAACTATCTTGACCAATCAGAAGGTGACACGTCAGCGCGATAGCATGAAATAGCCAATCGCGCTGTGACACATGGCGGACACCAATTGTTTAGCCAAAAATAGTCCTACGATGCTCCTCGGCGCACGTGTCACCTCCCCAACCCCTAAAATTAGTTTCTCTCACCTCTCGAGACCAATTTTTAGTAGTTTTATATATTAGGAACTTAGGTTTTATTATGGGGACCACCGACTATTATTATTTTGTTATCGACTTTCTTCAACGACGATGTTCAGCTAATCAACTCCTTGCCAAGGTCGGAGGGGAAGCAAGTCGGGATCATGGATTCTTGGCATATTATATGAGATCTTTTATTTTATTATTTAATTTAGTTTAATTTCTCATATTTCATTGTTGTTGATTTTAATGATTATGTTTTAGGTCTAGGGTATATATATGGCCAGTGAATGCTTTTAGGTGGACAATCTACAGTTATTTGGACCATTAGTATCCGTGTAATTGTGCTTTTATACCAATAAAGTAACAACACTCACCCATTTGCCGTCAAACCCTTACGGTTCTTGAGTGTGCAACAATTGAATCTAGGTTAATAACTTTTTAGGAAAGATTGAACACCATGATTGCCATTAAATCTTGATCTTGATTTGTGGAACTATAGACTTAGGTGTGACTTAGGTATTAATTAATTGTTTTCAAAATTAGTTTAGTTATTTTATTTATTTAATTTAGTTAGATTAGTTAGTTAAATTAATATTTATTTTAAAACCCCCGATTTTTCTTGTTGTTTTTAACCTAAGAAAGACTACCAATCTCTGTGGGATCGACCATTTGCCACTGTTCTACAAAATAGTTGATTTAGGAAACTTTTCTTTATTGACGCGTTCGGCGCGCGTCAATCCGACAAAGCAATTTCCATATCTAATGCACAATGGAAAATAGATTTAAACATTATGTAACACCTACCTAATAGCATGTTATTTCATTTGACTACATGTATAAACAATAGAGAATGACAAAGAATATGATTTGGAGTCAATGATGTGGCACCCCCCTCGCCCTGAGGTCGCCCCAGGGTGTTGTCATGTCGTGTGATCCTCGCCCGGTGGGCCTAACTTGTCACGGCCCAAATCTCTAACCCCCGTTTTAATTCCTTAATACGGATCATCGACCCTTGACATGGGACCTACACTGTGATACGTGCACTGACCGAGGCACGTGGCTGAGGGATATCGTATTTTTGTATTGATGTGTGCCTTATGTTATGTATTGTGTAGACTTACTAAGTCGGTTTGTACAGTTGTAGACGTCGAGACGAGAGCGGGGACACGCCTCGAGTAGCGTGCGAGCCGGGGAACCGGGTAGTTATTATTTTAGTAAGTCTTAATTAATATTAATATGAAATAAGAAATTACTTATAAGCCTATTGTTGTGTTTGCTAATGTAAATCAAATTAAAGGCCTATAGTTGAGTAAATTAAATGGAAAGCATATGATTGTTCTAGAGATACACATTGGCACATCTAGAAACTAGGTGAGTAATGAAATGGTGTCACTTGAGGTTGAGATAGTGGGAGTTAGTGGGATATATGGCAAGAGGTGGACCATTAGATGTTCCTCGGGATACATAAATCCATAGAGATCAAGGGCTAAGAAGGAACATCACCTTAATATATAATATTAGTGATCAAACAACATGCAAACCAAATCACTCATTCATTTTTACTGGAGAAGAAGGAGTTTCTGGAGAGGAGTGAATCATCAAGGTGTCGAAGGAATCCATGGGAGTCGGTGAGTAATTCTGAAGCTAGGGTACTACATTAACTAGGTACACATCCTTTTAGTTGAAATTAGAACAAGTTCCGATTTTAGGCTAATTTCAGATGGTAGATGATTGAGTGTTTTAGATTAATTTATATATTTGGATTCTTATTTCAAGTCGATAATCCGGCTATATTTAAATTCTTAATTGGGTTTTTAAATCATAAATATATGAATTTTTGAAGTTGCAACACCAAAACTAGAATTATGCATGTTGTATTAGGAATCAACCTGGGTAGTTTGGTCATAATCTACCCGTTTTGGATCCAAATTGATATAAACCAATGGCATTTGAAAGCGTATTTAAAGAGGAATAAATTTGCTTAACTGAAGGTATTTTGATTCAAATGTTTCTATGTCCAAACATGCTCTACAAGTAGGTGCTGGAATTAAAAAAGAAAGTTTTGAAACTAAACCTGTTAAGGGCATAACTCCCTAACTACTTATCCAAGTGAGCTGATCTTTCCATATGTTGTATTTGGATATATTTTCTGCCTTGTGACCAAATTTAGGAACTATATATTGGGAGAAATAGATTTTCTAATTCCGCAGGTTGGATTAAATTTCAATTAGACCTATGCCTAGTAAAATCATGATATCTCCTTCATTCTAAATCAGAATTTTGCAACCTAAACCTTTTTGGAAAGCTAAGAGAGAGACCAACAATAATTGTACTGGTGGAGGATTTCGATATTTTGACCATTTCATGCCTAAAGACTGAGTTAAAGTGTAGGACTGAAATTGAGACTTAGTTTAGTCTTTAGGGACTGATTTAGGAAGATTGATTTAAAGTCTATTGAACCAATTTAAATACACAATAAACACCACTAAATTGAGCTTAAACCCACTATATTTGGATTAAGGAGATATCAAACTCAGAAACCTAGGAAAAGGGTACGGGAGAGCGAATATAAGATTTGGAGTATCGGGAGGCCAGTAAAGCTATGACTTTACTTTGTTGTTGTGAGTATACCCAATGGAAAATTTACTTGACATTTCATTTCTATTAATTTTCATCCTTGCATAGTCCTTTTGACTATTTTTCCTTTGTATTCTTATATCATGTGCTCTTTGTGTCTATACTCACTCGATGAGTTTAGTTTGCATGATATCCATTCATTTGATTTGATTCATTGATTCTATCCCATGCAATGTCTATTCTTGTTGTTTTAAATGTGAATTGAATGATTAATAGCATGCTATTAGGCTAGTGAATATCTTATAAATGTTTAAGGGGACTTGTATTCCTTATTTGTTTAGGTTTGTAGATGTGTCTATGCCTTGACAATCCATACTTGGTATTTCTTGGAATTCAAAAAGTAGTTTTTTTTTTGCATTTAGGTCCCGTGAGGTGTGCGCGACTCATGGGGTTAGATTCCTTGGGGATGTCGGCACATGTTACTTGACACTGTATGACACTCAGGTTAGAGTCCCTAAGGTGGTCTTCACACTTGGGTTAGAGTCCCTGGTAACACTTGAGTTAGTTTCACTGCCGACCGGACCTAAGTCACCACTACTTAGCCTAGTGTCAGTATCACTTGTTTAACTCTGGTATTTACTCGTATATGGTTTATTTTCCAGTTTTCCCATTTATATGCTTTTAAATACCATTTGAATATTTGGAAATGCAAATTAAATTTGTCATCGGGGATTACTATTTTATTCTTGTACTCAGCGTCCTTTTTATGACGGTGGGTGCAGAGCCGTCTACTAGCAGGTCGGGCTAGGAGAAGTTCGTCAGTTATCCTTGAGCTTGCGGCGCGTCACTTCATCGATTGTAGGTCTTCTTTTGGTATTTTGATTGCATATGTTATATATGTCTTTCAGATACTATTTGGGGTTGTATATTGGGTTGAGCGCTAGTTCCCCGACTTGACTTAGACTATTTTACTGTTTCACTGCATTTTGAGGACTTTGTATATGTGATGTCATTTCCTGATTTTTCACACTTTAAGATTTTATAAATGGCTTCCGCATAAACTACTAATTGCTTCCGCGTAACCAATACGACTTCCGCTAATTAATTAATTTAATAAAATTTTTAATTAACTCTAAATTTTATAAACTGGTAGGAATAGTGTATTACTTATCCTGAATACGAGAAAAGAGGCGTCTAGGTTGTAAAGGTTGACTAATACGTAGTTAAGTCCTGCGTGGATATGATTAGGGCTTAATTACGAGATTAGGCCGGGCGGTGCCCTAAATTAAGAGAATGGTCGTCATACAACTACTATAACAACCCGCCCAAATTAATCCTAATTAATATTGTAACGTCCCGCCCTAAGTAATCATAATTAATTGATTAATTACAAATTATAACCCTAAGCTCATGATTTGGAGTCAATGATGTGGCAGCCCCGCGCCCTGAGGTCGTCCCAGGGTGTCGTCGTGTCGTGTGCTCCTCGCCTGGCGGGCCCAACTACTGTAATGGCACGCCCAAATTAATGTTAATTAATATTGTAACGTCCCACCCTAATTAATCTTAATTAATTGATTAATTACAAATTATGACCCTAAGCTCGACCCACGTGGATGACGCGAAAAAGTCTAGGGCATGCTTGACGAGGTAATTTTAGTTATTTTTGTGTGACACGTGTTCATTTATTGTATTGTAATTAAAAAAATTTCGTCGCATTAGTGTTAGGATTTTCATTTGGTCACATTGTGTGCATCTAGTTACAAAAGCGTGGGCACTCCAGGGTGCGTTTAACATGGGTGTTTGATAGTTGGGGTTTAAGGGTCACATCACCCATCACATTACCCATCACATCACATCACCATCCCTCACTTTTTTTCTCTCTCATCTACAAATAAAAAAACCCTCTCTCTCTCTCTCTCCAACTGATCCTCTCTCATCTCCCTCTCATTTTTTTCTTCTTCTTCATCCCCAAATTTATTTCACCATCAAATTTGGTATCATCTTCACCAAGCTCTCCTCCCTTAACACTCTCGGCCCTAGAATCACCACCTCTCACGCCGACGATCATTCTAATTCGAGGTAGTGGTGGTTGTTGTTGTTGAGTTTTTGAGAAAATTTAAGAGTTTTTAATGGTGCTTATAATTGATAAATGGAGAAGTAGATGAAGCTTTATTGAAGTATTGATGTTAATGTAGTTGTTGTTATTAATTTGAGAAAAAAAAAAAAAAAAATAGCGAAGTCTCTGGAGAGATGAAACTTTGTCTCTCTAGAGATAAATATGAAGGAGAATGGGGGTAGTCAATGGTATGGGCCTTGCTACCCCAGGCCCGTGTTAGATCGAGCTGGCCCAGACCCAAGCGAGTCGAGCGGAGCTGGCCCAAACCCGGGGAGGCTCAGTTCAGGCCCAACCTTCCCCTAAATAAATTACAAAAATGACATAAAATAGACAAAAATAGTTGGAAATTATGAAAAATTCCAAAAACAAATATAAAAAATTAGAAAAAAATGGGAAAAGAGTTTCGAGGCTTTTTCGAGCGTTTGGCACCCTGGTATAACCTGAAAAGTGTGCAAAAGCTAAATCTTTTGGAATAAAATCTCAAATTTTTGATCCCACATTATAAACTCACTTAATGATATTTAAAATAATTAAAATGGTATAATTGGACACCAAGGACTTAGGAGACCAAAGTCGAGTGTCGGATGCTCATCTCGAGGCGTGACTGAGATATTTTAAAGGGTTATTTGTGATTGCTTGAGGTAAGTAAACCCACGAGAAAGTCAACTTAGAATTTGCTTTTTTCTTTTGTAATTTACTTATTTTCTTATTACTTTTCGCCAGTTCGGTTTGCATACTTACTATATTCCCGTTTGTGCTTATGTATGGTCGAAGGGACGGTATGACCTCTTTCCGGCTCTCTGATAAATGACGATCTGAGTGTTGCTACGGTGTTGGTCATACCTTAGACTATGTGTGAGATTTCTCTCCGCGAGTCGATGATCTCAAAAGTGAGTTGACGTGAGGCTCGCCTCCATCACAGAGTTCCTCTCTTTTTAGGAGAGTTCCTCATTTCGATCATAAAAAGGAGGCGGGGATTACCTTGCCTTCAGGGCCTTCTCGGTTTAGTATTTGAATCCTAAGGCTCGACAACTATACACCACACTCGCATTCCATATTCTTGATTATTTCAAAGACTTATATTTATGCTTTACATTTTCGTTTATTTACTTTATCTGCATGAATTGTAGCCATTTTTCTTGGATTTCCCATGAATACTAACTGAATTTCTCTAAGATTTACTCACTGGAACTTGTCATTATTTTTGTGGCAAGTTGTAGATTTTATGATGATCTGGATCTAAAGAGCTACAGTAGCTTTACGTGTAGGTGTTTGTATGTACTATCTTTCGGAGATCATTTTAGGAGACTAATGACTTGATACATGTATATTGACATTTATTATACCTTTTTGTTGCCTTTATTGATATACATGGTATCCTTTTATCGGGTTTTCACCCCATAAGTTTATTAATCAATGCAAAATTTGTTTACATTACTTATTTGCATATTGTTAAGACTCCCGCTGTTAAAATAACTTAAGTGAGTCAAACAACCAAATTAAGTTGTAAAACTTCATAACTTAGTATATTTCGACAAAATAATCTTTTAAACATTGAAATTGAATAAGTCGAGATGGTTAGTTCGCGGGCAGTCATGGAAAGGTGTGCAAGTGACATGGCATGACCTGGCGACGTGTTTGGCCATGTGGCGGTGCTCGATTTGTCTTGGGGCCATCATAGTTGGTATCAGGCCTAGGTTCAGGTGAACCTAAGGGAAAGTTTAAATATAATCGAATAATACTTAACAAACAAACATTAGATATGGAAACTCAAAAATCCTAACTTGAATCTTTAGTTGGGAAGTGTATTACTGAGGATTATGTATGTGTTATGTCTTGATTGTATTATATATACACACATTACGAGTTTGATTTGACATGCGAATACAATTGCATACACCAATGGACAACAACCTACCGCAGCTGGCATTGGAGGCATGACAAGTAATGATACGCCAGTTGTTAATTTTTTATTTGACTCTTTGTGAGATGGTTATTGCACATGATTGACAACTAGCAAAAATACGCACACTCCTTAACGCTAAAAAGACTAGTTGATTTGACTAGAGATACACATGGTGATTGACTCAAATGCGAAAAATTAGAATACTTGTAAAATGATACCCACACCTCTGCCAGAGATAGTACCTACCCAAAAGAATATTAAGATTATAAAGAAGGATAAGTGGAGACAAGGCAATAGTTTAGGGAATAATCAGCTAGTGTCAAGTCAAATATGCAGTAGTTTATAGTGCGCCCCTAAAGGACATAAAAAGATGTAATATAAACCTAAGACTATGACATCAGCACCACAACTGAGTAGCCAGATGACGACACCAAAGGAGAAACAACCAGTTAATTGCTTTGGATGCAAGCAACTATGACATTGCAAGATCAAATGTTCTCAAAAGCTCAGTGGTGTCAATTGCAACATCATCAATAATAGCGCTACTGCTATGGGCTAAAGCCCCTAGTTCGAGAGGTGTCTGAATGGTACACCGAGGAGAAGATTTAACTACTAGTTCAATTCCTACATGTTTAGAAAATGGTGATGTTATATCGTTTCATACATGGTGTGTGATATGTGAGTTAAGATTTGACCATATTTAGAGTCAGCATACACCTTATTCTCGGCACAACAACCGAAGGTTAGGTGTCGCGCTAACTAAATTTGTGTAGGATACTTATTTTGGGTTAGTGGACGATAATTGTCAAAAATGTTTTCGTAAGTCAGGACTTTTGAGCAATGAGTCACTCGGTTGGTTACTGCAATGAGTAAAAAGGACAGTCTGAAAAAGAAGTTCACAGTATAAAAGGAAACAAACATTATCACACCTCGAGATCTCATCGATACTAAGATGTAAGATAATTATTTCATGCATACTGCTGTTTATGAGTTGAAAAGTTTTATGGGCTTAAACGCCTTTTAGGGAAATGACATATCCACGACATGAATGATCGATGTCTGAGCTGAAAAGTATAGGGTGTGTAGTATGGCAGATGAGTTTGTAAGCGTAATCTACCTAATAGGAATTTATAGAGTGACGCGCGCCGAACACGTCAATAAAGTAAAGTTTCATAAACCAACTATTTTGTAGAATAGTGGCAAATGATCGATCCCACAGAGACTGGTTGTCTTTCTTAGGTTAAAACAAAAAAAAATCAGGGTTTTAAAATAAATATTAATTAAACTAACCAATTTAACTAAATTAAATAAATAAATTAACTAAACTAATTATTAAAATAATTAATTAATAATCAATTAACACCTAATTAATGCCTAAATAACACCTAAATCTCTAGTTCCACAAATCAGAATCAAGATTCAATAGCAATCATGGTCTTCAATCTTTCCCAAAAAGTTATTAATTTAAATTCTCCTAGATTAGCTATAGAAAATCGACATCCGCTTGAAATTCCTAGTTCCCCTAATCTCGATAGCCAGGACGTCCGCCACTAACTATTTCCCCAATTAATGTATAACCCTAGACATCCGCCAATCAGGTTTAACACACTAACTGTAGTAATATAGATATGTGGGAACACTAATCATAAATAACCGGATCGCATCCGCTATCGATTTAACCTAGATTCGATTGTTGTACATTCAAGAACTGAAAGGGTTTTACTGAAAACGGGTGAATGTTTGTTACTTTATTGGTCTAAAAGCGCAATTACACGGATACTAATATTCCAAATAACAGTAGATTGTCCATCTAAAAGCATGCACAAGCCTCATACATACCATAGATCTAAATCATAATCATTAAAATCAACAACAATGAAATAGAAGAAATTAAATTAATTAAATAATAAAATAAAAGATATCACATAATATGTTATGAATCCATGATCCCGACTTGCTTCCCTTTCGACTTAGGCAAGAAATTGATTAGCCGGACATCATCTTTAAAAATCAATACTAAAAACTAATAGTAGTTAATCTAAAATTTTACGAATTAGTTCCTCTAATAATACATATGTTCCTAATATATAAAAATACTTCAAATTGGACTCGGATACTAATTTTAGGGGTTGTGGAGGTGACTCGTGCGTCGAGGAGCATCGTAGGAGTGTTTTTAGATCAAAATTTCGACTCTGCCATGTGTGTCTGTACGTGATTCACTGATTTATAACTGCCAAGCCACGTGTCTCAACAGGATTGGACCGCCCAGTCATCGCCGCTGAATTGTCGCCGCCCGATTCGCCGAGAACTCTGCGTGCATGCATTGTGTAAGGGTGACTCAGCTCCACGTGTCTGTACGTGGTTGGCTGAAACGCTTTCTGGTGACATATCTGGCCAATAGGAGCTCGCCAAGTGTAAGCGCACTGGCGGAAGAAGAATTCGTGCTACTCGCGCGAATTACTGGGAGTCTGTGTGGTCACGCATCTCGAGGTCAATCGATAGGTTGCTGTGTTGGGGCATGTGCTCTAGGTCAATCCATTAACTGTCTTTATGAATACTTTTAGTTAATAAAATAGAGGATTTCATTTGCTGTTTATTATAATTAATTTGCATGTTTACATTATAATAAGATCCATGGGTATTTACAGAAATATAATAAATGTCCCTAGTCGATCATTATACTGGGAACTATATTGAATTAAGACTAGTGTAAGTCTTGATTGATGATCATATGATGATTATACGTATAGAGATACGAATCAAGATCACGAGTACTTGTTAGGGAACAAAGTACTGGACCGACCCGCTATGAGAACATCACATGGATTAAGTCATAGTTGTTTCTCATGATAAGTATATTTTTCAGGTCCTCGACTTGAGATTATCGTAGAGACTTCAACATTAGGAACATAGTGATTTGACACTATCAAACGTTGTCTTTAACCGGACGATTATAAAGGTTGTGATTGGTTACTATGTGAGCAATGTGATGAAGTTGTGTAATCAAGATATAATTTGTCCCTCTCATATAAAGAGAGATATCCAGTGGATCCCTCGATGTGTTAGAATGTTAAAAGGCCTAGTCTAAGTGAATCGATATTGATCAATGTCACTTGGATGTTTTCAGTCTACCTAGAGATCGAGACTAGTACGATTGAACATGTTGGATGACAATTCCATGCCTTATGTTTGATCAAAAGGATATCGTGTGACAAAATGATGTTATATACACTATTGATTAGGTTGTATCGATTTGATATTCGTATAACTTGGGTAGTCATAATGTCTTGCTAGAGGCCGCTTATGACTTGTATACCAAAATGTGTTTTGGTACACTGCAAACGTTGTATGAGCCTATTGGGTCGCACACTAAGAATGGTTTTGCGAGATTTTAAGATGGTTCGGAAAAATGAATTTTATATGATAAAATTCATGACGGAAACGTCCTTGTGGTGTATTACACTTATACTTCTTTAAGTAGGGGTATATGTGTAATTTACTTAACCGTCTATATACAAGGGTTGTATAAATAGACGTTTTAAGTTAGAACACACAGAAAAAAGATCAAAAGGCCGAAACTCTATTTTCGTTTTAGAAACGACTTAGGGTTTTTGGTATGCTCTGGATCGTTTTGGAGAGAAACAAAAGGTTTGGTATTCTCTCAAAGCTAGCACTTCGAATCTCGTACCGTTCGTGTGTGGACTACGGTAGAGGCGTTCGTCGTTGCCAGCGCCTTAGAGATCGATTAACCTTCAGAAAGGTACATTACGACAGAGGTATGATTAAGTTTTCATGGTTTAAACGTTTTGAATGGAATTAGATTCGGATCCTGTTGGGGTTTTTGTCAAAATTGTTTTGTAATCTCCGCTGCGTATGAACCCCAAAACCCAACAGTGGTATCAGAGCATTCGAGTTCGATTCCATTAAATTCATTGCATGTTTTCTTCTGATATATACATGATATCTGATTGAAAGCATATTAATAGTCGATGTATATGTGATGTACATAAGTTTCCTGTGAGATTTATTATCATGTTTTGTGTATATGATACACATATTCGTGATTTAATTAAAATCAGTTTCGTACATGCTAGTAACCATGTTAGGTTAATTCAAATAATTTTAATGAATTAAATTTCGTGTTCTGTGATCCATGACACCATTAGGTTCGATTGGGATAGTAGTTCATGATTCAATTACATGTTTGTGATTATTTGGATGAGGACCGAAATTGCAAATAATTAATTTTCGAAATTATTTATTTATAATTACTTAATTTTCGAAATTATTTATTTATCTTGTTATATCTATTTTGTTATGAAGTTTCTATTTGATAAAGATAGATAACAAATTAGAATATGAGATAAATATCAAGAATCTTGTTATTGGTGATATACTAGGATTCAAATATCTTTAATCCAAAATAAATAATTAATTTTCGAAATTACTTATTTATCTTGTTATATCTATTTTGTTATGAAGTTTCTCTTTGATAAAGATAGATAACAAATTAGAATAAGAGATAAATATCAAGAATCTTGTTATTGGTGATATACTAAGATTCAAATATCTTAAATCTAAAATAAATAAATAATTTTCGAAATTAATTATTTATCTTGTTATATCTATTTTGTTATGAAGTTTCTATTTGATAAAGATAGATAACAAATTAGAATAGGAGATAAATATCAAGAATCTTGTTATTGGTGATATACTAGGATTCGAATATCTTAAATCCTAATTGGATTAGGATAAGATGATTAGTTAGATGTGGGCCCGGATTAATTAAAATGTTTTAATTGACTTAATTTCGGATAAATTAAGGGGTATTTTTAGGATAATAAAATCATCGAAAAATATGATTTTATATAGCGAATTTTAATTTTCGGAATTGAGATTCGTCTTCTAAAAAAAAAAAAAATGGGCCCGCTGCCCCCTGTACCCCGTCCTCTGACCGGCCAGCGGGACTGCCGTCTAACTAATCCTAGCGCACGGAAATTCTTTTATTAGTGAATAGTATAAAAATTTCCAAATTGTTTAGTGATTGAACAAATCAATAGAATATATGATATTTCATTGTTTACATAAAAATCACTAAAATTGAATAAAATCTCTCTATTAAATTTTAAGTCTCATGTCATCCATTTTAAACACTTGTCGAAGGCCTCGATCACACTAATATAGTTTCAGCCATAGCTGGGTGTATTGTGTTATCTTGGTGAGACAAGTTGGGTAAGAGTTACCTAAATGTTTAAAATGGTCCGACTTAATAAAGCCATCAAAATAATTTTGAGCTTTAGGCAAATGATGAGATAAAAACATGCTAAGACATAAGATGTCCCGTATCTCATAAAAGGATCTAAAAATTACATAAGATGTACTTGGTAAGCTGTTACCTACCTACCTAAATAATCTAGTTCTCGTGTTTCATGCCATAACTCGTCATAGAATTAGGTGAAATATGGATTTTAGTCCCCTAAATAAACAGTTGTTTTAGGATGGTTGTTAATTTAGTGGGAGTCTATTCCTCTATACTAAAATAAATTTTGCATAATCTTTATTGTAGATCAATGGCCTCTTCAAGTAACAATAATCCCCTCACATCGCGATCTATCCTTGAGAAGGATAAGCTATCTGGGACTAACTTTCTTGATCGGTTCGAAACTTGAGAATTGTTCTTAAGCATGAACACAAGTTGTATGTCATGGATGCTCCAATCCCCGAGGACCCACCACCAATGCTACGAAAGTCATGAAGGATGCGCATAATAAGCATGTCAACGATTCTACGATGTTGAATGTATTATGCTTTGAAACTATGGTTCTGAACTTCGAAGGACATGGAACTAATGGAAGCCTACGACATGGCTATAACGCTGAAAGAAATGTTCTAACAACAAGCTAGGCAAGAAAGGTTCGAGACAGTCAAGAACCTACATTCTTGCAAGATGACTGAGGGTGCGTCAGTTAGTCCTCATGTTTTGAAGATGAAGGGCTATGTTGACCAGCTTGATAGACTCGGATTTCCCATAAGCCAAGAGTTGGCTACAGATTTGATCATGAATTCATTACCAGAGAGTTACTCACAATTTGTGATGAACTACAATATGAATAATATGGAGAAATCAATTTTAGAGTCGCATTTGATGCTCAAAACTGCTGAACAAAATATCAAGAAACCCTATAGTAATAGTTGATGGTCTAAATGGGAAAGGGAATGAAGAATAAAGGCAAAGGCGAGGCTAGAGTTGCCAAGGTTGTTTCTGCACCTGTCGCAAAGCCTATGGTACAAGTCAAGACACGGCCTGTTCCTGCTTCAAACACCCAAAAGAAAAGGAAGAAAATTGTCATTTCTGTAATCAAACCTATCTTTGGCATTGTCGTCTCGGACACATAAACGAGAAACGCATAACGAAGCTCCATAAAGATGGGCTTCTAGATTCATTTGATTTAGAAACATATGAAACATGCATATCTTGTTTACTAGGCAAGATGATTAAAATTCCCTTTACTAGACACAGTGAAAGGGCAAGTGATTTATTGGGTCTAATACATACTGATGTATACGGTCCTATAAACACAATGGCTAGAGGAGGTTATCGGTACTTCATTACATTTATCGATGATTTCAATGAGATATGGTTATGTATATCTAATGAAACATAAAGTGAATCATTTGAGATGTTTCGAACGTTTCAAAATGAAGTGCGAATCAACTTGGTAAAACTATCAAAACACTTCGATCGGATCGAGGTGGTGAATATTTAAGCCGGAATTTGATGATCATCTTAGAAATTGTGGGATTGTCTCCCAATTGACTCCACCAAAGCAACTCCAACAATGGAATGGAGTTTCGAAAGGAGAAATCGAACCTTATTAGATATGGTTGAATCTATGATGAGTCATGCGAGATCTTCCATTATCCTTTTGGGGTTATGCATTACGAACTGCATCTTTCACTCTAAATCGAGTTCATTCTAAAGCGGTTGATAAAACACCATATGAGATATGATACGGGAAGAGACCTAGTTTGTATTTTCTTAAGATTTGGGGTTGTGAGGCTTACGTAAAGCGACAAGTCTCAGAAAAACTAGCACCTAAATCTGACAAGTGTTTATTTGTGGGGTATCCTAAGGAAACAAAAGGATATTACTTTTATAATCCCGCTGAAAACAAAGTGTGTGTTGCTCAGTATGGTGTCTTTATGGAAAAACTATTTATTTCAAAAGACACTAGTGGGAGAGAAATAAATCTTGAAGAAGTTCAAGAATCACAGGTAAACACTGAATCGCAACTGGAAGTTCAACAACGTTCCGAACCAGTTGAACCTCCACAAGTGACACAAGGCCCACGTAAATCTAGTAGGGTAAGACATGAGTCAGAGAGATTCTGATTTCTCATTACTGATAGTCGTGATGTGTTGCTTATAGACCAAAATGAGCCCACCACTTATCAGGAGGCTATGTCTGGACCAGACTCAGATAAATGGCTAAGTGCCATGAACTTTGAGATGCAATCCATGTATGATAACCAAGTTTGGAAATTGGTTGATTTACCTGAAGGTGGTAAGACCATTGGATGTAAATGGGTTTTCAAGAAGAAGACTGACATGGATGGCAAAGTGCATACTTTTAAAGCATGACTTGTAGGAAAAGGTTTCAGCGGACTCAAGGTGTTGATTATGATGAAACTTTTTCGTCGAAGAGCCATGCTTAAATCCATATGAATTTTAATTGTCATTCTTGCATATTATGACTATGATATATGGTAAATGGATGTAAAAATAGCATTTCTTAATGGAAAGTTGTTTGAGGACGTGTATATGACACGACCTGAAGGTTTTGTACATCATGAGAATTTTAGGAAGGTATGCAAGCTTCAAAGATCCATTTATGGATTAAAGTAAGCTTCTCGGATTTGGAATCTTCGTTTTGATGAAGCAATCAAGGATTTTGGTTTTATTAAGAACGAAGATGAGCCTTGTGTATACAAGAAGGTCAGTGGGAATGTAGTTTTTCTGGTACTGGTATGTTGATGATATATTACTCATTGGAAATGACATCCCAACATTGCAGAGTGTCAAGTCTTTGTTAGGGAAGTGTTTCTCAATGAAAGACTTAGTAGATGCAGCCTATATCCTAGGGATAAGGATCTATAGAGATAGATCTAAGAGGCTAATTGGTCTAAGTCAGAGTGCTTACATAGACAAGGTGTTGATTAGGTTCAGTTTGCAAGACTCTAAAAGAGGATTGTTGCCAATGTCTCATGGCATAAGTCTCAGCAAGATTCAATGTCCTAAGACAAATGATGAGCGAGACCGTATGAATAAGATTCCATATGCATCAGCTATTGGATTTATCATATATACCATGTTATGCACTCGACCTGATGTATCGTATGCTTTGAGCACTACAAGCAGATATCAGTTAGATCCTGGTGAGAGTCACTGAATAACAGTAAAGAACATCCTTAAATACTTAATAAGGACTAAGGAAATGTTCTTGGTCTATGGAGGTTTTGGAAATGATCTAGTTGTAAATGGTTACACAGATGCAAGTTTTCAAACTGATATAGATGATTTTAGATCGCAATGGATTTGTATTTACTTTGAATGGGGGTGCGAAGTAAGTTTGAAAGTTTGAAACAAGAGATCGTAGCATTCTACAACGAAGCTAAGTATATTGCGGCGTCCAATGCAAAGAAAGGAGGCGGTTTGTGTCAAAAAAAAAGTTCATTTACGAACTAGGTGTGGTTCCAAGTATTGCTAACCCTGTTTGTTTGTATTGTGACAATAACGGGGCAATATCACAAGCCAAGGAACCTAGATCACACTACAGATCCAAACATATACTCGGGCGTTTTCATCTCATCGAGAAATTATTGAGAGGGAGACGTAAAGATTTGCAGAGTACCTCCTGAAGACAACGTTGTGGATCCATTGACAAAAGCTCTTCCACAAGCAAAACATGATGGTCATGTTAGATCATTAGGCATTAGATGCATATATGATTGGCCCTAGTGCAAGTGGGAGATGTTAGGGCATGTGCCCTAGGTCAATCCATTAACTGTCTTATGAATACTTTTAGTTAATAAAATAGAGGATTTCATTTGTTGTTTATTATAATTAATTTGCATGTTTACATTATAATAAGATCCATGGGTATTTACATAAATATCATAAATGTCCCTAGTCGATCATTATACTGGGAACTATAATGAATTAAGACTAGTGTGAATCTTGATTGACGATCATATGATGATTATACGTATAGAGATACGAATCAAGATCACGAGTACTTGTTAGGGAACAAAGTACTGGACCGACCAGCTATGAGAACATCACATGGATTAAGCCATAGTTGTTTCTCATGATAAGTATATTTTTCAGTCCTCTGACTTGAGATTATCAGAGACTTCAACATTAGGAACATATTGATTTGACACTATCAAACGTTGTCTTTAACCGGACGATTATAAAGGTTGTGATTGGTTACTATGTGAGCAATGTGATGAAGTTGTGTAATCAAGATAGAATTTGTCCCTCTCATATAAAGAGAGATATCCAGTGGATCCCTCGATGTGTTAGAATGTTAAAAGGCCTAGTCTAAGTGAATCGATATTGATCAATGTCACTTGGATGTTTTCAGTCTACCTAGAGATCGAGACTAGTACGATTGAACATGTTGGATGACAATTCCATGCCTTATGTTTGATCAAAAGGATATCGTGTGACAAAAGGATGTTATATACACTATTGATTAGGTTGTATCGATTTGATATTCGTATGACTTGGGTAGTCATAATGTCTTGCTAGAGGCCGCTTATAACTTGTATACCAAAATGTGTTTTGGTACACTGCAAACTTTGTATGAGCCTATTGGGTCACACACTAAGAATGGTTTTGCGAGATTTTAAGATGGTTCGGAAAAATGAATTTTATATGATAAAATTCATGACGGAAACGTCCTTGTGGTGTATTACACTTATACTTCTTTAAGTAGGGGTATATGTGTAATTTACTTAACCGTCTATATACAAGGGTTGTATAAATAGACGTTTTAAGTTAGAACACACAAAAAAAAGATCAAAAGGCCGAAACTCTATTTTCGTTTTAGAAACGACTTAGGGTTTTTGGTATGCTCTGGATCGTCACTACAAGAAATTTGAGCTTTTACTACAAATTTGACGAATCATTTGTCACGGTTTAAAATAAGCGTATCCAATAGTCATTTTAGTGACGGTACATTAATCGTAAACAAAGCTTTTATACATTAACACTTATTTTTGTCACGACTTAGATTTTGCGTGATGAAAAGAAGCTTTAGAGACGAACATGTTTCCATCACAAATAGGTACAAATTTTTCGTCGCGTAAAGTGTGTTTGCTCACAATTATTATTCCGTAACAAATGAAAACACAATTTTTGATACACGCGCGAAACCGAAACTCCCAGCAACCTCATTCCCATTTTTTTTCCCATTTTTTTGAGCGACACCGAAACTTTATCCGCCCTTCGCGTCCCACTCCACCCTACTGTTTGCGCGAAACCGCCTCCACTTCGTCGTCGTCGTCGCGCCTCCACTTCGTCGTCGTCGTCTCTGGTCATCCCCTTCCCTCGTCCTCCTCTTCCCTGGTCCTCGCGTCTCCTCCCCCCGTTCATCTCCCCGTCGTCCTGCATCTCCCTGGTCATCGTCCTCGTCCTTCATCGCGCCTCCTCCCTCTGCATCTCGCGGACTCGCTGGTCGTCCTGCATCGCGCCTCCTCCCTCTGCATCTCCCTGGTCACTGGTCGTCCTGCATCGCGCCTCCTCCCTCTGCATCTCGCCGACTCGCTGGTCGTCCTGCATCGCGCCTCCTCCCTCTGCATCGCGCCTCCTCCCTCTGCATCGCGCCTCCTCCCTCTGCATCTCCCTGGTCGCTGGTCGTCCTGCATCGCGTCTCCTCCCTCTGCATCTCGCCGACTCGCTGGTCGTCCTGCATCGCGCCTCCCTCTGCATCGCGCCTCCTCCCTCTGCATCTCCTTGGTCGCTGATCGGCGCGCGGCGCCTGGCCCATGTGCTGGTCTCCTGGCCGGTCTCGGCATTGCTCCCTGGTCGGCAAAAAAAGGTAGACCCGAATCCTCATCTCACCCCCTGGTTTCTTATGTACTTGAAGCATATATGTATGTAAATTAATTAATTAGTAATCGTGAAACTCAGATTAGAGTATTGATCAAGATTAATTTTCAAGTAGATGGGAGCTTATGATGAGCAAATGAAGTTTTTTTGTGCTGGTGGTAGTCATTATTATAGGGAATGCAGGGTTAATTCCAATTTCAAATAGGAAGTTACTGTTGATACTTCTTAATTGCTTGTGTTAGTGATTGATTGGAAGCTAGGCACAGACAGCCCTATTGATTTAGATGCATTCGAATTGCAAAGTGTAGGTTAGGAAATGGAAGCTTTTGCTTGAATTCATTGGCTTCACTTTTGGTCACCAACATTTGGAAAAAAATTGAAGAACATACACATCTTGTGCGAACTTTCTTTTGAATGGTACCATATGACAAGCTACTTGTAATTTTGAAGTAAACTGTGCTTTATCGCTGATTAGTTTTATGAAATTCAGGCTAGTTAGATGAATCCATGTCAGTATCTTTCTTTCTGCTCAACTATAGACTTCTTACAGGGCAGCCTCTTTCTCATGGGATCTAGAGTAACACTAATATTATCGTTATAAAGTGATAAATTGAATTAATTCCAGTTTGAAACCCCCCTAATGGAAGCAATTTTTTTAATAACTGGGGATAGGCTATGCCTACTACTTGTTAAATTGGAACTCTTATAATGTTTGGTAAACTTTTGAGAAGATTGCAATTGTGCTTCATTTGACAAGGCTGTTAGTCAATAAATTTTTTGTCTTTCTTTAATGCTAAAGTTATTTAGTCGTTTTTGAACACAAATGATCTTTAGTTCTAAATCGAGCACAATGGAAGAGCATCCACCTTGTAGCTAACCCCAACTAATTTGGGATTGAGGCTTTGTTGTTATCTTTTTAAAAGGCAAGCCACAATTCATAAATTAATTAAATGGTTTTTTTTTTAATATTTTGATCTACGACGAGTTTGACAATGCCCTAGATGTATAGCTTTCTTACCACCAGTGGTGAAGAAAACAAGTTTATGTAAGTCTATCTAAACTAATATTTATATATTTTAAGACATGCAAATTAATAGAAAAATATGTCGTTCATGAATATATTTTTAGATTAATTAAAAATGTTTCTGGTACATCCAAAACTTTAAGCACAATTAATTGAAGCACCTAAAGCTACGTGAATTCCATTCAAACAAACTCCTTAAAAAGGAATCAAAACTTCTTTCTTTTAAAAAGGTAAGCAAACCTTTGTAAAACATAAAAGCCATCATAGTGAAAACTAAATAGGTTTTCTTCCAAAACCTTTATGCTTTTGATCTCTAAATTTTTTATTAGTGTACATTTGATCGCTGAACTTTTATTGTTATACATTTGATCCTTGAACTTTTGAGTTTTTGTGATTTTGATCCCCAAAGTTTAAATTTTCTATGTTTTTGAGGGAAGTCAATTTGTTTTTTTTTTTTTTTTTTTTTTTTTTTTTTTTTTTTTACTTTTGTTGGCCAATGTTAGTTGTTCGATTTAAGAATATAAACTACTTTGCTTTTTTTGACTAGTCACACAACACTCTTATTACCCACATCGTTGAAATTTGATACTTTAAATGATGGAAAAACTAAATGTATATCTTTGTTCGATTTAGTAATAGATATTAATAAAAAAATTAGAAACCAATAGCATGAAGTATACAAAGTTTAGAGATGAAATGATGAATTTTGCTTTATTAATATTATGAGAATTAAAAATAAAATTTCTATTTAAAAATGAATACCTGTCAAATGGCAGATGGCCTCTGATACAAGGTTGTGAATTTTCTTACATTCCTACAATGTGTGTATTTGGTAGGATATTTCATATTTATTTTACCAGTAAAGCATGTCATGATCAACATTATAATGCATTAGAATCATGTATTGAGGTAATTGCTTAATCTTTGATGTTATAGTTGTTTGTAATTTCATGTTCGTACACTTGCTAGGGATGATAAATATATTCTATTGTAATAATCTTCATTTAATTGTGTTAATGTCATGTTTCATAATCTCAGTGCAGAAATAATGGATAAGAGTTGGATATCTATAGTTGATCGAAATTCTCAAGAATGTATGGATGGGTATGAACAATTTTTAGATTTCGCTTATGCCGATAACGGGATAAAGGAAAAAATTTATTGCCCATGCAAGGAGTGTTGCAATAGATTTTTAAAGTCTAGAGAAAAGGTTAAAGGACATCTTATTTTAAATGGATTCTTAAATCATTACAAAAATTGGATTTATCATGGAGAATCTAATACTCCTTCAGATTGTTATGAAGATAATGAAGAAAGACATAAATCGTTTCATGATGATATGGTTGGAATGGTACATGATGCATTTGGGATTCCTAATATTGATGATGCGGAGACTGAAAACTTGAGTGAATCTACACAAGTGTTTGGACCTAATGAAGAAACCAAATCCTTTTTAACCTTATAAAAGATGCAGAACAACCATTATATCCAGGATGTGAGAAATTCACTCAACTTTCATTCATTGTACGGATGTTGAGCTTGAAAGTAATGAGTGGTTGGACAGATAAGTCGTTTACTTTGTTGCTTGAGTTGTTGATAGAAGCATTTCCTGAAGGCGTCCGATTACCTAATTCATATTACAAAGCAAACAAAATGACCACAGATTTGGATTTTACTTATGAAACATGGGATGCATGTCCTAATCATTGTATGTTGTTCAAAGATGAAAATAAGGATATTGGTGAATGTGTTATTTGTCATGCATCAAGGTATAAGGAAGATGATTCTAATGACCCAAATACAAGTAAAAATACAATTGCAAATAAAAATGGGGGAAAGCGAGTTGCAGCTAAACAAGTGAGATATTTTCCATTGAAACCTAGATTGAAAAGATTATTTATGTCATCGAAAACATCTTCACTCATGACATGGCATGCAAAAGAGCGAATTGATGATGGTGTATTGAGGCATCCTGCAGATTCTCAAGCTTGGAAGGCTTTTGATACAAAAAATTCTTCATTTGCTAGTGAAATACGAAATGTAAGACTTGGACTAGCAACAGATGGATTTAACCCATTTAGGAATATGTCGTTAGTTCATAGCACTTGGCCTGTTGTATTGATGTGTTACAATTTGCCACCTTGGTTGTGTATGAAACAACCATTTTTGATTTTATCAACACTCATTGATGGGAAATATGGACCAGGGGATAAGCTAGATGTATTCATGCAACCAATTATTGAAGAGTTGAAAGAACTATGGAACGAAGGTGTACTCACATATGATGCATCCACAAATGAAATGTTCGAACTTCATGCTGCATTGTTGTGGACCATTAGTGATTTCCCCGCTTATGCTTATCTCTCAGGATGGAGCACCAAAGGAAAGTTTGCATGTCCTTGTTGCAATATAGAAACAAAATCTCAATGGTTGAAGTATGGTGGTAAATATTGCTTTACAGGACACCGAAGATTTTTACCTATGGATCATAAGTTTCGGAGGGATAAATTTTTTGATGGGAAGTGGGAGTGGGATAACGTGCCTAACTATTTGACAGGTAGTGGGGTGTTACATCAACTAGATAAGTATGAGATACTTAATGAGTATAGAAAAGAAGATCTTATGAAAAAAATTAAAGTAAGCAGTGTTAAAAGACGAAGAGAAGAATATGATGACCCTGTCATTGTCAAGAATAAGGTGCATAGTTGGAAAAAAAGAGTATATTTTTCGAACTTCCGTATTGGGAGTATAATTTGATGCGCCACAATCTGGATGTGATGCATATTGAGAAGAATGTTTGCGACAATGTGTTTTTTACATTATTAGGTGTGGATGGAAAATCTAAGGACGGTTTGAATGCAAGACGTGATTTGCAGGAAATGGGTATTAGAAAACCTTTACATGTTCAAAAAAGGGTTCTAATAAATTTTATATACCTCCAACGACGATTTTCAATGAATAAGAAAGAAATAACTATCTTTTTAGAGAGATTGAAGAGTGTGAAAGTGCCAGATGGGTATTCTTCAAATATTTCACGATGCGTCAATGTTAAAGAACGTGTTATTCGAGGTCTCAAAAGCCATGACAACCATATTCTCTTACAACAATTACTTCCTTTGGCTATTCGAGGAGTGTTGCCAAACGATGTTGTTGCACCAATTATTGAGTTAAGTCATTTCTTCAAGCAACTGTGGTCTAAAGTTAATAGACTTTCTGATTTAAAAGTTATTGATGAACGTATATCACTTACGTTATGTCATTTAGAAAAAATATTTCCCCCATCTTTTTTTGATGTCATGGAACACTTGCCAGTGCATTTAGCTCAAGAAGCAATGGTTGCAGGAAATGTTCAATTTCGATCAATGTATCCGATTGAGAGGTTTTTACTCACACTTAAAAAATATGTGCGGAATAGAGCTCATCCAAAAGGTTCTATTGCAAAAGGTTATTTGATGGATGAGTGTATGAATTTTTGCTCAAGATACATTGACGAAAATGTGGAGACAAAAATGAATAAAGCACTTCGAAATTATGATGGTGGAAACGATGGTGGACAACCATTTGGAAAAGAAGAAGTAGTATTGCTCGACAATATCACATGGGTCCAAGCCCATAGATGTGTGCTTGTTAATACTGATGAGGTTTTACCATTTCAAAGGTAAATAAATATCTTAAGTTTTTTTTAATATTATTATAGTTACTATAATAACTAATTTTATCTATTATTATGTTAAGTATGCACCTTGAGGAGCTTGCAAGAGAAATGTCAAGTGCATCAGAACGCACTATTAGAAAAAGACACAATGAAACATTCCATACATGGCTTATGAATCATGTAAGTAATATTTATTCATTTTTTGCTACTCAAATAATATGCTTTCAATGTATATTAATGCAAATATGAATCAATTTAATTTATAGGTCCACAATTTGCGAACGACGTCAGATGGAACACTTTCAGAGGAAGTTGAAAAGCTTGCGAATGGCCCTAGTAAGCCATGTATGGAGATTTAAGGGGTATATAATAAATGGTATGCGTTTTCGCATAAAAGAAATCGACAATAGAAGAGCAACCCAAAATAGTGGTATATATATGGATGCAGGTATCATGAGTTATGCCAGTATTAATGATAAGAATCCACGTTGGGGAGAAGTCACTTACTATGGAGTGCTCACTGATATTTTAGAGATAGTTTACCCTACCAACCTCAAGTTTGTTTTGTTCAAAGGTGATTGGATTGACTATAAGACTGGGAGGAAAACAGATGATTATAAATTCACCTTAGTGAATTTTAATCGTCTTCTATATCGGAATAATCAAATTGGAGATTAACCTTTTATTTTGGCGGCTCAGGCAAAACAAGCTTTCTATGTGAGAGAACCTCTAGATCCTGATTGGTATGTTGTTGTCAAAGTGACAAGCGAGAGATGTTTTTGATAATATTTCACAAATAGAAGATTGTGAACATCAACAATTAGTTGGAAAGAAAAGTGGAGATGACAGTAATTTCGTATGCGTGAGACATGATGTCGATGGAACTACAATAGAAGTAAACAATGTTGAAGATTGAGAAGAATGGATTATGCATGAGTATTCATAAAATTCTTATGTACCATATTATGAAAGTTAGTGAGTCATTATTTTTCTAACTTTGATTATTGTCACTCAATTTATTATTTTTCATTTTCATGATGATTTGTTCAACATTATAATTATCATCATTTCAGGTCAATGGCTCGTGGAAAGTCTTCGAAAAGAACAATGGAGGATTATCTCAATTCAAAAGAACAAGCACAAGTTGAACAATCGCATGAAAGTGATAGGACAAGTGAAGCATTGATGCATTCATCCGATGAAGGTAAAATTTTGAATTTCGATATCGAATATTTCTTATATTACAAATACTATTTCTAATTAATTCTTCATACAGAGTAACAATCAATTACAACAATGAAGAAAGGTAGAGGTCCAGCTCGTCCAATTCGTATTTGGGGGTCTGGAAATAAGTTGAAGCTGCAATTTAATGACTTCATGCAACCTATTGGAAAAACCTCAATTAAATTCTCAACGCAATTAGGCATCATGGCTAGACATGTGTCTTTAGTACCATTAACGTATGAATCATGGAATGATGTGCCTGAAGAAAATAAGAATGTCATTTGGCGTGAGGTACAGGTAAGAATATAACTATATAAATGAAAATAATATATTATTTGTATAATTGGTTTGAGTTTGAGTTTCATAATGTTTAAGTACAGGATAATACTGATGCCCCACTTGAGTTTCGCGAAAAATGTTTAGAGAAAGTTGCTAATACCTGGAGATCGTGGAAGCATACATTAAAAGTGCATTACGAGAAGCACAAAGATGATGAAGATATTCTTACTCGAGTGCCTGATGAGCGTGTACAAGATGAACAATGGCCAATACTTGTGAGGTATTGGAACGAAGATGAAGTTAAGGTACAAATCAAAATTCTTAGTCTTGCATTTGATTTCAGCTCATTTAAATAATTCCATCACATTGGATACAATGCTTCCTTTTATTCAATTACCTTAAATTTTGTAGATCTTTGAGTTAGTTTTTTAGAAATGAATAATAAGTTGGATTTCAATTTAATTCATTTTTATGTGTAATAAGTATTTTAATATTGATGCAGAAAATTGCTAAAACAAATGCTGAAAATAGAAAACAAAAGACTATTTGCCATCGAACAGGTCGCAAGTCTTTCGCAAACGTACGTCATGAGGTAATCGAGTAGGTTCTTACAAAAATTTTGAGTGTTCTCTATTTTTTAAAGATAATCATTTCTCACTTGACAATTTTACCTTTAAGAGAGAAAATAAGGGTCTACCCACAGACCGCGCTTCAGTATGGTTGACAGCTTATTATAAAAGGGCAAGAGCTAGATCGAATGAAGATACAGAAGAATTCGCGGTAAGAAAAGATTTATTTCTTCATAACTAGTAATACATATTTAGTTTACATCATAACAATTCCTTTCTATGTTAATATCAAATTTTATGTTTAGTTGCAATTGCAAAATGAACTTTCACAAATTCCCGAGTCAGAGCAAACGACGGAAGTTCGAGAGAAAATTTTTAAAAAGGTAATAGGAGATGAAAAACGCGGGCGCGTGCTAACTTATGGTCATGGACCCTCATTTAAAGATGTGTTTGGGAAAGATTCTGAATGTCCGGCAGATATTGCAATACGGAGAGCACAAGAAAAGGCAAATGCTACAAATGAGCTCCTTCGCGAGGAACTTGCTGCGACGAAAGTAAATATTTCATCAATTTTGGTTGTTTTTTTATCATTTCTTTCATGAATCTAATACGACAATCTATTACAAATTTATTGTTTATAGACAAACATGCAGTCACAAATAGATAACATATATGCATGTTTGGAGAAAGCTGGAATTCAACTGCCTATCAACGTCAATCAAGTAATTCAGCGACATTATTGTTGATACTTGAATTTTATTAATTATGTTCTAATTACAAATGAGACAATTAATTGATTTTTTGGTTACATGTCAGAGTTCAGATGTTGGAAGCTCACACAGGCCTCATGTTCAAACATCTTCTCATGATGGATGTTCTCCTGCTCGTTGATTATTCAAAAGTGAACGATCAAAAAGGTAATAATTTAAGTTTTGCTAGAATATCTCAAGTTACCTCCATGTGACCAACTTAAGAGCATCCACCTTCATGATTGTTATTTTGAACATTTACTCATCTCCTAAACTTGACAATTTATTCTACCATTGAGTTGAATGACATTTGCTAGCTAAACTACTATTTCAAGAATTGTTAATGCTTTTAGTATATGTTGACCCTCTAACTTTTTATGATTTTTTGAGCTTTTTACTATTTTATGTTCTATACAAATGAAACTCATAAATTTGCACCAATAATTTAAGCACTATGCATGTTTGAATATATTTATAACTTTGATAATTATTTGATGCATGTTGAAGTTTGCACAATGTTTAAAATTCTTTTTGAATCTTTAATTTAAGGGCATGTTCTGCTAAAATTTTGGTAATACATTATGGTTCACTAAAGAAGAATGTATTTGACTTGTAGAATTATTTGATGCAAGTGGAATTTTTAAGAATCTTAAATTTAAAGGGAGGTTTTGCTAGAATTTCTGTAATACATTATGATTCATGAAGGTGATTATATTTGACTTGTAAAATTATTTGATGCATGCGGAAGTTTGCAAAATGTTTAAAATTTTTTGCTAATCTTTAATTTAAGTGAAGGTTCTGGTGAAATTTTATTACTACGTTATGATTTATTAAAGATTTTTTTATTTATATAAGTGTTTAAGTGCAATTACTTATATTTAATTTTGTTTATGGATTGATGACAAGATTGGCGATATAAATTCAATACCTTATTCTCTTTTCCATTCCATCTCTTTCACTTTTTCTTGTTTTGAGCCTAATTGAATGCCCAATTCTAGCTTAGATATAATGGTGGAAAAGTAAGAATTGAAATGTTATTTAATGTTGTCATAAGATAGATAAGACCTTAGGTAGAGTTTAGTTGAAAAATTATTCTCGTGATTGGTTTGTCATAAGATAGACAAGACCTTAGGTAGAGTTTAGTTGATTCTTCAAAAGTGAACGATCAAAAAGGTAATAATTTAAGTTTTGCTAGAATATCTTAAGTTACCTCCATGTGACCAATTTAAGAGCATCCTCCTTCATGATTGTTATTTTGAACATTTACTCATCTCCTAAACTTGATAATTTATTCTATCATTGAGTTGAATGACATTTGCTAGCTAAACTACTATTTCAAGAATTGTTAATGATTTTAGTATATGTTGACCCTCTAACTTTTGATGATTTTTTGAGCTTTTTACTAGTTTATGTTCTATACAAATGAAACTCATAAATTTGCACCAATAATTTAAGCACTATGCATGTTTGAATATATTTGAGTTAGATGATTATTTGATGCATGTTGAAGTTTGCACAATGTTTAAAATTTTTTGTGAATCTTTAATTTAAGGGCATGTTCTGCTAAAATCTTGGTAATACATTATGGTTCACCAAAGAAGAATGTATTTGACTTGTAGAATTATTTGATGCAAGTGAAATTTTTAAGAATCTTAAATTTAAAGGGTGGTTTTGCTGGAATTTCTGTAATACATTATGATTTATGAAGGTGATTATATTTGACTTGTAGAATTGTTTGATGCATGCGGAAGTTTGCAAAATGTTTAAAATTTTTTGCTAATATTTAATTTAAGTGAAGGTTCTTTTGAAATTTTATTACTACGTTATGATTTATTAAAGATTTTTTTATTTATGTAAGTGTTTAAGTGCAATTACTTATATTTATAACTTTGATATTTTAGATGCGCAATTGGATGAGACTTCAAAGGGTAAAGATGATGAAATGGAAGAAAGCTTCACGTGAAGAAGAAATAGAAGAAGCATGGAGTGAAAACATTGAAGAAAACATGGATTTATTTTATTTTGCTATGTTAGACTTAAGCCATGAAAAAACTTGTCAAAGTTTAATTTTATTTTGCTATGTTTGACTTCTAAATTAAGTATTATCATTTTTTTGATACTTTGGATTCAAAATCACAAAAATCAAACTTTGAATAGATTGATAATGTTGGCCTTGTAATGCAAGTAAAGTAACTTTTAAATATTTTAATAGATGCAATATTTTTATATTGACAGATGCAAGATAGTTACAACAACTTTTATATAAATATTTTTTTTTTTTGTGACGGAGCAATGTACATATAAAATATTATTATTTTTTGTCACCAGTAGAAAGTCGTAGCTACATGTATTTGTGACGGACAAAGTCTTGTGACATAAAACATTTTTCTTCGTTGTTTAATGAAACGTTTGTCACGCAAATATAGTCGTAACAAAAATATGTTTTTATGACGTGCAATACTCCCGTAATAAATATATCAGAGATCCGTCATAAAAGGTATTTGTGACGCTAATTTCCGTGACAAAAAAGTTTTTGCAACGGAGTATACGCAACTTTAGTTTTTCCGTGACAATACCGTGACAAAAACTATAGGTGACGGAAAAACAACTTGTCCCTACGGAATCGAAGCTGTGATAAAAACTATAATTTCTTGTAGTGCGTTTTGGAGAGAAACAAAAGGTTTGGTATTCTCTCAAAGCTAGCACTTCGAATCTCGGCCGCCGTTCGTGTGTGGACTACTGGTAGAGGGCGTTCGTCGTTGGCAGCGCCTTAGAGATCGATTAACCTTCAGAAAGGTACATTGCGACTGAGGTATGATTAATTTTTCATGGTTTAAACGTTTTGAATGGAATTAGATTCAGATTCTGTTAGGGTTTTTGTCAAAATTGTTTTGTAATCTCCGCTGCGTATGAACCCCAAAACCCAACAGTGAAGCGAGGAGAAATGTCTTGCGGGTGAAGTGGCTTCTCTGGTGACTTGGTAACGCATGGCATCTCCGCATTGGTGGCTGGAATTGCGGTGCTGACATGGCGACGCTAGATTGGTGGAAATCGTCCGGATGACGCGGTTGTTGGTAGAACGTCCGCGTGGCAGCGTATGATTGGTCCAGAGTGGCTTTTCATGCTGACGTGGCATCACCTTATTGGCTGAAATATCATGTCTTCTATTCGACACACCGTGCAACGCGTATTTCGAGGCAAACTGTCCGGCATTCGATCACTGCAAGTAAATACTCCATTCTAAGTATTTTTCCGCCACAAATTCAACCGCGCACTCTGTTTCACATAAAATTGACCAAGAATATAATTAAATATATATTTTAAATACTTTTAATAATTAAATATACTAAAATAGATTACTAAATACATATAAATACCGACTTATCAAATACCCCCAAACTTAAGACTTTGCACGTCCCGAGCAAAGGTGTAAATGACTACACAAACTAAACTAGACTCCTAATATAATAATACTAACTCAACTAATCCTATACCCGACCCAAATTCATGGAGATCCTTTGATTTATATAGTCACCAAATTAACAAGTAACTCAAAAAATTTCAGAGTTATGATATGTCAAGATTAGCAACCCAAACATAATTAATATCCCACTTTAAAAGCATAGACTCTGTTAAGACAAAGGCCATCAACTACTCACAAGTTTTATTGGTCTATACAATTAAACGACGCAAGTTCAAATTTCACTTAATATAGTGAAAGCACTCGAACTAAATCTTTTATTTGAGGAGTTTCACAACTTCCGCCTTTATTCATTTTTTTTTCATTTTTTTATTTTGTTTTCTTCTCCAAATCGTTTTTTTCTTTTTTCAATTAATACGGTCCCTGCTCCATTTCCTATGGACCGATTTTCTCACTTTTTCCCACCACAAGTTTTCCTGCTCCATTTCTTGTGGAAACTTGTAGGACACTCTAATTTTTTTTTATTTTTTAAGAAAAGAAAAACTCATGTTAGTGCTTCTCACTTTCACTATAATCAAGCAAATCCCCCAATGTAGGTTAAAATAATATCACATGCATAAATTTGACCGTCTACTCATTTTCGTTATCTAGCACTAAGTCCAACCATCATCTAAGTCTCTAATCATGAAATCATAAAAATGTTGAGCTACGAACTTGATTAAGTGTTTCTCCTAATTTTCTCTAAGTTTCAAGTTTAAAAGGCAACTATAATTTACTCATCCACAACCAAATGCATGAACAAAGTTTTGGGTGACTCTAAATAACTATATATATATATATATATATTAAATGCATATATATACATGAAAGTGTATCAATTCCTAATGAAATGAGAAAGGAATATGAATGGATAAGAAATGAAAGAAATAACATAAAACACCACCATTACCATCCAATATCCGCATATAACTGCATAAAAAAATAAATTAAACAATCTCACCTGCGGTCTTTTGCAATAGAATCCATCCAAAACAATCCACAATCCCTAAAACACCCCCAAACTTATTCCAGACCTTGTCCTCAAGGTTTAAAATAACTCAAGAAGTCCAAACATATAAAACAAACATGATGGTTAAAGAATATGATAAAAATAAGATGAAGGAAATGATACAAAATCATGCATAATATAAAGTTTCTAAAAATTAGTGAATGCACTAAATATTTCTTGTGTGGGTGACTAAGGAAACTATAAAAGAACAACCATAAGAAGAGCAAAAACTAGTAAACATAGGAGTTAACTTAAAAAATTCCCAATCAAGTCTTGCGAGCCCGAAGTCTGTCAACTAAGGGTAAAATCAACAAGATGATGGAATAAAATTTAGGTATACTCAAAAACATGCCACTAATGCAGCGACTTAAGTCAGGTATATCCCAACCAAGTCTCAAAACACTTAAAATCCTATAAACATGTTAATTCCTTAAAAAAAATGCTCAAATTATGTTAAAAATGTAATCCAAAGTCAAACCTACAAAACTTAGCGCTCCAACCTTCCATCACCTGTAAAAATAAAGAAACTACATTAGAGTGTTATTAAAAATAATAAAAAAACTAAAACTGAACTAAAACTAAAATAAATGCAAGAAATAAATAAAAGAAAAGAAAAATAAAATTGGGTTGCCTCCCAACGAGCGGCTTTTTTTTAATTCTTTGGTTAGACTTAACACGATTGGTCACGTTATGCCCTATCCTTTAGAGATGTCAACAACGAATGGCACATCTATGTATATGGGCATTGAAATGTGCACGCCCTCTTTCAGATTTAGGAGCTCATTCGGGACTTCCAATACAAAAGAATATATGGTATCATGCTCGTCCAACACAAAGGTGTCGACATTGTAGAAGATATGCAAACGATCCCTTACTTCCACCCCCTTATAAGGTGTACCAAATGTACATGGGAGGGTGGGTGGTTGCACCAACACCAGAGGTTGGTCTTCATCGCTCTCTATTTGCGGCATCTCCGGCTTGTCTGAATTGACATCAATGTTCATCTCATCTTCTCCCTCATTTAATGCAATGACAAGCTCTGGCTCAATTTGAAAGACTTCACATTCTTCAGATGTGTCTAGCAAATAGTCTTCCATCCGTGTATCCTCTTTCACCTCAAGATTCGTCAACGTATTAACGCTCTGATTCTCCTCTGGGTTAAAAGTTGGTTGTGTACTACACAACTCTGCTTCATCAATTTTTCTTTGACGACTGGCAATATATTGATCTAAGTCAATTACCAAGTCATTCGAACCTGGACAACTAAAATCAAGTTTTCGTAAGTTATGAAAAACTCGTCGACAGTTTGCACACTTTCTATCATTTGCATCAATATATCTTCCAAGGAGAGGCTTTGATGAAACTGTTGATTTCCTTCATGTTGAGGAACATGTGAGTGTGACATGAATTCAGAGAAGTCGGGTTGTGGCGATGCATAGTTAGAATAGTGATAATTCTCATATTGTGGATGATATGGACAATTATGTACGGAATGAGAATAGTCTCCACAAATTTCACAAACCTCGATCTGTTGCACAAAAGAATTCATGTTAAAATATTGATATCTATTATGTGGCATACCTACCCCATTCACATTATAATAATGTGAGTCTTCATGTCGACCATAATTATGGGGGTAGGAGAAGTCCATCGCGGGTTGACTTGCACTTCACCAGAGGAAACGAGATGTTCCATCATGGAGATTAGTCGGTCAAGTTTCTGGTCAGTGGAACTCGAGATATTGCCTGGATACATGTTAAGAGCAAGGAACTAGATAGGCAAAATAAAAAAATAAAAATAAAAATAACAATTGACGCGATTTGACGCGCGTCGAACACGTCAATAAAGTAAAGTTTCATAAACCAACTATTTTGTAGAATAGCGGCAAAGGGTCGATCCCGCAGAGACTGGTTGTCTTTCTTAGGTTAAAACAACGAAAAGAAAAATCGGGGTTTTAAAATAAATATTAATTAAACTAACCGCTTTAACTAAATTAAATAAATTAATTAACTAAACTAATTATTAAAACAATTAATTAATAATCAATTAACACCTAATTAATGCCTAAATAACAAATAAATCTCCAGTTCTACAAATCAGAATCAAGATTCAATAGCAATCATGGTCTTCAATCTTTCCCAAAAAGTTATTAATTTAAATTCTCCTAGATTAGCTATAGAAAATCGACATCCGCCAGAAATTCCTATTTCCCCTAATCTCGATAGCTAGGACGTCCGCCACTAACTATTTTCCTAATTAATGTATAACCCTAGACATCCGCCAATCAGGTTTAACACACTAACCGCGGTAATATAGATCTGTGGGAACACTAATCCTAAATAACCGGATCGCATCCGCTACCGATTTAACCTAGATTCAATTGTTATACCTTCAAGAACCGAAAGGGTTTTACGAAAAACGGGTGAATGTTTGTTACTTTATTGGTCTAAAAGCACAATTACACGGATATTAATATTCCAAATAACAATAGATTGTCCATCTAAAAGCATGCACATGCCTCATACATACCATAGATCTAAATCATAATCATTAAAATCAACAATGAAATAGGAGAAATTAAATTAATTAAATAATAAAATAAAAGATCTCACATAATATGCTATGAATCTATTATCCAGACTTGCTTCCCTTTCGACTTAGGCAAGAAATTGATTAGCCGGACATCATCTTCAAAAATCAACACTAAAAACTAATAGTAGTTAATCTAAAATTATACTAATTGGTTCCTCCAATAATACCTATGTTCCTAATATATAAAAGTACTCCAAATTGGACTCAAATACTAATATTAGGGGTTGTGGAGGTGACTCGTGCGTCGAAGAGCATCGTAGGAGTGTTTTTAGATCAAAATTCCAACTCTGCCACGTGTCTGCACGTGATTTGCTGATTTATAACCAAGCCACGTATCTCAACGGGATTGGACTGCTCTGTCACCGCCGTTGAATTGTAGCCGCCTGATTCACCGACAACTGTGCGTGCATGCATTGTGTGAGGGTGACTCAGCACCACATGTCTGCATGTGGTTGGTTGAAACGCTTTCTGGTGACATGTCTAGCCAATGGGAGCTCGCCACGTGTAAGCGCTGGCGGAAGAAGAATTCGAGCTGCTCGCACGAATTACTGGGAGTCTGTGCGGTCACGCATCCCGAGGTCGATCGATAGGTTGCTGAAGCGAGGAGAAATGTCTTGCGGGTGACGTGGCTTCTCTAGTGACGTGGTGACGCATGGTATCTCCGCATTGGTGGCTGGAATTGCAGTGCTGACATGGCGACGCTGGATTGGTGGAAATCGTCCTGATGACGCAGTTGTTGGTAGAACGTCCGCGTGGCAGCATATGATTGGTCCAGAGTGGCTTTTCACGCAATGCGTATTTGGAGTTAGTAGAATGACTTTTGCTATAAGTATTAGGTTTGAAATTCTTAGAGGGAATGCAAGAGGTATGTTGACTATAGATCTAGAATCTATACATGCACGACTTTTTAGAGAATCAAGGGAAGCAAGGGTCAACCTTATTACATGAGTAGTTACACTCTTTAGGTCCTGTTACACGCGAGGTACAACCTAGTTAGGTATACGCCACATAGAGGCATGATGAGACAATATGTGAATTATAGGTGAGAGTATGTTACTCATGACTGACGTAGTCGCATAATTGTTAAGATATATTTACTACTTAGTCGTATGCAAGTGCCTAGAGAATACCGCAGTTCTATTTCTATTCGATGCATAAGTTAGAGTCGGTGATAAACACTTGGTAGCGACGTAGTTATCGATTGGATTCATATCACCAAGTATCCAAACAGGTTTGATTCGGTGCCAATTATTAATCTCATTTGAATTTATGTATGCGATGAAACATTTTAGGAACAACATGACCATATGGTGATACAGACTCAGAAATAAGTTTTAGAAGTACAACTAGAGAAGTCGACGCTATAAGCAAGGCATAAGGACGCGTATTTTCAACCATGTTCTAGAATCTAGAACTCGCTTTCATATAAGGTTATGAGTTTTGAGTGTATTTTGATAGTTAATCATGCTTGTCTAGCACCGCATAAGAGTTTAAGATGCTTTAAAACAAAGATAACAGAAGAGCGAAGGTATCGCTACAGAAGTTTTATTCCCATGTGAGTTTGTCAAGCACCTTGTCTCGATAAAACACGATTATCTCCAAATTTGGATACAAGGGTCAATGTATATGTCCAGGGCGCCCGATTGTAGTCAAGTGACATGTGAAAAGAATATAATTTGTATGAGTGCTTAAAATGAGATTTACCAGTCGTTGATTTGTCAAAAGTTTTAAGACTTTGAAGTAAATAGCAGATTGAGGTCTTATACAATATCAGATAATACTGACAAGTTGAGTCGCGATAGTGCCTCGAGATGCGCTGGGTCACACAGGTAGGATCAGACACATTTGACTCTAGACTATTGAGCAAGCAGGAAAGAAATACGTGAATAAGTACCGCGATGGGTTGAGGTATGACGTAGACCACTGGTCTACTTGAATGTTTCTCTTTTGAAGGGTCACAAAAGACTTGGGATCAAGGGAAAACATGCACCGAGATTCATATAGTTGTTTCAGATAGTCCGTCGAGTTGGGAATGTTGGTTTTCTGTTAAGATTGCTTGGCCAGATCAATGCCAAAACTGATGATTGATATGATTAGGATCGAGGTCATACCAAATGTGATGTGCGAGGAGCACTCCATTGAGATAATGGATAACAAGGTATAGACTCTTAGAAGAAAGAAAATACCGCTAGTACCTATTCGATGGCAGTACCATAAGAACAAGGGTGACACCAAGAGAGGTCGTGTACCATGAATGAGTGATACCCCTACCTAGTTGTTATAAGGTGAAAGTTTAACTTAAGTTTGAATTTCGGGATGAAATTAAATTTAGTTGGGAAGATTGTAACGACCCGCCTTAATTAATCCTAATTAATTGATTAATTAAAAATTACGACCCTGAGCTCAGACCCACATGAACGTTGCGAAAAAAGTCTAGGGCACGCTTGACGACATAATTTTGGTTATTTTTGTTTGACATGTGTCAATTTATTGTATTATTATTAAATATATTTGCATCGCACTAGCGTTAGGACTTTCATTTGGTCGCGTTGTGCGCGTCTAGTTACGAAAGTGTAGGACACTATACGGTGGGCATAACGCGGGTTTATGGATAGTCGGGGTTTAAGAGTCACGTCACCCATCACATCACATCACATCACCATCCCTCACTTCTCTCTCTCTCTCTCTCTCTCTCTCTCTCTCTACAAATAAAAAACCATTCTCACTCTCTTTAACCCTCTCCTTCTCATATTCTTTTTCTTCTTCATCCTCTTTATTTCATCATCAAATTTGGTCTCATCTTCATCAAGCTCTTTTCCCATGACACTCTAGGCTCCGACATCACCACCTCTCACGTTGGCGATCATTCTAATCTGAGGTAAGTGGTGGTTGTTGTTGTTGTTGAGTTTATGAGAAAACGTAAGAGTTTTTAATGGTGGTTATAATTAATAAATGGAGAAGTAGATGAAGCTTTATTGAAGTGTTGGTGTAAATGTAGTTATCGATTTAAGAAAAAAATAGGAAAAAAAAGAAAGGTGATGTCTATGGAGATATGAAATTCCGTCTCTTCAGAGACAAATGTGAAGGAGAATGAGGGGTAGCCAGTGGGCTCGGCCTGGCTACCCCAAGCTCGGGTCGGGCCGAGCTAGCCCATACCCGAGGCAGCCCAGTTAGGCCAAACCGGGCCTAACCGAACCGGGTCCGGTTCAGGCCCAACCTTCACCTAAGTAATTAAAAAAAATTAAAAATTTATTAAAAATTAAATGAAAATAAAATACATAAAAATAGGTAAAGATTATAAAAAAATCCAAGAAAATATGAAAAATTAGGAAATGCTAGTAAAAAGAGTTTCGAAGCTTTTTCGGGTGTTTGGTACCCTGGTAATGTGGCAGCCCCAAATCCCAAGTCACCTTGCTACAGCCACGACACATCCCATGTCACCTAGTCTTGCCACTTCATGTCCCGCTTATCCTTGACGCCTCATGACCCAATGAGTTGTTTACCCTTTTTCCAGCTAACCCTAGTTAGGCTAACTAGTCTTTACATAAATATTAATAGTTTAATTAGTCAGTTACTCAATTTATCAAGTTATATTTTAATTTTACAGCAGAAGTCTTTAAATGAGTAACTTATGCAATATTTAAAAATCCTAAGTGGTAGAAAACCTGGCAAAAGATATCATGTACATATTAAGGCAAGATAGGTATAACAAAAGTTTCATATACATTTAATCAATGTTCTACAGTCCCAAAAACCCAACAAAAATAAATAAATATATACATACTGTAGTCACATACGAGTTGGCTCCACTATCTCAAAGGTAGTCGCCCAGTACCTCCTTGCTCTTGCCCTTGCCCTTGCTCGTGGAAGGATTTGCACTCAGTCACCCAACAAATACAGTGACGAATCCAGTGAGTAAAGTCCTAAAAGAAACTCACACAATATTCATAAAATAAAACTGATAAACTACGAGACATGCAAATATAACTCCTGGCAATAGTACGTTATATTCCCATGAATGTAGGCAGCATACGACAAGCAAAAGCAATAGCGTGAAATAAATAAACATCATAAACAAATTGAATAAGCTTAGAAATGAAGCAATGATCAGTAAACATTTGTTTAATCATGAGAAAACCTTGACATACACCAGCAAGTAATCGATAAATCAAATAGGAACCACATATATACTTACAGGCTTACAGTGACTAAACCCCAACTTCAGTTACAGGATGAACTCCTCCAGGCGCAATTTCAAGTCAAGGGAACACCCTAAATCCCTCCCGACACTCATAGATATATTCTACTTCCATCGACACGAGCACTAAAAACATGTAACTTGTGCAAGCGGTTTAGCCACAACCAATATATGGCAAACCGAATAGGAGTGAAAACCCATATGTGCCCACCAGCAGTCACACATGAAATGCGATATCGATAAACCAAACTATGAATCCTGTGAAGCATTCTAATTGGGTTTACATACCTCAATCCGCACTCTGACTTTCCCGAACTCCCAAATCCTAACCGATTAGCTCCCAGTACTTGAGCTACAGTCCCTGAATTTGATGTCTTATTAGTTTAAATATAATGGGCTTAAGCTCAATTTAGTGTCTATTAACTCTTAAAACCAATATTTATTTCAAAACCTAAAAATTATTAAATAGTAATTTATTAGGTTAATTCCTTCAAATAAGTTAAAAAATAGTAAATCTAAGAATCGGTGTATCAAAAGTGGGTTTCAACTAGCTACGTATTAAAACACTTCTTTTTCGAATTTTCGGTGTCGAGTTAGTGCGCTAATAAGGCTTATTAGCGCGCTAATCGCAAAACTAAATTCGAGTTTCTACCCGGAATCATTAGCGAGCTAATTACCCTTTGTGACAAGATTTTCAACTCGAGAATTATGTCCCAATGCCCCCATTTAGCTAACTAAACCCATTCAACACCCTTTCCATATCAAATTGACCCCAAAACATCATTTACATTTACCTCAGCATGTCGATTAGATCTAATTAATTAATTTCATAAAATTCATTAATTTTCCTAAATTGTTCAAAAAACTTAATTCTTTAAAACCATTGATAATTCATTATTGGAAATGATCATTTAACACATAATTCATCAACACATCACCAAAAACCATGGATCTAACCCTTAAATTCAATTTTTCATCAAAACTCCCAAAATGGGTTCATTAGATAGAGGAGATGATGGAGAAAAATGATTACCTAGGTTTTAATCTTTCAATTGAGCTCCAAAATGGCTGAATTCCAGCTCTCCAGCAATCTTTTTCTCCTCTCCAACCTTTTAGTTGATATGATTCATTTACATGGCTTGATTAATCTTGTTTATATATATCAAGGTGATGTTATTTCTTGGCCCTTCATCCTCATGTATTTATATATCCCGAGGTTTATCTAGTGGTTCACTTGCAACCACCTAGCCCGCTTACTCCCACTAACCAAACTCAAGTGACACCAAATTAATACTTTCCTGGTTCTAAGATGTGCCAATGTATATCTCAAGGACTATCATATGGTTTTCATTTAATTTACTCAAACTATAGGCCTTGATTTATTTGATTTAATCACTTAGCTTAGGCTCATCATAATATCTATGGTTAATTGCTTTATTCACCAAAAATATCAACTTGTGGTCCCACTAACCCTCGACTACCCGACATTCAGTGCCCGCGTCTCGGCACACATTTCAAGATACGTCATAACTTATTATTTTAATTGAATCAATCTTAGCCTATGGTTACATTACCTATTTTAAATTGATTAACTAGTCATTCTAAAGTGAATTCGTCAAGTTTCCTAGTGTACCCGTAATTCGCCTACTCGACACCCGCGTCGACACGCCTTTTTAGGCAAACACCCATCACACAAACTCGTCTGATAGCAACACTCACATGCGGTGCAATATAATAAAATAAAGTTAAACACCACATATATACAATCACCATTCATAAATAACATATTTCATCGATTCTCGTGTCCGAGCCAACCGAGTTGTCCACGTAATGCCCAAATTACGATCGTTAATCCCCGAGATTAACGCTAATCCTAGTTTAATTAATTTGGGTCGTTACAGGTATAACCCAAAAAATGTGTCAAAACTAAACTTTTTGGAATAAACTTTTAAATATTTGGTCCCACATTATAAACTCACTTAATGTGACTCGAAAATAATTAAAGTGGTCTAATTGGACACCAGAGACTTAAAAGACTATAGTTGAGTGTTGGATGCTCATCTCGAGGTGTGAGTGGTATATTTTGAAAGGTTATTTGTGATTGCTTGTGGTAAGTAAACCCACAAGAAAATCAGTTTAGAATTCACTTATTTCCTTTGTAATTTACTTATTTCCATATTACTTTTCACCAATTCGGCTTGCATACTTACTATATTCCCGCGTGTACCTATCTATGGTCGAAGTGACGATATGACCCATTTCTAGCTCTCTATAGATGATGATCTGAGTGTTGCTCAGTGTTGGTCATACCTTAGATTACACGTGAGATTTCTTTTCACGAGTCAATGATCTAGAGAGTGAGTTGACGTGAGGCTCGCCTTCATCACCGAGTTTTTTTCTTTTGAGGCATTGGGCATAATTTTACTTTCCGACCAATAAAGTTCCTCATTTCGACTGTGAAGATAAGGCTTGCCTCTAGGGTCTTCTTGGTTTATTATTTACTTCTCAGGGCTCGACAGCTACACACCATGCTCGTGTTCCATATTCTTGATTATTTCAACGACTTATATTCATTCTTTTAAGTTTTCATTTATTTACTTTATTTACATGAATTGTAGCCATTTTTCTTGCATTTCCTGTGAATGCTAACTTAATTTCTCTGAGATTTACTCACTGGAACTTGTCATTATTTTTTGTGGCAAGTTGCGGATTATACAATGATTTGAATCTAAAGAGTTATAGTAGCTTTACGTGTAGGTGTTTGTGTTTATGTATGTACTATCTTTTAGGGATCATTTCGGGAGACTAATGACCTGATACTATATTTTGACATTTATTATACCTTTTGTTGCCTTTATTGATATACATGGTATCCGTTTGCCAGGTTTCCACCCTATAAGTTTATTAATCAATACAAAATATGTTTACATTACTTATTTGCATATTGTTAAGACTTCCGCTATTAAAATTACTTGAATGAGTCAAAACAACCAAATTAAGTTGTAAAACTTCGTAACTTAGTATATTTCGACAAAATAATCTTGTAAACATCGAAATTGATTAAGTTGAAATATTATATGGTAAGTTCGTGGGCCGTTATGGATAGATGTGCAAGTGACGTGGCACGACTTGGTGATATGTTCGGCGACATGGAGGTGCCCTGTTTGTCTCGAAATTTGGGGCTATATGTGTCTGACACCTGCTCATCCACCTCATGTCTCGATAGTCATGTCCATGTATGTGCTGCCAATTTGGTTAGTTTATAATTCATATTTTCTTAGGTTATTTCCTTAAGTATTTAAAATTCCTTAAGTTCAACTATCTGTAGCTTATTTGAGTCCTAGCTGTGCTAGTGGTTTGTGTTTAACAAGTTGAAAATGAATCAGTTGAAGCTTTGATTTGAGCAAGTAAAGTAATAAATTAGCATGATAAACATTATCTATATGAGCATATCCTACTGTGGAAAATCTGGAAAAGTACTTTGTATGTAGGCGACAATACCATAAAATAGTGTATATATGCATGTACAATGTCACTCTAGTATCCCAATACCCAAAATAGTACAAAATATCAAAATAAACATGCACTAGTACGTCCATGACAACAATAAATTAGATGTAGTCACCTAGGACCCCCTTGCCCCTGCTGGTACTAAGATCTACACTCAACATCACAAAAGACAAATGACGAGTTTAGTTAGTAAAATCCAAAAGAACCCCTCTAAGCATTCGCATAATAAAGTAAGGAAATATAGTTAAATAAACATGCGGAATATAAAAGACAAGCAATTGTAATTGGCTCATCGCATGAATAAATAACATATAAGTTAAAACAAAGTATGTGTGCTCACTTTATATGGATTAGACTGTACTTTGGGTCAACAAGATCCTTCACCTGGTCTCTCGCGGCGTTGGCGAGATCCGCTGCCGAGTCACCGACATGTGCACCAAGGGAAAGCTCGAGTTGTCATTCACCAAGGGCTGGGTCACACGTGCTACAATCTAGCGCATCATGAACAAACAACAAGGAAATCTAGGGGAGTAAACTCAACCTACGTTCAAGTAACAGAATGGAGTAATAGAAACAGCATGAATGATAAATATGAATCAAAACAAAATCAAATACTCATAGTTCTTCAATCGGGTTTTACAAACCTCAAATGCTCTCCGACCTTCCTCGGACTCTCAAATTCGACCCGACTAGCTCCTTTATACCGAAATATGGCTCTTTAAGTCCCTAAAGTCCAATTTTATATGTTTAAGTTGTTTACAAGTGTTTAGATATGTATTAAGTTGGAAATCATCAAAACAACCCTTAATTTTTAGTTTTCATATGTCATCAGTGCGCTGATGGGACTGCCTAGCGCGCTAAGGAATCAATCTCGCTATCTGCGCTCTGTGACGAAATTCTCAATTCAAGAGTTTTGTCCCCAACACCCAAATGGCTAACCTAAACCCTCTGACTGCCTTCTTCACTCCCTGGTGACTTCAAAACATCATTCAAATCAATCAGAACAACATCAATTATATTAAAATCATCAAATCCATGCATTCACTAATTTTTTCAACTTTCATCAAAACCCAAATTCCATCAAAACCAGTTTGTAATTCTCAATGGAAATGATAATTATACTTTTAATTCATCAAGATTTCATCAAAAATTATCTAATCCTCAAATTTGAGTTACACCAAAAACACACCAAATTGAGTTCATTTGAATATGTAGGAGACGAAGAAGATGATTAAATTGTTGTTTGATCTTCAACTTGAACTCCCAAATGTTGATTTCCAACTTTTAATCTCTATTCTCTCCTCTAATTTTCCTAAATTTGCATGTATCTATATGTTAGTGGAGATGGGAAATCACACTCACTTGTTTTCTATATGTTTGGTTATGATCAAGTGTGTTATGCAGATCTCGAGGATGATTAGTGGGCCTTAAACATGCGATAACACAAAGATTAATGACTCTAATAACCTACTCACTAGCCCAGGATTACTCATTAGGATCACCTCTATACTCATTCATGGCTTAGGAAATTTATCTCTAACTATAGGAAGATTGATTCAATTATTTAAATAGCTACTTAGCCATATAATTTGATCTTCGTTGGTACACTTAAACTCTTTATTAGCAAATCTATGGTCTTGCAACCCTCGGCTACCTGGTACTTGGTGCCTCGCGTCTCAACATGCATTCCAAGGCACACCATAGCTTATAGTTCTAATATAATCAACTTGGCCTATGGTTACATTACCCATTTTATTTGACCAATTAATCATCTTAACATGAATTTGTCAAGTTTTCTAGTGTACTCGTAGTTCGACTACCCGATACCAGTGTTGACATGCATTTAAAAGTGAATACTCGTCACACAATCTTGCATGATATAACTATACAATATACACACGTGTGACGTATTATCAGATAAATTCACAAATTTGCATCGCAAAATAAACAATCAACACACAAGTAACTAGTGTACCTAGGTCGACGTGTGTCCTGGCCTGCATGCGACGTCTAAGTCTGAAATTACAAAATAAATATCGGCGTTAATAAAACAAGTCATTACAAATGAAACTATTTAACCAATTATCGATACCATGATAGAAACTCATAAAATGAGAGAAGAAACAAGTCATGGTATATAAAGCACATAAGGCGAATAAGCTCAAATGACTGGAAATGAATAATAAAATAGAAATGAAATGTAAATAAATCTCTCAATTAATTTACTTACAATCTACGCAAATTTACTAGCTATTTCGGCCTTCCGATACCTCAAAACCCGTATCCGACCGCGCTAGTTGACTTGTCTAGCGCGCTAATAACCTAATTAGTGCACAATGTGCAGGAAAAACCAAAATTATGCACTTAGAATCCTTAGTTATCTCCATACATAGGTCACCTAAACACCTCGATATCTCTTTTCCACACCTCCAGAGACCCAAGACATCCATTAGCATCATAAAAATAGCCACACTTCAATTATATCATAAATTCATCAATTAAGCTAAGTTACTAACGTAGGAGAATTACCTAGTTAATGAACACCAACAACTTGTTTTACTAACTCAAAAACCCACAAAATTTCCTCAAAAATGGTTAATCTTCACTGATCTTCTTCTTCCCCAGCAAACCTTAGCTTATAAGTTATGAAAATGGAATGAAATGGTTTGCATGAATTGATCAATCCAAACTTATATATTCAAATAAGATCGTTTCATTGTCATTGATCTTCATGTACGTACGTATTTCGAGACTAATCTAATGGCTTACTTCTTGCCATATTTCCCACTAACTCTCCATTATCTCTTTCTAAGTAACACCAATTTGAGACTTAATTGGTCTCTTGATGTGCCAACACGTATCTCGAGAATCATCACATAGCTATTGTTTTATTTTGCTAACTTTGGTACATTTAATATAAAATCAATTATAGACACATTAAAACTACTATTTAAGCTTTAATAAACTTAAACCAACTTACTACATCACTCTCTACCCCAGTCCCACGTCCGCACGCATCTCGAAGCGCATCCCCAATCACATCTCGACACGTATACACAAGTAGGAGTGACTTAGTAGTCTACACATATATAATACACTAGACATACATCACAACAAATCTAATATATACCTCGACCCTCTCACCTTGGTCAATGCACATATCTTGATACGGGTCTCACATCACAGATCACTGACCCTGATTAAAGAATTAAACTAGGATTAGAAATTCAGGTTGTAACACGAATGATGTAAACTTGCAGAGCACAATGGCAGATCGACGCAAGATTGGAGATTGAAGCAGCTCCGATAGTATAGGTTGTATCGGTAGTGACAACACCAGCCATAAAGACAGTTGATACACTATCTTTAACCCGTACAACTTTTAGCGACAGCAGAGGTTCAGTTGGTGAAGGATTTCATTAGACCGAAGCCAGTTTACTTTAATGGTTAGTGAGATTTTGAGAAGATTGAGAAATGGGAATTGTCTCAAGAGAAGCTCAATAGAGTCTTGAGGATTGAGGATATACTTCGGGCTGAGATTTCATCGTATACTCTATAGAGAGATGCTTATGTTTAGTGGCATGTAACGATAGCTTCAGATGATGATTTTGAGCCTTGGATGAATTCAAGAGAAAGTTTTATCAGTAATACTTCCCACCTATGATGATGAATAGGTTGAGGAAGGAGTTCATAAATCTGAGAGAGGTAGTTGATGAGTCAGTGATGAGCTACAGAGACGATATAGCTATCTGAGATAGTTTGTTGGGGATCTATTAAGAGATGATTTTGAGGATGTATATCGTTTCGGAGATGGGCTGAGGCCAAACGTAAGATTTTATGTTGTTAGTTCAGGTGCTAGGACTTTGGGCAAGATTTATGAGCGTGCACTTTCTCACGGGACCTATTATCTGAGCAGAGTTGTCGATAGGGCACCATTGGAACCAACATTAACACCTGATTAGGTTGCAAAGTCGAGACAGTATACACATGGTAGCACAGCTTGGTGTTGATGCCACACGACGATTCATTAAGGGAATGATTTCTATTTGTGGTAGAGATGTATATGTTTTATTTGATTTGAGTTCTATAGTATCTTTTATTTCTAGTCGCATGATAGGCATCTTAGGGCTGAAATCGGTTAGAGTTAACGTACATTTGATTTTGAGTACTACAACTGAGGATAGAGTTTACTATAATTGTCTTGTTGAGGGATGTCTAATATAAATAGGTGGGGTAGAGTTACCTGCAGACTTCAGGGTTCTTGAGTTCTTATATTTTGACGCGTTGTTAGGGATGGATTGGCTAGCAACGTATTACACTTATATCGATTGTTTCAGTAACATAGTGATATTTAAGATCGCATAGCATCTAGTGTTCGCATATGGTTGTAGTACACAGAGAGCAGAGGGCACTAGAGGTTGACTTATGACTAGTGGAGAGATGGAGACATGATATTATCATACACAATAGTAGAGAGTCAATGACCTAGACTTGAAGAGATTCCGATTATGTGCAAGTTTCTAAATGTGTTTCTAGAGGACTTACCTGGTTTTATACCACCGAGAGAGATAGACTTCATCATTAAGTTGTTACCAGACACCAAACCTATTTCTGTACCACCGTACCGTATGGCTCTGAGAGAGTTAAAGGAGCTGAAGAGTCAGTTACAAGATCTGGGATAAAAGAGATTCATTACACCTTCTATGTCGCCATGGGGAGTAGCGGTCATGTTTGTGAAGAAGAAGGATGGTACTTTGAGGTTGTGTATCGACTATGGACAGTTGAACAAAGTCATAGTCAGAAACAAGTATCCACTACGGCAGATTGACGATTTATTTGATCAGTTGAGAGGAGCAGAGTTTTTCTCCAATATAGACTTAAGATGAGGGTATCATCAGCCTAGGATGAGGGATGAGGATAGGTCCAAGATAGTGTTCAGCACGAGATATGGACACTGTTAGGTTATAGTCATGCCAATTGGTTTGACTAACGGTTCCGCCATGTTTGTGGACTTGATGCATCGGGTGATGAGATCATTTCTTAACCATTTCATGATAGTTTTCATTGATGATATATTGATACACTTGAGGACTTGAGAGGATTATGAGCAACGCCTCAAGGAGACGTTGCAGACTTTGAGGGAGCACAGACTTTACGCCAAGTTCAACAAGTGTGAGTTTTGGCTATCAAATGTCAAGTTTTAAGGACATGTTATTAGAGCAGCAGGTATTGCTATAGATTTAACTAAGATTCAGGCTATTATAGATTAGCCAGCTCCAACGTCAGTCATGGAGATCATGAGTTTTCTTGGGTTAAAACGATATTATCGTAGATTCCCTTAATTAAGCCCTAATCTTCCCTATAAGACCTAACAAGGAACTAGTCAGCCTTAGTTAAACACCTACCATTTATGATACCACCTAAGTTAACTTAATTGTTCTAGTGACTAGCCTATGGTTGTCTATAAATCAGAGTTACTTAATTTTTTTTTCCTTTTCTAACAAATTATTCAGCGGAAGTTTTATTAAGTTACTAGTGGAAATGAAAACCTAAGGCCTAACCTATTTTGGAAAAACCAGGAAACAGTGATCACATGCATATATAAACAAAATGGTGATATATATATAACATGTGTCTAGTTCTATAGTCCTATCACTCAACCCAAAAGGCAAAATAGCATGTACATAAAAATGTAATACAAAAGAATACAAAACGTATAAAGGTGTGTCGTAGCGGTCCTTCACCGGCTCAGAGGTAGTCACCAATCTTCTCTTTACATGGTCTACTACTCAGCTGATCTGCACCCACCGTCACAAACTAGACAATGAGTACATGAAATTATTTAAGTAATACTGAGAGACATCGATCCACATTTCTAAATAGGCAACAAGTATCAAATGGCATGATTTAAATAGAAACTATGCTAAAAGAAACATCATGCAAAGAGATACTTGAGTTAACCAAATATGAAACTGACTCAAGGCTAAGTAGTAATAGATTAGGTTCGGTCGGTAGTGATCTTCATCACATCAGCCTTTCCACTACAATGTGAGCTCTGCTCTATAGCATTTCCTTTCAAATTGAGCTCTATATAATAATGTCAAAAGGTCATACTTACGATTACGCCTTTTCTATTCCAAGTGAATTAGTCGTCACTGGAATGTATACTTGCTAACATACCCGAGTTTTAAAACTCGTCAAGTTCACCCAAGTTATTTTTGCGCCAACAAACCCCAAGGTCCGGTTACCCCGTTCGAGGCATGTTACCTCATGTGTCATGCAAGGTAGTGGAGAAATTCCCTAACATCCCGGTAAGTTAGTGACCCCTGTATGAAAACTGATTTTCTATCATCAAATGACCCTAACCATAAGAACCACTTTCACATTCAAAAATGACACAGCATTGGAATCCAAGAGATGTATTAGCATACTAATGCACAAAGGATTAGAGTCAAAATAAACAAACTAACCTAATAGCATGTTATATCACTGACTTCCACAGATAACAATCAACATGACAAAGTACTGGAATTGGAATCAATGATATACAAAACAGAGTATGATATGAACATCGTAAAATGAACAACTGAACAAGTCATAACATATGGATTTCAATGGCAATTCAGTTCGAATAACTGAGAAGAAATAAATAAATAGAATGAAATGTAAATAAATGTCTTAAATCAGTTTACTTACATACACACAGCAATTCTTAAGCTATCCGCCTTCCGTCGCGTCGATGTACGCACCCAAACCCCGTAATAGCTCCTTTACTATCCTAACATTTGAAACTTTACCAATTTAGATTCAAGTTTAATGATTTAACATTCCTAAATTGGTCGACATCACTCAAAACTGAGTTCGAGACCAATTTGCCGATTTTGCGTTTTTCAAGGTAAAACCCTGATATAACGCCTTGACCGACTCCCGAATTCTTCACTTTTTATAGAAATATTAAAGTTTTATTAATTTGGGTCCCAAATATAATTTTCCCTATTTTTTGGGAATCTTTGTGAATTGTTTTCATAATATTATCTATTTTATGGAGTTTATTATATATTAAAAACTGTTTAATTTAATTAAATAATTAAATATATATAATTAAATATATATATATATATATTGAGGTGGGTCCGGGTCAACCCGACTCGGTCCCCATCGGGTCACGGTCGGTGCGACCCCACCCACATGGGTTCGGGTCGACCCGACCTGATTCCCCTCTTCTTCCTCGTAGAACCGCTGGTTTTGCAAAAAAAAAAATTCTTTTCTTCTTTGAGGCGTTGGGGTTGGCTCCCAACCCCAACCCCAATGGGTTTTGATGGAAGGGGAGATACCCTTGCCATCTCTCCTATACCTCACTTGGCCATGGAGGCCGAACCTCCATGGCCACTATACCCAAAACGGCCGCTGCAACAACAAACAACCACAACAACAACGAAAGGCAACTCACCTTGCTTCGAGTTCATCGATCTCTCTCTCGGTCTCTCTCTCTCTCCTTTCTTTCTTCTTCCCCGCTCCCTCTTCCTTCTCATTTGTTCGGCCTCTCGTTATGTGTTTTATGTGTTTGTTTTTTTTTCCATTTGGAGAGACTTATATATATACCAAGTTTGAGTGATGTGGACATTTTGCCACCACTAGCTTATATCTTTTTTTTCATTTTATGCAATAAACTGAACTAGTTACACTTACCCCGCGAGCTGCTACCTCGGGCCCACATCGGCACGCGACTTGAGGAGAGACCCGCTCGTTTAGGTATCTGCATACTCGTAAATGACTTAATAGTCTACACATATACAGTACACTAGGCATTAACATACAAATATAACATTTACCTTGGCCACCGTGCCTCGGTAGTGACACATATTGCGCTGCGGGTCCCATATCACGGGTCATTTTATCCTGATTAACGAATTAAACGTGTATTAATTATCGGCGTGACAATACTTCCCAACTAAAAGGAAGTTCGTCCTCGAACTTAAGCTAAACGAATATTAAAATATACCTAACTCAAAGAGGTATGGAAATTTGTCTCGCATATAGTCTTCTCGTTCCCAAGTGAGTTCTGAATCTTCGCGAAACTGCCACTTGACTAACACCTTCGGGATAGACTTGCTTCTTAACTGTTGTACCCTTCGGTTAAGAATCTGAACTGGTTGCTCTTCATATGAGATATCCTCACTCAAATCAATATGACTCAAATCCACTATCGGTCTCTCGCCTGCCTTTGACTTAGCTAGTCGAAGCATCGATATATGAAACACCGGATGAAATCCTGACATCTGTGGATGTAACTCTAACTCATAAGCAACCTTTCTAACCCGTTTCTTGATCTTGAAAGGCCCGACGAATCTCGGTGCTAATTTGCCTTTCAAACCAAATCAATGATGACCCCTTACGAGGAGAAACCTTTAGAAACACTAAAGCTCCCTCATCGTACGTGAGATCACTGCGATACATGTCTGCATACTTCTTTTGCCTCTCTTGGGCTCCCTTTAGTTTCTGGTGAATCTGTTTTACCTTTTGTGTGTGATCGACAACAATTTCAGGCCCTAACAAATTTCGATCTTCTGGCTCAGCCCAACAAGATGGTGAGCGACACGGTTTGCCATGTAATGCCTAAAATGGCGCCGTTTCAATGCTCATCTGATAACAGTTGTTGTATGCAAATTTACACAATGGTAAATACTCTTCCCACGATCCGCCAAACTCAAGTACACACGCCCTGAGCATATCTTAGAGAGTATGAATCAACCTCTCAGTCTGCTCATCAGTCTGAGGGTGAAAGGTTGTGCTAAACTATAAGCGCGTGTCATATTGCTCCTGCATACTCCGCCACATCCTGGACGTATACATAACATCTTTGTTTGACGTAATAGTCAAAGGTACTCCATGCAACCTGATAATCTCTCTCTTGAACAATACACTTAGCTGGTCAAATGTGTAATGAGCTGCAACCGGTATGAAATAGGCATGTTTTGTCAATATGTCCAGAATCACTCAAATGGAATCATGTCGATGAACAGTCTTCTGCAGTCCTCGAGCGAAATCCATAGCTATGCCTTCCCACTTCAATTGTGGAATGGGAAGTGGCTATAGTAATCCTCCAGGTCTACGATGCCATGCCTTCACCTACTGGCAGATCTCACAGTTCCTAATATACTCTTATATGTCCGCTTTCATCCCAGACCAGCAAAAATGTCTTTTCATATCATGATACATTTTGGTCCTTCTTGGATGAACAGTGAACCGTGAACAATGTGAATCCTGAAGACTCTCATCTCTCAGCTCTACCACTGTCGGTATCCACAATCTACCTCGAAATCTGAGACACTTATCTGTTGTTTCAGTCCAATCAGTATAATCGAAACTCTGGGCTAACTCACTGAATCTCGGATATAGAACGTCAGTTTTCTAATCCTCTAACACTCTCTGAGTCGACACTGCCCGAAGTCTCACTTGAGCCCAAATAAGTACCTCCGTGTCATTAGCAATATCTGACTAACTTAGCCTTGCCACCGCCTCGAGTAAACCATACTCGTGCATCATATGACATCGAACAGTCTCAGCATCTCCAGTCGGAATCCTACTCAACGCATCAGCAATGACATTTGCTTTTTCCTGGATGATATTCGAAAGAAAAGTCATAGTTTTTCAAAAATTCTAACCATCTGCGTTGTCTCATGTTTAGCTCTCTCTATGTGAAGAGATATTTCAAACTCTTATGGTTTGTATAAAGTGTGAAATTCTTTCCATACAGATGATGTCTCCATATCTTCAGAGCAAACACTACCGCCGCCAACTCTAAGTCATAAGTTGGGTAGTTCTTCTCATGTATCTTCAACTGTCTTGATGCATAGGCCACTGTGTCTTTCTCTTGCATCAACACACAACCTAAACGCATATGAGAAGCATTTATGCATACCACGAAACCCTTTCCAGCTTCTAGCAATATCAACACTGGTGGAGTAGTCAACAAGTTCTTCAGTTGAGCAAATGACTCCTCGCATTCCTCTGACCACTGAAACTTCACGTCTTTCCGGGTCAACTTGGTCATTGGTTAAGCGATCTTCGAAAAATCCTTCACAAACCTTCGGTAATAGCTTGCTAACCCCAGAAAACTCCTAATCTCAGTTACTGATGTCGGCGCTGTGGCCAATCCAAAATCACCTGAATCTTTGCTGGATCTACAGCAATACCTGCTGCTCCAACTACATGACCCAAAACTTTGACCTCAGACAACCAAAATTCACATTTACTGAATTTGGCATATAGTTTGTGCTCCCTCAAAGTCTGCAACGTCTCCCTGAGGTGATGCTCATGATCTTCTCGAGTCTTTGAGTACACCAATATATCATCAATAAATACGATCACAAAGCGGTCAAGATACGGTCTCATTACTCGATGCATCAAATCCATAAATGGGTAGGAGCATTAGTCAAACAAAACGGCATGACTGTGAACTGATAGTGTCCATACCTCGTACTAAACGATGTTATGTATCTATCATCACCTCTGATCCTCGGTTGATGATACCCTGATCGTATATCTATCTTGGAGAAAAAATGCGCTCCTCTTAGCTGATCGAATAAGTCGTCAATACGCAGTAATGGATACTTGTTCTTGACTGTGACCTTATTCAATTGTCTGTAATCAATACACAGCTCAAAGTACAGTCCTTCTTCTTCACAAACAGGACTGGTGCTCCCCATGGTGATATCGAATGTGTGATGAATCTCTTCTCGCTCGATTCTTGCAACTACTTCCTGAATTCTTCCAACTCTCGTGGAGCCATGCGGTATGGTGGTATGGATATCGGTTTCGTCCCTGACACTAACTCAATAATGAAATCTATCTCCCTTGGTGGGGGTAAGTCTTCCGGAAACACATCCGAAAACTCGCACATAACCAAAATCTCTGCAAGTTTTGGTTCATGATTCTCTGCAACGGTATATACCGATACCAAAGTCTCAATTTCCCCGGTAGTCGCAAGTCGACCTCGAGTGCTCTCGGTTCTCGGTGTACTACCGCTATTTATGAACACTGGACACCCTGGAATCTCAAATATCACTATTTTTGCAAAACAATCGATATGAGCATGATATGATGCTAGCCAATCCATCCCTAGCAACGTATCGAATTCCAGAAATTCAAGTACTCTAAAATCTGCAGGTAATTCGGCCAATCTCTACTTTGCATCTCTCCACCAAAGAATTAGGGTACACTCTATCTCCAGTTGTAGTACTTAAAATCAAATGGACTTCGACACTAACCAATTTCAACCCTAACATGTTAATTATGCGACCAAAAATGAAAGAAACAGTAGAACCCGAATCAAATAAAATATAAGCTTGATAATCACAAATGGAAACCATACCCTCAATAAGTTTTCGTGTAGCGTCTGCGTCAGGTTATGCAATCGTATGGATGACCTCTAGAACGCTGTAGTGGAATCATTGTCGCTGGCTGTGGACACTCTCGACTGATATATCCCACCTGACCACCTCGATAATAAGAGACTACTCTAGGCTGACCCTGTGTCCGATCCTAGGCCTGTGCAAATGCATGTCTCTGCCCTGGTTTGAAACTGTCTCATCCTCGTCCTCTACCTTTACCTCTACCTCTACTACCGTGCTGCTGACGTGGAGTTGGTGGTGCAGGTAAAGTTGGTAAAGTAAACGTAGTAGGAGCTGGCAATGCAGGTCTGACTGGTGGTGGTACAGGAGGTATACGCACCATCGTCTGCAAAGGTGTAGGGGATGCTACATAAGGCGCAATCGCCCTGTGAACACCTTTATCCCATCTCCTCGGTCCCTTGCCCTTCTGTCTCCTCCGCTCATACTCTGCCATCTGATCAGGTGTCATCGCGGGTAATAAGGGTGTCTCGTCGGCCACTCAGCTCATATAATAAGTCTCGTGAGCAAGTGCACGCTCGATTATCTTTCCGGTGTCTTGACACCTGAACTGACCACGTAAAAACCAATATCCGGCCTCAGTCCATCGCCAAAATGATACACATCATCGGCATCCTCCTTTACAAGATCTCCGGCAAACTGCATCAGATAGCCGTATCTGTCTCGATATCTCATCACTGTCTCGTCGGCTCCCTGTCTCAAGTTCATGAACTCCTTCCTCAACCGCTTCATCACTGCAGGTGGAAAGTACTGCTGATAGAACTTAGTAGTGAAGGCATCCCAAGACTCAAACTCTCCCTCAGCATCTATCATCGTACACCACAATATATCGGCATCTCGCTGCAAGGTGTACGACGAGATCTCCGCTTTGAGTCTATCATCAATCTGCAAGACTCTATGTAACTTCTCTTGCACGAGACCCACTTCTCAACCTTCTCAAAATCTGTCTCACCGTCGAAGTATACCAGTTTCGGTCTAATGAAATCTTTCACCAGTTGAACTATTAATGTCGAACAAGCTAATGGGGGTGTGGACGATTGTGTAGATACAGTCTCTACTGCCGGAGTTGCTGGCATCGGTGTTGCAGGTACAACCGGTACTACGATCGGTACTATAGTCGTAGTAGGAATAGATGTCTATGTTGGATGTGCTGGTGGAGCAAATCGGGAAGTCCTCAATGCGATGAAATCCGCCAACTGCTGCCCCTAAGCATCTACTCGATCTGAAAGCCTCTAGAAACCCTCTCCTGATGGTATCAAAGGCTGGCTACCGCTCGCACCGGCATCATTGCTATCTCGTGAATCTGCCATCTCTGACTGCAAATGGAGAACGAACGTGAATCAGCTACTACGTGGATAACGCATATATATACATAACAAAATTAACATGTATAGAGATATATCAAATCCCCAACTCACTTTCATTCACTTCCCAACTAATAGTTTCTAGGCGAGGATCATCTGGTTTTCCACATCTAACTAAAGTTTTCTAACTTCTACAGTTTTTTTTTTAAATATTTTAGTTAATTCCGGCTTTACAAGGTACACCGTTCACTACATATTGTAGTTATGGTATCGTATTGTAGAAACTCCATATTCTATAATCTTAGAGTCATGTTTTCTCACAATCATGGCGTTGATACCAACTGTGTTGGTATCATATAGCCTGAAACCAGAAAAGTAAGCCAAGCTTTACAAACCTTGGCTCTGATATCACCTGTGATGGCCCCAACTACAAATAAGGGCACCACCCGACCTAATCCCTTAATTAAGCCATAATCTTCCTTATAAGACCTAACAAAGAACTAGTCAGCCTTAGTTAAACACCTACCATTTATGATACCGCCTACAGTTAACTTAATTGTTCTAGTGACTAGCCTATGGTTGTCTATAAATCAGAGTTACTTAATTTTTTTTTCTTTTTCTAACAAATTATTCAGCGGAAGTTTTATTAAGTTACTAGTGGAAATGAAACACTAAGGCCTAACCTATCTTGGAAAAACCAAGAAATAGTGATCACATGCATATATAAACAAAATGGTGATATATATAACATGTGTCTAGGTCTATAGTCCTATCACTCAACCCAAAAGGAAAAATAGCATGTACATAAAAATGTAATACAAAAGAATACAAAACGTATAAAGGTGTGTCGTAGCGGTCCTTCACCGGCTCAGAGGTAGTCACCAATCTTCTCCTTGCATGGTCTACTACTCGGCTGATCTGCACCCACCATCACAAACTAGACGGTGAGTACATGAAATTTTACTGTCCTAAAATTTGAAAGTTTACCAATTTAGATTCAAGTTTAATGATTTAACATTCCTAAATTGGTCCATCGGTCAAAATTGAGTTCGAGACCAATTTGTCAATTTCGTGTTTTTCGAGGTAAAACCACGATATAACGCCTCGATCGACTCCCGAATTCTTCACTTTTTATAGAAATATTGAGGTTTTATATATTCGGGTCACAAATATAATTTTCCCTCTTTTTCTGGAATTTTCCCGAATTTTTTTCATAATTTTATCTATTTTTTGGAATTTATTATATATTAAAAATTGTTTAATTTAATTAAATATATATATTTAGGTGGGTCCGAGTCAACCCGACTCGGTCCAACCGGACCCGGGTCGGCCCGACCCGATCCCCATCGGGTCAGGGTCGGTCCGACCCGACCCACATGGGTTCGGGTCGACTCGACCCGATTCCCATTTTCTTCCTCACAGAACCACCAAAATAAATTTTCTTTTCTTCTTTGAGGCGTTGGGGTTGGCTCCCAACCCCAACGGATTTTGATGGCAGGGGAGATACCCTCGCCATCTCTCCCATACCTCACTCGGTCATGGAGTCTGAACCTCCATGGCCACTATACCCATAACGGTCGCTGCAACAACAAACAACCACAACAACAACGAAAGGCAACTCACCTAATTGCTTCGAGTTTCTTGATCTCTCTCTCGGTCTCTCTCTCTCTCCTTTCTTTCTTCTTCCCTGCTCTCTCTTCCTTCTCCTCTGTTCGGCCTCTCTATTGTGTGTTTTGTGTGTTTGTCTTTTTTTTCCATTTGGAGAGACCTATATAAATATACCCAGTTTGAGTGATGTGGACATTTTGCCACCACTAGCTTATATCTTTTTTTTTCATTTTATGAAATCAATTGAACTAGTTACACTTACCTCACGAGCTGCTACCTCAGGCCCACGTCGGCACGCGACTCGAGGCGCGTCCCCACTTATTTCGATATCTGCATACCCGTAAATGACTTAATAGTATACACATATATAGTACACTAGCCAAACAACACAAAAATATAATATTTACCTCGGCCACTGTGCCTCGGTAGTGACACGTATCTCGCTGCGGTTCCCACATCACGGGTCATTTATTCATAATTAACGAATTAAACATGTATTAATTATTGGTCGTGACAGCATCAGTGTTAATATTGCTTGGGCAGAAATTCTTAGTATATATAGATGTTTCTCATATGATTCTAGGTTGTGTATTGATGCAAGACAGATGCACGATGGCTTATGCATCTAGATAGCTGAAGATACATGAGAAGAATTATCTCAGTTATGACTTAAAGTTAGCAATGGTAATATTTGCTCTGAAGATATAGAGAAATCATCTATATGGAGAGAGGTTCAAGCTCTACATTGATCATAAGAGTTTGAAATACCTCTTCACACAGAAAAAGCTGAATATGAAACATTGTAGATTATCGGAGTTTCTGAAGGACTGCGACTTTTCTTTGGAATGTCACCCATGAAAAGCTAACGTGGTTGCAGATGCACTGAGTAGGACACCTACTGGAGATGTCGTGGTTGTTAGATGTTATATGATACATGAGTATGGATTACTCAAGGCAGCGGCGGTGATGAGTTATTTGGATATTCCTATAGACACTTGGGCGATGATTTGTGCACAGATAAGGCTACAAACAATGTCTACATAGATATTGTCAGAGAGCCGACATTCTATTCCCGTGGTTCGGTGAGTTAAACCAGAGTACTAATTGTATTAACTGAACAGAGACGACCGATCAGTGTCTAAGATTTAGAGGCAGATTATTGATACCGTCAGTAGCAGAGCTAAGAGATGAGATTCTTCAGGATTCACACTGTTCCCGCTTCACTGTTCATCCAGGAAGGACCAAGATGTACCATGAGATAATAAGACATTTTTTGTGGCCTATGATGAGAGCGAACATATCATAGTTCATCAAGAACTTTGGGATTTGCTAGTAGGTGAAGGTTCAACATCGTAGACCTGGAGGATTATTACTCCGCTTCCCATTACACGATGAAAGTGGGAAGATATGGCCATGAATTTTGTCAGAGAGTTGTCAAGGATTATCCGTTGACACGATTACATCTGGGTGATAATGGACAGATTGACGAAATCTGCCCATTTCTTACCAGTTGCAGTTCATTACACTTTTGGCCAGTTGAGCATATTGTTCAAGATGGAGATTAACATGTTGCATGGGTTACCATCGACTATCACGTTATACATAAATGTTATGTATACATCCAGTATGTGGCGAAGTATGAAGAAGCAATATGGTACACGTCTACATTTTAGAACAGCCTTTCACCCTCAAACTGATGGGTAAACTAAAAAGTTAATTCAGAATCTTGAAAATATGCTCAGGGCTCGTGTACTTAAGTTTGGCGGATCATGGAAGGAGTACCTACCATTGTGTGAGTTGCATACAACAACAGCTATCAAACTAGCATTGAGATGATGCCATTTGAGGCATTATATGGCAGACCGTGTCGTTCACTATCTTATTAGGCCGAGCTAGATAACTGGGATCCAGGGGCCCCAAATTGTTGTGGATCGTATGTAAAATGTACGACAGATTTGCCAGAGACTAAAAGGAGCTCAAGAGAGGTAGAAGAAGTATGCAGACACGGATCGTAGCGATCTCACATATAACGAGGGAGCCTTTATATATTTAAAGGTTTCTCCTCGCAAGGGTCTTCGCAGATTTGATTTGAAAGGCAAGTTGTCACCGAGATTCATCGGGCCTTTTAAGATCAGAAGACAGGTTGGGAGGGTTGCATATGAGCTTAAGTTACCCCACAGATGTCAGATATTCATTTAATTTCTCATATTTCTATGCTTTGACTAGCTAAGTTGAAAGCAGACATACGAACGACTGTTGACTTGAGTCGGATTGATTTGAGCGAGGATGCTTTTTACGAGGAGCAACCGGTATAGATCCTAGATCGAAAGGTACAGTAGTTAAGAGGCAAGTCTATTCTAAAGGTGTTAGTCAAGTAGCAGTTTCATGCAGACTCGAAGCTCACTTAGGAATGGGAAGACTATATGTGAGATAGATTTTCATATCTTTTCGAGTCAGGTATAACTTTAACTTAAGTTTAATTTCGAAGGCGAAGTCTCCATTAGTTAGGAAGATTTGTCACGACCCGAATTCTAAATTCTAGTTTAATTTCTTTAATCAGGATCATTGACCTGTGACGTAGGACCCACATTGAGATATGTGCATTGACCGAGGCGAAAGGGTCAATGTATATGTTAGATTTGTTGTGGTATGCTTAGTGTATTGTATATGTGTAGCCTATTAAGTCATTCATACTTATATATAAGTGTCGAGACATATGTGGGGACGCGCCTCGAGATGCATGTCGGCATGGGGCTGGGGGTAGAGACCGATGTGGTAGGTTGATTTAAGCTTTGTATAGTTTAAATAGTAGTATTAATATGGCTATAGTTGATTTTGTATTAAATGTAACCTAAGTTAGAAATTTAAAATAATAGTCATTTGATGGTTCTCGATATACGTATTAAGACATCTAGAGAGCAATTGAGTCTCAAATCGTGTTAGCTAGATGGAGATAATGGAGAGTCAGTGAAAAATATGTCAAGACGTAGACCATTAGATTAGTCTCGAGATACGTGTGTACATAAAAACCAATGGCTATTAATCAATCATATCTTAATATATAAGATTGAATGGATCAACTCGTGTAAACCATTTCATTTCATTTCACAAACTTAGAAACTAAGAAAACATGCTGGAAAAGAATAATCAAAGACGATCAGCAAGATAGTGAAGGAGTTTTGATGAAGTTGAAGGTGTAGAACAAGCTTTAGGTGGTTATCAACTAGGTAATTCTATTTACACTAGTGTCCTAACTTAATTTGATGAATTCATGAAATATATGATGTATAGTATGATGGGGCATGTGCCCTAGGTCAATCCATTAACTGTCTTTATGAATACTTTTAGTTAATAAAATAGAGGATTTCATTTGCTGTTTATTATAATTAATTTGCATGTTTACATTATAATAAGATCCATGGGTATTTACATAAATATCTTAAATGTCCCTAGTCGATCATTATACTGGGAACTATAATGAATTAAGACTAGTGTGAGTCTTGATTGATGATCATATGATGATTATACGTATAGGGATACGAATTAAGATCACGAGTACTTGTTAGAGCATAAAGTACTGGACCGACCCGCTATGAGAACATCACATGGATTAAGTCATAGTTGTTTCTCACGATAGGTATATATTCCAGTCCTCTGACTTGAGATTACCAGAGACTTCAACATTAGGAACACAGTGATTTGACACAATCAAACGTTGTCTTTAACCGGACGATTATAAAGGTTGTGATTGGTTACTTTGTGAGCAATGTGATGAAGTTGTTTAATCGAGATAGAATTTGTCCCTCTCATATAAAGAGAGATATCTAGTGGATCCCTCGATGTGTTAGACTGTTAAAAGGCCTAGTCTAAGTGAATTGATATTGATCAATGTCACTTGGATGTTTTCAGTCTACCTAGAGATCGAGACTAGTACGATTGAACATTTTGGACGACAATTCCATGCCTTATGTTTGATCAAAAGGATATCGTGTGACAAAAGGATGTTATATACACTATTGATTAGGTTGTATCGATTTGATATTCGTACAACTTGGGTAGTCATAATGTCTTGCTAGAGACTGCTTATGACTTGTATACCAAAATGTGTTTTGGTACACTGCCAACGCTGTATGAGCCTATTGGATCGCACACTAAGAATGGTTTTGCGAGATTTTAAGATGATTTAGAAAAACGAATTTTATGTGATAAAATTCATGACAGAAGCGTCCTTGTGGTGTATTACACTTATACTTTTTTAAGTAAGGGTATATGTGTAATTTACTTAACCGTCTATATACAAGGGTTGTATAAATAGATGCTTTAAGTTAGAACACAGGTACGAAAGAAAAAAAGGTCGAAACTCTATTTTCGTTTTAGAAACGACTTAGGGTTTTTGGTATGCTTTGGATCGTTTTGGAGAGAAACAAAAAGGTTTGGTATTCTCTCGAAGCTAGCACTTCAAATCTCGGTCGCTGTTCGTGTGTGGACTGCTGATTGTTGGGTTTTAGGGTTCATACGCAGCGGAAATTACAAAACAATTTTGACAAAAACCCCAACAGGATCCGAATCTAATTCCATTAAAAGCGTTTAAACCATGAAAAACTTAATCATACCTCGATCGCAATATACCTTTCGAAGGTTGATCGATCTCTAAGGCGCGCCAACGACGAACGCCTCTCTACCGATGAGTCCACACACGAACGTCGGCCGAGATTCGAAGTGCTAGCTTCGAGAGAATACCAAACCTTTTGTTTTTCTCTCCAAAACGATCCAGCATACCAAAAACCCTAAATCGTTTCTTAAACGAAAAAGAGTTTTGGCCTTTTGATCTTTTGTCCGTGTATTGTAACTTAAAGCGTCTATTTATACAACCTTGTATATAGACGGTTAAGTAAATTACACATATACCCTTACTTAAAGAAGTATAAGTGTAATACACCACAAGGACGTTTAAATCATGAATTTTATCACATAAAATTCATTTTTCTGAATCATCTTAAAATCTCGCAAAACCATTCTTAGTGTGCGACCCAATAGGCTCATACAACGTTGGAAGTGTACCAAAACATATTTTGGTATACAAGTCATAAGCGACCTCTAGCAAGACATTATGACTACCCAAGTCGTACGAATATCAAATCGATACAACCTAATCAATAGTGTATATAACATCCTTTTGTCACACGATATCCTTTTGATCAAACATAAGGCATAGAATTGTCATCCAACATGTTCAATCGTACTAGTCTCGATCTCTAGGTAGATGAAAACATCCAAGTGACATTGATCAATATCAATTCACTTAGACTAGGCCTTTTAACAGATCTAACACATCGAGGGATCCACTAGATATCTCTCTTTATATGAGAGGGACAAATTCTATCTCGATTAAACAACTTCATCACATTGCTCACACAGTAACCAATCACAACCTTTATAATCGTCCGGTTAAAGACAACGTTTGATTGTGTCAAATCACTGTGTTCCTAATGTTGAAGTCTCTGGTAATCTCAAGTCAGAGGACTGGAATATATACCTATCATGAGAAACAACTATGACTTAATCCATGTGATGTTCTCATAGCGGGTCGGTCCAGTACTTTGTTCCCTAACAAGTACTCGTGATCTTGATTCGTATCCCTATACGTATAATCACCATATGATCATCAATCAATACTCACACTAGTCTTAATTCATTATAGTTCCCAATATAATGATCGACTATGGACATTTAGGATATTTATGTAAATACCCATGGATCTTATTATAATGTAAACATGCAAATTAATTATAATAAATGGCCAATGAAATCCTCTATTTTATTTACTAAAAGTATTTATAAAGATTGTTAATGGATTGACCTATGGCACATGCCCCATCATCTCCCACTTGCACTAGGGCCAATCATACATGCATCTAATGCCTAATGATCTAACATGACCATCATGTTTTGCTTATGGAAGAGCTTTTGTCAATGGATCCGCAACGTTGTCTTCAGTAGGTACTCTACAAATCGTAACGTCACCCCTCTCAATAATTTCTCTGATGAGATGAAAACGCCTGAGTATATGTTTGGATCTGTGGTGTGATCTAGGTTCCTTGGCCTGTGTTATTGCCCCGTTATTGTCACAATACAAACAAACAGGGTTAGCAATACTCGGAACCACGCCTAGTTCAGAAATGAACTTTTTGATCCAAATTGCCTCCTTTGCTGCATCGGACGATGCAATATACTCAACTTCATATAGAATATGCCACGATCTTTTGCTTCAACTTTTCCACTTCTCGCACCCACATTCAAAGTAAACACATATCCGAATGCGATCTAAAATCATCTATATCGGTTTGAAAACTTGCATCTCGTGTAACCATGTACAACTAGATCATTTTCAAAACCTCCATAGACCAAGAACACTTCCTTAGTCCTTCTTAAGTACTTAAGGATGTTCTTTATCGCTATCCAAAGACTCTCACCGGATCTGATCGATATCTGCTTGTAGTGCTCAAAGCATATGATACATCAGTCGAGTGCATAACATGGCATACATGATAGATCCAATAGGCCGATGCATATGGAATCTTATTCATACGGTCTCGCTCATCATTTGTCTTAGGACATTGAGTTTTCTTGAGACTTATCCCATGAGACATTGGCAACAATCCTCCTTTAGAGTCTTGCAAACCGAACCTATTCAAGCACCTTGTCTATGTAAGCACTCGACTTAGACCGATTAGCCTTTTAGATCTATCCCTATAGATCTTTATCCTTAGGATATAGGCCGCATCTCCTAAGTCTATCATTGAGAAACACTTCCCTAACCAAGACTTGACATTCTCGCAATGTTGGGATGTCATTTCCAATGAGTAATATATCATCAACATACGGTACACTTAAAAACAACTACACTCCCACCGACCTTCTTGTATACACAAGGCTAATCTTCGTTCTTAATAAAATCAAAATCCTTGATTGCTTCATCAAAACGAAGATTCCAACTCCGAGAAGCTTGCTTTAATCCATAAATGGATCTTTGAAGCTTGCATACCTTCCTAGAATTCTCGGGATGTAAAAAACCTTCAGGTTGTGTCATATACACGTCCTCAAGCAGCTTTCCATTAAGAAATGTTGTTTTTACATCCATTTGCCATATTTCATAGTCATAATATGCAAGCAATGGCAATTAAAATTCTTATGGATTTAAGCATGGCGATCGGCGAAAAAGTTTCATCATAATCAACACCTTGAGTCTGCTGAAACCTTTTGCTACTAGTCTTGCTTTAAAAGTATGCACTTTGCCATCCATGTCGGTTTTCTTCTTGAAAACCCATTTACATCCAATGGTCTTACCACCTTCAGGTAAATCAACCAAGTTCCAAACTTGGTTATCATACATGGATTGCATCTCAGAGTTCATGGCACTTAGCCATTTATCTGAGTCTGGTCCAGACTTAGCCTCCTGATAAGTGGTGAGCTCGTTTTGGTCTATAAGCAACACATCACGACTATCAGTAATGAGAAATCCGAATCTCTCTGGCTCATGTCTTACCCTACTAGTTTTACGTGGGCCTTGTGTCACTTGTGGAGGTTCAACTGGTTCGGAACGTTGTTGAACTTCCAAGAGCGGTTCATTGTTTACCTGTGATTCTAGAACTTCTTCAAGATTTATTTCTTTCCCACTAGTGTCTTTTGAAATAAACTGTTTTTCCATAAAGGCACCATACCGAGCAACAAACACTTTGTTCTCAACGGGATTATAAAAGTAATATCCTTTTGTTTCCTTAGGATACCCCACAAATAAACACTAGTCAGATTTAGGTGCTAGTTTTTCTAAGACTTGTCGCTTTACGTAAGCCTCACAACCCCAAATCTTAAGAAAATACAAACTAGGTCTCTTCCCATACCATATCACATATGGTGTTTTATCCACCGCTTTAGAAGGAACTCGATTTAGAGTGAAAGCTGCAGTTTGTAATGCATAACCCCAAAAGGATAATGGAAGATCTGCATGACTCATCATAGATCGAACCATATCTAATAAGGTTCGATTTCTCCTTTCGGAAACTCCATTCCATTGTGGAGTTGTTGGTGGAGTCAATTGGGAAACAATCCCACAATTTCTAAGATGATCATCAAATTCTTGGCTTAAATACTCACCACCTCGATCTGATCGAAGTGTTTTGATAGTTTTACCAAGTTGATTCTGCACTTCATTTTGAAACGTTCGAAACATCTCAAATGATTCAGCTTTATGTTTCATAAGATATACATAACCATATCTGCTTTGAAATCATCAAGTAAATGTAATGAAGTACGATAACCTCCTCTAGCCATTGTGTTTATAGGACCGCATACATCAGTATGTATTAGACCCAATAAATCACTTGCCCTTTCACTGTGTCCAGTAAAGGGACTTTTAGTCATCTTGCCCAGAAAAAAAATACGCACATTTCATATGTTTCTAAATCAAATGAATCTAGAAGTACATCTTTATGGAGCTTCTTTATGCGTTTCTCATTTATGTGCCCGAGACGACAATGCCAAAGATAGGTTTGATTCAAATCATTTGACTTGAATCTCTTTGTATTTATGTTAAAGACTGGAGTATCAGTGGACTTTTTCATGCTTAGAATATAAAGACCATCATACAAATCAGCATTTGCATAAAATATGCCTTTACGAGAAATGGAACATCTATTATTAGCAATAATAAAATCAAAACCATCCATATCCAAACATGAAACAGAAATGATGTTTCTGCTCAAGGCAGGCACAAAATAACAATTATTTAAAGTTAAAATAAGTCCACTAGATAAAACTAAGTCATATGATCCAACAACCAGGCGCGAACTCTTGCTCCATTCCTTACGCGGAGGATGACTTCTCCTTTCTTCAACTTTCTACTTCTGGTGAGTCCCTCCACATTTATACAAATGTGAGATCCACATCCGGTATCTAATACCCAGGAATCACTAGTAGAAAAATTAATTTCAATAACATAAATACCTGTAGTGGTAATCGCACTACCCTTTTTCTTCCTTAGATCTTCCAGATAGAGTTTGCAATTTCTGAACCAATGTCCAGGTGCATGACAGAAATGACAATTTCCTTCTTTTTCTTTTGGGTGTTTTGAAGCAGGAATAGGCTGAGGCTTGACTTGTTCCACAGGCTTTGCGACAGTGCAAATGAATGCCTTGGCAACTCTAGCCTTGCCTTTGCCTTTCTTCTTCACTCCTTTTCCCTTTTGGACCATCAACACATTACTAGATGGTTTCTTGATATTTTGTTCAGCAGTTTTGAGCATCAAATGCAACTCTAAAATTGATTTCTCCATATTATTCATATTGTAGTTCATCACAAATTGTGAGTAACTCTCTGGTAATGAATTCAAGATCAAATCCGTAGCCAACTCTTGGCTTTAGGGAATCCGAGTCTATCAAGCTGGTCAACATAGCCCTTCATTTTCAGAACATGAGGACTAACTGACGCACCCTCAGTCATCTTGCAAGAATGGAGGTTTTTGACTGTCTCGAACGTTTCTTGCCTAGCTTGTTGTTGGAACATTTCCTTCAGCGTTATAGCCATGTCGTAGGCTTCCATTAGTTCCATGTCCTTCGAAGTTCGGAACCATAGTTGCCGACATAATACATGCAACATCGTAGAATCGTTGACATGCTTACTATGCGCATCCTTCACAAATTTTCGTAGCATTGGTGGTGGGTCCTCGGGGATTGGAGCATCCAGGACATACGACTTGCGTTCATGCTTAAGAACAATTCTCAAGTTTCTGAACCAGTCAAGAAAGTTAGTCCCATATAGTTTATCCTTCTCAAGGATGGATCGCAGTGACAGGGGATTATTGTTACTTGAAGAGGCCATTGATCTACAATAAAGATTATGCAAAGTTTATTTTAGTATAGAGGAATAGACTCCCACTAAATTAACAACCCTCCTAAAACGTATTGTTTATTTATGGGACTAAAATCCATATTTCACCTAATTCTATGACAGCTATGGCATGAAACACAGAACTAGATTATTAAGGTAGGTAACAGTTAGCAATTACATCTTATGTAATTTTTAGATCCTTTTATGAGATACGGGACATTTTATGTCTTAGCATGTTTTTATCTCATCATTTGCTTAAAGCTCAAAACTATTTTGATGGCTTTATTAAGTCGAACCATTTTAAACATTTAGGTAACTCTTACCCAACTTGTCTCACCAAGATAACACAATACACCCAGCTATGGCTGAAACTGTATTAGTGTGATCGAGGCCTTGACAAGTGTTTAAAATGGATGACATAAGACTTAAAATTTAATAGGGATTTTATTCAATTTTAGTGATTTTTATGTAAACAATGAAATATCATATATTCTATTGATTTGTTCAATCACTAAACAATTTGGAAAATTTTATATTATTCACTAATAAAAGAATTTCCGTGCGCTAGGATTAGTTAGACGGCGGTCCCGCTGGCCGGTCAGCGGACGGGGGTACAGGGGGCAGCGCTACCATTTTTTTTTTTTTTTTTTTTTTAGAAGACGAATCTCAATTCCGAAAATTGAAATTCGCTATATAAAATCATATTTTTCGCTGATTTTACTATACTAAATTTACCCCTTAATTTATCCAAAATTAAGTCAATTAAAACATTTTTAATTAACCCGGGCCCACATCTAACTAATCATCTTATCCTAATCCAATTAGGACTTTAGATATTTGAATCCTAGCATATCACTAATAACAAACTTCTCCATATTTATCTCCTATCCAATAGGGATAACGAAACCGATTTTGATTATATCTCCTACTCTAATTTGTTATCTATCTTTATAAAATAGAAAGTTCATAACAAAATAGATATAAGAGATAAATAAACAATTTCGAAAATTAATTATTTGCAATTTCGGTCCTCATCCAGATAATCACAAATATGTATCATGAACTACTATCCCAATCGAACCTAATCATATTAGTTTCGAATTAATATTCAGCCTTATACAATTCAAGAAACGTAAGACAATGTAACATAAATATGCATACTGAATTACAGAGATTTCATCCATGCATCAATACACGAAAAATAAAGATTATACCTAATGGTGTCATGGATCACAGAACACGAAATTCAATTCATTGAAATTATTTGAATTAACCTAACATAGTTATTAGCATGTAAGAAACTGATTTTAATTAAATCACGAATATATGTATCATATACACAAAACATGATAATAAATCTCACATGAAACTTATGTATATCACATATACATCAACTATTAACATGCTTTCAATCATATATCATGTATATATCAGAAGAAAACATGCAATGAATTTAATGGAATCAAACTCGAAGGCTCTGATACCATTGTTGGGTTTTGGGGTTCATACGCAGCGGAAATTACAAAACAATTTTGACAAAAACCCCAACAGGATCCGAATCTAATTCCATTAAAAACGTTTAAACCATGAAAAACTTAATCATACCTCAGTCGCAATATACCTTTCTGAAGGTTGATCGATCTCTAAGCGCGCCGCCAACGACGAACGCCTCTACCAGTAGTCCACACACGAACGGCGACCGAGATTCGAAGTGCTAACTTCGAGAGAATACCAAACCTTTTGTTTTTCTCTCCAAAACGATCCAAAGCATACCAAAAACCCTAAATCATTTTTTAAACGAAAAAAGAGTTTTGGCCTTTTGATCTTTTGTCTGCGTATTGTAACTTAAAGCGTCTATTTATACAACCCTTGTATATAGACGGTTAAGTAAATTACACATATACCCTTACTTAAAGAAGTATAAGTGTAATACACCACAAGGACGTTTCTGTCATGAATTTTATCACATAAAATTCATTTTTCTGAATCTTCTTAAAATCTCGCAAAACCATTCTTAGTGTGCGACCCAATAGGCTCATACAACGTTGGCATAACATATTTTGGCATACAAGTCATAAGTGGCCTCTAGCAAGACATTATGACTACCCAAGTCGTACGAATATCAAATCGATACAACCTAATCAATAGTGTATATAACATCCTTTTGTCACACGATATCCTTTTGATCAAACATAAGGCATGGAATTGTCATCCAACATGTTCAATCATACTAGTCTCGATCTCTAGGTAGACTGAAAACATCCAAGTGACATTGATCAATATCAATTCACTTAGACTAGGCCTTTTAACAGTCTAACACATCGAGGGATCCACTAGATATCTCTCTTTATATGAGAGGGACAAATTATATCTCGATTACACAACTTCATCACATTGCTCACACGGTAAATAATCACAACCTTTATAATCGTCCGGTTAAAGACAACGTTTGATTGTGTCAAATCATTGTGTTCCTAATGTTGAAGTCTCTGGTAATCTCAAGTCAGAGGACTGGAATATATACCTATCATGAGAAACAACTATGACTTAATCCATGTGATGTTCTCATAGCGGGTCGGTCCAGTACTTTGTTCCCTAACAAGTACTCGTGATCTTGATTCGTATCCCTATACGTATAATCACCATATGATCATCAATCAAGACTCACACTAGTCTTAATTCATTATAGTTCCCAATATAATGATCGACTATGGACATTTAGGATATTTATGTAAATACCCATGGATCTTATTATAATGTAAACATGCAAATTAATTATAATAAACAGCCAATGAAATCCTCTATTTTATTTACTAAAAGTATTCATAAAGACAGTTAATGGATTGACCTAGGGCACATGCCCCATCACTGATAGAGGGCGTTCGTCGTTGGCAGCGCCTTAGAGATCGATCAACCTTCAGAAATGTATATTGCGATTGAGGTATGATTAAGTTTTTCATGGTTTAAACGTTTTTAATGGAATTAGATTCGGATCCTGTTGGGGTTTTTGTCAAAACTGTTTTGTAATCTCCGCTGCGTATGAACCCCAAAACCCAAAATAGTAGATGTTGTGGTGTTAGTTACTGTTTTGGGCCTCTCGTAAGTTAGTAAAGAGATTCCAAGATGTTGGAGTGGTCTATGTATGGAGAGAACTCAAAATTCTAAGCGCATAATTTTGTGTTTTCCTGCACATAGCGCGCTAGATGAGCTAGCTAGTGAAGTATCTGTGTGTAGCGCGCTAATAAATCTAACTAGCGCGCTAAAGAGGTTACTAGCGCACTAGACACGTCACATAGCGCGCTAGGTGCTCTGACAGCACAAAATCTTGAATATCCTAATTTCAACTTAAACACTTTAAACAAATTCAATACCCTAATTAAAGTTCCAAACACACTTTAAAACATGTTAAATGATATCATGAACATAGGGAATAGTTTCGAGGGTTTTGATATGAGTTTCGAGGTGTCGGGAGACCAGAATAACTAAAAACTTTGCGTGGATTGTAAGTAAATTGATTAAGATATTTATTTACATTACATTCGTGTTTTGTTATTCATTTCCATTCATTTAGACTGATTCGCTTATTGTACTCTATATACCATGACTTGTTTCTTCTTTCCTTTTATGAGTTTGCCATCATGGTATTGATTTTTGGTTAAATAGTTTCATTGACTCTAAATTATGTACTATGTCATTTTTAATTGTTAAGATACGTAGTCAAATGAAATAACATGCTACTAGGTAGATATTTGATGGTATTGTACATCTAAATTCCTTTGTGCTTTAGATATGCAATTACTTTGTTGGATTCCCAAACCGTGTCATTTATGGGTAAGAAAGTAATTTATGTATCTAGGACCATGAGATGATAGATATGTGCGCGGCACACTAGGTCAGTAGACTTCTAAAGTTACCAAGATCTCACCACTATTTTTACGCAGAACATAGGGTAAGGGACTCGGGGTTATTGGTAAGTATATATCGCTGGTGACTGGCACTTGTTAATGATTATAGAGGCATAGAGCTCAGCTCCGACCTTCAACAGATATGTAGAGCTCAGCTTCATCCTGAGATAGTGGAATAAAGGCATTGGTGATAGGACTCATGGCCGACTAGCCCTAAATCATTACTACTTAACTGAGTGTTAGTTTCATATTGTTTAACCGGAGTATCTTATAACATGATTTCCTTTTAGTATAGTTGCTATTATTATGCTTTCAGATACTTGTTTTATATTTGGAAATGTGAACAAATGTCTCTCAGTGTTACTTTCTACTTTCTTGTACTCACCGTCTTTTTTATGATGGTGGGTATATCGAGTGGCAGACCGAGCAAGGAGAAGATCAGCGACTACCTCTGAGCCAGTGGAGTGTTGTTACTTTAGATTTTTTGTAGGTTTTGATTTGGTTGTATGACTTTTATATATGTTTTCATATATATTTGGGGTTATATGCATGAGATGAAAGATAGTACCCTAACCAGATACATTTTGATATATTATCGTCGTTTTGTTTATATATATATATATATATATATATATATATATATATATATATATATATATATATATATATGCATGTGATCTTTATTTTCTGGTTTCCACATATTAAGAGTTTATACTAAAAGCTTACGTTAACTTGTTAAGACTTCCGCTACATAAACTTTAAGTTTGTAAATTTTAATAACTTTGATTTATTAATTGACATAATGTAAGAAAAATCTTATTTGATAAATTAATTGGTATAGAAAGATTTTGGAAAAAGGCCGACTAATTCGCTGTTAAGTCTTACGAAGCGAGATTAGAGCTTAATGACGATATTAGGTTGGGCGATGCCCTAATTTAAGAAGGCGTCGTCACAAGTATTATATTTGTTTAGTTTTCTACTATATTATGTGGATATAACTCATTTAACTAGGACATCGAGTACTTGGGGTGCATTGTTAGACATTATATGTAGGTAACTTATTGGAGCTCGCTAGAATTCCTTGCACCAATAACTACTTAGTTCAACCAGAAATCGGGATAGTCATACTAGGAAGAATAACATAAGGCAATCACCCAGGCTAACAATTTAATAATTGAGAAAACGATTCATTCCTATATTGTCAATAAACGTTCACTAGTAGGTGTTATGTTTTGTTGGACGAGATGTGGACTTAGTGATAGGCGAAACTTTCGTAGTGTAAGGGAATGGAGTATTGACACCGGTATGTCTATATTAGGGTCAACCTTCACAAACTTTAATGTGGTTGTGAAGTTTGTCACATCAGCTCATACATGTCTAGCATTTGCACATTTTGATGCATTGACAAATATTTCGTTTAAATATTTTCTTGCTTATTTCTTTTTGTCATATTAAATATTTTGCAGGTCATGCATATTTATTTAATCTTGCATCTAATAAGTGGAATCTTTATAATGCATGTAACATAACCCGACTTACTGAGCACTATTGATTATTTTGTGTTCACCCAACATTTTTCCCCTACGGATTCTTTGTCGAGTGTGTATAAAGGAAAAAGAAAAGCTCCAGCTATCTAAAGGAGTTTTCTATTGCTGACTTGGTATGGTTCGAGATCGAACCATCACTTGGTTTTATCTATATTTACTATCATTGGGATTGAATTTAGAAAAATTGAACTAAAAAATATCGTTCTAGTTGAGAACTATTAAATGGAATGATTAGCCTATTTGTTGAATCTTTGGTTAAGTTTGAGTTAATATTATTCCTCTGTGGTTATTATACATTTTTCAAAGTTTCAACTATTGAATAATGAATCATGTGAGATGATAAAGTCTTAGTTTCGAAAAAGGCTCACTAGTTATGTTTATAACTCAACGACCGTGGTAAGTTATAGATCGGGCTAGGCCGGTATGTATTCATTTTGAAAATGGGTTTTGATAACGTTGGTATCAGAGTGATTTAAAAAATAAAATAAAAAATCTAAATTTTGGGGAACGGGGAAATTAAAAGATCTTATTTAGTTATTTGTTGATTGTATATGATTATACTGGATATATAAGTTTCCAAGTTTTCACTCTCTATTTATTCATAACAGTTGGAAATGGCAGATGGAGGGAACCCTAATTACTTGGCTAATCAATTAGCCCATGAGAGAGAGAGAGAGAGAGAGATGAGGCGAGTGCTAGAAATAAGGATGATTGGTCAAGAAGAGAACCTTAATCTAGTATTACAGATACTACATGCTCAGCACTTAGCCCAATACAACTAAGACAAGTTGCACCCAACGCTAGCGATTCAAACAGAGATGGAAGAGGACTCAATCAACAGATATGAGACTACATCAATAACCCCTATAATAACACTTGTCGCACCGATTGATCCAGCCCCAATGGCACATTTAGCCCTAGTACCCTTCTAAGATAGTGGCGTAAGCTAATTGGTCACCAAACGAATACTGTAACGAGTCCAGAGAGTAAATCCCGAGAGAAGTCCACACAATATTCATAAAATAAAACTAATAAACTATGACAGTAAGTCATACTCCCACGAATGTAGGCGGCACACGACAAGCAAAAATAGTAGTGAATAAATGTAACAACATATATGAATAAAAATTAGTCCAGAAATAAGCGAATAATCTGAGAAAACCCTAATTTACGCCAGCCAGTAATATATAAAACATGATAGAAACCACGTATATACTTACAGGTTTACAGTAACTAAATTCCAACTTCGATAAATGGCATGATCCCTTCCCAACGTTGTTACACATCAGGACCACTTTAATCCCTCCAGATGGTCGTAAGTATATCTTATTGCCATCGATACGAGCACTATCACAAGTCACCCGTGCAAGTGATTTAGCCACAACCAATGTATACACAAGTCGAGATAAGAGTAGAAAACCTCATGTGTGCCACCAACAGTTACACATGTAATCCGATATCGATAAAACAAAACTATAAATTTTGTTGGGCATTCCAATGGGTTTACGCACCTCAATACATGCTCCGACTTCACCGGACTCTCGAGTCCGACATTGCCTAGCTCTCCGGTACTCAAGATATGTTCTCTCGATCCCTGAAGTCAGTTAAGTTTATTTATAATGTATTCAGATTGGTTGAATAGGTTTTAAATTGATCTTCCCACATCAACTCCTAAAAACTAAATAAAGTCTCAATTTTGGTCTTATGTTGCAATGCATTTTTAGGCATGAAATGGTCCAAATCTCAAAATCTTCTACTAGTACAAAGTTCGTTGGTCTCTCCCTTAGCTTTTCGAAAAGGTTTGGTTTGTGAAATTCCAATTTAAAATGAAAGAGATATCGCATTTTTTACCAAAAACATCTCAAATTGGAACCTAATCTGACTAGCATATTTAGAAAATTCATTTCTCCTAATCTATAGTTTCAAAATCGTGATTTTTGGTCACATGGCAGCTAACATACCCAATAACAACATACTAAAAGATTAGCTTATTTAGATGATTAGTTAGGGAATTATGCCTTTTAAAACTTTAGTTTCAAAAATTTTCTACTGCATTCAATTACTTATTTGTAGAGCACTTTTGGACATAAGAATATTAAAATCACAAACTTTCTAGTAGGAAAAAGTTGTCCCCCTTTGAGTTAGCTTTCAAATGTCATAAGATTGAGTTCATTTCAACTTAAAATGAGCAAGGTATAACCAAATTACATAGGCTAGTTCATAGTACAACATGCAGAATTTCAATTTTGGTCTTAATAGTTGGATTATCAGCTTGAGATGAGGAATCCAAATATATAAACCAAGTACAAAGAGTTAATCATCTACCCACTAAAATCGGACAAAAATCATAATCGATTTCATATGAAATAGAGAAATGTGTACCTAGTTGATGTACCACTCTAGCTTGATCTTTCCTCACCAAAACCCACTAATTTTCTTCATGAATCCTTGCTAATCACTTTTCTCTCCAGCAAGTTTTCTTCCTCTCTAAAGCTTAGAAATGAAAAATGGTTTGTTTGCATGTGTTGATCAACTCATCTTTGTATATTAAGGTGAAATTGATTCCTAGTCAATGACCTTCATATGTTTACGTATCTTGAGACTCATCTAATGGCCCACACTTTGACACATTTCCCACTTATTCCCCACTTACTTACTCCAAGTGACACCAATTTGCAACTTACTTAATTCCTAGATGTGTCAATACATGTGGTTGTTGGGGCATGTGTCCTAGGTCAATCCATTAACTATCTTTATGAATACTTTAGTTAATAAAATAAAAGATTTCATTTGTTATTTATTATAATTAATTTGCATGCTTACATTATAATAAGATCCATGGGTATTTACAAAAATATCTTAAATGTCTCTAGTCGATCATTATACTGGGAACTATAATGAATTAAGACTAGTATGAGTCTTGATTGATGATCATATGATGATTATACGTATAGGGATACGAATCAAGATCACGAGTACTTGTTAGGGAACAAAGTACTGGACCAACCCGCTATAAGAACATCACATAGATTAAGTCATAGTTTTTCTCATGATAGGTACATTTTTCAGTCCTCTGACTTGAGATTACCAGAGACTTCAACATTAGGAATACAGTGATTTGACATAGTCAAACGTTGTCTTTAACTGGACGATTATAAAGGTTGTGATTGATTGATGTGTGAGCAATGTGATGAAGTTGTGTAATTGAGATAGAATTTGTCCCTCTCATATAAAGAGAGATATCAAGTGGATCCCTCGATGTGTTAGACTGTTAAAAGGCCTAGTCTAAATGAATTGATATTAATCAATGTCACTTAGATGTTTTCAGTCTACCTAGAGATCGAGACAAGTATAATTGAGCATGTCGGACGACAATTTCATGCCTTATGTTTGATCAAAAGAATATCGTGTGACAAAAGGATGTTATATACACTATTGATTAGGTTGTATCGATTTGATATTCGTACAACTTAGGTAGTCATAATGTCTTGCTAGAGGCCGCTTATGACTTGTATACCAAAATGTGTTTTGGTACACTGCCAACGTTGTATGAGCCTATTGGGTCGCACACTAAGAATGGTTCTGCGAGATTTTAAGATGGTTCAAAAAAAATGAATTTTATATGATAAAATTCATGACAGAAACGGCCTTGTGGTGTATTACACTTATACTTCTTTAAGTAGGGGTATATGTGTAATTTACTTAACCGTCTATATACAAGGGTTGTATAAATAGACGCTTTAAGTTAGAACACACGTATGAAAGATTAAGGGCCAAAACTCTATTTTCGTTTCGGAAATGAATTAGGTTTTTCTTGTACACTCTGGATCGTTTTGGAGAGAAACAAAAAAAAGGTTTGGTATTCTCTCGAAGCTAGCACATCGAATCTCGGTCGCCGTTCGTGTGTGGACTGCTGGTAGAGGGCGTTCATCATTGGCAGCGCCTTAGAGATCGATCAACCTTCAGAAAGGTATATTGCGACCGAGGTATGATTAACTTTTCATGGTTTAAACGTTTTTAATGGAATTATATTCAAATCTTGTTGGGGTTTTTGTCAAAATTGTTTTGTAATTTCGGCTGTGTATGAACCCCAAAAATCCAACAGTGGTATCAGAGCCTTCGAGTTCGATTCCATTAAATTCATTGCATGTTTTCTTCTAATATATACATGATATATGATTGAAAGCATGTTAATAGTTGATGTATATGTCATATAAATAAGTTTTCTGTGAGATTTATTATCATGTTTTGTGTATATGATACATTTATTCGCGATTTAATTGAAATCAGCTTCGTACATGCTAGTAACCATGTTAGGTTAATTCGAATAATTTTAATGAATTAAATTTCGTGTTCTGTGATCCATAACACCATTAGGTATAATCTTTATTTTTCGTGTATTGATGCATGGATGAAATCTCTGTAATTCAGTATGCATATTTAGGTTACATTATTTTAAGTTTCTTAAATTGTATAAGTCTGAATATTAATTCGAAACTAATATGATTAGGTTCGATTGGGATAGTAGTTCATGATTCAATTACATGTTTGTGATTATTTGGATGATGACCGAAATTGCAAATAATTATTTTTTGAAATTATTTATTTATCTCGTTATATCTATTATGTTATGAAATTTCTATTTGATAAGAGATAGATAACAAATTAGATTATGAGATATTAGCAAAATCGGTTTAGTTATCCCTATTGGATATGAGATAAATATCGAGAATTTTGTTATTGGTCATATGCTAGGATTCAAATATCTTAAGTCCTAATTGGATTAGGATAAGATGATTAGTTAGATGTGAGCCCAGGTTAATTAAAATATTTTAATTGACTTAATTTCGGATAAATTAAGGGGTTAATTTAGGACAATAAAATCAGCAAAAAATACGATTTTTATAGCAAATTTTAATTTTCGGAATTGAGATTCGTCTCCTAAAAAAAGGGGCGTTGGCCCTTGTCCCCCCCGTCACCGCCCGCTGACCAGCCAGCGGGACCGCCATCTAACTAATCCTAGCGCACGGAAATTCTTTTATTAGTGAACAATACAAAAATTTCCAAATTGTTTAGTGATTGAACAAATCAATAAAATATATGATATTTCGTTGTTTACATAAAATCATTAAAACTGAATAAAATCCCTCTATTAAATTTTAAGTCTCGTGCCATCTATTTTAAACACTTGTCAAGGCCTCGATCACACTAATATAGTTTCAGCCATAGCTGGGTGTATTGTGTTATCTTGGTGAGACAAGTTGGTTAAGAGTTACCTAAATGTTTAAAATGGTCCGACTTAATAAAGCCATCAAAATAGTTTTGAGCTTTAGGCACATGATAAGATAAAAAACATGCTAAGACATAAGATGTCTCATATCTCATAAAAGTATCTAAAATTACATAAGATGTAATTGGTAACTATTACCTACATAAATAATCTAGTTTTGTGTTTCATGTCATAGCTGTCATAGAATTAGGTGAAATATGGATTTTAGTCCCCTAAATAAACAATATGTTTTAGGAGGGTTGTTAATTTAGTGGGAGTCTATTCCTCTATACTAAAATAAACTTTGCATAATCTTTATTGTAGATCAATGGCATCTTCAAGTAACAATAATCCCCTGTCACTACGATTCATCCTTGAGAAGGATAAGCTATCTGGGACTAACTTTCTTGACTGGTTCAGAAACTTAAGAATCGTTCTCAAGCATGAACGCAAGTTGTATGTCCTGGATGCTCCAATCCCCGAGGACCCACCAGCCAATGCTACGAAAGGCTGTGAAGGATGCACATAATAAGCATGTCAACGATTCTACTGATGTTGCATGTATTATGTTGGCAACTATGGTTCATGAACTTCAGAAGGACATGGAACTAATGGAAGCCTATGACATGGCTGTAACGTTGAATGAAATGTTCCAACAGCAAGATATGCAAGAAAGGTTCGAGACAGTCAAGAACCTACATTCTTGCAAGATGACTGAGGGTGCGTCAATTAGTCCTCATGTTTTGAAGATGAAGGACTATGTTAACTAGCTTGATAGACTCAGATTTCCCATAAGCCAAGAGTTGGCTACGGATTTGATCTTGAATTCATTACCGGAGAGTTACTCACAATTTGTGATGAACTACAATATGAATAATACGGAGAAATCAATTTTAGAGTTGCATTTGATGCTCAAAACTGCTGAACAAAATATCAAGAAACCCTCTAGTAATGTGTTGATGTACCAAAAGGGAAAGGGAATGAAAAAGAAAGGCAAAGGCAAGGCTAAAGTTGCCAAGGCTGTTGCTGCACCTGTCACAAAGCCTGTGGAACGAGTCAAGCCCCAGCCTATTCCTGCTTCAAAACACCCAAAAGAAAAGGAAGGAAATTGTCATTTCTGCCAAGCACATGGACATTGGTTCAGAAATTACAAACTCTATCTGGAAGATCTAAATAAGAAAAATGGTAGCGTGACTACCACTACAGGTATTTATGTTCCTGAAATTAACTTATCTACTAGTGATTCCTGGGTATTAGATACCGGATGTGGATCTCACATTTGTATAAATGTGCAGGGACTCACCAGAAATAGAAAGTTGAATAAAGGAGAAGTCACCCTCCGCGTAGGGAATGGAGCAAGAGTTGCTGCCCTAGCTGTTGAATCATATGACTTAGTCATACCTAGTGGACTTATTTTAACTTTAAATAATTGTTATTTTGTGTCTTCCTTGAGCAGAAACATCATTTCTATTTCATGTTTGGATATATATGGTTTTGATTTTATTATTGCGAATAATAGATGTTCCATTTCTCATAAAGGCATATTTATGCAAATGCTGATTTGTGTGATGGTCTTTATATTCTAAGCATGAAAAGGTCCACTGATATTCCAGTCTTTAACATAAATATAAAGAGATTCAAGTCAAATGATTTGAATCAAACCTATATTTGACATTGTCGTCTCTGGCACATAAATGAGAAACACATAACGAAACTCCATAAAGATGGACTTCTAGATTCATTTGATTTAGAAACATATGAAACGTGTGTATCTTGTTTACTAGGCAAGATGACTAAAAGTCCCTTTACTAGACACAGTGAAAGGGCAAGTGATTTATTGGGCCTAATACAAATCGATGTATGCGGTCCTATAAACACAATGGCTAGAGGAGGTTATCAGTACTTCGTTACATTTACCGATGATTTCAATAGATATGGTTATATATATCTTATGAAATATAAAGCTGAATCATTTGAGATGTTTCGAATGTTTCAAAATGAAGTGCATAATCAACTTGGTAAAACTATCAAAACACATCAGTCAGATCGAGGTGGTGAATATTTGAGCCAAGAATTTGATGATCATCTTAGAAATTGTGGGATTCTCTCTCAATTGACTCCACCAGCAACTCCACAATGGAATGGAGTTTTTGAAAGGAGAAATCAAACCTTATTAGATATGGTTCGATCTATGATGAGTCATGCAGATCTTCCATTATCCTTCTGGGGTTATACATTACAAACAGCAGTTTTCACTTTAAATCGAGTTCCTTCTAAAGCGGTTAATATAACACCATATGAGATATGGTATGGGAAAAGACCTAGTTTGTCTTTCCTTAAGATTTGGGGTTGTGAGGCTTACGTAAAGCGACAAGTCTTAGAAAAACTAGCACCTAAATATGACAAGTGTTTATTTGTGGGGTATCCTAAGGAAACAAAAGGATATTACTTTTATAATCCCGCTGAGAACAAAGTGTTTGTTGCTTGCTATGGTGCCTTTATGGAAAAATAGTTTATTTCAAAAGACACTAGTGGGAGAGAAATAAATCTTGAAGAATTTTAAGAATCACAGATAAACACTAAACCGCTACTGGAAGTTCAACAACGTTCTGAACCAGTTGAACCTTCATAAGTGACACAAGGCCCACGTAGATTTGGTAGGGTAAGACATGAGCCAGAGAGATTCTGATTTCTCATTACTGATAGTCGTGATGTGTTGCTTATGGATCAAAATGAACCCACCACTTATCAGGAGGCTATGTCTAGACCAGACTCAGATAAATGGCTAAACATGAACTCTGAGATGCAATCCATGTACGATAACCAAGTTTGGAACTTGGTTGATTTACCTGAAGGTGGTAAGACCATTGGATGTAAATGGGTTTTCAAGAAGAAAATCGACATGGATGGCAAAGTGCATACTTTTAAAGCAAGACTTGTAGCAAAAGGTTTCAGGCAGACTCAAGGTGTTGATTATGATGAAACTTTTTCGCCAGTAGCCATGCTTAAATCTATATGAATTTTAATTGTCATTACTGCATATTATGACTATGATATATGGTAAATGGATGTAAAAATAGCATTTCTTAATGGAAAGTTGTTTGAGGACGTGTATATGACACGACCTGAAGGTTTTGTACATCATGAGAATTTTAGGAAGGTATGCAAGCTTCAAAGATCCATTTATGGATTAAAGTAAGCTTCTCGGATTTGGAATCTTCGTTTTGATGAAGCAATCAAGGATTTTGGTTTTATTAAGAACGAATATGAGCCTTGTATATACAAGAAGGTTAGTGGGAGTGTAGTTATTTTTCGGGTATTGTATGTTCATGATATATTACACATTGGAAATTACATCCCAACATTACAGAATGTCAAGTCTTGGTTAGGGAAGTGTCTTTGAAAGACTTAGGAGATGTAGTATATATCATAGGGATAAGGATCTATAGGGATATATCTAAGAGGCTAATCGGTCTAAGTCAGAGTGCTTACATAAACAAGGAGCTGAATAGGTTCAGTTTGCAAGATTCTAAAAGAGGATTGTTGCCAATGTCTCATGGCATAAGTCTCAGCAAGATTCAATGTCCTAAGACAAATGATGAGCGAGACCGTATGGATAAGATTCCATATGCATCAATTATTAGATCTATCATGTATGTCATGATATGCATCGACGTGATGTAACATATGCTTTGAGCACTACAAGCGGATATCAGTCAGATCCTGGTGAGAGTCACTGGATAGCAGTAAAGAACATTCTTATATACTTAAGAAGGACTAAGGAAGTGTTATTGGTCTATGGAGGTTTTGAAAATGATGTAGTTGTAAATGATTACATAAATGCAAGTTTTCAAACTGATATATATCATTTTAGATCATATTCTGGATATGTGTTTACTTTGAATGGGGGTGTAGTAAGCTGTAAAAGTTCGAAGCAAGAGACTGTGGTTGATTCTACAACGTGAGTGAGTATATTGCGGTGTCCGATGCAAAGAAAGGAGGCAGTTTAGATCAAAAAGTTCATTTCTGAACTAGGCGTGGTTTCAAGTATTGCTAACCCTATTTGTTTGTATTGTGACAATAACGGGGCAATAGCACAGGCCAAGGAACCTAGATCGCACCACAAATCCAAACATATACTCGGTCGTTTTCATCTCATCAAAGAAATTATTGAGAAGGAGACGTGAAGATTTGCAAAGTACCTACTGAAGACAACGTTGCGGATCCTTTGACAAAAGCTCTTCCACAAGCAAAACATGATGGTCATGTTAGATTATTAGGCATTAGATGCATGTATGATTGGCCGTAGTGCAAGTGGGAGATGTTGGGGCATGTGCCCTAGGTCTATCCATTAACTGTCTTTATGAATACTTTTAGTTAATAAAATAGAGGATTTCATTTGTTGTTTATTATAATTAATTTGCATATTTACATTATAATAAGATCCATGGGTATTTACAGAAATATCCTAAATGTCCCTAGTCGATCATTATACTGGAAAATATAATGAATTAAGACTAGTGTGAGTCTTGATTGATGATCATATGATGATTATACGTATAGGGACACGAATCAAGATCACGAGTACTTGTTAGGGAACAAAGTACTAGACCGACCCGCTATGAGAATATCACATAGATTAAGTCATAGTTGTTTCTCATGATAGGTATGTTTTTCGGTCCTCTGACTTGAGATTACCAGAGACGTCAACATTAGGAACACAGTGATTTGACACAATCAAACGTTATTTTTAACTGGACGATTATAAAGGTTGTAATTGGTTAGTGTGTGAGCAATGTGATGAAGTTGTGTAATCGAGATAGAATTTGTTCATCTCATATAAAGAGAGATATCCAGTGGATCCCTCGATGTGTTAGACTATTAAAAGGTCTAGTCTAAGTGAATTGATATTGATCAATGTCACTTGGATGTTTTCAGTCTACCTAGAGATCGAGACTAGTATGATTGAGCATGTTGGATGACAATTCTATGTCTTATGTTTGATTAAAAGGATATCGTGTGACAAAAGGATGTTATTTACACTATTGATTAGGTTGTATCGATTTGATATTCGTACAACTTGGATAGTCATAATGTCTTGCTAGAGGTCGCTTATGACTTGTATACCAAAATGTGTTTTGGTACACTGCCAACGTTTAATGAGCCTATTGGGTCGCACACTAAGAATGGTTCTGCGAGATTTTAAGATGGTTTAGAAAAATAAATTTTATATGATAAAATTCATGAAAAAAACGTCCTTGTGGTGCATTACACTTATACTTCTTTAAGTAAGGGTATATACGTAATTTACTTAACCGTCTATATACAAGGGTTATATAAATAGACTATTTAAGTTAGAACACGCGTATAAAAGATTAAGGGCCGAAACTCTATTTTCGTTTCGAAAACGAATTAGGGTTTTCTGGTACGCTCTGGATCGTTTCGGAGAGAAACGAGAAAAAAGTTTGGTATTCTCTCGAAGCTAGCACTTCGAATCTCGGTCGTTGTTCGTGTGTGGACTGCTGGTAGAGGGCGTTTATCATTGGCAGCGCCTTAGAGATCGATTAACCTTCAGAAATATATATCACGACCGAGGTATGATTAAGTTTTCATGGTTTAAACGTTTTTAATGGAATTAGATTCGGATCTTGTCGAGGTTTTTGTCAAAATTGTTTTGTAATTCTCGCTGCGTATGAACCCCAAAAATCCAACAGTGGCGGCCCCAGCTGCCCCAAGGTGACGTGTCTCCGTGTACTCCTTTTACTGGCCCAAAACTACACGTATCTAGCACCTGCCTGTCCTCTATATGTCTCGTGAATCGTGTCCACCAGTGCATTATCCGATAAATTAGTATATTATCCTTATATGTTTTGTCCATTCTCGGTGGGAAATCTAACTATTTCAATTGTTACCTATTAAGCAATTTATTGAGATCTTAACCATACTAATGGGTTGTATTTTATAGGTTAACATATTCAGCGGAAGTCTTACTTAATACCATTTAAACAAGATAATTTAGCATGATAAACATTGTTCAAAGGCAAAACCTATTGTGGAAAACCTTGAAAAGTACTTTGTATATAAACGACATCACCACAACAAGTATATATACATGTATTGTGTTATCTCAAGTCTCCCAATACCCAAAATATACAAAATATCAGACAGTAGGTCCTCGACAGTGGGCAATCAGATGTAGTCGCCCAGGATCCCCTTGCCCCTACTGGTAGTAGGATCTGCACTCAATCATCGCAAAAAGACGGATGATGAATACAGTAAGTAAAATCCCAAGGAACTCATCTGAGCATTTATATAATAAAGTAAAGGAAATACAATGAATGTTATCAAGTAAACATGAAGAATATAAAACGGACAACTGTAAATTGCTCATCGCGTGAATAAACAACAGACAAGCTAACAAATGTGTGTGCTCGCTCTAGAGAGACTAGACTGTACTTCGAGTCACCAAGTTCTCACTAGTGGTCGCATCCAACTGGCCCAACACTTGGTCCCTCACGCCGCTGGCCAAATTCGTTGAGTCACCGACACATGTACCAAGGCAAGCTCAGGTCGCCATTCACTAAGGGTCGGGTCACACGAGCTACAGGTCGAGGGCCTCATGAATGCGCAACAAGGAAATTTGGGAGAGTAACCTCAACCCACGTCAAAATAATCGAATAGAATGATGAATAGCAAGGAATAATAGAAACAACATGTAAGCAGAACAAATACTCAGAGTCTTTCAGTTGGGTTTTACAAACCTCACACCGCTCTTCGACCTCCCCAGACTCCCGTACCCGACCCGTCAAGCTCCCCGACACTGATTTCGGTCCACTAAGTCCATGAAGTCCATTTTCACTAGTTTAGTTTGTTTACAAAGGTGTAGATAAGTATTAGGTGAAAAATCTCCAAAACAATCCTAAACTTCATAGTTCATCCGTTATTAGCGCTCTAATTTGTCTACCCAACGCGCTAGTTTTGAGTTAGCGCGTTAAGGGGTGTACCTAGCACTAGATGGAATTAGCGCGCTAGAAATTTTAACTACGCGCTATTGTTCTTCGTTGCGAAGAACCGCTGCACACTCAGGACAGTTAGCGCGCTAGTAGTTCCAATTAGTGCGCTAATTGCCTTTTGGGACAGAATTCTCAATTTGAGAATTCTGTCATAGCCCTCTCAATTAGCTATTCTAATTGACCCTCTCCTCATCAAAATAACCTCAATACATCAATCAGATCATTCTAGACATCAATGCACATCAATTTTCCACAAATTCATGCACTCATCACACTCTCCAATTTCATCAAAACTAGAAATTCTAGTTAAACCAGTTATCAATCCTCTAATAATACGATCTAAAAACATGAAATTGATCAACTTTCCATCACAATTCAGAGCATACATCATAAAATTTGAAATTCCACCAAAGCATATGAAAACGAGTTCAATTTAAAGTGTAGGAGATGAGGAAGATGATTACCTGAGTTAGATTACTTGGTTTGATGCCTAGGTTGTTGAATTCTCAGCTTCAAATCCTCCATTCTTCCTCTAATCTACTGGTTTGCATGAACAATAGGTGAGTGTTTGTGATCAAACATTCCACTAAATCTTATATATATATATATATATATATATATGATGGTTTGGTCACCTGCAAAGACGGCCTACAAATGTCCCAACTAGAAAACTTGACTCAATAGAAACTGTAGAAATTCGACGAGGTAGGGGTAGACCAAAGTTAACATGGGATGCATTAATTAAGAGAGATTTGAATGGTTTGCAAAGCTCACCATCAATTGCACTTAATCGAGCACAATGGAAAAGTTTGATCCATGTAGCCGACCCCAGTTAATTTGGGACTGAGGCTATGTTATTGTTGTTGTTTATATATATATATATATATATATATATATATATATATATATATATATATATATATATATATGTGTGTGTGTGTGTGTGTGTGTGTGTGTGTGTGTGTGTGTGTGTGCGTGTGTGTTTTACGGAATCAATTATGCGTACGTATCCTGAGGCATATCTTGTAGTTCACAAACATGTTGTCCTATACCTCTTGGTGACTCCAATAGCACACTCATCATCTAGTACTACTCACTATGTAAATCTAGATGTCCATCTCATAGCATTGACATGTTAATGTAAGTTTATTGAGTTTTCTCTAGTGTACCCATATATTGCCTCTCGATACCCGCGTTAGCACGCACTTCGAGGCATCTACCCGTCACACAACCTCGCATGCTCTCGTGATTCAACATACACACATGTGATGCATTTAACCAATAATTGAATAAAGTGCACCGCAATTAAACCATCCAACATACAATTAAACCAGTATACCTAGGTCGACATGTGTCCTAGCCTACCCGCGACGTCCACGTGGATCTGAGCTGACGTTCATGTCTGCAATTTCGAGATAATAACGACATTAATAAAATGGGTCGTTACAATACATATCTATATATCAATTTTATGGTTTCAATTAATTTATCCAAACTATAGGCCTTACATATTTGATCTAATTAACTTAGCTTAGGCTCATTATAATACCAATGATTTGTGTTCTTAGAACCTCATATGGACACATTAGTAGTCCCACTAATCCCTCGACTACCCGGCACTCGGTGCCCCGAGCCTCGACACACATTTCGAGGTAACTCCCCGTCACACCAACTCGCCCGATAGCAAAATACACATATGCAGTGCAATACAAATAGCAATGATTTTAAACACCGCATATACGCAACCATCGTGAATTATGACCGTTAATCTCTGAGATTAACGCTAATCCTAATTTAATTAATTTGGTCGTTACGATAGACATGCCAATCAAAAAACTCTCTCCAATGGTAACGTGGATTCACATTGTGGAGGAGATGATGTGACACTAATAACCGTCTACACTGTCTACCACACTATATTTTTAGAGGGTGCAATAGAGAGTGCCCACTATATCACCTCGTAAACAACCAAATAAGACAAATACAAAAAAGCCACAAAAAGAAATTGAAATCGAAACTACTACTTTGCGTTTTATTAATACTATACTATATACTTAGCGTTTATTTCTTGATAGACATGCTTTCGTTTTTATTTTTTATTTTAATTTTTTTCACTTATCATATACAAGATAATTGCAAATAAGTTTTAGAAAAAAAATGGATAAATACAAACAATGTCATTTTTTGAGTAGTTGCCTGTTATATGGAAATAACAATACTAGTTTATAAATATAATATTTGTATAAATGTTTAATAATTGCGAATATATAATAGTTTATTACTTATAAAAAATATAATTATTTAATAATTATTAAATTTATAAAAAAAGTAGTCACGTCATGAATAGAATGTGCAATCCACATCACCCATTTGATACTATTTTAAACTTTAAACGTGTATTTATGCCAACTACGGCCGACATCCCCTTCACGTTAATGATATGACACAAATCGATGAGCACAATCCACATTAATGATACTCTAATGGCCTGTTTGGTTCGTGGTATTAGCCCGGATTAGTTACACTGGACTAGTTAATCCGCTGTTTGCTTGGAGGATTAACTAGTCCAGCGGACTAGTTTAGAGGCATGGTAGTGGATTAAATAATACCACCATTTTTGGTGGGATTAACTAATCCTTAGTGGGTGGTGGAGGAGATTACCACTTTACCCCTCTCTGAAATCAACCATGGCACCGATTCCACTACTTCCCTCACCATCCCAAGTCCCAACCGACCCCCACCACCCAATCCATCTCCAATTCTTCTCCGACGGCCTCCCCCTCGACTACGACCGAAAGGCCAACCTCGACCACTACAAGGACACCCTCGGCAAGGCGGCCCCCCCCAAACCTCTCCCACCTCATCGCCACCTCCCCCACAACTTCTCATGCATAGTCATGAACCCCCGTGCCATGGGTCTCCGACGTCGCCGCCCAACATCGCATCCCCTGCGCCATGCTCTGGATCCACCTACGGCGGGCGTCCGCACAGTCACCTACGGCGCCACCTCCCTCGTCTTCGTCCCCTACGGCTCACGGTGGCGCCTGCTCCGGAAGGTGCTCTCCACCGAGCTCTTCTCCTCCTGAAGCCTCTCTTTCTTTCTTTCACAACAGATTCAAGCAGCGGTGAGGAGATGAGAAATGTGTGAGATGGGGAAATTTTTGGTGTTATTTATCTAAGGGTATTTTGGTAAATGTACATGTACAACCCCATTTAATCCCAACCTTAAAACTCTCAACCAAACAAGATACACAAATGGGACTAAACTATCTAAACCCATGTGTTAGTCCCATCACTAAATAATCCCAAGTGTTAGGATTAACTAATATTTGAACCAAACAGGCCATAAGAGTATATCCAGTGGGGTTGTGGATTAGGGGTGGAAGTAGGCTACATAAGCTAGAATTAACATCCTAACAAAAAAACTTTCTTTAATAGTAATGTGGATTTATAATGTGAATATGACGTGGCCCAAAAAACTGTCCACACCTAGCTTTATTTGTAGCTCTGCTTGCAACGTCGTCAAAAAATAAAAAAGTGTGCGCGAAAAAAATTAAACCGTTTTATTAAACATATATTTGTGGATTTTTTTTGGTAGGTTATATATATAATCATAAAATATTAGATTTATATGATACTTTCCAAAAAAAAGATATATTTTGATGCTATATACGTACGGTGTGGTGGCAACAAATTAGAAAAAGAATGAACATGGATTTGGAGCAAAAAATGAATCGATTTATGATACAATTTACATTCAACTCTAAAAAAAAATATATTTAACTATGGATTGATATCGTCTAGGTGATGTGACAGAGAATCTAAGAGCATCTTCAATAGTAAATGTAGATTGCAGTGTGAATTCTCAATGTGAAAAAGATGTCCATCCTATATGACTCAAATTGATATTAAACTTCAAAATAGGTCTCCAATGGTATATGTGAATTTGTGGCTCAATTGATGAGGTGTCATTTCTTTTTGTAATTTTATTAATTAAAATGTGAAAATAAAAGAGTAAATAAAATAAGTAAATATTTTAAAAAAATTCTATCATCCAACATGGATGTCAATTTCAATGTTAAGAAGTGACATTCAAAATAAACAATGTTGTCCACGTCATCTTGACATTCAAATTGTACATTCCATTAGAGGTTTTTTCACTATAATATCTATTTAGTCATAAGTGGCACACATTGACATCCAATTTACATTTTCATTGGAGATGCTCTAAATAAAAAGTGTCTATCACAATTTTTACTTCTAGACATTGTGGTAGACTTAGACATTGTGGTAGACATCATCTCCACTGCCACGTCATCACTTTTAGTTAGAGAAGTAAAAAAGACATGATAGCCCTCAAAAAAAAAAAAAAGAAGAAGAAGAAATAAAGGGCATTATCTATATGAAAACAAAAGAAAAAGTCACAATATATGGTATAAATCTACGTTATCATTAGAGATCATTTTAGAATTGAATGTTTATTTAGTGTCACACATCACTACCCATATTTGTAAGTCAAAAAATCTATTTGGACTCTTTGAGTCCGGACTCAAAGATTTTTTTGTTAACAATTTAAGATATCTACCTAAGTAAAAGACATAATTACCCTCTACCCCCAAACACCAATAATGAATTTAAATTAAGGGTCTTTATGTCTTTTTGATTGTTTGAGTCCGGACTTTTTGAGTCCATCTAGCACTACCCTTTATAATTTAACATCAATTCATACTCTAAATTTACATTATCATTGAAGTTGCTTCGACGGTTTTTTTTTTTTAATTTCAATGTCAACTTTAAGTGGCTGACATTGACAGTCAATTAATTTAGAGGGCCGCTAAGGGCACCCCACCTATTAATGAAGGCACCCAAATTTTTTGTAAAAATTCCAGCAAAACCGGAAAAGACCCTTTTGCCCATGTATATATAATGATTCAAATCCCACAAATTATTTTGACAAAGAAAAAGGGCACCCCACCACAAGGTTGAACCACAAATCCACACGCGTTTGTCGGCTTTTTATCGATTCTTGCGGATTGACATCATCCGACAAATGAGTTAACAATGTTTGACAACCATATGATAGTTTATTAGAACCGTTTAGTTGTGGAAAACAAAGGAAAATGATGATTTGTTTGTCAACGTAGGGTTTTGTAATTTGCTCAAATCCGAACTTGTTTCCACTATATAATGGAAGATCGTACTGCTACGGTGCAAGAGGAGGTCGAAGTTGAGGTAATTTTGCAAATTTATTGTGTTTTTTTGCGGTTATTCGAAGTTTCTGTCGATGCGCGCGATTGTATCGGCCTCGCAGGACCGAGATGTATGGTGATGTCTCGGTCCTAAAGGACCGAGAAGTGTACTTAGGTCACGGTATGGTACGTCGGTGTACAACCGAGAGTATGAGCACATTCTCGGTTGTACACCACCGACACCACATTACCTACCACTAATTGTAGCTCTCGTCATGTCTCGCCGAGAGAACTAGAGTACTCTCGGCCATGCGTAACCGAGACACTGTGAACTCTTCCGGCCTTTGTGGCCGAGACTTCAAGTTCCCAAAAATGTAGCTTCTGTTTCAGCCATGCGAGGCCGAGACAGTTAGCACAGTCTCTAGCCTGTGTGGCCGAGAACCGCGAATTCCCATTTATTTAACTATTCAACCGAACCCTAACTTGGAGACGAAATCGGCTCACACCACGACTATGCGAACTGCAAAAAAGCCGTAAACCGAAGGAGAAACACAAGGCGAGACACGGGAAACACGATTTCGGGGATTCCTCTCACCGGTCGGTTCAAACCAAATGGGTTCTTGCACAACAGTTCGGTGGAGGTGGTGGGGTGCTCAGGGTTCGGTGAAGGTGGTGGTGGGGGTGGTGGGGTGAGAGGGTTTTTTGCACGAAGGGCATTTTCGGTATTTTGGGTTTAATTTTTGGGTGCCCCAGGTAAATCGATTTGTGCCCACATTAACTGGGTGCCTTCATTAATAGGTGGGGTGCCCTTAGCGGCCCTCTTAATTTACCAGTTTATTGTGTGTTAAATGTACACAGAAGCGTTTCCCCTCGTTCCTCTCCGACTCTCGCATATATCTTTTCTACTTCTCTCTCTCTCTCTCTCTCTCTCTCTCTCTCTTTTTGCATATCTCTATTCCTCTCAGAATGCCCAAATTATTATTAGGGTTAGTCCGTTTCCGTTTCGGTTGAAGTGAGTTCTAAGCTTTTAGGGTTTCTTTTTTTTTTTTCTTTCTTTCTTTCTTTGATTGGCTTATTGAGTTTTCTTGCTCTTTGGATTGCCATTTGTAGTGTAGGCAGAAAACCAAGGACGTGTTGTGCTATTGTATGAGTCCTCAGAGTGGCAAGCCATCCCCGATTGAATTCTATTCAAAAAGACTTTTCAACAGGTGATTATTTATATTCTAGAACACATTCAATTTTTTTGTGTTTTGGTTTGTGAGTTTCTTGTGGTCTATTTGTTTGATCAAGGCATGGAGAAAAGTGGAGGAGGTTTAAGGTTTTCATCTTATTACCTAGATTTGCTTTTTTTTTTTTTTTGTAGCTGTTGTAGATTATAATTTTCATTGCTTTTCTTCTAGAAAATGTTAATGGGATTACGATTAAAAAAAGAAAATATTGATGGGAATTATTCCGACTTTCTAAAAGTTGTTTTTTTTTTTTGTTTTTTTTTTATTGACAAAGAAAGTTCATAAGCTTCCACAACTGATTTATTTAATTTGATTGCTTGTTTATTAGTACTGTACTGTAAATATTATCAATGTATAGTGCACTGCTTTTATATTTTTTGAATCGATAAATCTGCTTTGCTAAAAATAAAATAAAATTTGTGTAGCGAAATAAAAAAGAAGTTATTGCTTAAAAAACTTAGATTATTTCCTAGCATTGCGTAGCAGGACTAGGAATGCTGTAGTTGAATCTGAACGCTATTTGCCACAATAACGAAGGCAATACTGCTATCTTTTTCGATCACGATGACAAGCACTTAGACGTCAAAGATAACAAAGCTTCCTCTGTGGAGATGAATTCTAGAAAGATTGCAATTAATAACAACTATGTTTAGCTAGCTAACACATATGTCTCTTGCTCATCTGATCTCAATCATAACTCTGTTGTTTGTTGAATTAAGTAACTCATGAAGTCGCGCCTAAGGTTGAGGTCCACTTCCCAGTAGTAGAGATCTTATCACTTTCAATGCTTAATCTTCCGCTAGTGATTGCTCTTCTAACTTAGTGCTGATAGTTTGTTAGTGCAATTATTAATGTGTGTATTACTTCTCTCACAAGTGGTAAATTTTCTCTCTATATAAGCATGTTTTTGTGGGGACTTGGTTGATTCCTAACTTTTGGAGCTTTTTCCTTGGTTTAGGCTTCCTGATCAAATTTTATGTAGATAGTAATTAAAGATTATGTCAGACAAGCCTTTCTTTAATTCCCTTAAAGTTAACCCCAGAACATCCAAGATCAGTGGCAATTAAGTTTTTGTAATGAAGTGCCATTCAAGTAAATTTTTAGTAAAATGAGAAAAGATCAGTTGTTCTTGAAACCTATTGTATATTTACATGGTGGTATGTCATTTTAAACATTTGCTAAAAAGTCACATATTGGTGTCATTCATTTCCTTGAGATTTTTTAATATTTTCATTACAGAAACAAGCCGTTTTTAGTTTTGGCTGTTGATGAAGAACCACTACAGTGGAATGCCAGCCCTTTTTGATTAATGAAGATAGTATAAACAGATATATAATTTCCTTGGACTGATAAGCAGCCTTTGTTTTTACTTGGTTAAGTTATAAATCGTTCCGTAAATCTCCTTGTGAAGATGAAATGTATTTGCTCAACTAAGTTGGCATTGAGGCTTAGTTGTTATTGTTTAGTTCTAGCAAAGTAGCTCTTCTTGCTTCCTTGAGTTTTTATTTTTATTTTTTCTTTAATTGTGGAGTTGTAGTTCGCTTGATTTAGTTGGTTGCTTTCTGATTAATTTTATTGTGCAAAACTTCAAACATTTGTAAGTGGCATCTTTTACTCAGATGAATTGAGAGAGGCTCCAAATGGAACAAGAGCAGGAGGTGGCGACAGTATCTCTGTAAGTTGTTTCTTAAATTCTCGTCTTAGATAGTCCTTGATAAATTTGATGGAAGGAATTTGTTTGTCTCATGAATATCCATACTTTAATTAAGTTGGATCTCCCATGATTTCAATCCCCGTGTCCTATGTACTTTATTAGGCTATTCGTAGATGTAAAGAAGAACCAACCCCGGCCTAGTTAAAATTAGGGCTTGTTCTTCTAAGTTTGGGCAATTTTGTTTTCCTTTTTTTTTTAATCAAAAACTTGTTTTTGATTTGCGGGGAAATCTCCATTTTTGGTGTACTTTTGATGAGATGAAATTCACTTGCATAACATAAGATCACCAACCATTGAGCCGCACATCCATTTTACAAATCTTCCTGCCACTTCATCAATATTCACATATGCTAGGTGTTTATATAGATAAAAATTTGACTTTTAGAATTTCAATTTGCAGCTTTTTTTGAAGATGTCTTTACACTGGTTAAGCTAGTAATTTCATTTTTACTTGCCAATGTGCACGTGTTGCACACAGTTCCAAGATTTCCTGTTTAGAAAAATTTAAAATATTGATTCAACTTAGATTTAAAATTTCATATGATAAAAAATTGATTAAAAAAATCAAGTATATTAATATGTATATCTCTTGTGCGTAGAAATATTTGTTAGAAATATGTTTTGTGTGCTTTGAATATATGATGTTCTTGAGATTAATTGATATATGCGCAAAAGAGGCGTATTGGTGATAATACAAACATGGATGATCATAAAAAATCTTGCCATGTATTCTAGATTAGTTTTCCAAAAAGATCCTCGTAATCACTTTTTTTTTCATCTAAACCAATGAGAGAAAGTTAATTTTGGAAACTAGCAAATCCTTTTAGTAAGAAATATAGAAGTAGCGGTTTAGATCTTTAATGTCTTTGATAATATGTAAAATATTTTAAAAATGCCCTTTATGTTGAATTGCTGCTTATTATTTTGACCAATAGAAAAAAATTAGTTAATGGGCATTTTAAGAATAAAGCTAAATTTAGCTTGAATTGTATCTAAGGGATATTGGCTTTATATATACTATTGATATACATAATATAGTTACATTAAAAGGAATGTAGAGATCTTTCTCTAGAAATATCTCCTTGATTTTGGCTCTTTTTTTTTATCTGTGTTTCTTCATAGAAGTGCATGGAATCTCATCCATAATTGATGCTCTTGATGTATGCTTATACTTGATTTTCTTTTGATTGATTTTTTTTAGCTCATAATCTTTACTGTTAACACCCTCCCACAACTTGTGTCATGGTAGGAGGCAAGTTTGTCTCGAAAATAATGAAGGCTTATTTAGGCATTTACTTTTGTGAAGATGTCAGCAATTTTTTCCACAGAGGAAATGTAGTGAGGAGTAAGCCAACCCAAGAACTATTCTTTTCTTTATGAAGCCGGAACAACTCTTTCATTCACAAGATGATATTCCACTTGATGTATTTATTGCACACATAAAGAACTGGGTTCACAGTGATATGTGGAGTGCTGAAGTTATCAAAATATAGTGGGGGAGAACGGAATCAAACTTGCAATTTTTTTTTCCAAATGAATGGTATTTAAGTTAATTTAGTAGTGGTATGAGCTATAGCTCGATATTATGTTTCGATACTAGCACGCGAGACTCTGTATCGTTTTCTTGCACATTAAGAAATTAGTGTTTCCCTAAAGAGGTGCGGTAAGCTGCGGTTGAGCATTTGGTTATGAGAAAACCTGCACATTCAACATAAAAAACACAAATTTAGTGTTGTATTTTAAGTGAAATTTAAGCCTAAGTAATTCTTCCTTTGAGTCCGACATAAAGGAGGATGCATCAAACCAATTTTTAATGGCCTAAATGGAAGCATAGCAGCATGCATAGTAAATTAAAAATCAAAATTGATACTATAGGAAAGATTATTTCTTAAAAAAACACTATAGGAAAGATTTGGGCAAGTAAGAGTGAGCTATTGTAAAGCTATAGTAAGAGTGAGCACGCGGGTCCCAATTATATTGTGTTTCATATTTTGACTAGGTGGATGAAATCATTTCTATATTTTATAACGATCATTGTATCCAATAAATTCTCCTGTAATAGTTTTCATATAAAATTTTTGTCGTCCCATGTCTTGTGTGTAGGAAAAACATTTGCAACCAAAAACGCAAAGCGTTGAGTAAGTGGGCTGAATTCCATTCAAAACAAAATGCGGAGTATTAAAATTAAGTGTAGAAGATTAAAGACGATTCATAATGTATGTTGTACTAGAACTTCGAAAGAGGCGCCACTATGAAACATTATTGTCATCCCAATTCTCAAGTCATTCTATGAAATTTCTCAACTGTACATTTTCTTCATGAATATGGGGATAATATATTCGATGTATTATTCTAGCTGAGATAAATTAAGAAAATAGGTTTGAATTAAGGAACTCCCCTCCATCATTTGAGTGAAAAATTTTAATCTTTTTTGCTAAACCTGCCTATCAACATATTTCTCAAAGGATTGAAAGGCATCGTCATAAGTCAGATTTGTATTGTAATGGAATAGTTCATGTATATTTAGAAAAAAAAAAGCATTTGGCAAACAATTATACTATCTAAATTTACCAATAGATTGAACATGCACTGGGGCCCATAAAGAACAGTGAATTTATCAAACATACAATAGCTTGAATGCTCTTAAGAATAAAAAAGGCGATTTACTAATTATCCTTGTTGGCAATCGACACGAAGATGCTTAGGCTTAATGCTTCCAACATTTATCTTCCCTTTATTTTTTTAGTAACTATAAGCACTATGGAAGAGTTTGATCCATGTAGCTGACTCTAATTAATTTGGGACTGAGGATATGTTGTTGTAATGTAGATGACTCTGGTTGTTTTGAATATTGGTGCCAACCTTCCTTAGAAGTTAGGACCAAATTTGAAGCGAGTGGGAAAGTGTATTAGGTAAATTGGAGATAACATAAAGATTACATTTTAATCTTCTCATGTTTTATTTTATTTTATTTTATTGGAAATATAGTTTTTGGTAACTTGTACAACTAGTTGCACCTCAGAAAAGGAAAAAAAAAAAGAAACGGAAAGAAGAATTTGGAATATCAATCTAAATTGAAATTTAGGAGTTATGGAAACGAACTTTTAAAGAAAATAATTAGGAAAAGGTTTATATTCCATGTCTTCTTCATTTTCTTTGTTTTCTTTTCCTCTATTCTTGTCACTTTTTCTCCATTATTCTTCTGCTTTGCTTTCTTTTCTTTCTATCTTTTTTTTTCCATGTTTTTGTTCTACTGTTGTCTTCTTAATCGCTTTATGCTACTATTGTCTTTTGCTTAGTTGGAAGTAGAGTAGGAGTAGGATGAAGGAAATGCTTCATTATCACATGGTATACGTAATGCACATACCCCATATGATCTTATTAAGGACAACTTTGCTGTATTTTCATAATTATTCTCAAATTCTTCTCCCATTGGTTCAAAAGAAGTAACAGAAGAAAAAATCCAACAAAGGGGTGTTATTGGACACTTTTGTGATTTTTTTTTCAAACAACAAAACTACCTAAATTGGTTTCTTGATTAATTGATTCAATCGATGCTAAATTTTTTACTAATTTATAGGGGTATGATACGTGTTCCACTCATGTTCTCCTATAACTTGTTAAATTGGCAGATCTGTTCCTTAATTGAAAACGACGTGATAATGGGTTTTAGTGGTGATCCGCCTTTGGTAGAATAGGTGTAGCCTACTCCAATTCTACAACAATAATTATGTTGATATTTTATCATTTACGTCAAAAGAAAAATACTTTAATCCGATGCAATAAGTCATCCATGAGAAATACACATACATAACTTGAGATTAATATGTGCTAGTCGCTAGCATGTGTTTCACATATGAACCATCATACGAATTGTTTGTACTGAAAAAGATCTCAATATTTATGCGCTTTTCATACAGGGTACCCCTCAACCCCATCCTTGGTGTAGGGGTGGCAAAATGTGCCCGGATCCATTTTAAAAGGGTCCGGACATAATTTTTTGAAAATTAATACGGGTCTGGACATGTTTTCTTGTCCGTTTTAAAAAAGGGTCCGGGTCCGGGTCAGAATCCGGACAAATTTTTTTAAAAATTGGGTACCCGTTTCGCGATTAATTTAAATAATATTTATTTATTTATAGTAGCGTTTTGAAACTTTCATAAATTTGACTAATAATGATGTTATTTTTATATGAAAACTTGTAAGACTTGAATTTTGAATTTATAACATTTCTTTTTTGTAGTGATGGAATGCATGACAACATAAAAATTATGTATTTTTGTTAATAATTAGGTGAAAATTTTATTTTATTTTATTAAAAAACGGGTCCAGACAAAAAACGGACTTGTATAGTTTAAAAACATACGGGTCTGGACAAAAAAAAAGTGTCCGTTTGAAAAACGGGTACGGGTCTGGACATTATTTTTAGTCGTTATTAAAAGGTGTGTCCGGTTCCGTACCCGTCCATACCAGTTTTTTTGCCACCCCTAATCCTTGGTGCTTTTTTTGTCTTTTTTTTTTCAAAATAAATGAACACATGTCACATATACATGCACATATTTGTTGTTGTTAAATTAGAGACAACCACAAACGTTATAACACCATATCACACTAATCCTATCAGTTTGGATCCTCGATGGGTTTATGTGTAAGGTTTCAAAAATAATTGATAGAGAACGTGATAGCAAGGTTTGAAAACTCGTCAAACTTCGGCGGACTTCAGTGAAAGTTTGTTGATAATGAAAATGGGAAAGCAAAATTGTGGTGATGTAAAACTTTCAAAGTTTTGCCTGAAACATCGACGTGTTTCGCCAAACTTCGATTAACTTCGATGGTTTCCATCAAAACCATTAAAAAGAGACAAAAAAGCGCAAGAATTCAAAGAAATCAAGGAAGTTTTTGGGTAAGTTACCGAAGTTAACCCCGAATTATATAAAATTTGAAAATTAAATTCTTTTCACATCAAGTAGCAAATAAGGTTAAGATTTATCATATAAAATAATAAAAAAACAAATATTAATGTCACGTGTGTTGCGAATTGCATGTTTATTGCAAAATAACTATTTTAAACAATTGTATTGTGATTATCATGCATTATTGTTGAATAATTAAGTATATTTCTAATATCTTTAAAGAGAAAAAATTTAGTTTTCTAGCATTTAGAGTGAAATTCCATAAACCTCCGTACGTCGGAGAAATTATGTTAAACTTCCTTGAATTATTTTCGAATTTTAAATGACTGAAGCTTAAGTCGAAGTTATGAACTTTGCGTGATAGTGGGACATGTGTATCGCGTCCCAATATATTTGGAGAAAAATTAGCAATTGATTGAGAAATGGATGAAGGTCGTTTCTTTGTATAAGTTTTCAAAAATACCCATTTGTTGAATTCTTTCTTACTTTCGAACCAATGGTCAAATGATTTGGAGAGAGAGTATGAAAATAGCGCAAAGTTGGCCTTCATAGGATTATAGGGATATTAGCTTTAGAATAGTGTTTTTATGATCCACTTTGGGCAAATTGGTGTGCCCAAAGTGAGTCAAAATAACAAGACTCTTAGCTTTATATAAAGTTTGGATGCTTTGAATAAGTATGAAATGGTTGTTATATGCAAATACTTGCAATAAAAAATATTAAAAATAAATATATTAAATTGCTTTTAGATTTTTATTTACAGGTCACGTGTTCGAGACTAATATTAAGTAATGTATTTGGCTTCACTCAGGCGTGTGCCTTGCCAAGTGCCTTGTTCTTAGGCCTTTTAAAGCAAACATCTCCTCAAGTGGGCCTTTCACCACTGATAACATTGAGTTAAACTACAAATTTTATATATACAATATATTAAGATACATAAAAAGGAATGTGCAGATATTTTATGTACATAATATAATATATATACTCCCTCATGTCAATAATATAAGTCGTCTTACACAAAACACGTATTAAGGAAAACATTAATTGTTAGTTCAAATAACATTCTTGTGCGTGCTTTAATTGCGTGATTAACCTCACTAATCCTCTATTTTACCCAATAAAAAGGAAACAAGTGTTTAATTGCAATTAAATGTTTAGGAGTAAAATTGGTAGAGAGGTGTAAAAGGTCTCTTGAAATCTGAAAGCGACATTTTTTTGATGGAATTTTTGTAGAATGATTTGACTGGTCAACTGACACTTTTTTGCCACGTAAGCAAACCAGGATAAAACTTAATAACTGGCACATTTCGAAAACGCGTCTTTAGAAGGCACGTTTTCAAAACGTTCCTTTAGAAGGAAAGTTTGCCTCTACACAATGGCTTACTTGAATTGAAGGCACATTTTGAAAATGTGCCTTTAAAATGCACGTTTTCAAAACGTGTCTTCAATTCAACATCTGATGTTCATAAGTCAAAAGGGTTATAAGTACAAATATTTTGAGGTGGGGGTCAAAAGTGTAGATCTTTTGCCACTAAGGGATAGATATGCGAAAAATCCCATTTTCTCTCTAAAAAATATCTCCTTGATTATGCTTATTAAAAACATCTTCTTGATTTTGGCTCTTTGATATGGTCCGTGTTTCCTTAGGGGGCTTGTTGAAAATAACTTTTCACATCAAGTAGCAAATAAGGTCAAAATTTATCATATAAAATAATAAAAAACAAATATTAATGTCACGTGTGTTGCGAATTGCATATTTATTGCAAAATAACTATTTTAAACAATTGTATTGTGATTATTATGTATTATTGTTGAATGATTAAGTATATTTCTAACATCTTTAAGGAGAAATTTTGGTTTTCTAGCATTTAGAGTGAAATTCCTTAAACTTCCGTACATCGGCGAAATTATGTAAAACTTCCTTGAATTATTTTCGAATTTTAAATGACTGAAGCTTAAGTCGAAGTTGTGAACCTTGCGTGATAGTGGGACGTGTATCACGTCCCAATATATTTGGAGAGAAATTAGCAATTGATTGAGAAATGGATGAAGGTCGTTTCTTTGTATAAGTTTTCAAAAATACCCATTTGTTGAATTCTTTCGTACTTTCGAACAATGGAAAAATGATTTGGAGAGAGAGAATGAAAATAGTGCAAAGTTGGCCTTCATAGGATTATAGGGATATTAGCTTTAGAATAGTGTTTTTATGATCCACTTTGGGCAAATTGGTGTGCCCAAAGTGAGTCAAAATAGCAGGACTCTTAGCTTTATATAAGCTTTAAATAAGTATGAAATGGTTGTTATCTTCAAATATGTATTTTAACTTTGCAATAAAAAATATTAAAAATAAATAAATTAAATTGCTTTTAGATTTTTATTCACATACAGATCACGTGTTCGAGACTAATATTAAGTAATGTATTTGGCTTCACTCAGGCGTGTGCCTTGCCAAGTGTCTTGTTCTTAGGGCTTTTAAAGCAAACATCTCCTCAAGTGGGCCTTTCACCACTGATAACATTGAGTTAAACTACTAATTCTATATATACAATATATTAAGATACATCAAAAGGAATGTGTAGATATATTGTGTACATAATATAATATATATACTCATGTCAATAATATAAGTCGTCTTACACAAAACACGTATTAAGGAAAGCATTAATTGTAAGTTCAAATTACATTCTTGTGTGTGCTTTAAATGCGTGATTAACCTCACTAATCCTCTATTTCACCCAATAAAAAGGGAACAAGTGTTTAATTGCAATTAAATGTTTAGGAGTGAAATTGGTAAAGAGGTGCAAAAGGTCTCTAGAAATCTGAAAACGACATATTTTTTGACGGAGTTTTTGTAGAATGATTCGACTAGTCAACTGACACTTTTTTGCTACGTAAGCAAACTAGGATAAAGCATAATAACTGAAGACGCATTTTGAAAACGCGCCTTTAGAAGGCACGTTTTCAAAATGTTCCTTTAGAAGGAAAGTTTGCCTCTACACAATGGCTTACTTGAATTGAAGACACATTTTGAAAATGCGCCTTTAAAATGCACGTTTTCAAAACGTGCCTTCAATTCATCATCCGACGTTGATAAATCAAAAGAGTTATAAGTGCAAATCTTTCGAGGTGGGGGTCAAAAGTGTAGATCTTTCGCCACTAAGGGATTGATGTGCGAAAAATCCCATATTTCTCTCTCAAAAATATCTCCTTGATTGTGCCTATTAAGAACATCTTCTTGATTGTGGCTCTTTGATATGGTCCATGTTTCCTTAGGGGGCTTGTTGAAAATCTCATCCATAATTGATGCTCTTGATATGTACTTTTCTATCCTTTGTACTATATACTTGATTTGCACCGTATTTATGATGTTTTCTTAGGGGGCTACTCTATTACAAGATCACAAATCATAATTGATGCTCTTGATGCTTTTGATATGTACTACAAGATCACAAATCATAATTGATGCTCTTCCTTTGTTCGATGTTTTCTTGTCCATGTTCTTTGCCGTCAACATTGACACCCATCTTATCTCCCCACTTAATCTATGTTCAAATATGCTAAGTGTTTACATCAATCATACTAATCTTCCTGCCGCTTCATCAATGTACAAATATGGAAGGTGTTTAAGGGACAATTCAATCTCATCACTGATCATTCAACACCCAATATTGGTCCAAAGTCCAAAAAATATGGTCGTGTTTTGAATATAAGACACCATTATGATTTGTGATGGACAAAATCTTACTTTTTATTTCACCGTTTTGGCAAGCGAAATGATACTTGGAATCATCAGCTTTTGGGTTTGGAATTTTCTGTGGGGATAGGAGGTGATTAGTGTTTGGGTATGCGTTCTTTCTGTTGCTCATTTGTGGTCACTATATATTTTGTATTCTTTCCAACTTCTTAGCCCTCCTTTTCCTTCGATGCAGTACAATCGTCTTTTGATAATTACACTTATTTTTAAGAGTGTCTGCAAACGTAATGGACATGGTGCTATATGACCCTGTCAGTTGTTTTTTCTTATAGTTGACCATCTTATAGAATTCTCTTCCCCATTTGGTTTATTCATTAACTCCTTGTGGGTTAATGCTGCCTGCGAGGGTATAAATACTTCCATATTAACACAATTAGTTGATCACCCCAGGCCCAACCCTTTTACTTTCCAACTTGTTACATATTAAATTTGAGTGTGTTAGATGATCGTATACAGTCCGAAGGGATCCAAGCCTATTTTATTCTAATCTTGGTTGGTGAGATAGCTTTGGGCGATGGGTGGAGATTGATGTTTCATTATCCATGAGATAATTAATGACTGGAGAATCTTTAATACTATATCTAAGATTAGTTCCCCATCTCTTTGTGGTCATCTTCAAGATTTCCTCTATTTGTTGCAAATTTTTACCCATTTTTTTAGTATGTGGAGATCCTTGAACAAAAGTAAGTCGAACTGGTTGCCTTCAAATTGAAAGTGGTGAATTAATATGCTAGAAGAAGTCACAATGGAGTTGCGTCTGGGAGGGAGAGCGGCTAGTCCAATGTTGGCCCAAAAACATCAAGTGATCTTGTGAAACCATTTCACTGTTAATTGATAGCTCAAGTGCTCGACTGTTAGTTGATGAACAATATTCTGTACCACTGCCACCAGTTCCTGAGCCAATGCTGGTGAGAACGTCTACAAGATCATATTGGTGGGCTGAAGGAAATTACTTAAAGAAATTTACCTAACAATCAAGTTGAGGTCACTCAAGATGCGCACAAAAGTTGGAAGATCAATTCCGAAAAATTGGTTGCATACACATTTCTAATGAGTTGGATTCTTAGATCTCCATGCCAACAATAAGCTGCAATTTCTATGTCAGTTCTCAATCTACTGCATGTTGATTTAAGGTCGTAGTGGCATGCTTCTCCAAACCTCAAAGACACGATGGAGCTAGGGGCAAGTGATTCATTGCCTCGTCAAATTCCCTCCTATTAAGTGCTATTATTGTAACACTCATTCAGAGATGCTTCTCTGTTTGAGTTGTTTGTGTCGACTCTCATGTTTCTTTTCAATTTATAAAAAAAACTCTCAAGTTCCTTTGCTATGCCAACCTTTTTTTCTGCTTGGCCATTAAGGCAAGGAGTGAATAACATTTATTTTTGAATCCCAAACTAGTTTAATTACATCCAACTCAAAAATTCATTATTCCACTTTGTATTGCTTGTTAACGTTTTGTTCATTCGACTACTTGAAACTGGTTGACTCCGTGCAGGGAATTGATACCAGGATTGCCAGATGATCTTGCTCTTAGATGTCTAGCAAAGATATCACATGGATTTCATGGACGACTTGAAGCTGTGTCAAAGAGGTGGAGAGAGGTTTTCCGCAGCTCCGAGTACTCCAGCTTCAAAGCTAGTGAAGGATGGTGTGGAAATTGGTTATTTGTTTTAACTGAAGCAGACAACAATGAGTGGATTGCGTACGACCCTGAGGCCAATTGGTGGCATTCTCTGCCCAGGATTCCAAGGCCAAAACATCAATGGAACCATTTTGGATTTGCTTGTGTTTGTGTCTCTCAAAAGTTTTTGGTGATTGGTGGGTATTATGCACCATGTAATCTGCAATTCCAGCAAGGACCCAATCAAAGGCATGTTGTAACCAATGATGTCCTGCAGTTTGATCCATTTAAGAAGCAGTGGTCCAGGGTGGCCAGTATGCATTCTCCTAGGTCTCACTTTGCTTGCAGTGTTGTTAACGGCAAAGTTTATGTTGCTGGTGGACGCACCTTGTCTAATGCTGAAGGACTCTCTCTTGCTGAAGTTTATGATCCTCAGAAGGACAGGTAGGTCTGTTGCTGCTTCTATTAATATTTATTTTGGGGATTCATATGCGTCATCCTTGGATGGAATCAGTCTCTTTTTCACTTTGCTATGCCATTGCTTCGTCTGTTACTTCCTCCCAAGTAATCACATCTCTAGTGGGGAATTTCTTGGTGCAATCTACTTATATATTTAGTCTTAATTGTTTCTCTTTGATATAAAGTTATCCCTATTACTAAGACTTTTGTTGACTTTTTAAAGTGAATTGCTATATACTTGAGTGATTGATTTGGAAGGTCTTTGCAGATGGGAAGAATTGCCATCGATGCCCATGCCGCAGATGGACTGTATGGGATTGACATACAGAGGCGGGTTTCTTGTTTTGGGTGAACTTTTTGGAGCACCTGACATCCCAGCCTCTGTAATATATGATCCGTTGGACAAAACATGGTGTAAAGGTGAGGATATACGACGGTCCTCGAAGGCAATGCAATTAGCTATTGCAATTGTGCCTAATGACAGATTTTACATTGTACTTGATAGTGGCGAGAGCTCCATAAAGACTAGAGAGACAGATGAGAGTGAGTGGCATGTTGTTGGTTCGGTTCCTCCCGTAGTACTTCCAGATCATATCCGACCATTGGAGGCCTTTGGCTATGGCTTTGCGGTGCTCGGGCAAGACTTGTATGTTGTTGGGGGTAAGGTTCTCAAGTGGGAAGAATTCGGCGCTGGGAGATTCGACATTGTGAAATTGAAAACAGTGAAAGCATGCAACTCATCGGATGTGCCTTTGAAGTGGAGGGAAATCAAGCCCATGTGCCGATCCGCTCGAGGTGCAGTCATTGGATGTGCTACCATGGAAGAGTGACTCTCATCTGCAATTGTAGGTAAGAATAGTCGTTATAGTACTAAAATACATTGCTCGAGTGTGATTGGGTTTTGAAAACTACTGAATTCTTCTCTTTTTATCACAAAAATGCATGTAGGACGAGTGGTCAACGACTGGATCTCAGTGAAGGTTGGACTCTCTTCTTTCCTGCTGTATAAAACCTGCAAAAAAAGTGAGTTCATTGATATTCTCTGTTGTTATTCGTTATGTTCAATGCCTGTTGTTGAAATTGGAACTGTGCCAAAGCTTGTATTACAGTCAGTAAATAGAAACTGGAGCTGAACCTCCCGCATCCTTTAAGCGTGGAAGCACTTCAATTCTGCAAATATACAACCCAAAATTGGTTAAATTAATGGACATGAATTTTATGCCATCATTTCCATTTTATTTCAATGGAAAAGTATGCATGTTGTCGACCCCAACTAATTATTTGGGATTATTGTATTCCAAATTCAACAATTTATGCTTTCAAGTTTCAACTATCTTTATTTTTGACGCCCAACAATCTTTTTCACTGTGCTTTCAGTTCATTTTTTCTGAATTCGTTTGCTTTATACATGCCCCCTATTGAAAGCCAAAACATACATGAAAACACTATTCTTTCTTTCATTCTTTTTTATATAAGAAATCAATTTAATTACAACACTCTTACTCCAATTCAAGGCGAACCTGCAACTTAGCTTTTGGCAAATGGGTTCATCCATGGGAATGTTCAGTGTGTGGTGGTTCTCTGCGGAAATGTGAGAACAGCGAGAAGGGGTGGTGTTGATTTAAATTGAGATCACTTTCTAGGACGTCACGGGCTAGTTTGGCCTAATATATATATAGGTGTTTTTCACAAAGTAAGGCACATTTACTTTGTAATTCACAAAGTAGGGTGTTGTACTTTGAAATGATGGAACTAGGCAATAACGTCTTTACAATAGATGTTATTAGTTCGGATGGGTGTGAATTGGTGGTGAGGTGGCGGGTCAAATGTATAGATAGCTCATTTTGAAAAAAAGCTATTTATACAAAACTAAAATTTATACTGATAGCTCATTTTGAAAAGGAGTTATCTCTACAAATTTTGCCCTCCTATGACCACCTCGTGCATATGGAGATAGATGACCCGCGCCACTCGCGTATCTCGAGGTAAACAACTAATGTAAACAACCAGCACACATATTGACGTGGATAACCCATGCAAACGTGACTTATGTATACCGAGGTGGAGATTTCATGCAAATGATAGGCACGTCTGTCGAGGTGGGCGACTCATGCGATCTCGTGTAAACGTCATGTACGCGTCTCGAGGTGATGAAGGCAATGTAAATGTCACGCACGTATTGCGAGGCGGACAACCCGTACAACCCGTGCAACCCGTAGGCGCTATTCGGCCGGCTCATGTTCAAGCGTCATACGTGGTCTGTGTTTCACGGATAGCGCCCACGTCAGCGGAAAAAATCTACCCAACTAATAGCACATGTTGGAAACGCCATGTCGAGGTGGCGACCCATGCAACCTCGTGCAATTCATGCAAATGTCACGTACGTGTCTCGATGTGGTAAAATCAATGTAAACGTCGCACACGTATCTCCTGGTTGACAACACATGGAAACGCCACACACGTATGTCGAGGTGGGCCAGCCATAAATATCCATAGTAAGCATGCAACTCACCCGGGTTGTTCGTCTCGCGATATGTGCGTGACGTTTGCATGGGGTCCATGGTCTGTAGTGGATATGCATGGCTGACCACTTTGACATGCGTGCGTGGCGTTTCCATGTGTTGTCAACCAGGAGATATGTGCGCGACGTTTACATTGATTTTACCACCTTGAGACACGTGCGTGACGTTTGCATGAGTTGCACGAAGTTGCATGGGTCGCCCACCTCGACAACTGTCTGACATTTACATGAAATCTCCACATCGACATACATGGGTGACATTTGCATGAGTTGTCCGCGTCGATATGCGTGCGCGTTGTTTACATTTGTTGTCTTCCTCGACATACGCGAGTGCGCGGGTGTGAGGTGGCGATATGCGTGCGCGTTATATCACTATTCGTAGGCTTCATGGGTGTGAAGTGGCGTTGAGTTGGCGAGACAATTTGTATAGATAGCTCCTTTTGAAAAAGAGCTATCTATACAATTGTCTTACACCTCACTGTCCACGTAGGACGCATAGATTACACATATATCGCCTCTTGAAAAGGTGCTATCTGTGTAATTCGTCCCACGTGGCCATGACACATGGATAACGCATTTTCAAAAGGCGCTATCCATGTGTCCACATTAGCAACAACACCAACCTATTGTGATAACGCCTTTTGATTAAACGTTATTGCCTATTTTTGAAAAAAAATTCATTTTCACCCCATTTCCCTCATTTAAAGTAATTTTATATATACTTTTGTAATTTTTTCTATATATGTATATATTGACGTATGGTTTGAAGGCTGCAAGGGTAAAAACTATAGGAACTCAGAATGACAATTATGCCACAACGCCCGACACATTGACTCACGTGAGTCGTTTACAAAGCTTTGACTCACGTGTTATGCACTGAGATCTGTGTATGCTTGCATTTTGAAGCGCACACGAACAGCTCCATTGAGTCAATATATTTTGTGGTGCGACATAATGTTGTCATTCTAGCACTTTCTCAAAACTATATAGCTGCTCCTATAGTTAATCAAGTAAGTCGTTTGTCATGAGCAAACATCATTTATAATTTAAGACACTTTACAATGGACGGGACAGTGAACCCACCTGTCTAGCTATAATATATATATATAATGACCAATATTTGCACACAAGAATTTCACGTTCTTCACTCTCTCACATGACGAAGCATCCACGGTGGCATGAGCGGGTTTGGTCGACTTGGTGGTTGAGGTTGATGCTCCTCTTCGTTTCCCGCGTCTCCCACCTGATAAGGCCCTCTACACAACAGATACAGATGTACATTTTAACTAAATTGCAACTACAACCATCAGATGTACGTGTTTCACTGTCATTTACAGAAGTGGATTCTAATATTTTCGTAATGTCAACAAATTTTTTAATAAAGAAACCAACTTATCACCCTGAGTTGCCCTATTGATGAAACTCAAACTCTCTCTGTAAAAAAAAATAAAAAAAAATAAAGCTTAAATCCAACATTAAATGAGATCGGCCACATGGATCAATCTTTTCCAATGCAATTGTTGTGCTTTCAAAATCTTTCATAATCAATGCATTCTAAATCAGATGTAGTTTACCCTTAAGTCATTTTTTTAAATTAATTTCTTTTGAGTCTAGTTTTTTAATAGGGACATTAGCAGGCAAACTAGAACTCTCAAACTTCATAAATAATTATATATCAAACCAATTCTTTAGAAGAAAAGGGAGTCTAGTCTCTCCAACAAAGTTAATAGCAGATAGGCTCTGCCCTTGTTGGTGATATTGAGAATCTGAGATGATAAAGTATGGGGCAGGCATGTATTTGAGATGCACATAAACTTGCATCCGTATGTGTATTGCACAATCTCCAAGTTGGTGCGTAAGAGTGACAAAGAAACAGATGTATGTACGTACCCTATGTTAAGGGACGGAAGGGTCTGTGACAACACAAAGGACGGCGAGTTTTGGCCTTGATTTGGCTGCTCCCATTGAGCCGGTTGTGTTACTGACTTTTCCTTTTCTTTCTCCTTCTCTTTGAGCTACATTAATTTCACAATTTCAACACGGCTTGTTAGATGATATGAACAGATCCAGATGAAAAAAACTTGAGTTAATAATGTATTAAGAAGTCTACCTTCTTCTCTAGCTGATTGTTCTGTTCTTGCAGTGCCTTCTCCTGAACAAATTCAGAACATTGAACAATGAAAAAAGGATAAAATTAGAGCACTTTTAAAAAATGATTCTATGTATTAAACATAGCATTTGTAGAGAGCGAGGCCAAACAACTTAATTTAGATGAAATAATATTATGTTCCTGTACACACGGTACCCAATGTGTGTGAAAATGAAACGAAATATAACATCAAGCCAACCTTAAACTCTTATAAACCTAACTGTATGCAAACAATTCACTAAATATATCAAGAGTTAGTTGCAACTGTGATTTTCTAATTGAGTTGTCGTGGAACTTTTTCATCCCAGAATTTTTTCATGGTTAGTACGCCGGGATTGCCTATTTGTATGCGTTTATACCAATAGACGACACTCGTTCTACGATCAGTGTCTCACCTCTGTCTACATATTGCGTTTCAAGGTATCCTTTAGTTTTTGTCACAAGTTTGATCGATGGAATACGCAGGACCTTTTTCAAAGGATATATTTTTCAAAATTTGTTTTGAATATTCTGTTTCGTTTGGTACCAAAAACCCAACGATATCACCAGGATCATTTATCTTGAATTTACTATATGTAATGATTACAGCATGATTTCTAACATCTTGCAAACAATCAACATATCATCAATATATATATATATATAACACACACACACACACCAAATTGCCAAAACCCTTAAAATCGTAACCAAACCGACCGCGGTTTGTGCGGTTTGGTGGGTTTGATTTTGCGATTTTTCTGAGACACATTTTTAACAAAAAGTCACATTCCATACAAGTCCATTAACAAAATGTATGTTCATACATGACCATTCACCAAAAACACAATGAAATACATGAACTCAATCAAAATTATGAGTCTAAGTTGATTTCAAAAGTTAAAACAACATGAAAAGATTTCAACTTTATTTCAATTCATTCCAAGTTTGGAGGTGGTTTTTGAGGTTTGGTGAACCGCAATTTTCTATAAATGAAACCACCACTAAACCGTAGAATCACGGTTTTTAAGTTATATATATATATATAAAACACATATAAATAGAAGGTAGTTCTACCATAGTGATTGAGAAAAGCATTAATTCATCGCCCTTACAATCTCAATCTACCAGATATCCTGAATCCACACACGTCTGACTAAATATTGGTGGCAGAAAGATATGCAAGGATTGGGAAATAGTTGGTGTGCTGGGAGAAAGGGATGGCTTAGGTAGCAGGAACCTAGATCAAATGAATGAAGCCCTCTTAGCCAAGCGGTTTTGAGACTCATCCAGAATCCTGACTTAAAAGACAGGTATTTTAATGATGAAGGTCCCATGCTAGTCAAACTACCACGGAGGCCCTCATGGGGTTCACAAATTCTCTTAGTGGACAAAGATCTACTCATCAAATGGCCACGATGGAGAATAGGGACTGGCATTGCATACACATCTGTCAGCCCCTCCATAGCGTGACCCGAGTAGGCTGGGTTGGGCAACAAGAGACCTAGCCAATGACTGAGTTCAGGAGGGCTCGGCTAGTTCCATAAGGTTCGGTCGCGGGTGAACATGCGAAATGGTGAGTAGGTATAAAGGGGGTTACGCCTTGGCACGGCGCCTTGGCACACCTTGGCACGACTTGGGTATGCGCCTTGGCGCGAGGCACGGACCCTGGGCGTTGACCCAGGTCAAGACTTAGCGGATTCTTTGGCACGAGCAAGGCACGAGCAAGGTACGAGGCAAGGGTTGACAAATTTTGACTTGGGCGTCGACCCAAGTCAAAGTACGCTTGGTCTCATTTTGGGATGTTTCTATTGGAGCCGAGGAAACGACTTAACATCTACTATAGGGAGAGGTGTGCTCTCTCCCTGGGGCGACATGGGCGAAGTAGTAAGGACCCTCGAGCATGCCTTGGGCGCAATGCCAAGGCACGACCCATGGACGGACCATGGCGTCGGCCACCCCGCCGAGCCGGTGGGACTCAACCGAGCCTCGGCTAGCACCCGAGGTGCCTGGGCACGGCCAGACACGATCAAGCAGCCATTGTCCCGTAGAGAAACATGGGCCACGTCCTTTGTGGCGTGGCTAGACCAAGTCAAGACGGTTCCAAGCAGTTGAGTAACTACCTTGGTCATGGGCTGGAGCCATGACCAAGGCACGACCAAGGAAATCTCAAATACCAGGAACATGTTGCAATTGACCCAGTGATGGTGGCGCTTATGGAATGATGTGGCAGCAAGGGAGCAAGGCAGTTGGGTAACTGCCTTAACCACTAAGGGAGTGGCGTTTTACCTAGTCTATGGACTGATGTACACAGGACATGTGTCCTAGTTGGTTATGTAACTACATGTTGCCTGGTCTATAAAGCCAAGGGCTCTAAGCTTGGGGAAGCATAGAGTTCCAGTGTTATGTTCCCAATTGAGAGGTAGTAAAAATGTTTTCTTGTTGCTAATTGCTTGTTGTCCCTTTAATTCGAGTATTGGTGTGCTGAACTAAGGTGGCCCTTAGGCACCACGGGTTCGATTGAGTGAGAAAAATTTTCTAGAGAAAACCCCTCTTTAATTGGCCCCGTGACAATTGGTATCAGAGCTTCGTTCGGAGACGATGGCGACCCGAGCAGCGAGCGATGTAAATGAGAGGGTAACTCATTTAGAACACCTGATGGCGACGATGTCTGCCCCGACAGAACATGCGGAGTCTTCAACGATGTCTCAACGTATTAAAGGCTTGGAGATGTTGGTGGCTTCATTAGTGACTAGGGGAGAGTCACAAGAAGCCATAATAACTATGTGGGAAACGAGATTTGAGGAGCTTGTAGCTGATGTGCGTTCGGTGGGAGAGCTTACCATCGAAACAGCCTTGACGATGGCTATGGAGGTGAATCTGCTCAAGCGAGCCGTGGGCGGATCCTCGAAGGTTGCCGTTGCGGTGAAGTCCCGAACCAAGGTGCCAGAGCCAAAGAAATTCTCGGCAAGCGGAGCGAAGGGGCTTGAGAATTTCCTTTGGGACATGGAGCAGTACTTCGCTACTATTGGGACGAAGGAGAGTAATAAGGTCATCTTGAACTCTATGTACCTTGAGGGTGATGTGAAAGCTCTGGTGGAGAACCGGAGTGGATGATGATGCGGCTGCGGGTAGACCCAAGATTGTGGATTGGGAGGTGCTCAAGAGGAAATTGAAGGATCAATTCCTTCCTACCAATGCGGCTTGACAAGCGCGGGAGGCCTCGCGCAAGCTCAAACTGACGGGATCGGTTCGAGACTATGTTAAGGAGTTTTCCTCCTTCTTGCTGGACATTAAAAACATGTCGAGGAGGACAAACTCTTTAACTTCACTACGGGATTGCAGTCATTGGCTCAATCCGAGCTAATGAGGCAAGGGGTGAAATACTTGCCTGGGGCGATCGCGGCAGCTGATAGTCTTGTGGATTTCAAGACTAGTTCTTCCCCGAGCGAGGGAAAGAACAAGGAGAAGAAGCCGTTTAAAGACCACCACAAGAAGGGCGAGAAAAAGTCCTTCATTTCTAAGCATGTGAGCTCGAAGCCGGCCTCGAAGGTAGACATGAAGCCTTCATCAAGTTCCTCAGGTAAGGGTTGCTTTATTTGCAATGACCCTCATAGGGCACGAGACTGCCCAAAGAAGGAGAAGCTTTCGGCCTTGATCGCGGAGGATGATGGCCAACCCCGAATGAACCCACTACAACTGTTGAATGCAATTCAACAAGCCAAGACGAGCCCTTCGGAGGGGTTGATGCACGTGGATGCTGAGGTGAACCAGAGACGAGTCTTGGCAAAGGTGGATTCGGGAGCCACACACTCATTTGTGGCGGACCACATAGTGGAGAAATAGGGACTGGAGCTTGTTGAGAACTCCAGTCGAATGAAGGCAGTGAATTCGGAGGCAAAGCGAATTCAAGGTATGGCTACTGACGTGAATTTGAAGGTTGGATCTTGGGAGGAGAAGATCAACCTAATGGCAGTTCCATTTGATGATTTTAATGTCATCTTAGGAAATGACTTTTTACATTTGGGGAGTAATGCACTGATGCCGTTCTTAAGGGAATTGTTTGTGATGAACAAATCCCATCCATGTTTTGTTCCTGCGGCTAACACAATTGCAGGAAAGGAGAACACAAAGCTATCCCATCTTTCAACCATTCAGGTGAAAGATGGGTTGAGAAAGGGTGAACCCATATTTCTAGCGACCTTGGTGGAGACCAAGGCAGGAACAGCAGCAAAGATCCCTAATGTAGTCGTTGAAGTGCTGGAGGACTTCAGTGATGTGATGCCGGCAGAGTTGCCAAAACAATTACCCCCACAAAAGTTAATTGACCATTAGATTGAGCTGATCCTCGGCTAAAAACCCCCAGCACAGGCCCCTTACAGAATGACTCCAAAGGAGTTGGAGGAATTAAGGAAGCAGTTGCAGGAACTATTGGATGCGGGATTCATTCAACCATCCAAGGCCCCTTACGGAGCACCAGTCTTGTTCCGACGGAAGCATGACGGTTTTCTTCGAATGTGCGTGGATTACAGGGCGCTAAACAAGCTGACAGTGAAGAACAAGTACCCCATTCCACTTGCGGCGGACTTGTTCGATCAGTTATCTGGTGCGACCTACTTTACAAAGTTGGACTTGAGGTCGGGGGTGCTACCAGGACCGGATTGCAGCTGGTGATGTTCCAAAGACAGCCATGGTGACTAGCTACGGTTCATTCGAATACTTAGTCATGCCATTTGGCTTGACAAACGCCCCTGCTACATTCTATAACTTAATGAACGATGTATTAAGGGAGTTCATCGATCGATTTGTTGTTGTTTACCTTGACGACATTGTAATTTTTTAGTCAGAACCTCCATGATCATGTGGATCACTTACGGAAGGTTCTGACTACCTTGAGGGCTAACCATTTGTATGTGAAGAGGGAGAAATGTGAGTTTGCTGCGTAAACAATTTCTTTCCTTGGTCATGTTGTAGGTCAGGGTAAACTACAAATGGATCCAGAGAAGGTGCAGGCTATCATGGAATGGCCAAACCCCACGAAGGTTCCGGAGTTGCGATCATTCCTAGGGTTGGAAAATTATTATCGGCGGTTCGTGGAGGGCTACTCACGAGAGTGGCACCGCTGACGGATCTGTTGAAGAAAGACCGAGCTTGGGCATGGACGGATCGATGCAACCAAGTTATGGCGGAGCTGAGGCAGGTCATGCCTCCGAGCCAGTGCTGGGACTATCAAATTTCAAATTACCATTCGAAGTACACACAGACGCCTCAGACAGGGCCTTGGGGGCGGTGCGTGTCCGGAGGGACACCCCATTGCCTTCGAAATCAGAAAATTCAAGGACGCAGAGCAGAAGTACCCAGCTCATGAAAAAGAGATGTTGGTTGTGATCCATGCCCTCCACTTTTGGAGGCATTATTTGTTGGGAACCAGTTTTGTAGTACGAACGGACAATGCGGCGATCACCTACTTCATGAATCAGAAAAAGCTCAATCAGAAGCAGGCGAGATGACTGACTAGGCTTCTTGGCGGAGTTTGATGTTCAATTTGAACATAAGCCCGGGAGACTCAACTCAGTTCCAGATGCACTCAGTCGCAAGGTGGTGGATGAGATGGTGGTAGCGGCAGCGAGGTTGGAAGGTGAATTCCTGCCTCGTATCAAGGAGGAGACGAGCAAAGACCCTGCTTGCGTGAAAATGATGAAGCTAGTGGCCGAGGAGTTACTCGGAGATTTTGGTGCGAAGATGGAGTCCTTTATGCTAAAGGAGGACGTCCATATGTCCCTAGTACTGGTGGACTAAGGCGACAACTTTTAAAGGAGACACATGATGCTCGGTGGGCTGGGCATCCGGGCATGGAGCGGACCTATGCCCTTTTATCACGTTCGTTCTACTGGCCTAAGATGGAAGAGGACGTGGATCAGTACGTGAGGACTTGTCTTGTGTGCCAACAAGACAAGACAGAGAGAAGGAGGATACTAGGGTTGTTGGAGCCTCTACCTGTACCAAACAGATCATTCCAAAGCATTTCTATGGATTTCATCACTGGTCTTCTTAAGGTGCAGGGAATGACCAACGTGCTGGTAGTGGTGGACAGATTCTCGAAATATGCTACATTCATAGCTGCTCCAAAGAATTGTGATGCGGATCTAACTGCGGAGTTGTTTCTGAAGCATGTGGCAAAATATTGGGGCATACCGAGGATATCATCAGTGATCGAGACGCTCGGTTCACTTGAAGGTTTTGGGTGGCCTTGTTCAATTTATCGGGTTCGGAGTTGAAGTTTTCCACAGCAAACCATCCCCAAACGGATGGGCAGACGGAGAGAATCAATGCTTTGCTAGAGGACTACCTCAGACACTACATGAATGCAAGTCAATCCAACTGGGTGGATCTACTTGATACAACCCAATTTTGCTACAACCTTCACAAAAGCTCAGCTACGGAGCTGAGTCCGTTCGAGGTGGTGACAGGACAACAACCGGTTACTCCACATGAGGTAGCCAAGTCAAAGTCGATGGGGTCAAGCCCAGCGGCTTACCGTTTTGCGAGGAGCAAGCAGGAGCTGAGGGAGGCAGCTCAAGACGGCTTGGCCAAAGCTGTCCGGAGGATGAAGAAGTATGCCGACCAGTGCAGGAGACCCTTGGAGTTCCGGGAAGAGGACCTGATCTTGTTGAAGCTCACTCCTCAGATTTTGAAAAAGTTCAACAAGAAGGAGACGCACAAGGGCCTGGTACAGCGATACGAAAGACCATTCGAGGTGGTCAAGTGAGTGGGAAGGGTGGCTTATCGCCTAAAGCTACCAGAGAGGTTGAAGATACACCCTACATTCCATGTTAGCTATCTTAAACCTTTCCAAGCTGATGAGGCAGATCCATGGAGGAGCACAGAGAGGCGAGCACCACCTTTTGTACGAAAGGAGTTTGCTGGAGAGATTGAGCAGATCCTAAGCCACGAGACGCGTGGCCAAAGCAAGAAAAACAGGCGAACTTTTTGAGAAGGAAATAGCAGACTACCAGAAGCGACAACAACCGAGCAGTTCGATGAGGGCATCGAACATTTCGGCGGGGGGATGTTTGTCAACCCCTCAATAGTGTGACCCGAGTAGGCTGGGCTAGGCAGCAAGAAACCTAGCCAATGACCGAGTTCAGGATGGATCGACTAGTTCCATAAGGCTCGATCGCGGATGAACATGCGAAATGGTGAGTAGGTGTAAAGGGGGTTACGCCTTGGCACGACGCCTTGGCACGCACCTTGGCACACCTTGGACAACTTGGGTATGCGCCTTGGCGCGAGGCACAACCCCTGGGGCGAGCGCGCACGGACAAGCGCGGACAAACCTTGGCATGGCGACATGGTACGCCTTGGCACGAGCGCGGGCAAACCTTGGCACACCTTGGCACGACGCCTTGGCACGGCGCCTTGGCACGTCTTGGCACGAGCGTGGGCACGAGCAAGACTTAGCAGATTCTTTGGCACGAGCAAGGCACGAGGCAAGGGTTGATAAATCTTGACTTAGGTGTTGACTCAGGTCAAAGTACACTTGGTCTAATTTTGGGATGTTTTCTATTGGAGCCGAGGAAACGACTTAACATCTATTATAGGGAGAGGTGTGCTCCCTCCCTGGGGAGGCATGGGCGAAGTAGCAAGGACCCTCGAGCATGCCTTGGGCGTAATGCCAAGGCACGACCCATGGACGGACCATGGCGTCGGCTACCCCCCTGAGCCAGTGGGACTCAACCGAGCCCCGGCTAGCACCCGAGGTGCCTGGGCACGACCAGGCACGATCAAGCATCCCTTGTCCCGTAGAGAAACATGGGCCACGTCCCTTGTGGCGTGGCTAGACCAAGTCAAGACGGTTCCAAGCGGTTGAGTAACTACCTTGGTCATGGGCTGGAGCCATGACCAAGGCACGACCAAGGAAATCTCAAATACCAAGAGCATGTTGCAATTGACCCAGTGATGGTGGCGGTTATGGAACGATGTGGGAGCAAGGGAGCAAGGCAGTTGGGTAACTGCCTTAACCACTAAGGGAGTGGCGTTTTACCTAGTCTATGGACTGATGTACACATGACATGTGTCCTAGTTGGTTATGTAACTACCTGTTGGCTGGTCTATAAAGCCAAGGGCTCTAAGCTTGGGGAAGCATAGAGTTCCAGTGTTGTGTTCCCAATTGAGAGCTAGTAAAAACGTTTCCTTGTTGCCAATTGCTTGTTGCCCCTTTAATTCGAGTATTGGTGTGCTGAACTAAGGTGGCCTTTAGGCACCACGGGTTCGATTGAGTGATAAAAATTTCCTAGAGAAAAACCCCTATTTAATTGGCCCCGTGACAATATATCCATGAGGACCAATGGATTTAAAGGCCCTCTACATTCCATCCTATGATCATTAAGCCAAGGTGCCCATCGAAAGTAAGTGACCTGATTAACCAACGCTCCCTGTTAAGGTATCATTTTTTGATGCGTTCTTTTTCGAGGAAGATGCAAGGATCATCACATCCGTTACCTTGTGACCAAACCCTGCATGTTAATGTAATTGAAATTGGTACTATTCAGGACACGAATATATATATATCGATACCTAAATATCACATAAATATAACAACTTTATATAGTTGTTAAACACTTCAGGACGCCCTCATCTGGCACTTCACCAATTTTGGAAAATAATAAATCAAATTAGGCTATAGATTGGAATGTTCAATCCGCCAGATGAAATTGTAAAGTGGCACCTTCTCGGAGGATAAGAACCTGACAATTAAAGTGAATGAGCAATGAGATGTACCCCAGTGGCGAGTACACAGGTTCAATGATATTATGCTCGTTTAGTTGCAACTTTCATGGGACAGAGACCAGCCCGGCTTGGACAGGGGATTCGACAGTAGTGCGACACGGATGGAGGACAAGGTCGAGTCAACTTCTGCCTCCTCCAAGAGCAGGGGCACCTCTGCCACTGAAAGCACAGATAGGGAGAGGAGCTCGGCGGTGATAGGAAATCGGGAAAGGGCATCACCCACGATGTTAGAGGAGCCAGGCTTATACTGAATATCGAAGTGAAAACCCATTAGCTTCAACATCCATCGGTGGTACTCCAGTGCGACCATCTGTTGCTCCAACAAAAACTTCAGGCTGCGCTGATCAGTGCGGACAAGGAAACGCCGGCCAAGAAAGTAGTGGCGTCGTTTCTGAACGGCGAGGACAATGGCCATTAATTCTCGCTCATAAGCAGATTTGCCCGTGCCGCAGGGGAGAGAGCGTGGCTAAAGAAGGCGATCGGTCGGTCATGTTGGGAAAGGACGGCGCCGACACCCACCCCGGAAGCATCGGTGTCGATCACGAAGAGGACCGAGAAATCCGGCAGGGCGAGGACGGGAACACTTTTCATAGCCTGCTTCAATTGATTGAAAGCAAATGTCGCTTCCTCAATCCACTCGAAGGAATCTTTGCGAAGGAGGAGTGTAAGCGGGGCGGCTATCTTGCCATAGTTATGCACAAACCGTCTGTAGTACCCGGTAAGGCCCAGAAATCCGCGGAGGTCTTTGGGAGAAGACGAGAGAGGCCATAAGTCCATGGCTTTCACCTTTTTGGATCTGCTAACACTCCATCCTGAGAAATGATGTGGCCCAGATAGTACAAACTAGATTTGGCAAAGCAACCCTTGCGAAAATTAACGAACATGGAATTAGATTGGAGAACAGAGAGGACATGAGATAGATGTGCACAATGATCAGGCATGGACTTACTGTAGACCAAGATATCATAAAAAAAACTAACACAAAACGACGAATACTTCCTTTGAAAATGGAGTTCATTACAGACCGGAACGTTGCAGGAGCGTTGGACAAGCCAAGGGCATCACCAGAAATTCAAAATGGCCATCATGGGTGCGAAAGGCCGTTTTGGGCACATCAGCCGGCTTCACTCTGATTTGGTGGTAACCAGATCGTAGGTCGAGCTTTAAGAACACACAGACCCCATGTAGTTCATCCAGGAGCTCATCGATATTAGGAATGGGAAACTGGTCTGGGACGGTGGCCTTGTTTAAAGCGCGGTAGTCCACGCAGAATCGCCAACTTCCATCCTTCTTTTTCACCAGAAGCACTGGGCTAAGAAAGGCGAAACACTGGTTTGATAATTCCCGCCGAAAGCATTTCATTAACCATCTTCTCAATCTCGGACTTCTGAATTTGGGGGTAATGGTATGGTCGGACTCGAATGGGATCAGTACCATCTTTCAGGAGTATGGCATGATCACGGTCACGAGCCGACGGAAGGGACACCGGAGCATCGAACGAGAGCGGAGAAGGATTGAAGCAAATCACGAACACAAGGTACCTCGATTGAATCCCATGAAAACAGCCCAACACTGAGTCTAAGGAGCGCTGGATAGACTTACAAGACACCAGGGCACGATGCAAGGAAGGGTCCCCTCTGATAGCCACCCAACGCCCTTCATGATGGAAATACATGGTTAGGTTAGGCCAATCCTCGGCGGTGAATCCCAAAGACACGAACCACTGTATCCCGAGAATCACGTCGGAATTCAGCATCCAAATCGGGAGAAAATCAGCAGTCACCGTTAACCCTTGAAACTGCAACGGTACGTCCTTACACACCCCTGAACTCGGAACCCGGGATCCGCCTCCTACGAGAACGCTATAGCCAGCATTGAAGAAACTAGAAGACGGAGGGTACGAACCAACTCAGGAGAGATGAAGTTGTGGGACGCCCCATTGTCGATAAGGATCACCATGTCGACGTCGTGGACTTGACCTTTAACTTTCAATGTCCGCATCCCGGGGTGCCCATCAACCGCATGCGCCGTCAGCTCCACTGTTGGTGTGTCGGGTTGCTCCTCCCCCACATCCGATAGAGGCCCCGAAGAGTCCTCTTTGTCATCATCGACTAACATCTCATGCAAAGCCCTTGTTTCCGACGAGTCTCGGCCTCGGCAAACCCGACACACTAACAGTGGAGCTGTTGGACTGGGCTTAAGTGCGAGTCCCCCATGACTTGGGCTTCTTGGCAAACCCGGTCCAGTCTCACGTGTAGGGCTTGTAATAGTATGGGTGACCCATCCAAGCCCTTTTGAATCAGATTTGGAAGTTGGGTTTTGTAGTGAATGGGCTTTTGGGCCTCCTCCCGATCCCAAGCCCATCGCGTCTCCTTGGCGGTGCTTGCGCTCCACTTGTGTAGCCCGATCGACGACGGCCGCTAGGGTATGGGGTGGCTCCACCATCACTTCCAGCGGAGGCGGTCGGTCAACCCGTTGATGAAGACGGCGATGGCGTGGGTTTCGACAGATCCTCCAGCTGCAGATATAGCAGCTCAAACCGTTGCCGGTACTCAGCCACAAATGATTCCTGCTTGATGGAGAAAAATTGTTGACTCAGACTAAGAGGATCGACATCCATGAAGTGCCGCACTAGTTGCGCTTTTAACTAGGCCCAAGACGAGAACGGCTTTATCTTCTCCATCTACATCTAGATCTGCGCCGGTCCCACTAAGCAGATCCGAGCAGCCCTGAGCTTCGACTCCTCGGCCATTTCATGCAGGGCAAAGTAATGCTTGGCCTGGTTGAACCAGACGAGTAGATCGTCGCCGTTGCAGGTCGGCATCTTGATCTTCCGTACATCGGGTCCAGATCTATACAGTGGAATCACCAGATCTGCTAGTCTGGCCATCTGGGCTCGAACTTGGAAACCTGGATCTGGTGGCATGACACACGCGTCATCACTTCTTCACTTCTGCTAACCACACCCCGCTGCCACCTGACCCTGCTAACTGCACCCCACGTCCTTCTGACCACCCTGTGACTAGCTGAGCCCACGGATGCCCAACTCATTAGCTCCCGCTCTGGGAACTGATCCAGTGTTCCCACACTTAACCAACTTTTTAGCATTTCTCCTTTGGTAAACCTTCCTAATTGGGGGACGTCCCTTAATGCCATCGGAAGCCTATTAATGAGATGGGTCGTTGAAACAACATTTCCCCATAATTCTTTTGGCAAACCAAACTAAAACATGAGAGATCTGTTCATCTGAAGAAAAAAAATGTCGATGTTTTCTCTCTACAACATCATTTTGTTGCGGAGTGTATGAAGTAGATCTTTAATGGAGAATACCAAGATCAGAGAACAACTTAGCACAATAATTATTTACAAACGCTGAACCATTATGAGTTTTGATAATTTGAACAGAAGTTTTGAATTGAGTCTGTACTAACTTTAGGAAAGAATTTATTGTACTCATAGTAGATGTCTTACATGACATTAAATATGTTCCGATAAACCTACTGTAATCATCTACTATGATGAGAAAATAGTGTGATCCTTGAAGAGATTGTTGTTTATAACCCCAAATGTCCATGTGCAAAAGTTGATATATAGAAGTAGATTTAATGCTACTAAGTGGAAATGACAAACAACAATGTTTGGAAGAGTGACATACATCACAAGGTGATACATCAGAATAAAAAACAAACTCAGACATCAAAGTATTAAGATGTTTGACAACACTAAGAGAAGTGTGACCCAACCTTTGATGCCAAAAATAAATTCGTATTAACAGTATTACATGAACTGAAAACTTTCAAAGAACTATCATAGTATGTTGTAAAAGATTGAACAGCTTTTGGGGATAATGAACTTGAATCAAGTATATAGAGACCTGCCAATGCTATGCCCAAAACAAGAACCTGGGAATTTTCAAGGTCCTATAAAATACAAAAAAGTCTAAGAAAGGTAAATTTAACTTTTGAAGAAGTACGTTTACCGACAGATAGAAGATTACATTGGAAGGAAGCAATATGTAAACAAGATTAAAGTATAGTACTAGATGTCAGTGGAACATGACCAATATGATCAACACATTTCATAGAACCATCAAGAAGAAAAACTGGCATAGGTTTAGAAGGTATAATGGAATTTTGAAGCAATGCATAATCAGTGCACATATGATTGGTAGCCCTAGTATCTACAATCTAAGTACCTTCGAAGTCAGGGAGGCGTGCAAAATTCACAGCAGTTTGAGGTTCAACAGTCATGACTCCTTTTCCCTTCATGATTTTATCAAATCCCTGTTGTGTCATACTAGCAATGTTAGCTTGGAAATCTTCGTATCTCAGTGAACTTCCATAATTGAAATCCATTGGAGATTCAAGCATATGTGCATAACCCTTGGAATGATCCCCACCTTGCTTCTGATCTCCTCTTTGCTTTGATGCCATATCAGCTTTTTCCCAATCTAGATACCCATGTATTTTAAAACAAATTCCTTTGTGTGCCTTTTCATCTTGCAAAATTCACAATACATCACATCCTTATTCACTGAACTTACTTCTTGAATCCATTATCTTTCTTGAAATTCTTGTGATGAGAAATCTTAATAATCATAGCGGATTCAGCCTCAGGCACAAAAGCCACATGAACTTCCTTTCGCTTCTCAACATTAACAAGCACGGAATAGGCATTGATGCTAGACAAGGTTTCCATAACCAAGATTTGATTCGCATGATCATAAGAATCACTCAATCCCATAAGAAATTGCATCAACTAGTCATTGGACTCCATTTCAACAAATCTAGATGCTACTCCACTGTCACATCTAGGAATTGGGGCTAGACATGCCAATTCATCCCAAAGTTTCTTCAAATTAGTATAATTGGTCAAAGTCGATCGATTTCATGAATGAATTAATTGAAGGAATTTCCCTTTTTAATTGATACAACTGAGAACCATTGCACTCACCAAATCTTTCACTCAATTCATTCAACAAAGTAAAACCAGAATATAAGAATGCATCAACGATCTCTTTAGAAATTGAATTCATAATTCATGATGTTACCATACAATCGACTTTGTTCCATCGATTAAAGATTGGATCTGTTGATGCGGGTTTTCCAAATCGTCAATCGATGAAGTTGATCTTCATTGCTGGACTCCAAGAAGATAATTTGTGCCAGTCAGTTGATGCGTGACTAAGATCATACTTGGATGATAAGAGTTCTGAAGACGAAAAGCCTCTTCCATACCAGAACCTAGCATTTCTTCAGTTGAAATGCTCGTCAGTACGTGTGCATCCGCAATGATTCAAACCTTCGATTAGAATAGAATTTTGATCATGAAAGCTCAAAATCAAGAACAGAGGCACCCTACGTTCTTCAAATCTTGAAGAACAACTCGGTGATTTCGTTGTGAAATCCCATTGACATTTAAGAGTTAGGGTTTCCGGAACAAGAAATGAAAGAATCACCAATCTTGAAATTTCCCGATTAGATACCATAATCTAATCCTCTCCCAATTCTCTTTTTCTTCTTCCCCTCTCTCGGCTGTTCTTCTCTACTGCCTTGTTTATACCATTTCTTAATACACTACTTCAGATATTTATGATTCATATATTTATCTTGCTTTTAGGTGTTAGTGGATACATGATGAGTTAATACCATCTATGACGTATGCAGAGTGACTTTTGGTGTATGTTTACAATGTGACTTTTGTATTTTGTATAACTATATCCTAAAAACATAGGGTTGGGAATTATACAGTATTGATGGTGTATCTGGTGCTATATCTCATTGTAGATAACGGTTCAACCCAAAACATCTTAGGTAATTTAGCAATAGAAAACATGCTTTGTGTCATTTCCTTCAATTTCTTGTTCATCCATTTTGCAAGTCCATTTTATTGAGTGACACGAACATAATAGTGTTGCACTTGCAACCACAACTTCAAAATTAGAATAAAAAACATAAACCTCAATCCAATAGTCATAATTAACAAAACAAAGAATTTTAGTGCCAAATCCCTCTCTAAAGAAAAGATTGGAGCTTCCATTTATTTTGGAGTCAAATCTATCATAATTAAGTAGGTTTCTGACTTTTCTATCAAAAAGCAAAGAACCAAAAAAAATCTTTACTCAATGCTCTCAAATTGGAGTGGAGTACAGAATCTTAGAATAAAGAAGACCACAATCCCTTGAACACAATTTGCTTAAGAAACCTTGATATGATCTAAACCCCTTTAATATTATATTATAAAAAAATCAACTCAGTATAACTTGAACACTACAAGTTAATGCTTGATAAGTTCAAACCTGCTACACAATGAAAAACTTTTAAAGAGAAGTAAATAAACTCAAATCATTACTTGACTCATTTATGATCTCCCCCTATCTTATTTATCCAACTAGTCGTTTCCCTGCGTTTCGCACAGGTGTAATAAACACTATATTCTAAGTTATTCTCATCGAGTCAAACGAAAGGTTCATAAAAGAACAATATTAATAAGAAAGAGCAAAACACTATATTGTCTTCTTTAGCTTTTGTAACATTCTATGGACTGAACAACATCTTTAAGTAATGGTAATCCCATGCAGTAGTGTATATTGATCCACTATAACCGTTAAATATAAGTTCCTCCATATCGTCTGTTCACAACCAATTGAAGAATCTAAACTAACATACAACATAACAAAAGCAGCATAAAGGTCATGTGATTATTGATTTGTGTTATAAATATAATGACTCACTTCAGTCTTGAACTTATGAAAAACGTACCAAACGATTAGATCCAATATATAGCAAACATACTTAAAGGAGGGCGATCAAAAGTGGTTTAGCTTATAAGCGTTGTGAATGGTTGTTATATCACTAGATGCATGAAGGTATGGGTAAGTAGAACAACTTTTGAATGTACAAGCAATGTTGAAATCCATCGATCCTATCTTGAATTTATTGGGTGATAATTGGTTGAGAACTGGAGGAATCTAAGGTTAGGTATAATAAAATTGGTTTTTTTGTGATTTTTTGAATAGTGAAGGAAAAAAAAATCAAGTCGATTGCAAGAAGAATTGATGAAAGTTGAAATTTATAGGGGGAATGTAACTTGCACTACATTCAATTCCTTGTTATTACCCATGATTTCAAGTTCAACGTACTCAATCTATTAATGATAAGATAACCACTATTAATTATTAATAAATGTACACATAATGTATAATTATATCTCTTGAAATAATAAATAAATAAATAATAAAAAATAAGAAAAATGAGAAAAATGAGAAAAATAGAATAGTGAGATGAGGTAACTTTTAAACTCTCTCATTCGACTTTTATATATATATAGATGATAAAAGTCTGTTTTCTTTGTCTACTTCAATACTAATGAATGGTAACTAACAAAGATAATAACTAAATCTTTTTAGCAAAAAAAGAAGAAATAATTAACTTAAACTTGCTAATTAATTCTGTAACTTTCCTTCTTCATCTTAAACTTAAAGATATAATCACAACAACAACAACAACAACAACAACAACAACATAGCTCCAGTCCCAAATTAACTGGGGTCGACTACATGGATCAAACTTTTCCATTGTGCTCAATTAAGTGCAATTGATGGTAAGCTTTGCAAACCATTCATACCCGAAAAGTGAGGGAGGAAGACCCCAAACTCATTTTCCATTCTTGAAAAATGGAGGAGGGTTGCGATAGGTTGACAACCAGTGTAAAACTTTTGTTATTTTTCATGAAATGGATCAAACATATATTGTTGTTGTTGTTGATGGTGAGCTTTGCAAACCATTCAAATCCCTCCTAATTAATGCATCCCATGTTACCTTTGGCCTGCCCCTACTTCGTCGAATTTCTACAGTCTATTGAGTCAAGTTTTCTAGTTGGAGCGTTTGTAGGCCGGCTTTGCAGGTGACCAAACCATCGCAACCGTCCTTCCGTAATCTTTGTATCAATTGGTGCTACTCCTACTTGTCTTTGAATTTCTATATTTCTTATTCTATCTTTACGAGTTTTACCACACATCCACCTAAGCATCCTCATTTCTGCTATGTTCATTTTATGTAATTGTTGTTGCTTTACCACCCAACATTCACTTCCATAGATATTCTAAATAATAGAACTACTAATTTCCATCCCTAAAACGTCGGAAGTATGCAAACTAATAAAACTTCCAAACAAAGTAAAACACAAAAAACTATTCTCAAATTTATGGAAATTCGCATGAATTCTGCACAATCAATTTTGACCTAGTTTTTAACCCTCAAAATGTCAAACTTTAGAAGCATACCTTTCAGAATTCAGAGCAAGTTTTTATATTGGTACTTAAGCTTTCTTAAATGGTATATGTAACAACCCAAAAATACTTTAATTGTGGATGGTGATATGTATTACCTATTTATACCAATACACACAAATTTAATTTATTTATTTTATTGTGGTAGATAATTTGCAAGTAAGAGTGATCTCGAGATGTGAGCACGCAAGCGTTGTGTAGGTTGGTGTATTGGTGTATACTTAGGCTAATGACATTTAGATTAGTGATCCTTAGATTGAAAATAAATCAATATCATGAACCTCAGTAAAGAAAATAAAATAAGTTAATCAATTGACCTAAGTTCAATATGAACTCCTAATTTGTCTAGATTAAGCTAACAAAATAATAATCCAAGCCACTTGATTAGAGAGCACATGAAAATTATGTAACTCAATTCACCAAAAATAAAATAAAATTGTGAAACTCAATATAAATTATGAGCTTGGACCTACATTTAATTGATGCTAAATTAGCTTAAAGTATTGTTGTGGGAAAAACTAAAATGTGACTTTAATGATCTAAGGTTACCTAATTAATTTGATGCATAAACTAAGAATAGTAGGTATTTTTCTTAGTCATTTGATATATCTAGAGATGACAACATATGGATTCCCAAGACTAGATGTAGAGATCAAGGGCATGCATGTCCCAAGTAATGAGGACCATAGATTAATTTAAAAATCTAGCAAAAGGAGAGATGAGAAAAAGATCTAATGGACTTAATTTAAAGCCATAATTTATAGAAGGGCCCTTTTCTCTTCTCATGCAACGAGAAAAAAAAAAAAATTCAGCACCAGTTGAGGAGGACAGAGGTGGCTGGAAGTTTTAGAGATTTCGGATAAAGAAGGAGATAATTGGAGTCACCTTAGCTAAGGAATCAAGGCTCCATCAAGAACACAATCTAGGGTATGAACTCTTCCTACTTATAGTTCTCGATTATAACTTTAAATTTGAATGCATGGGTCTAGAATTAAAATCCATGGTTAATGATTTAGTTGAGATGGTGAATGATATTGAAAGGTTTAAATTCAAGGTAAGACCCTATAAAGGGCACTCTCTGATAGCTTTTGAAGCCCTCTATATGGGTGGATGTAGGCTTGGAAGTTGGCGAGGAAGACGGGGTTCGAAAACCCTCTTTCAATTTACTGTCGCGTTGCACCACCCAAAACGCCAAACACAATTTTGTCCCAATTTTTTGTATTTTGCCCGAGACTCTTCAGACCTTCTCGTGGAATCAATAAGAAAGACGTTTTTTGGCTAAATTCCTTTATTTAGGCCTCCAAAATCGCAAATGTACTATTTTTAAAAGTTTTAGTTAGATAATAACTCTAAGTAGGAGTTTTATTTTTTATATAGTTTGTGGTGTTGGGTTTTTTTTTATTGCATCTAGTTTATGGCTTAGTATATTTTAAATTTTTTATTATTTTTGGCAAAATTAAAGTTTTACTATATAAAACATTCTTTTGGCTGTAATTTGTTGGTTTTTTATTACTTCAAAAAATTTTCGAAGTTTGGTTTAAGTTCTTGCCCTAAATTGCTTGTTTATGGATTTAGAACATTTAGTTTAAAAGATCTTTGTTGCGTTAATGATGCAGTCCAAGAAATGACAAACACTTTCTTGAAAAGTTTGACTTAAATTTATTTTTGTTGATTTTGGAAAGTCCGAACAAGGAATTTTAGAGTTGCAAGGACATGAGTTTATTGGAAACGACGTGGTGATCAATATTTACCGCTTTGTCGTGACATTTTTTTTGATCAAATTCATTCGTTTAGGCCTCCAAAATTGTGAATTGGCTATTTTTGAGAAATTTTAGTTCGGTTATAACTTTTAGTAAGAGTTTCTGTTTTTTACGTCGTTTGTGGCATTGTGTTTCTTATTTTGTCAATTTATGGTTTATGACATTTTAAACTTTTACTATTTTTTGCAAAAGTTTGAGTTTGCTATATAAAACACCTTTTTAGCTGTAATTCCTTGCCCTAGATTGCTTGTTTATGGATTTCAAATAAATATCCATGATGCGTTAATTGGCATCAAAGCCTTCATAACAAGTGATTTGGAAAATAATCATGTCTTCGAAAAGTAACCAACAACGGGTTTAAAATATCTATGAAAGGGACAACAGGTTGTTTGATATACAACAACATATGCAAGTGGCATTGGATCAAGTGGTTTAAGGAATAGGAAAGAAAAGGGCTTCAACCAAAAACCTTGTTCCAAACCGTCAAAGACAACCTCCTATCAAAGAGGAGATGGAAGGAGATGCTTCTTATGATGGGGAGGACGAAAACTTTGAGGCTCTACAAAGCGTCATAAACCATGTGCAGTTGATGATGATCGTAGGCAATGGAGGTTAGGATGAAGATACATATTCCATATTTCCATGACACACTATTGCTTGAAGAATTTTCGGATTGGCATGCAATAGTTGAGGAAGTCTAAGAGTTCAAAGATGTGCTTGAGAAACATCGTGTGCAATTAGTGGTGACCAGATTTCACAATTTGGCTATAGTTTAGTGGCAACAACAAAAATTAACACAAAACAAAATGGGAAAGGGGAAAGTTACCTCGTGATAGAAGTTTTAAGAAACACATGCGGGCTGAATTTGTACCTAACTTTCAGCGCCTGATGTATCAAAATTACAGAATCTAAGGCAAGGGGCAAAATCAATTGATGACTATACTAAGGAGTTTTATTAATTGGTTGCCAGAAACAACCTCCAAGAAACTCGTGACCAATTGGTGTCGAAATATATTGGTGAATTAAAACGGCATATTCAAGATACCATCAATATGTTTGACTCGGCTCGTTGGTTGCAGCCTGCGGAAGGTAAAACAAGTGGAGCATCAATTACAACATAATGTTAGTCGTGTCTGTTAATGTTGTTGGTGGACCAGCAAATACTGGAGTGGTTAATACTGGAAAGGTAACCATCCCAACCAATCTTGTTACTAGTAGTGAGATTTGCTATCGAGAACCGAGTGCAAGGGGAAGAAAATCCTCTTTATGGACAATGAGGATGAAAAAGAAGAAGTGGAACCGAGCATACGTCACTGCAGAACCTGGTACATCTTCTCACAATACGTAGGAGAAAATTGTGATCGGGATGTCAGTACTTCATTAGTTTTGAGGCATTCTTGCATAACCTCGAGAGTAGATGTGACGATTCAAATTTTAATTAAGACAACCTATGGCCTAAATGCATTTTATATTTGACTTAAACTTTAGGTCAACTCACTTAATGTGGGCCCACAAGAGAGCAAACACTTACTCGGAACGTCTAAGAAAGGAGACGGTGGCTAGAGATATTAGTTTCATATTTTAAGTTGTCGATTTAGGAAAAAAAGACAATTGGAAATCCTTAATTGATCTTAATATAGGAATGATTCACACCTCTTGATTCAGTTGGAAATATTTAGTATGCTAAATTTTAAGAATGAATCAAGGGGTGTGAATCATCTCTTACTTTCTCTTGCATTAGGGACGAGAGTGCATGTAAGTTAAATGCACAAGTGACCGGAGAGAGGTAGCAAGTGCGAGAGAGATCCGTGAAGCTTCAAGGCATTGAATCGAGGTAACAATCCCACAAGCCGATCTCTTAGTTTTAGTTTATTCAAAGAAGAAGAATTATGATTTGAAAAGTGTTGTATTGACTTTTGCGATTAATCGTCAAGGCCAAATCAATGTTTTCATGAGATCTTAAAACGACTTTTCTTTGTTGATCGAAATGGGGTCCAAACTAAGAAAGATCGGATTTATATTAGAGTTCTTTTGTAATAAAAAAAGGAAGAACATAAGAGGAGGGGAGCATTGTGTGCGCTCTCCCCTTAATCAAAACAAAGAGGTTAGGCATTTAGCCCAACCGCATAAACTGCTAGTTCGGCTAAAGGCCCAACTAGTAGAGGTGGAGGGTTGGGCTGATCAAGCCCAACCCCTTCCAAATTGCGCTGCTGATGTAGTGCAGTTTAGGGGAAAGGGGGAATGCCTGTATGTTCCCCTCTCGGCCAAACTGGCCTAGTTGGGATTGGGATGAACCCAGGCCCAACCCAAGCAGTTGGGCCGATCCAAGCCCACTAGATCGGCTTAGCTGCTCAAAACCCAAACAAATAATAAAATATATGTATATGTATAAAAACATAATTTAAAATGATTAAAATAAATTAATTAAAACTAATTTTAAGTTTTAATTTGGAATAAAATGGTGAAACTTAAATTGTGATAAATAAGTATAAAATGGTTTTTGAAAAGAATTTCGAAATTGGTTTTCTATCAAGTTAACTTATTTAGTTAATCAACACTTAACTTATTTAGGTTGACTGAACGTCGGAGTGCGCTCGTAAGTTCAAATTAGAGATTTTTGAAAATTAGCGTACCGTAAGTTGGGATTTGAGTTATTGGTTTTATGAAAATTAGGTAAGGATTGGACTAGTTTGAAGTATTGTTAAACATTGGTGCTTAAGTCCTAGGAGTCCTTGACCATACAAGTACAAAAACAAAAAGTGGAAAAACAAAAAGAAAGTCGCCCATAATTCATATTTAATAATTGAGAATATGATTAACTCATATGTTCTCAATAACTATTTTGTAGTAGGTGCTAAGTCCAGTTGGACTAGTTTGTGGACTTGATGATTAGTGAATCTTTCACAATTTAAGGGAATTGAGTGTTGATACCGCTATGGCTATAGTAGGGTCAATCTTCACGAACTTCAGCGTGATTGGGAGTCTATCTCAGTAGCTCATACATGTTTAGCATTTGCACATTTTGATGCATTATTAATTATTTGGTTTATATACTTTCTTGCTTATTCCCTTTGTCATATTAAATATTTGCAAGTCATGCATTTTATTTATCGTTGCATCTATTATATGGAATGTTCATAACGCAAGTTACTTAACCTAAACTTATTGAGCACCGTTGCCTATTGTGCTCACGCAACAATTTTCCCATAGGCTGTTCATCGAGAGTTAATAAAGGGAAAGAGTACGTAGCTCCAGCTGTCTAGAAGACTTTTCTGGTTGTTGATTGGTATGGTTCGAGATCGAACCAATGTTTTGTTTTATTTTTATTATCTATTATGGGTTTTGGGATTTGAAATAAATTGAACTAGATGAGTATTTATCCTAGTTGATAACTCTTGTTTTCCAGTATTGGCCTTATGCGGAAATATTGAAATAAGTTTTAATATATGATATTCCACTACATTTATGATCGTTTAATTTATAGGGGTGTATTCAATTGAGATTTTAATAGACTTTTGGTTACTTTTATAATTGGATGACTTTTCTAAAGTTTGTAGATTTTCGTAGATTTTTAAAGACTTTGATAAACTTTTAAGTAAACTTCTTTTTAATGACTTTTATTAATATTTAAGATTTTTAGTGACTTTTGTGAACTTCTTAAACATGATTTTGATTGATACTAGTAGATTTTTGTGATTTTAATATTGAAATAAATATTTTACACTTTATTATAAAAAAGACAAATAATTATATTTCTTTTTCTTAAGAACTATTATTAATTTTTTAAAAGTATTTTTATATTTTAATAAAAAATCATATAGACATATTAATGAATTACGACTATCAAGATAGTAAAATAATAAATAAGTAAATAAATATCAACAAAACAAATATGCAAATGAATAATCTTTTAGTGGCAAAAAAGAACCAAGTAAGATCATTGTGTGTAAAAATTTTGCACTTTTTTTCCTTAAGTAAAAAAAAACTTATATCTTTTTATTTAAGAATGATAGTTTAAAATTTTTAAAATGCACTTCTTGCATTTGAAAAAAATATATACGATTATTTTCTCCAAAAATAATAATATTACATTTTTTGAGATTATAATTATACACTTAATAAACAAAACTTATTTGTAAAAAAATCTTATAAAATGTACAATGATGCAAAGATGAGATCTTGTTAATAACGACATCATTTTCATTTTTATCAACATAAATATTAGAATATAATGAGTGAGCAATGAAATTCACGAGTTGTTGAGTGATTGGAGAAGTTGATAAAAACAATTGATACGAAACATTATGAACAATGAAGTCCTTATTGAATAAGGGAACCAACAAAAACTAGAAGTCTCTAAAAGTTTCTGGGTTGAGGTGAGGAGAAGTTGGAGATTTGTTTATGTGTATTTTTATACAAAAAATCTATAAAAGTCGAGATTTGTAACCAAACTACAAAAGTCATCAAAAAATTAAATACACCTTACTTTTATAAACTCTCTAAAAGTTTAAATTGAATACCCAAAAACTTTTATAAACTTTTAAAAAGTCTATCAAAGTTCACATTGAATACACCTTACTTTTAGAAACTCTCTAAATGTTTTAATTAAATATACCTAAACTTTTTTGTAATTAAAAGTAATCAAAAGTCTATTAAAATCTCAATTGAATACACCCCTATTAAATCCCAATTGTTGATAGAAGATAATGAGTTGATTTCGAAAGAAGGCTTACTAGTTAGGTTCTTATCTTAGTGACCCAGTTGGTTAGTGAGTTATGGATCGAGCTAGGTTGGTCGAGATTCATTTAGGAAAACGGGTCCTGACATAGATATTGATGATGAATGGTTGCGAGACATCTTTTAGTCCAAGTGCATAATTTTGGGCAAATTTTGCAAATTCATGATTGATGCGGTAGTTGTGAGAACATCATCTCCGTTGAAGCGGTTCAGAAGTTAAGGTTTGCAATTAAGAAGCATCCCTACCCTTACAAGTTGTCTTAGCTAAAACAAAGGTGGTGATGCAAATGCTAGTATAGAGCACCTCAAAGGGAAGATTGAGGACCAAGAATAAAGATTCTATTTGGTGTGATGTTGTTGCAATGGATGCGCGTCACTCATTGGTAGTGCGTCCATGGCAATTTGACAAAGGAGATACACATGATAAGGAGACCAATAAGTACACTCTAATGTTTAAAGGGGTGTTGGTTGTCTTTGTGCCTACGAAGTGTTTTGATGATGATAAGGCGACAAAAGAGAGAAGCAGTTTGTTGACATTGACCAGATTTGAAATAGAGTTGCATGATTCAAATGTGGTTTATGTGCTAATTGAAAAAGAAGTGGGTAATGATGTCATGATCTCAAAGACAGTGGTGCCTATAGTGGCTGAGTTTTCTGACGTCTTTTATGATGACTTGTTCGATGGATTGCCTCAATTACAAGGCATCCAACATTTGATTGACCTTGAGCCTGGTGCGACTCTTCCTAACAAGCCACATAACCGAATGAGTCCTGTTGAACATGAAGAATCACGACGACAAGTTGAAGAGTTATTGTTAAAGGGCTTTATTCATGAAAGCCTTAGCTCGTGTGCAGTTTCAGCTCTCCTAACTCCTAAGAAGGATGGCTCTTAGATTTGTGTTGATAGTAGAGCAATCAACAATATCACAATCAGGTATCATTTTCCTAATCCTTGCCTAGATGACTTGCTTGATCAGTTGAGTGGAGCTAAAGTGTTTACAAAATTGGACTTAAAAAGTGGTACCATCAGATTCGTGTTAGGATTAAGGATGAGTGAAAAACTGCTTTTAAAACTTGGGATGGGTTATATGAGTGGCTAGTGATGACATTCAGATTGTCCAATGCGCCTAATTCTTTCATGAGAGTCATGAATCGGAGCTCGAGGCCTTTGCTAGGCAGATGTGTCATGTATTTCAATGACATTTTAATTTGTGGTACTAAATAGGATGAACACCTCGAGCATTTGCAAGATATTCTCACTATTTTGCACAGGGAAAACTTTATGCCGCTACAAAGAAATGCTCCTTTGTGACACCTAAAGTTTTATTTTTGGGTTATGTCATCTCTAGAGATGGCTGCATGTAGATGAGTCAAATGTGGAAGTCATGTGAAATTGACCTAGATTTAGTACTGTCATCAAGATCCGTAGTTTTCATAGATTGGTTTTTTTCTATAGGTGATTCATTCCACATTTCAACATTATTATGACAATAGCGACATATTGTGTGAAGGGTGCAAAGTTTGTGTGGAGCGATGAGGCAAAGGAGGTGTTTCGGCTTATTAAAGTGCGGCTCACTACTGCACTTATATTGATGTTGTCATTATTTCATTTCCCTTTTGAGTTGCATTGTGACGCGTTTAAGGTGGGCATCAGGGCTGTTATAAGTTAGAATAGTAGACATGTGGCATATTTCGTGCAAAATTATATGGGGCTAAGTCGCGCTACTATACATACGATGTGGAGTTTGAAGTTGTGGTGCAAGCAATCAAACATTGCCGCCATTACCTGTTTCATCGAGAGTTTGTATTCTTTACTGATCATGATGCCTTGAGATATTTGCACGGGCAAGATAAGGTGTCGACTAAGCATGCTTCGCGGTGGCGTACTTGGATCATTTTACTTTTGTGTTAAAACACAAATATGTGGAGGAACCTCACTTTTCATCTTTCTTTGACTTATTTGATATTGATCCTTTTTTTGCTAGTATTTTGGCAAAAGTGCGCGGTGGTGAACGTACAAATTATGCATTGAATGATGAGTTTCTATTCAGAGGCAACCAACTTTGTGTTTTTTATTGTAGTTTGAGACTGCAAATCATTAAGGAGCTACATAATGAGCATCGTGTAGGTCGTGACAAGACTTTGCAAATGTTAAGTCTTCATATTATTGGCCCACCATTCACAAGAGGTGGAGAAATATTTGCATCGTTACCGGACATGTCATGTTTCGAAAGTTATATTGACTAATATCGGGTTTCATATGTCACTACCAGTTCCAGAGCAACCATGGGTTGATCTTAGCATGGATTTCATGTTGGGATTGTTTAGAGCGCAACGAGGTCAAGATTCTATTTATGTGATGATCGACTATTTTTTTTAAGATGATTCATTTTACTCCTTGCAAGAAGACTACAGATGATGTGAAGGTGGCTCAGTTGTACTTTCATGAAGTTTGTAGACTGCATGGATTACCTACTTCGATTGTGTCAGATTGAGATACTTAGTTCCTTAGTCATTTTTGGCGAAGTTCGTAGAAAATGGTGTGCACACATTTGAAATTTATTAGTGCTTATCATCCACAGACATATGGACAAACTGAAGTGGTCAATCGTTCTTCCGACAACCTTTTGAGGAGCTTAGTCGGTGATAATCTTCGGAGTTGGGATATGAAGTTGAGTCAGACAAAATTGCACACAACCATGTTGTTAACTGAAGTACGGGATTTAGTAATTTCCAAATTGTTTAATCTTTTTTTCCTCGGGGTACCTATGATTTGATGTCATTGCCATGTAAGACGAGGTTGCATGGAAAAATAGAGGACTTTGTGAGTGATTTGCAAAAGGCTCATTGAACTATCAGAGTTAGTTTGCACGAGGCAAATGAAAAGTACAAGAAGTTTACAAATTAAAAGAGACGTCATATGGAGTTTGATGTTGGTAACTTTGTTTAGGTAGTCCTTACAAAGGATTGTTTATTTGTTGGTGATTACAATAAGCTTTCGGCAAGAAAATTGGTCTAATAGAAATTATTGAGAAGATTAGTTCTAATGCACACCGGTTGAAGTTACCGAGTCATTAGTATGATCGATGTGTTTAATGTCAAAACATTTGGTTCCTTTTTATGGAGATATATCAGAGGATGAAAATTCAAGGACGAATCCTATCCACCCCGGGGAAAATGATGCAGTCCAAGAAATGGAAAACACTTTCTTGGAAAAGTTTGATCGAATTAATTTTTGTTGACTTTTGGAAGGTCCGAACAAGGAATTTTGGAGTTGTGAGGACATGGGTTTATTAAAAATGACGTGGTGATCAATACTCACTGCTTTGCCTCGAGAACAACGTTTTTTGGCCAAGTTTCCTTCGTTAAGACCTCCGAAATTGTGAATTTACTATTTTTGAAAATTTTAGTTCGATTATAACTTTTAGTATGAGTTTTTTGTTTTGACGCCATTTGTGGCGTTAAGTTTCTTGTGTCATCTGGTTTATGGTTTAGGGCATTTTAGAATTTTACTATTTTTGGCAAAAATTATAGTTTCCTATATCAAGCAACCTTTTAGCTGTAGTTCGTTACTTTTCAATAAATTGATAAAATTTTGAGCTTTGGTTTAAGTTCTTGCCCTAGATTGCATGTTCGTGGATTTCAAACAATCGATTTGAAGATCCTCAATGCGTTAGTTAACCATCATCACTAACTAACATATAAGTTGTTAACCAATTCTTCGAAGGACTTATATGATAAGAACAACTCAAGTCAATCATTTGGACCACCATTCTAATTAATCAGCCTAACTCAAGTCAATCATTTGGACCACCATTCTAATTAATCTGCCTCTCATAGTCAATCATTTCCCACTCTTGACCTTTATTTTCCGTCATCATCAGCTACAACTCCTCTATGGCCATGTTTGGTCCGAGAGAAATACAAGGGGGGAAATTGCACTAAATAGGAATCGTCAACTTTTCTTTGTTTGATTTGAGATTTTGGCACACTTTCAAAGAAGATAGAGGTACCAACTTCTCCCTTTGAGGTGAAGTGCACGTACTTCTTTGGACAAAACAAAGGAAGTGAACTTTTGGATGTTGCAATCTTCGGACAAGTATGACTCTATATAGATTGACTTTAAGCCTATTTAAAAGATATTATAGTAAATATCACAGCAATTTAATATTTTAAAATATGCAATTTCTCAAAATAAGAACTTTCAACCAAGCATATAAATGTCAACTTCCGGACATTAACAAACTTGAGATTGACTTGGTTGTGTTTGATTATCAATAGCATAATAAATAACTTCAATTTATGGTAACACCGTCGTCAAAGACAAAACTAGTAACTTTCACGTCTAATTAAGTAGTAGTTTAAGCAACACATAGTGACGCAACGAAAACTAAAACCAAATTCTCCAAAAAAAAAAAAGAAACATATTTTTTTATTAATAAAAAACAATCTCCACATTATACCATAGTTAAGCCTTTATATAGGCTTATTAGAAACATAGAATTCCTAAAAAAATTACTTTTGTTATTTTAATGCACTTCTAAACTTTTTAATTTACCTAACGAGAATAATTCCTATTCTGCTACTAATAGAAACGTAACCTAACTAGATATGATTATATAAAAATTTAAAACTTCCTAATCTAACGACTCTAACTTTCCTACCTGACTTCAATTGCTGCACCACTTTAGGTTCGGTCTTCACAAACACTTTCATTAATTGGCCTTGGTGTGTACACTTGCGTGTACAGTTTAAATTTCTAATAATGGATTTGGTTCATAATTAAGGGTCATCGACATGTGACGTGGCCCAAGATTGGGTACATGGTCCCAACACTTGGAACGAAGATCGAGTGATATATTACTTTTTGGTATAGTGTATGCTTAGTGCATTGTATATGTCTAGACTTATTAAGTAACTTTACTTGTATATATACGTCGAGAGTCGAACGGAGATGCACCTCGAGATGAGTGCCGATGTAAGACTGGATTAGAAAGTGACGTGGTAAGTCTTAAATTAGTTAAGTGTGATTAAACTAACTAATTTAATGTGCTTCTAGTTTAAATTATACAAATGTGACTTAAGTTAGAAAATAAAACAAGGAGCATTGATATGCCTCGGGATGCATGTTGTCACAATTACTATATAACTTGGTGTGAATATGTGATTTAGTACGGATGACTTAGTGGATTGTGGGACCAGGCCATAAGTCATTAGATTGTCCTCTTGTTTACACAAGATCAAAGGCCATAATTTAGTCTCACCACTGTACATAGATGAGTTAGTGGAAATGCAACCTTATCATCTCATTTGCACGCAAGAGAGGCAGAAAAAGATATGGAGAGAGTTCAACAACTTCGTGAGAAAATTTAGAGAAGTTAAGGATGGTTGATCAAGTTAAAGAAGCTGGTAAATCAATTGTGACGGCCCTAGTTCCACAACCAAACTGGGCCCTGCCCGCTAGACTTATGTAGACCCCGAGTCAATCCTCATGACGTCAACGCAAGTCTAGTCATCCTTCCTAACCATATCTCATTAGTTATAGTGAGTTACTCAAATTTGTAACATCAATCTTCATCACTACTTTGCGAAATTCAAGCAAAAATTGTAGGTTTTTGTTCGATTCTAGTTTTTCAGCAATTTCAGTGGGCAAATGATTTTGTTTTCAAAATATAATTCTTCGTGAAATTCCACTAATTCTTACTATATAGAAGTTTTGGATTTGGATTTATTTTCATAAAGTTATGAATTGTTGAAGTTGTAAGACAAAATTGGAAATTCTGCATATTGTTATTATGAACTAGCATCTGCAATTTAGTCATAACATATTCATTTTAAATCAAAATGGACCAATCTAGTGGTATTTGAAAGCTAACTCAAAGAGGAACAACATTTGCCTACTGAAAATATTTTGAAATTCGAATGTTTTCATGTCTAAAAATTCTCTCCAACTTTGATGATGAATCTAAAATTTCGAGTTCATGATTTTGCTAATGTCCGGCTGTTTTGAGCTTAACTCCCTTATTTTTTATTGGATTGAGTTCATCTTTTAGTATGTTGTTTTATGATATGTTTTTAGGCTTAAGTAAAAAAAAACATGAGTTTTGAAGCTATGGTTTTGGAGAAGTGAAATTTACAAAGTTGCTAGTCCGAATCTAAAACCGTTTTAAGTCATTATAGTAAGACTTTCATATCTCCTTCGATTCTTATTGAAATTGCACAAACATCATAGTTCTGGAAAGTTAAGACAAAGACCAACAACTTTGACATGAAGGTTTTAAGATTTGAATGTTTTCATGCCAAAAATGCGCTCCAACAAAAGACCAAAATTAAAACTTTATTTGGTAATTAGGGGTTGATTTGAGAAGATCAACTTAAAACCAATTCAATCAATCTGAATACATAATAAACAAGCTCAGTTGACTTTACGAGACAGAGGGAACATAGCTTGTGTACCGGGAGCGAGTCGGAGTCGAATTCATAAGTCTGGGTATGAGTTTGGAGTGGTCGAGAGTCAATTTAAGCTAGGAATTACGTGCATTGTAACTAAACTGATTGAGATATTTTTCTCCATTTCATTTCTTGTTATTGCTTCATTGAACTGCTTTACTAGTTGTATTCTTAGTGCTATGAATTGTGTGCATCATCTCATTGTATGATTGTAGTTAAATTAGAACACGTGTTCAGGATTCATGATTTGTTCATATAGTGTACGGGACCCGAGGATGTCGATATTCCGACTAGTATGTGACAAGGACCTACTATATGAGGTTGATGAAATGATTAAGCGGCGAAAAATTAGGGTAATACCGAAGTGCTATGTGTGCCGACATATTACATGAGGTCAATATGTCGTGTTTCACAACCAATAAGGATAGTACCTATATGCACTGCTAAATAAGTTATTACCCGAGGTCTGTGTGACCAAAAGGGTAATATTTAGACTAATGTATTGGATATACGGTTAGCTGAATTTAGTTCTTTGATAGTATTTGTGTTGATAGCCGAACCCAGTTAGTTTGGGACTGAGGCTATGTTGTTGTTGTATAGTATTTGTGTTGATATCACTTGGTTTAGTAGTGATGTTGTGTACCATGTCATATTTTCTATATTGTTGTGTAGTGCACATATGCATTTTCATGTATTCTTGTTGTGTTTAGAAATGTGGATAAATGTCTCTCAATGTCACTTTTTATATTATTGTACTCACCATTCTTTTTATGACGGTGGGTGTAGATCCACCGAGTAGCAAACTAGGCAAGGAGAAGATCGACGACTACCTCTAAGCCATTGGAGTGTTGTTTTATCAAATTTTGTAGGTTTTGATGTTTAGTTGTATGACTTATTTATGTTTTTACATACTTTTAGGTTGAGTGATAGTACTCGATTAGACACATTTACTACATTGATTATCGCCGTTATGTAGATTATATACATGTGGTCGTTGTCGCCTGGTTTCCACGGTAAATGGTTTATAATGCTTCCCCAGATTTTGTTAAGTCTTCCGCTGATGATATTCAAATGGTTAAAAAGTTATAATTAACTCTGAAATAATAACAATAATAAAAAGTTGACTAATACGTTGTTAAGTCCTACGTGGCTAAGGTTAGGGCTTAATGACGAGATTAGGTCGGGCGATGCCCTAGATTAAGGGAGGGGCCGTCACATAGCGCCTCTTTGCATGCACTACCAATCGTGCCTCATGATACGTGATACGTTTATCAAACTGTATATTTATCACAAACGAACATGGGTACGTGAAGTGTACACACAAGGCCAATGGTTGTGAAGGCCGAACCTAAAGCGGTGCAACAATTTAAGTCAGATAGGAAAGTTAGAGTCGTTAGATTCGGAAGTTTAATTTTAACCATTATATAGCCTGGTGATTGATTGATTTTTTACTATAAAAAAGAATTTGATTTCTTTTTTTGAGAGTTAGGGTCATTTCAATTCTCTATGCTCTGAATTGCATTATTTGTATTATCAGATAATCAATTTGGAAGACTACTGCTACTTCACATAGCTTCGCTAATTCAATGTATATAAATACGAATTCGCTAATGATGATAGGGAAAGTAACCAAGTTCTTACCTTTTTCTGAAGTTCCGAAATGGATTCATACATGAGGTGATTCTGCCCAAAAATAATGATGAAAAACAATTGTCAACAATATGGAGACTAAATTAAACAAAACTACTAAAGTCTGAAAATATGGATATTAACTTTTCTTGTTCTTATCTGTTTTAGAGCACTGTCAAGTTGTTGCTCAAGATTTTGAAGCTCCTTGAGGGTTAGGGAATCAAGTTCTTCACCCATGAAATGCCTAAGCAAGGATTAACAAGATAAAAGAGATATATGCAAACAAATAAGAGTCATCTTTCTCAAGACAAAAATAACTGCTAATTAATTAGATCGTTTTCCTTGTGTTTGTTACCTTTGGTTTTTATGTAAAATTTCAATCCTTCCCTTAAGTTTTGTATATTCCAATGACAAATTACTCTGCATGATAAAACTCAAATTGATCAGCTGAAAAAGCCATCATTTTGTAATACAAAATAGTCAAATTAATCATCTTATCTTTAATTTTGCTTTAGCAAAACCTGAAGGTTCGATGTGTTTGAAATGAATCATATAACGAAGACTATATATAGTAGACCTGTGATTCAGGATCAACTGCTATGAGTTCTCTCTCGGCATAAGAATATCTCTCATATCTTTCAAGAATCCGATCCATCCTATTAAGAGAAAAGAAAGTAAAATAGCTTATTTAGGATCTTCAATAAGCACTGCAAGAAAGATAGCTATTACTACTACCAAAGTTCTTCGCATGGTACCATAAAACATGTAGTTTTATGTTGAAGATGTTGACATACTTCCACATCGACTGCTTATAAAGAAAAATAAGGCGTTATAGATGTGGAGTGGACACTCAACCTTGCTTTGGCATTTTAGAGCGAACCTCCCTTTGACACTTGTAGCCCATACATTAAACTAGTCACCACACTCTCCTTGCCTTGGATTGAGACTCCTAGATACTATATATATGTATATATATATATATATATATATATATATATATATATATATATATATATACTAGTTTCAAGATGTGCTACGCGCGATTGACCCGCTCGCTTTGCTCGCGGGAATTAATTTTAGTTAATTAACCAAAATTGAAAAGAACCACTACAACTAATAAAAAACATGAAAAACAATAAGTAGAATGTGACTAACACTTGAAACTAATTGAATAACACGATATTCTAAATCTTCCTTATTTTATAAAGTGCGTAAAAAACTTGCGTATAGATTTTTCGCAAGCATACTAATTAATCTTGCCAAAATTATCTCTTTCATCCCATCAGAGCAATGCATTCGGCTTTGCACTTCATGATCAATATCATAAAAGTACACTTGCAAAAAAGATGGATGCTCCTTGTCATGAAGTAAATTATTTATAAAATTGAACCATATAGACCAGATGAAAGAGGGCTTTTGGTGTTAAATTTAACATTGAATCAAGGGTGGATTAGACCCAAATTTCTTTCAAAAACCATGAATCAAATTGAACTATATAGGCTAAATGATTAACTTACCTTTGAATCGAACCTCTCCGAAAAAAAAAGAATTGGAGAAGAAAGGTGGATTAACTCACATTTGAATCAAAGAGCAAAGGAAAGCAACGAATGAGTCGATGAAGGAAAACAAGGAATGAATGATTTAAAGTGGAAGGAAAATCGTTGATTAGTTGAGTTGTTGATCAATTTGAAGAGGTATGAGAGTCGCTGAGTTGTTGATCGATTTGAAAAGGTAGTGTTCAAGATGTTGAAGAGGTAGCGTATATAAATAGATATATATGATAGATATATAGTTGCTTTTATATATATAGTATGATACCAATTAGCAAAATATTCAAACAAGTAGGAAGTCCCGTAATGGAGATCGATTTTGATTTTTGATTTTTTCTAAGGAAGGAGAAATTACATCAAGAGCCACTGGAAATTGGATATTTCCTTTAGGGCACAAATATTTAAAAAGCTTGTCCTTTCAAGAAGACCCATCTCTCCCCTTCAAGCACTAGTACCGCAATTGATCATGGGTTATGTGGACTTGTACGTACAGTAGTCACCAACACATTGGAAAAATGATTAGGAGATGCCATATGCTTTTGCTACATATATTAGATGCATATATAGTTGTCGGGATCCTAACTTTTACACTGTCATAGCTCCCTTAATTATGTAACTACACTAGTAATAATAAAGAAAAAAAATATCATCCAATTAAACAAAGATGTTATTCTATAACTATAAATTAATGTAGCTAGGTAGGTGTAATTCGTCTTTTCATGCACGATAGAGCTGGCACGTACGCATGCATCAATATCGATCAAAGATGGTCATCCAATATCTATCGGATTTAAAGAGCGAACACACTCAATACACCTCTTTTAAATAAAAGGTACTAGAGAGAAAATGTAGAGTACGAAATGACAAATGAAGCAAACTAAGCAAAGCAGTCTGGACCCAATATGGCAAGTGATTCGAAATCGAAAGAGGAACGAAAAGTTACATCAGATAAATGACTGATCATCTGTCATTTCAAATTTCTTTTCATTTTTTTGAGTTAATTTTTTTTTGAGAGCTATTCTTTTTCAGTTAATAATAATAATAAGAAGAAGAATATGTATCAATACCAAAATCACTCTCAAAAAAAAAAAAAAAAACCAAAATCACAACATACAGCTCCAATTTAAGGAGACAAGTATGACATCGAGCATAATAAAATATAATAAAGTATTGCTAAAAGTGGAAATCCGCCTCATTCTATATGATGCGTTTCGACAAAATCCAGATTGTTTAAATTGGGAAAGCTTGTTATTTCACATCTGTTCATCTAAGAAAATATTTATGCACAGAAGAAAAAAATGTTACTCCATATATGTAAAGCAATGCCTTGTGAAACAACAAATAGAGGACTAAAAATCAATATGTTCTCATACATGCACGCGAGAGCTAAAGATGTTGATGAACTAGCTAGTAAAATGTTCAAGTGTAAATATGTTACCCCGAATCGGTAGAGTACTCGAAGAGCTTTCCTTTGGTGGAGAAGACAATCAAGGCAACATCGGCATCGCAAAGAACAGAGATCTCATGAGCTTTCTTAAGCAACCCAGATCTTCGCTTCGAGAAGGTCACTTGGCGATTGATCTTGTTCTCGATCCTCTTCAACTGAACCCTCCCCCTCCCCATCCCTCCTGATGATCTCTCTCTCTCTCTCTCTCTCTCTCTCTCTCTCTCTCTCCCCAATAATCACTCCAGCTCGCTCAACATATCAATACTTCTATAGCGAGAGAAAAAAAAAAAAAAAAAAAAGATAAGATCTTGAATACTGATTGGCTGGGCTCAGAGAAGGGCACAGTTTACAAAATCCACAAAGAAATAAAAAGAGTATAGCTAGCTATTAGAAGGAATTGAAGAAAGAAGAAGAGAGAGAGAGAGAGAGAGAGAGAGAGTCGTGGTGGTGTTTAGTATGTACGAGGAGATGAAACCGCCTCGAAAGCACAAAAGCTGTTTTGGAGAACCATAGTGGTAAGAGGTAATGCGCTGTCAACTGAGAATTGGGTGAGGGACTGCACAGTCGTTATTGTCTCGTGGCATGGCCACAGATCTTTGACATTCCGTACATTATGTTGTCAATTTCATCGTACGATCCTACGTGGCACCATCTCACTGCTTCCCATTTCCTTCTAATTCAATTGTACTAGCTTTCCTATTGGCTCCATCCCTAGCTAGGTAGCGATCTATGCTCTGCTGTTTGTCTGTTTTAGCTTTGGCATTGCTTTCGGCTTGGGCTTTGGCTTCGACCCGTTTTGGGTTGGCTTGTTTTTTTGGGGAATTTGCCTAGGTTGACTGCGGTGGGGTGCTGGTCCTTGCAGTCCCCACTACGGGTGGATAGTGATTGTTAAAAAATCGCTCAAATCGTTCAAATGTGTAAAACGTATAATTTGGTATGGTTTTTAGAACTCGCGGTACTCGCGGTTTGAGTGCGGTTTAAAAAACTTAAAAACCGCATAATCGCGGTTTGATTGCGATTTTCATTTAAAAAGAAATCGCGGTTTCACGAAACCGATGATATTTTAGTAAACACCCAACATTTATTTGTTCTAATCTATTTGTTTTTGTTGTAACTTTTGAGATAAACTTGGATTTCTAACTTCGATTGAGTTCTTTTTGGTGAATGATCGGTTATATATGTTTTGTTGTATCTTATGTTGGATTTTTGATGAACAATTGAACATTAAACATGTATGAACTTTATGGTATGTAATATGTATGATTGTTTTCTTTTTTTGTTTTTTTTTTAAATTGGTCGCATGAAAACTACGAAACCAAACCGACCAAACCGCGCAAACTCCGGGCGGTTTGGGTGCGATTTTGATGGGTCGCGGTTTGGTGGTGGTTTGCAAATTGGCCAAACCGCGAACCCTCGGTTTGGTCGCGGTTTGATGGTTTTCACCACCAAACCGTGGTTTGCCCACCCCTAGTCCCCACACTTCAAATTTTTGAAAAATATGAGATGACACGAATACTAACATATGTATATATATATATATATATATATATATATAAGTTGGAGCTGAGAGAAAGTTTACATGCATTCTCCTTTTACCAATCTAATTTTCTAATTTTTTCTATTTTAAAGTATTTATTTATGTGTTAATGATTATTTCAAGGAATATATTCATTCCCCCATTTATTGAATTTATTTATAGTTTGTATTTGATCGAAATAACAATTAAGTGCATTTAAATTCTTTTCTTGATTAACGAAGGGATGTTTCAATGTATTTAATCTACGTTTCAAATCATACACCATCTATTTGGTTACTCCAACATCATTTATTCAAATCATTAATCTTCTCTTTATATATATATATATATATATATATCATAAGTTTACAATTACTACATGTTTTAGCAACATCCAAGTACCTTTCATAGAGTTCTTCACACTCGAATGCAATGTTGTGGCGATTGTTGAGCTGCATGACACTCCAAGACGTATAAGAGATCTTGCAATGCGATCAACAACTTCAAATCTCTATGTTCGTTGTTATAAGGATTGTTCAAGATGTTCGATAAGTGCGTGGTTTATAACTAAATATTTTTTACCCTCTCTTGTGTATTTCAAGTTGATTATTGTGAATTATAATTTTAATTATAAAAAATATTACAATATATTCATGTAAATTAGTAGTTTATTAACATTCTCTTAAAGTTTTAATAACTTATGTGAAATCGACTACTTTATATATAAAAGTCGGAGAGAGAAAGTTCAGAAGCTACGTCATCTCACATTTTAATTTTCTGATTTTCTAATTTTTTATTATTGTTGCACTTAATCGAGCACAATGAAAAAATCTGATCCATTTAGCCGACCCCAGTTAATTTGGGACTGAGGCTATGTTGTTGTTGTCTAATTTTTTATTATTTATTTATTTCTATTATCGATTGTCCCAAGATATATAATTATCTATTATGTGTGCATCTATTAATAATTAATAATTGTTATATTATCAACGAATGGATTAATATAATTAGTACATTCTACTCGAAACCATGAGCAAATACATTGAATGGAGTGTGGTAAAAGTTTTTAAAATTATGAGCATATACATGGAATTGAGTGTAGTCCAAGGTCTATTACCCCTATAAATTTCACCTCCCATCTATTCTTCTACGATGTAATTCTCCCGTATCCAGTTTGAGAGATTTTTGGGGGTGCTTGGACATCATCTAAATTTTTATTTAGGTCTCCAAGTGCACATGTTTTGTAGGGTTTTTTGTGTTTGAATGAATGCACAAGTACCATGGGTTGACTTATGTAAATGGTCGAGCATGCCGATTTTTATTTTTTATTTTTATATATAGTTTTTGTCAACTACGACACCCATCATTTTGTAACTTTTCTATTTTTTGCCTTTTTTCATACATATAAACCATGAATATCTTCACTAACACCTGCTCGAAGCGCAGGGAAACAACTAGTTTAATATAATTTTGGAGACATGTGATTCTCCACAAATCTCTATGCATGTTTGAACTCCTAAACATCAATTACTTATACATGGAAGAGGAATGAAAAGTTTAGGGTTACATCCTTTTGCTACAATATTTTGCTATTATATTGTTGAGGTCAATTGAATCTTTCATCGATTTATGTGATGTCACCATAACAAAAGGGTCAGTTGAATCTTTCATCGATTTATGTGATGTCACCGTATTTATGTGATGTCACCGTAGCTTGACAATTAGTTAGAAAATTTCGAGGTGTATCCAATTGTAATTTCTTCACTCTAATTAAACAATTATTCTAGACTCCCACAGTCTGACATTTCAAGTATCCCATTATACATGTATTTTCTTCAAGTTCCCAAACAACATAACCGTGCGCTGACTCAAGATTATAAACTAACTAGTTCTTCTCTTCACTCTCGAGTTACCTGGAAGCATAAGCTACAATTCTGTTCTTCTTGTGTTAACACACAATTTAAATCTAAATGAGAAACATCATTATAGATTGATAGTTTCTTTTCCAATTCAGATGAAATTAAAACAAACATTGTTATCAATTATGCTTCAACTGTTGGAGACATATATCCTTGCTCTTCCTTAGACGCTTAACGTTACATTTTGCTATAATGTTGTTGAGGTTCATTGAATCTTGCATCGACTTATGTTAACATGTCTTTTCATATAGCTTTAAGGGGCATCTACAATTAAAAAAAGGTTAGCGAAAGGATAACACTGTAATATCATTGTTGATAGGAAACACGAAATTGAATGAGTTGAGAGACCTTGACACTATATTGCATGTTAGGTTCTTTCGATGCAATTTCAAGGTGTATCCAATTAACATCCAATAATAAAGTGTTAAATGTAGGCGTTCTGACTGAGTCACTTCATGTGACGACCCGTAGCCCTTAACCAAGTGATTAACACTAATATAAATACTACTTAACCCAAGTTAGACTCATAGGTAAGCCTAACTTGAGTCAATTAGTATGCGCGTGAGCTGGTTGATGTATTATGTTTGATTGATGTGGATAATTAAACTAAATAAGTACACTTGAGACTTAACTGGATAGTTAACAATTAAGGCAAGTCAACAACATTGGGGATAAATATATAATTACATTCTAGTTAAATTTTTTCTTCACCTAATCTGGGTAAGACCTTATCAAGTTCACGTTCGAATAGTTAAATGATAAATTCAAGTTTTAATATCCTTGTCACATGATTTCTTCACTCTGAGTAAATAGTTATTCTAGACTCCCAAAGTCTAACATTTCTCTAAACCTTCGATAATATGGGTGATGTCTTCAAGTTCCCAAATAACATCATAATCGTTGACTCAAGATTGTAAACTAACTAGTTCTTCTCTTGAGTATCTAGTTACTTGGAAGCATAAGCTACAATTTTGTTCTTTTTGTGTTAACGTCCAGTTTAAATCTGAATGAGGAATATCATTATAGATTAATAGTTTCTTTTCTAATTCAGATGAAATTAAAACAAACAGTAGTATCAATTATGCTTCAACTCTCGAAGATATATATCCTTGCTCTTCCTTAGCCACTTAACATCACATCTTTTTGATTAAATTAAGTAAATAACATGATGATAATATAAGAAAACTCATGAGTAAGTCATATGTGGTACTTAATTAACTTCAAAAAATCATGAATCTCTTGCATTGTGATGCGAGTAGGCTAATTTGCAATTACTTTAACTTAGCTGAATCAATTAATATCCACTAAAAATTATTACATGTATAAGAAATACGTCCTTAAAACTCAGAACTTGCACTTTGAAACTTAAAACAAGTTTATTTATCTTCATAATTTACAATTATCACTCTGAGGTTATACAAATGTCTTTTTCTGTTTGTGAATATATTATACTATTAGTGATGCATACGACAATAAATTGATCAAATCAATGTTTAAAACCCTTATGAAATCTATTTTTGAACCTACCAGGAACACTGGTGATCTCTAACATCATCAATAATAATTTAAAGTGGCTAAGGCACACGCTAAAACCATTTTCAAAATATTCTCAACCCTGATTTTCAACTAAGGATAGTCAGATCTCAAGTCAATCCTTGAGAAACAATCAACTTCCTTCGAGTAAACTACTTATCATTCCTGGGGATTTTAATATTCATTCTTGATAGTTGCTCCAACCAGCAAACTATATTTAATGTATAACATAAAAATTCATTCGTTTTTTACAAAATAGTTGAAGTTCCTATAAACATTATACTTGAATGGATATATTCCCTTTCAACTAATTACTCGAGCTGACTTTTCAACTTATGCAATTCCTTTAGTGTTAAAAATACCGAGGAATTGATTATTAGTTCAACTTCAGAAATCAAGTCATTGATGAAATTATTCTCAGCTGTGGTGGATTTTAGAAAATCTAATTAAAGAAACTTCTTAAAATTTCCTAAACTGTAGATGTTTCACTAAGATTTCATTCTTGTCTAGGCTCTCTGAATATCTTAAGTGTAATAACCCAAAAATCCAAATGACCCGCCTTGGGGGTATTTTGGTAATTTAACTTAATTGTGTGCTTGATGTAAAATTTGTGTGACTTAATTAGTGAAAGAACTAATTATTATGAATTTAAAGTGAATAAAAAATTAGAAACCATTATGGAATGATCTTGGATTGTTCATCTCGAGACCTATCTAAGGAAGGGTGGGGACTAAGCTCCCAAACCCTAAGTATAAAACTTTATATGCTAGAGAGCTACCCTAACATTCTCAACACAAAAGGGGCGAGAGCACAAGGGGAGCTCTAATGGTGGCTTAGGTGGAGAAAAGACTATCAAATCAAAGGGAACTCATATGTATATAGGTAAAACACTCCACTCTCATATTCTCTACAAGTTTTCTCATTTTCTCTACAAGTTTTCCTAACTCTTTAATAGTGGATTATCTCTATTGTGTGGTTTGTTGGTATTTAATTAATGGTGGAAAATAATGGTGTTGGAACACCACCACCAAGTTGATGGTGTATTAGTGTTCCAATAGTCCATTTTAGGTTGGCAACTTCATTTGTGAAGAAATTCGGGGATAATCGGCGTCCCCGACGCATTGAAGAGCTTCAACATGGGAGCGATGTCATCGCAGCGCCACTAGAAAAAGGTGACAATGACTTGCCGTCGTTATCAGAGGGAGGGCGATAGTAGGGGAGGGAGGAGTGTTGCTCCTCCACTAGCGCCTGGTGTGCGGGGCAAAACGTACTTTGCTTAGCGATATCAGGTCAAATCGATCCCTGGTCATCAAAGGGGTCAATTTACCTATAGACCGAATTTCAGGGGCTAAACCGGCCCCTAAACCAGATTTTAGGGCGTGATTTGTAACGAACCGTTACATTAAGCTGGTGTTTAGTGTTAACCCGAATCTTAATTAACCTTAGTTAGGCTAATAGTAATTTTGGCATACCTCGATTAGCGTATGTGTGGGTTTACGTGACAATTGGTGTTTGTGTAATGTGTTTAACGGGATTAATAGGTTATCGAATTGATAAAAATTAATATAACCTACCGTTTATATAGTGGAATCAATTGGTAATCAAGAAACATTGGATAAGCCTCGAGATACATGGTGTGTATCGATCCATGTCACTTTAGCATTGTGTCATCTTAAGCTCAACATCACTATATTCACCTTGAGATACGCAACATAAATGATGAGATGAAAAGTATGAAGTGGCTAGTGAGGTGTCTACTTAAGGGAGAAGTTAAGAGATGAGGATTGTTAATCCTCATCATCTTTCTATCTCGTTTTGTTTCCTTCAAACCGTCACATGACTCTCTTTTCTTATGATCCTCACCATCACCACCTTTATCTCGACATTAAAAACACAATCGTTGTCACCTTCGTCGTGAAGATCACCATCTTTGTTGGTAAGTTTGTTCATTCCCTACTTTCTCAACTAATTTTCATGGAGTTAAGTGAGGGTTGTTTCATTTGTGTGGGCTATTGGGAGTGTAAATGGTAGGTTTGGGGGTGATGAAGGAGGTTTGAAGGTTCACTAGAACCTCTGGATAGTAGTGGTTCATTAGTGGTGGTAAGGGTTGAGGTAAAGAGTTAGTGTCGTTGTCATTGTTGTTGTTGTATTCTGTTGATGTTGCTAGTGTTGTTGGAGTTGTTTGATCTTATTGGATGAGTTGTGAAGGTGGTGACACCTATGTGTGGACTCCAAGGAGTGTTTTGGACGTGTTTAGAGGTGTCGAAAAGGCCCTGGAGGTCTTAGCTGGGGAAGAAGGAAAAGTTGATGGGAGAAAACAACAAACAGCTCCGCCAAGCAAAGCAGTAGGCATGAATCCCATAGCGTGACCCATGACGTGGAATGCTGTTTTTGCAGCAATGTCATGCCATGGAGGGCGACATAGTTTCTGCCCACAGCGTAACGCATGGTGTGGTTTACGGCGTGCCTCACGACGTCATAATTAAAAATGTGATAACTCGAGTTCTGGTCATCAGATTTGAACGAAATTTAGGCCGAAGTTCTAAGACCGTACTAGGACCATTTTAATATCAAAATTGATCCAAATAAACTTATATTAGTGTAGATTTAATCGAGAATTACCTAGGATACTTGGATGGTGTAACGAGACTAGGAAACTCAAATCGAGGTAAGTAATTTGCTTATTTATCAATATTGCATGGGTACGTAGTATATGTAGTTCATATAGTTTATGGACTTAAATGAGGGCTATATACATTGTGATGCATTTTAATAAAATGGAAAATGATTAATAAGTCGATAATTAGACATGTTTTATAGTACATTTTAGGATGATTTTTGATGTAAAAGACTATATTACACATGGTTTTCTTTTGTTTTTGTTATTTCAGGTAATAAATGGAATATATGAGAAATGGAGTAAAAAGAAGGTTATGAAGGAAGTAATCAAGAGGAAAGAGTATGCAAAGAATCATCAACAAGGAATCAAGAAAAAACTATGACCGTTTAGATGTCCTAGGTGAATTTGAGATCTAAATCTATTGTTGAAGTGGCTTTCCGAAGGTGTTAGATTTGGTAGTTTAAAGTTTTTATAAAATGTAGTGGGGTTTTATTATGTGAAGTTAATGTCTTTGTATATTCAAAGGGCTAGCTTGATAAAATTAGAACGTGGATTTTCCACCAGTATAAGGAGAACTAATGGATGGCTAAAGGCTATTTACTTACTTATGATTAGAGTTTAATGATCTATAATACTTTATAAAGTATGCTTGTAACTATGTGATAAAGGAAACATATTTGAATGCAAAAAAGATTGATGTATCACAGTTTTGGATGTTTGTTTAGATATTTATTTGTCAATGAATTGAACTTATTTGATTGACAGTAGATTTGGATTGTGTTAGTTAAGTTAGTATAATTAGTTAAGTATTATTATATTATATATTGAAGTTAGTAAGTTTAATTACTATTTTTAATTAATTAATTAAATTAAAATAAAAATAATAAAAAACATTAAGAGTTATTTTTCCTAGAGAAGTTTGATATATCCTTGTGGAGACGATTCCCACTTACCACTACTACAAAATATTAAAAGTATAATATAGAACGGAAATTTATTGTACACATTTGGCACGTGTCAATGATGTATGATGTGGTCGACGACAGTAAATACTGGAGTTGAGAATAGGTTTTATAGGATATAGATTTAGTTCTCGGCTTATATGTTAAATCCTACTCAACTTAATAGGTTACATGGATTACACATTTAGCAAATGGTTTAGGATAAAGCAACATTAATAGATTGACTAAACAGCGCATCGGCTATTGTGTTGGTCTAGTAATAGCATTAATGATATCAGTAGGTAATCAGCCCTAATTTTACAAATGAAATGTGAATCATAGTTAGTAGCCATTGACTGTAGACTTGCATCTGTTTATCTATTGAATTATATGCTTTCCATGATCCCGTTAGCTATGTTTGATTCATATTATTATTGCATATCACTTTTGATTATTATATGAAATATTGATAGTATGTGAATCCTTACTTACTGAGCAAGTTGGAGTGCTCATCCCAAATTAATATTAATTTTAGGTTCTCAGCCTAGTGTTTCGACTAAAGGGAAAGAGAAGATCTATGAGTTTTATTGTCTTCTCTACGATGTATAAGCCTTCCTGTATATATACTATTTGAATTACATTGTTGTAATATAACAAGGTTATGAGGTTTTGTAATTACGTTTTGGTTTTGATGAACTCCAATTTTATGTATATCGTTTATATTATCTAAAAAGTTTTAAATTTTTTGCTGTGTATATATATTTTTGTTTTTATTTTGATATCGATATATAGTGTGGAGGCCCCACACCTCGAGGCTGTCGGATAAGCTGCTACGCGGGTCTCGCATCTCTACCGACGTTAACGCCACATCAAAATTCCTTAATGTATGTGCTAGTCATCGTATCTTATATATTATTTGTTAAACTTATAGTATTTTATTTTGAATTAACCATTTACAAGTGTAGCTTGTGTTTTACAAAGTTGCAAGTAGATAATCAGTAAATCTACATAAGAGGTCTTAAAGTACATAAACATGGATTTTCATTAACCTTTAAGTTATATAGAGCATCGATCCTATTGTGGAAAGCCCGGGATAGAGTACATTGTATATAAGGCGACAAAGGTAAATATATACAAGTACAGTTGTCTCATAAGTTCCCCATAAACCCAAAATATAGAACAAAGTACCAAAATAAACACCTGCGAGTAGTGTGCCGAACAGTGGGCGAGCTCAAAGATAGTCGCAAAGAACCCCTTTACCCAAACTCGTAGAAGGATCTGCATTCGATCATCACAACAAAACAGATGACGAGTCCAATGAGTAAAACCCTAAGGATATTTACTGAGCATTCATATGATAAAGTAAAGGAAATCCAATAAATATTGTCAAATAAACATGTAGAATGTAAACATGTAACTGTAAATGGATCATCGAATGTGTAAATAACAATAAAGCATAAACGTATGTGCCCATCCCAATCATCAGACTATACCATAATTTGGATTTCCTTTCAAGATCCCTCTAGTGGGGCATCCACTACTCCTTCACTTGGTCCGCTTGGTGGTCGGCATAAACCTACGACGCACTGACATATGTACCGACAAAGTAGCTCGATCGTCATTCAGCGAGGAATCCTTATACACATGCAACGGTCTAGCATGCCATATGTCCCGACAAAGTAGCTCGATCGTCATTCAGCGAGGAATCCTTATACACATGCTACGGTCTAGCATGCCATGAACACACAACGAAATACCCTGAGGGGGTAAACTCGACCATCCGTTCAAAACAACAATACATGCATATATAACTGAAGTGAATAAGAAATAAAACATGACTATACATAATTGTATAGTGTAAAATAACAAGGAAATCATAAAAATACTTAAAGTGATGTTCCATAGGGTTTTATAAACCTTAATACATGATCCGACTTCCCCGGACTCTCGAATCTGACCTTGACAAACTCCCGGTATCCGAGCTACGGCCTCTTTACTACCCCGAAATCAAAATGTATCATTTTAATCGATTTAGAGCCACATTAAGTTACATTATTAATATTAAACTAAAGATTAAAATTATATCCCAATTTTTAGTCGGACCACATTTTTGGGTTACACCGGAATGCCAAACGCCTGAAAAATTCTCGAAATCTAATGCTTTATCTTTTTTCAATTTCTTATATTTTCTCTAATCTTTTTTGATTTTTCGAAATTTTTATCTATTTTTCTATATTTTCTATAATTTATTTTATTTGTTATGTATTTAAATTATTTCTTAATTTATCTAATAGATGTTGGGTCCACCTGAATCGGTCTCGGTTCGGCCCAGGGTCGCACGCATGCACGCACGACGTGAGTGTGGCCCACCTTCCTAATCGTCTTTGTAGAGACGAATTGCTTCTTAGTAATTCATCTATACCTCTAGCATTTTTTCTTCTTCCTCATAACAACAACAACAACAACAACAACAACAACAACAACAACAACAACAACAACAAAACAACAACAACAACAAAAATCTCCACTAAAATTCCAAATCTTAAAATCTCATTTTTATAGAACAACAACTTGAAGAAGATGAAATTGATGGAGAGGGAGTGAATTATCTTAATAGTAGTCCTTGATATTCAAGAATTCAAGTCCTAAATCATTATTTGAACTCTTAAACCCCTCTCAATTGTTGCCGAGATTTTAGGATTTGTATGCATTTGTGTTATGTTGTGTTGTTGATTAAAATCCCACTAAGTGGGGTATTTATAGTTTGTGATGGAATTAATTGTGTATACGTATTCCGATGGCGATATAAAGGCTACTAATTGGGCCGTCAAACACCAATTAATGACTTCATTGAGACACTATACAACCTTGTGTTACACATTCTAGGATCATCCTAATGTCCATTAATGGCTTAGATTATTTCCATCTAACTATAGGAAAAATCAAATCAAATCTATTTAATTTTTTCTAAATAGCCAACTTAGGTACAACAACCTTATAGTTAATGTATTTGATTACATAATTAACTCAATTACGTTCTCACTAACTCCCGACTACCTGGCAGCCAATGCCGAGCGTCCCAACATGCATTTCGAGGCGTGCCAATCCATGATGTACCTAGTTATTTTTGACTTAGCCTATGGTTTTATTATCATTAAATATCACATTTGCCTTGTTTATTGTTATATTAGTCTATTTAACATTTGTCTAGCCTTAGTGTACCTGTACTTCGGCTACTTGATGCCCGCGTCAACACGCTTTTTAAGGCAAAAACTCATCTCACGTCCTCACACGATATGTCAATATAAACTCACACATGCGATGCAATAATAAATAAAATAATAATTAACATTACAAATAAGCACCCAATAGACAAAAATAACCATTCAAGCCCAGTCGGGTGTGTCCCGGCCTATTCGAGGCATCCACATGGGCCTCAGTTGACGTCCGTGTCTAAAAATAATCTAAATAACAACTTCATTAAATATTAGCCCATTACAATTCTTACCATTTAGAGGAAATTTTGTCTTAAAATTAGGGTAGACTATTGTTAGCCCCTCTATATCATGACCCGAGTAGGCAGGGCTGTGCAGCGAGAAACCTAGTAAATAGCCGAGTTTCGGAGGACTCTAATGGTTCCATGAGGTTTGGTTGCACGCAGGACGGAAGAGGCAGCGCACAGGCGTGGACGAGGTCGCGCCTTGGTGCGTGCCTAGGCACGGTGCTTGGGCACAAACGAGGTTGCGCTTTGGAACGTGCCTTGGCGCATCCCTTGGCACAGGCATGGGCAAGCCTTGGCAGGTTCCCTTGGCACGAGCAAGGCTACGCCTTGACACGAGCAAGGTTGCACATTGGCAGATTCCTTTGGCATGAGCAAGGCCGTGCCTTGGAAGATCCCTTTGGCACGAGCAAGGCCCCGCCTTGGCAAGTTCCTTGGGCATGAGTAAGGCGATACCTTGGTAGATTCCTTTAGCACGAGCAAGGCCTCGCCTTGGCACGAGCAAGGCCTTGCCTTGGTAGGTTCCTTGGGCATGAGTAAGGCGATACCTTGGCAGATTCCTTTGGCACGAGCAAGCTCATGCCTTGGCACGAGCAAGGCCGCGCATTGGCACGGACAAGGCATACCTTGGTAAGGGTTGACAAATCTTGACTTGGGCATTGACCAAGTCAAAGTACGCTCGGTGTCATTTCTTGATGTTTCCTATAGGAGTTGGGAAAATGACTTAACATCTACTATAAGGAGAGGTGTGTTCTCTCTTAGGGGCGGCATTAGCATATGCCTTAGGCACCATGCCAAGGCAAGACCCACGGACCCATGCTTCAAGCCACCCTGAGCAGGCGGGACTCTACCGAGCCTTAGCTAACACCTAGGGTGCATGGGTGCAGCCAGGCACCACCAAGCAGTCCCCGTCCCTAAGAGAAACATGGACCAAGTCCTTTGAGGCGTGGATGGACCAAGTCAAGGTGGTTCCATGCGGTTGAGTAACTACTTTGGTCATGACCTTTGGCATGACCAAGGCACGTCCAAAAATGTCCTGAATACATGGAGCATGTGGTAATTAACCAAGCAGTTGAGGCAGTTATGGAACCAGGTGGCAGCAAGGGAACAAGGCAGTTAGGTAATTGCCTTGACCACAAGAAGTGTGGTTTTACTTAGTCTACGAATCAATGTAATCAGGACAGGTGTCTTTGATGGTTATGTAACTACTTGTTGGCTGATCTATAAAGCCATAGGCTTTAGGCTTGAGGAAACGTAGAGTACCAGTGTTGTATTCCCATTGAGAGCTTAGTAAAACGTTTCCTTTGGTGCCATTGCTTGCTGTTCATTCAATTGAGTATTGGTAATGCTAAACTAAGGTGACCTTTAGGTACCACGGGTTGGGTTGAGCGAAAAAAATTTCCTTAGGGTAAACCCTTCATTTAACGACCCCGTGACAATTGGTATCAGAGCCCCGTTTCGGAGACGATGGTGACCCGAGCGACAAGTGATCTAAGTGAGAGGGTAGCTTACTTAGAACACCCAATGGCAACGATGACTATCCCGGCGGAGTCGGTCGAATCTTCAATGTCGGTACATCGCATTGAAGACTTGGAGATGTTGGTGGCTTCCTTAATGACTAGAGGAGAATCACAAGAAGCCATGATAGCTATGTGGGAATCCAAATTTGAGGAGCTTGTAGCGAATGTACGTTCTGTGGGAAAACTCACCACCGAAATAGCTGCGACGATGGCTATGGAGGTGAGCTTACTCAAGCGAGCCGTGGGTGGATCCTCGGAAGTTGCAAGTGCGGTAAAGCCTAGAACCAAGGTGCCGGAGCCAAAGAAACTCTCGGGTAAGCGGAGGGCGAAGGAGCTTGAAAATATTCTTTGGGAAGTGGAGCAATACTTTGCTACTGTCCGGACGGCGGAGCAACAAAAGGTCATTTTGACCTCTATGTACTTGGAAGGTGATGCAAAACTCTGGTGGAGAACCAAAGTAGACGATGATGCAGCTGCGGGTAGACCTAAGATCGTGGATTGGGGGGTGCTAAAGATGGAGTTAAAGGATCAATTCATTCCTACTAATGCTGTTTGGCAAGCGCGGGAAGCCTCGCGCAAGCACAAACATACGAGATTGGTTCGAGACTACGTAAATGAGTTTTCCTCTCTTTTGTTAGACATCAAAAACATGTCAGATGGGGACAAAATCTTTAAATTCACTACTGGATTGCAATCATGGGCTCAATCCGAACTAAGGAGGCAAAGGGTGAATGACTAACCTGGAGCAATTGCTGCGGCTGATAGTTTTATGGACTTCAAGACTAGTTCTTCCCTGAGCGAGGGGAAGAACAAAGAGAAGAAGTCGTTTTAGGACCTCCATAAGAAGGGTGAGAAGAAGCCCTTCCCTCCTAAGCAAGCAAGCTCGAAGCCACCCCCGAAAGTAGACCCAAAGCCCTCAACAAGTTCCTCGCAAAAGAGCTGCTTCATTTGCAATGGCCTTCACAGGGCACGAGACTGCCCAAAGAAGGAGAAAATCTTGGCCTTAATTGCAGAAGATGATGGCCAGCCCCGGATGAACCCACTGCAATTGTTGAATGCCATTCAACAAGCCAAGACAAGCCCTTTGGAGGGACTGATGTACGTTGTTGCGAAGGTGAATTAGAAACGAGTCTTGGCAATGGTGGATTCGGGAGCAACACATTCATTCGTGGCAGAACACATGGTGGAAAAGCTGGGACTCAGTCTTATTAAGAATTCCAGCTGAATGAAAGCCGTAAATTCTGAAGCAAAGTGAAGTTAAGGTATGACATCTAATGTGAATCTTAAGGTTGGGTCTTGGGAAGTGAAGATCAACCTTAGGGCAGTTCCCTTGGATGACTTTGATGTCATCCTAAGGAATGACTTTCTACATTTGGGAGCATTGCCTTGATGCCATTATTGAGGGGTCTGTTTGTGACGAACAAGTCCTATCCTTGCTTTGTTCATGCAGCTAACATGATTTCTGGTAAAGAGAATGCAAAACTGTCCCATCTTTTAGCCATTCAAGTGAAAGATGGACTAAGGAAGGGTGAACCGACATACCTGGCGGCCTTAGTGGAGACTAAGGTAGGCATGCCAGTAAATTTCCTTAATGTAGTTGCTGATGTACTAGAGGACATCAGTGACGTGATGCATGTGGAGTCGCCGAAGTAACTACCCCCCACAAAGGGTGGTTGACCATGAGATTGAGCTGATCCCTGACTCAAAACCCCCAGCATAGGCCCTTTACAGAATGGCTCCAAAGGAGTTGGAGGAGCTGGGAAGCGGTTGCAGGAGTTGTTGGATGCTGGACTCATTCAGCCATTCAAGGCACCCTATGGAGCACCACTTCTGTTTCAGCGAAAACACGATGGATCCTTTCGGATGTGCGTGGACTACAGAGCACTGAATAAGCTAACGGTAAAGAATAAGTACCCTATTTTGTTGGTGGCAGACTTATTCGATCGGCTATCCAGTGCAGCTTACTTCACGAAGTTGGACTTGAGGTTGGGATACTATTAAATTCGAATTGCAGCTTGTGATGTCCCTAAGACGGCCATGGTGGCTAGGTATGGATCCTTAGAATACTTAGTCATGCCATTTGGCTTGACAAATGCCCCTGCTACATTATGTAATTTGATGAACGATGTGCTAAAGGAGTTCATCGATCAGTTTGTTGTTGTTTATCTTGATCATATTGTAATCTATAGTCAAAACCTCTAAGATCATGTGGATCACTTACGAATGGTTTTAACTACCTTGAGGGCTAATCATTTGTATGTAAAGAGGGAAAAATGTGAGTTTGCTGCGCAAATGATCACTTTTGTTAGTCATGTTGTAGGCCAGGGAAAATTACAGATGGACCTAGAGAAGGTGCGGACTATCATAGAGTGGCCAAACCCTACAAAGGTCCAGGAGTTGCGGTCATTCCTAGGTTTGGCTAACTACTGCCGGTAGTTTGTGGAAGGCTACTCAAGGAGAGTGGCACCATTGACAGACCTATTGAAGATGGATCGGGCTTGGACATAGACGGATCGATGCGACTAAGCCATGGTAGAACAGAGGCAGGCTGTTGCCTTGGAGCCAGTATTGGGACTGCCTAATTTTGACCTACCTTTCGAAGTGCATACTGACGCATCAGATTGAGCATTGGGGGCTGTACTTGTCCAGGAGGGACACCCCATTGCCTTCGAAAGTAGGAAGCTGAAAGAAGCGGAGCAAAGGTACCCGACTCATGAGAAAGAGATGTTGGCTATGATTCATGCTCTCCATCTTTGGAGGCATTACCTATTAGGAACAAGCTTCGTGGTGCGGACAGACAATGCTGCTATCACTTACTTCATGACTCAGAAGAAGCTTAGTCAGAAGCAGGCAAGGTGGCTGGATCTCCTACCAGAGTTCGATGTCCAGTTCGACCATAAGCCTGGAAGGCTTAACTCCATCTCGGATGCTCTTAGTTGCAAAGTGGCGGATGAGATGGTGTTAGCAATGGTGAGACTGGAAAGTGAGTTCCTACCTCGCATCAAAGAGGAGACAAGCAAAGACCTTATTTGTACAAATATGCTAATATTTGTACAAATATGCTAAAATTAGTGGCTGAGAGAGTCACTCGAAGGTTTCGGTGTGAAGATGGGGTCCTCTATGCTAAAGGAGGACGTCCATATGTTCCTAGTACTAACGGACTAAGGCGACAACTTTCGAGGGAGATACATGATGCTCGGTTGGCTGGACATCTAGGCATGGAGCTCACTTATGCCCTCTTATCATGTTTGTTCTTTTGGCCCAATATGGAAGATGACGTAGATCAATATGTGCGGACTTGTCTTATGTGCCAGCAAGACAAGACAGAGAGGAGGAAGGCACCAGGGTTGCTGGAGTCTTTGCCTGTACCAGATAGACCTTTTTGCAATATATCTATGAGTTTCATCATTGGTTTTCCTAAAGTGCAGGGAATGACCATCGTGCTGGTGGTGGTAGATCGATTCTCGAAGTATGATACGTTCATAGCTGCTCTGGAGAATTGTGATGCAGACTTGACCGCAGAGTTGTTCTTGAAGCATGTGGCAAAATATTAGGGGATACTGGAGGACATTATCAGTGATCGAGATGCTAGGTTCACAGGAAGGTTTTGGATTGCCCTATTCAATCTGATGGGCTCGGAGTTGAAGTTTTCCACAGCAAACCATCCTCAAATAGACGGGTAGACGGAGAAGATCAATGTATTGCTGAAGGACTACCTCAGACACTATATGAATGCAAGTCAGTCTAACTGGGTGGATTTACTTCATACAACACAATTTTGCTACAATCTTCACAAAATCTCGGCTACGGAGTTGAGTCCATTCGAGGTGGCAACGGGACGGTAACCGGCTATTCCACATGAGGTAGCCAAATCAAAGTCGATTGGGTCGAGCCTAGCGGCTTATCACTTTGCGAGGAATAAGCAGGAGCTGAGGGAGGTAGCTCAAGACAGTTTGGCCAAAGCTGTCTGGAGGATGAAAAAGTATGCTGACCAGAATAGAAGACCCTCGGAGTCTCAGGAAGGAGATCTAGTCTTGTTGAAGCCCACTCCTCAGATTTTGAAGAAGTTCAACAAGAAGGAACGCACAAGGGCTTGGTTCAGCGGTACTAAGGACCATTTGAGGTTGTCAAGCGAGTTGGGAGGGTGGCTTATAAGCTTAAGTTACCAGAAAGGTTGAAGATACATCCTACATTCCATGTCAACTATCTTAAACCTTTCCACTCTGATGAGGCAGATCCAGGGAGGAGCACAACAAGACGGGCTCCGCCCCCAGTACGAAAGGAGTTTGCGAAAGAAATTGAGTAGATTCTAGGCCACGAGACGTATGGCTAAAGCAAGAAAAATAGGTGATTTTTTTACTTGATCAAGTGGTTTGATGTTGAGGAACCTGCTTGGGAACAAGACATTACTCTATGGTAGTTTGAGAAACAAATAACAGACTACCATAAGTGGCAGCAACCGAGCAGTTCGATGAGGGCACCGAACATTTCTACGGGGGTGTTTGTCAGTCCCTTAATAGCATGACCCGAGTAGGTTGAGCTGGGCAGCGAGAAACCTAACAAATAGTTAAATTTTAGAGGACTCGGATGGTTCCATAATGTTTGGTAGCATGCGGGAAGGATGAGGCAGAGCACAGGCGTGGACGAGGTCGTGCCTTGGCGAGCACCTAGGCACAGTGCCTGGGCGCAGACGAGGTTGCGCCTTGGCATGTGCCTTTGCGCGTCCTTTGGCACAAGCATGGGCAAGCCCTGGCAGATTCCCTTGGTACGAGCAAGGCTGCGCCTTGGCACGAGCAAGGTCGCGCCTTGGCAGATTATTTTAGCATGAGCAAGGCCGCGCCTTGGCAGATTCCTTTGGCACGAGCAAGCTCATGCCTTGGCATGAGCAAGGCTACGCCTTGGCACGGACAAGGCATACCTTGGCAAGGGTTGACAAATCTTGACTTGGGCGTTGACCAAGTCAAAGTACGTTTGGTCTCATTTCTTGATGTTTCCTATTAGAGTTGGGGAAACAGCTTAACATCTACTATAAGGAGAGGTATGTTCTCTTCTAGGGGCGGCATGGGCACAATAGCAAAGAAGACCCTCGAGCATGCCTTGGGCACAATGCCAAGGCAAGACCCACGACCCATGGTCCGAGCCACCCCGAGCTGGTTGGACTCGATGGAGCCCCGGCTAACACCCAGGGTGCTTGGGCGCAGCCATGCACCACCAAGCAGTCCCTGTCCCTAAGAGAAACATATACCAAGTCTTTTGAGGTGTGGATGGACCAAGTCAAGGTGGTTCCAGACGGTTGAGTAATTACCTTTGTCATAGCCTCTGGCATGACCAAGGCATGTCTGAGAATGTCTCGAATACATGGAGCATATGGTAATTGAGCAAGCAATTAAGGCGGTTATGGAACCAGGTGGCAGCAAGGGAACGAGGTAGTTGGGTAACTGCCTTGACCACAAGGAGTGGGGTTTTACTTAGTCTACGAATCAATATAATCGGGACGGGTGTCCTTGACGGTTTTGTAACTACTTGTAGTTGATCTATAAAGCCATGGGCACTATGCTTGGGGAAACGTAGAGTACTAATGTTGCATTCCCATTGAGAGCTTAGTAAAACGTTTCCTTGGTGCCATTGCTTGCTATTCATTCAATTGAGTATTGGTAATGCTGAACTAAGGTGGCCCTTAGGCACCACGGGTTGGGTTGAGTGAGAAAAATTTCCTTAGGGTAAACTCTTCACTTAACGGCCCCATGACAACTACCATCTTGAACCGTGGAATCATCCATGGTACTAAAGACCCAAATAACCTAGTCTTCTATTATTCTCTTCAAGGAAATGTAACTGTGGAATAACAACTAACATCACCAACTTACTCTCGAACTCCATTTGACCATACTCCAATACGTTGGGATCCCTCCGGTAGGCATCTCCATCCCCTTTACTGGTCTATCACCCAATAGCCCTCGTAGTGGTTGACATGGACCCTCGAACCATCGACACGTACACCAAAGAGAAGCTCTCAGGTCGCAATTTATTGAGGACGCCAGTGCCACGCACTATGGCCTAATGTGTGGCACAACCACTGATCATATACATATCAAGGAACGTAAGTATGCGTATACTTTAAAAAAATAACTGACAAAATGCATTACGATGAATTACTCTAGATATGCTATTTGGTCACCTTCATGTCTGGCTGACCTACTGCGTGAGCTCTCTCTCAAGTCTGTTCTGGCTCCAATAGTTGTGATTCCATCGAACAATCAGCTTTAAGATGCCTTGTCCGACCACATCTGAAACATTGAGGCATCTCTATCCTCCATACTTGTCTACCCTCGGATATCTAATCTTGACCTTGATCTCTCTAACCCCTGTCACGGCCTCCCTGATCTTAGTTTTGTTTGTACTGCAAAGTCTAATGTTTAGGGTGCTTTGCAAGTGCAGGTGCAATAACATGTAATGCTTGTCTATCATCATATATGTACCGATCAGACTGATGGTCTTCATTACTGTTGTCTTCATCTCTATGGCTCCTATCAAACTATCCGTCATCTCTGTGGTCCTTATCAGACTGATCTCTCTGCCTCTTCTATCTTAGGTCTATCCTTGAACCCTGCCCTAACTATCCTTAAGAATTAAAGGCTGCACATCTACTATTTCTCTGCAGAAAAAAGGTCTCATATGTGAGTGCTCGATCATACATCTCCTGTACTGAGCGAGGTCGAGTTGATATAATAGCACTACCAATGGCCTCCTCTTATCCACTGATGAAATAGTAAATCTCTAGTCTCTCCGTCCGTGGAACATCCATGGTGAACTGCGGTAAATACCACTACCACTCCATATTCTATGAACTGACCTATTGCTCTGTCTCAACATCAAAAACCCTCTCTCATACATAGCTGGACTGCCACCGGTATATACTCGTCGTAAAATAGCTGACAGAACTCAGCCTAAGTCTTTGGATCTGGATGAGTGTTGCAATAAGTAGTCCACCACAAAGCTGCTGCTTCTCTAAAATGCGATCCTAAAACTCGTGCTTGAATGCTCTCCTCAACCTTCAATAATTTATGCAGCAGCTGGTGTGAAAGTAACCATCTCCCACGTGCCTCCAAGTCACCACCTCCATAGAAATATCAAAATTGAAAACAAATAAACTTCTTAATCAACTTCACTTCAGGTGTTAATGTAAACTCGGGGTTAGCATATGTAGTAGCTGTCTCAATGGTCGTTGGTGTAGGAGTAGGACTTGGTATCTCGACTGGTGCGACCACTAGTACAATCATTAGAGTAACCCTCTTAACATGTGTAACAGGAACTATTGGAGTAGTAGCCTGAACAGGCATCTGCAGGGCACCTAGGGCGACGATTGTCAGAGTAGTAGTAGTTGGTACCGCAAGTATTATGGGAGATACTGCTACAGCTTGAGCCTTGAGTAAATGGAGAATCTCTACCAACTGAGCATCATGAGCCACAATTCATTCGTTAGCACTCGATGTAGTAGCAGTGGTAGTGGCCCTGGCTAGATCGCTAGTCTGACCCATCTCTAGCGGAGTAGTAGACTATCCGTCCATCGTGATCTGCACTGAGAAGTGTGCATCAGATAAGCCTCGGTATATATATATAAGTATATATAACATACAATAAAAACATAACACGTATATAATCCCATAACTCTACTCGCCTCACTATCACTTCCAAACTAGGATTTTAAGGTAAGTACATCGAGTTTCCACATATGAGGTTTTGTTCATTAAGTTTTATGCTCTTTTATTATTAATTCCCGAGGTTCCTTGAACCATGGCTTTGACACCAACTGTGGAGGCTCCATACTCTGAGGCTACCAGGCAAGCTGCTACATAGATCCCGCAGCCCTGCCAACATCAACAACAAGTCAACATTCCTAAGTGAGCATGCTAATCGTCGTATCTTGTATATTATTTGTTAAAACTTATAGTCTTTTATTCTGAATATAGTTTGTGTTTTATAGAGTTGCAAGTAGATAATCAATAAATTTACAGCGGAAGTCTTAAAAGTACATAAACATGGATTTTCATTAACTTTTAAGTTATATAAAGCGTTGATCTTATCGTGGAAAACCCATAATAGAGTACTCTATATATAAGGAGACAAAAGTAAATATATACAAGTACAATTGTCTCATAATTCTTCTATAAACATAAAATATAGAACAAAGTACCAAAATAAACACCTACGAGTAGTGTGTTGAACAGTGGACGAACGTAGAGATAGTTGCCAAGAACCCCCTTACCCTTACTCGTACAAGGATCTGCATTCAACCATCAGAATAAAACAAACGACGAGCCCAGTCAGTAAAATCCAAAGAAAATTCATTAAGCATTCATATTATAAAGTAAAGGAAATGTGTGTGCCCATCCTAGTCAAACTAGACCATTCATCGAATTTCCTCCCCTGAATCTCTCTAGTAGGCGCACCCTTTATTCATTCACTTGGTCCACTTAGTGGCCGGCATAGGACCCACGATGCATCAACATATGTACTGATAAAGTAGTTTGAGTCGTCATTCTCTGAGGACTCTCGATACACATGCTATGGTTTAGCATGTCATGGACACACACCAGAATGTCCGGAGGGAGTAAACTCAACCATCCGTTCAAAAACAACAATTGATGCATAGATAACTGAAGTGAATAAGAAATGAAACACGAATATACAAAACTGAATGGAGTAAAACAATAAGAATTTAGATAAATACTCATAGTAATGTTCAATTGGGTTTTACAAACCTCAATACATGCTTCGACTTCCCTGGACTCTCGAATCCGACCCCGCCTAGCTCTCGATACTTGAGCTACTGTCCCCTTAGCCCCTTGAAGTCCAAAATATATCATTTTAATAGACTTAGAGCCACATTAATATACATTATTGATATTAAACTAAAAACTAAAATTTTATTCCAATTTTTAGTTGTCACATTTTGAGTTATGCAAAATTCTCGAAACCCAATGTTCTACCATTTTCTTAATTTTTTTATATTTTCTCTGATTTTTCTAGACTTGTTTTGAGATTTTTGTAGTTTTATCTATTTTTCTATAATTTGTTTTATTTATTATGTATTTAAATTAATCTTTAATTTATTTAATAGGGCTAGGCCCACTGAACTGGGCTCGGTTCGGCTGGGCTCCGTTCGGCCCAACTGGGCCTAACTTACGCCGGTCCGGCCCATGGTCGCACGCATAGTGTGCATGTGGCCCAACCCCAAATCGTCTTATAGAGACAAATTACTAAAAAGCAATTCGCCTCTGCTTCCAGCAAACTTATTTATTTATTATCTTTTATTTATTTTTTCTGTTCTTCCATATCACAACATTAACATCAACAACAACAACAACAACAACAACAACAACAACAACAACAACAACAACAACAACAACAACAACAATTTCGAAATCTCATTTTTATGGAAAAACAACTTGAAGAAGATGAAATTGATAGAGAGGGGGTGAGTTAATTTGATTGTAGTCCTTAATCTTCAAGAACTCTAGTCCTAAATCACTTTTTGAGCTCCTAAATCCCTCTCAAATGTCGCTGAAACTTCAAGATTTGCATGCATTTATGTTGTGTTGTAGATCAAAATCCCACCAAGTAAGGTATTTATAGTTTGCGATGGAATCAATTGTGTACTCGTATCCTAAGGATGATCTAAAGGCTACTAACTGGATTGCCAAACACCAATTAATGACTTCATCGAGACACTATACAACTTAGTGTTACTCGTTCTAGGATCATCCCAATGTCCATTAATGGCTTTAATTATTTCCTTCTAACTATAGAAAAAATCAAATCAAATCTATTTAATTCTTTTTAAATAGCCAACTTAGGTACTACAACCTCATAGTTAATGTATTTGATCACATAATTAACTCAATTATGGTCTCACAAACTCTCGACTACCCGGCACCCAATGCCCTATGTCCTGACACGTATCTTAAGGCGTGCCAATCTTTGATGTACCCAATTATTTTTGACCTGGCCTGTGGTTTTGTTATCATTAAATGTCACATTTGCCTTGTTTATTGTCATATTAGTCTATTTAACATTTGTCTAGATTTGGTGTACCTGTACTTCGCCTATCCGATACCTGCGTCGACATGCTTTTTGAGGCAAATACTCATCTGACGTCCTCACATGATGTGTCAATATAAACTCACACATGCTATGCAATAATTAATAAAATAATAATTAACATTGCAAATAAGCACCCAACAGATAAAAATAAACTATTCAAGCCCGGTCAGGCGTATCTTGGCCTATTCGAGGTGTCTATATAGGCTTGAGTTGGCATCTGAGTCTAAAAATAATCTAAATAACGACGTCAGTAAATATTAGGCCGTTACATATAGGTTGCGTTTATCTAGAACAGAAGGAAAGACTGCTGGCTCTAGTTAAGTATGGCTGGTTTATCAAAGCTTAATTAGGGTTTCAGGCTGGGTATCACCCTAATCGGGATAATGGATGCTACATAATTGATCATGACCCTAATACAAGTCATAAATGCATAAAACATTATTTACAACCATTGTATTAAAATCCAACACATAAATCTTTAAGTCATAATTACACAAAACATTTAATGAATAATACATTTTGAGGGGTTCCCTTGACATGGATATATATTTAGGCTCCATTGTAATATATATATATATATATGTACACACAAATAACAAAGAAATAAGGGAAATGTGCCATTGCCTTCAAATGGGGTGCACTACTATGTTCCCAAGGGAAAGATTGAGGGTGTCCCACCCCTCGACCCTCGCACCGGGCTGGACCCGCACTAGTGGACCCAAAAATGAGTTTTAAGATGTGAGATTGAACAAAAAATGTGACATGTATATTTATGTGACATGTCTTAACTTGTCTAGATTTACAAGGTGGATCACATCGAGCCTCAAGCTTGCAGGAATCGGGAGTGGATATCACGATGAGTCGAGATAAGTTGCGAGCTTGCTCAATTATCAAATATGGCATGATATTAGTTATGTTAGGTCTCACGTTTCGAATTAGAGACTTGGGTTATGGGTTGCATCTTTACATTGGCAAGACTCTACTATCTATGGAATGTGTGTGCACTATACTGGTGATGCATTGGCTCAAATACTCGATTATGGGGTGTGATAGAGAAAGGCTATCAATTTATGACTTGTATTTCCCCTATAATAACTCTACATATCAAACATGGAGGTGTGATGGAAAAAGGCTTTTAATCCATTAGTTGAATCCCCTATCTAATACAGTTAACACACAAACAATGACTTATAGAAACGAGTCGGGGCTACCTTCTCATGGAACTTAAGTGATTTGGAGCACATTCGGTGAAAGCTTTGTACATACCTACTATTGGTTAGATAAGTCCATTTAGGAGGCATATAGGCATGTGTGTCTTCTAGTGGGTGTTATTTCCTCGAGGGTGGGGAAACCGGTCACTAGATTCTTGTCAATGACTTGTATACATTAAATGAAACCGCGACTTTATATTATTACTATATTTTATGGTATCTCTCTTGTGAATTCCATGCATGATGATGATTGGCTTACATATGCTTTACGAATCGTGTTTCGATGCTAAAAATAAGTGTTTCTCTACTTGATTTAAAATTCATGCTAGCGTTTGAATGCTTATTAAGTATTACTTGCATATTTGATGGTTGAGCAAGTTTTTTGCTTAATGAGCTCCGTTGTCCCTTTTAACTCACCCCACTTATATATCAGGACCATCCACATCGGCGTTAGATTAAGGCAAATGAGAGGCGATAGCTTGAAACTTTCTTTTTTATGTGAGCCCTATATTACTATTATCTATTTATGTTCTTAAATATATAGAACTTGGGTTGTATTAAAATAAGTCTTTCGAGTAGATTGAATGTTATTTTCCTTAAGTTTGAACTTCTTTATAGTAATTGAATGACTCTAGTTCTATTAAGAATCAAAACCTATTTATAGTTTCATAGTAAGTCATATGGATCCTATTTTACTTATTTATGCACTTTTAGTCCATATGAGCTTGTCATTTTATTTTGCAGGTTGTTTTAGGCATGCTATATTGTTTACTCATACCAGTTTGGGTATTGGAAATGGGTGGCGGTCTGGGCCGAGACTCGACTTTAAGTAAGTGAGGGTCGTCACATTAAGAACATTTTGAACTATTAAATCTCAAGTAAAAATCTTTCACTTCATAGATTACAACTCATGAAGAATTATAGTCCTAAATTATGATTTTAATGAGATTAGGTTTCACAAACTCATCCCTTAACTCGCATACATACTAGTATACCACTATATACCCTATCCATTCCAAGTAATACATCTTACCTTAGAAAACTCAAACCCCAAACTAAGTTGGTAGATTACTCTCTCTAATTTAGACTATTCAACCCTCATAAAACATATGTTCAAAATCAAGCTACCATTAGCTTTAATAGGTTTTCAACCTTTAATTTGCATCCAAAATTATCATAGAAGTGATAGAAGTCCAATGGATGATTTAGAGTTGACTAGCATAACGAATTTTCCATAATCTTTCAACCCCAGTCGTTCCATGTGAATCTTCACTTCTAATGAAGTCTTGTAATCAAGATAATTTTTTGATATCCCAACATTAATCTACACATCAATATGGTAATGTTATACTTTATAAAGCAATTAGGAAGTATGTGATATTTAGTGGTTAGTTACTATTGTTGACCACTAGTATCATTTCATTAAATTGAATGACTTTCTTAAACTTACCCTTTGCTTCTAATTTAACTAGTCTCATCACTAGAAGGTAGCATCTTAAAGTAAATTATCAACCTTAAGTTCTAATCAAGTCATTCAGTTATCCATTTTCATTTATTAAAGTTTGTTCTCCTTACATATATTTAAAAAATCTAGGTCCAATAAACCTTTCTAAACTAGTACTTATTAAACTAAATAAGTCTACCAAGAACTATGACCGTTGAAACAACATTCATGAGACATTTCATTTATGCCTTATAAGATTTCCACTATTTTATTTGTTAGAATATCCTTGAAGTTCAGGTCTTCACAACCCTCACCATCAATACTCATTGGATCCCCAAGACAGGTATAGGAGATAAGACCTTCAAGATAGAAAATAGGAAAAACAGAATAACTATTTCTATCACATAGATATAATAAATTAAATAAGTAACATGACTTAAGACTTTATCTTTCATTACCCCCTAAAAACATTGATAAAACCATTTATCAAGTACTATGTTATCCCTAACTTGAGAAACAATCTTCAAGTTGGTAAACCTAGACTCTGATACTAAATTATATCGGAGTTATTACTTGACATCTAAGTTAGTTCATAAGTAATGAAGTTAGGCTATGATACCAAACTGTAGAATCCTTTTCCCAATCAGGTCGATACATGACTTGAAACCCTAATTAAACCCCATTACACCATCTAGGCTTAACTAGAGTAACATCAGCCACTCTCTCCATTACTTGATAATTCTTAAAATGTATATCTAGATAATCGAAAAGTAAATCAAAATATATTAAAAATTAAAGCTATTTTGATAATATTCAAAAGATATAGAAAACTGAAAAACCCAATCAGTATTAAAACAATCCCAACTTGATTTATTACGAATAATACTTCAACAAAATTTATAATAACAAAAAAGAAAATCATAACATCAAAGAGAAGATCAAGACTCCTAGTTCTTTCATTATCCCGAGTCGAATCACATGTCTTTAAACCTGAAATGCTAACTGGGGAATGAGCCCTTCAATTTGCTCTGTAAGTAATTCTCGTCTACTGATCAACTATCTACTAATAGCCAATAAAGAATGAATTACAACATGATTCCAATTTAATAACTAAATAGTGCATAAAAATAATAAAAATAATATATAGGTAAATGCAAGTCATTCGATATATCGCACATGTATCGTGACTTATAAACTTTATTTAAGAAATTAATAGAGCAATCGGTGCTGAAAACTCTATTCCACACAAGTTTATCACTTAGGTAGACCTTCACAATGATCCCTGTGTAGCTCCACTAAGTGTACTTAAGCGTGGTCACATTTCGTAGTTTAAATGGATATTGAAAGATTAGGTTAAGTCCACCACACTGGAGATAAAGGACAAAATTCCATGCCGTCAACCTTTTCGTCGCCTAGTCATGATCAACCTAGTTGAATTCACTTTCAAACATTTTCATATAAAACATTAAGTTACAGTACGGTGCCCCATAACCCAGTCCATAAACTACGTGAACTAGATATACTAAATAATGTAGCATCATTATTAAAATAAATGAGTCCTACTTATTTGTGTTGTAGTTTTCCTGACTTTGTTCCAACTTATCCAACTCTCGGAATACCTCAGATTTTCCCTTTCGATCAAGAACTTAAAATAAACTAATCATTATCAATTTGAGTTTGATACACTAGGTTTAGAACCCTCAACTGGTCCGCAAACCCTTGTAGAACTAATGAGAATTTCAACTTTTGTTGTTTTCTGATGAGGGAGTGCCCTTCTGCTTTCTAGGTTCATCATGTTTTAATGAAGGAGTGCGTTTCCCTATAATAGGAATGTAAACCACTATCGAGCGTCGAATTCTTGAACATGGTAGCAGCCCTATTCAATCACCCAAACCCATGTAACACTTCCTAAAACACCTAGAAGAGCCTAAAAAAGGACTTAACATACTCCACAATTGATTAGTATATAATTATGCGTAATTTAATATAGTATTTAGTTTGGTTTTGAGCCTTCATTCTCTATTTTATAGTGACAATCTCTCATTTTTGTCATTTGTAGGCTTTGATGACTCGAAGTGAAGAATTGGTGTAAGAAATCGAACGAATTAGACAAGGAACATATTTTAGTGATTTACACCACCAATCCATGCTACCCACTAGGCCGCGATGTTGAATGGAAGGTCACAACATGGAAAGGAAAAATAGAAACATTTTACAAGCAATGATCCATGTCGCTACTCATGCCGTATCAACAAGGCTATAGCGTGAAACATGCACTCACAACATGGAATGAGAATTTGACACTTTGGAGAGGTAGTGATCTGCACTGCTAGTGGCGTCGCAACATCATGCCCATGACACGAAATGAGGAATTCACAACGCGGAATTAACAACGTGAACAAAAATGATTGTGATCTACCCTGTTGTCCACGCTGCCACTTCACGCCCACGGCATGACTAGTGCCGTGGAACGTAAAACTTGAATTTTACCTGGATTTTTAGGAATTTTATTTTGGGAAAGATTATTTAGGTTTTATATATAGAAACTCAAGAATTTATTATTCTTAACCCTTGTTTATAAAAGAACTTCAAAAAACTTGTGTTAAATCTCATCATGTCCAAGTAAAATCCATTGATTTAGATCGGAGGTAGATCAAACAACTCTTTTAGTATCAAAATTTATTTTAGGTCTATTTTACTTAAACTAAATTGCTTTTCTTTAGTATTCTATTCCCTTTGGTATTGTTTGGTTGTTAGGATTTTTGATAGATTGTGAAGGGCCCCTGCATATGTCTAGGTGGAAATCTATTGCCATTGAGATGATTACATACGTAATAATGCAAGAAGATTCATAAACTTTGCACTTGACCATACCAGTTGATTCAACCCTTTCAGGATTGATCAAATAACTTAGGAAGCAAGGGTAAATCGGACGCATTAGTGATCTATTTATCTAGGTTTATTGTTTTCATAAAACTAAAAACAGTTTTCGCTTTAAACACATGGTGCGCGAGTCTAGGGTTATGCGTTTGACTAGAAGAGTAGTCAACGATCGTACCTTAGCTATATGTTCTATAACTACTCAATGATACTTTTGAATTGCATATCTTTACATGGATTGATGATTGGAGTTTATAACATGTCAATTAAGGAAGTTTGAGAAACCGAAAGTCTAAGTCGCTTATCTAATTATTTTCATTACAAAAGTATTTTTAAATTCTTATTTTTGGTGGACTATCTTGGAAATTGTATTTTCAAAAACCCGTGATTTCTTTAATTATTTTCTAGCCTAAGTTAAAAAACCATTGGTATTCATGGATCGACCTAGTGCTTGACACTACTTCAGTTCTTGTGGTATTTGGTAATCTATTAGAGATTATATTTTGACACATTCAACATACATCAACAATCATTAGAAACATCAAACATTAATTCAATCAAATTCTAAACATCAACAAACTGAATCACCATAGTAGAACAATTAACAATTATACCCAATCCCAGTTCAATTGCTGTTGATTTTAGAGTTTTATTAGGTTTTAATGAACTTAATTTAACTTTTAAAACCACTACAACTGACCCCAACAGTTCCAAATCTAAAACTCTACTAAAACTCCATGAATTTCATTAAACTTTAAAGAAAAAGAGATGTATGTGATGATAAACTCACCAATTGTTGGGGGCATGTGACGTAGGTCAATCTTATAAGCATTGCTATTTTAGTTAATAAAATAAAGGATTTCATTTGCTGTTCATTATTATAATTGGTTTGCATGTTTACATTATATTGTAATCCATGGATGTTTACCGAAACACCCTAAATGTCCTCAATCAGTCATTATACTGGGAACTTTAATGAATTAAGACTAGTGTAAGTCTTGAATGATGGCCATGTGATGATTATGTGCATAAGGATACGAACCATAAGTGTCTGTTAGGGAACAAGGTACTAGATCGACCCATTATGAGAACACAACATGGATTAAGTCCTACGTGTTATTTATAATAGGTATATCATTGAGTCATTTAACTTGAGATTACTAGAGATTTCAACATTAGAATCATACTAATTTGACACAATTTAAAATTGTCTTTAACCAGACGACTATAAAGGTTGTAAATGGTCACTATGTGAATAATGCGTGGAGGTGTGTAATCAAGATATAATTTGTTCATCTCTTTTAGAGAGAGATATCAGTGGATCCCTGAATATGTTATACTAAAAATGGCCAAGTTCAAGTGGATTGATATGATTAATGTGACTTGGATGTTTTCAGTCTACTTAGAGATCGAGACTAGTACGATTGAACATTAAGGGTGGATTTTTGTGCCTTATATTTAATCAGACGATATTGTATTGACTTTGATCTTTGTCCAACTTGGGTGGTCATAATGGCTTGCTAGAAACCGCTTACGACTCGTATATTAAAATGATTTTAGTTCATTGCCACCGTTATATAAACCTATTGGGTTACATACAAAGAATGGTTTTGTGTAATTTTAAATGACTTAGAATAATAAATTTTAAGTGATAAAACTCGTTACATAAAAATCCCTAAGATATGTCATATTAATACCACTTTAAGTAGGGGTATAATGGTAATTCACTTAACTGGCTTTATACAAGGGTTGTATAAATACACATGTTAAGTGAATTCACATTACGAGAGAAATTAGGATTGGAATCTAATTTTCATTTTTAGAAAATGATTTAGGTTTTTAATGTGATGACCTTTACCTGACCTAAGACCAAGTCGCTCGACCTAGACCGCATCCTAAGCTCAATAACTAAAGAGGGTCGCTAAGGGCACCCCACCATTTAATGAGGGCACCCAGATAATATGGGCACAAACCGATTTACCTGGGGCACCCAAAAATTAGACCCGAAATCCCGAAACTACCCCTCCTGCACAAACACGAAAAATACCCGCTGCACCCCACCACCCCCTCCACCACCTTCACCGATCTTGACTCCAAGAAACCATTTGGTTTGAACCGACCAGTGAGAGGAATCTCCGAAATCGTGTCTCACCTTGTGTTTCTCCTTCGGTTTACGCCTTTTTTGCAGTTCGTAGGGTCGTGGTGTGAGCCAATTTCGTCTCCAAGTTAGGGTTCTGTTGAAGTTCGTCGGACACACCTTATTTAGTGTAATTAAGTTACATTTGGTAGAGTAGTTGTGATTTACAGTGGTGGTTTGTTCAATAGTTAAAAAAATGGGAATTCGCGGTTCTCGGCCACACAGGCCAGAGACTGTGCTAAATGTCTCGGCCAAGCATGGCCGAGAGGGAAGCTACATTTTGGGAAGTCGCAGTCTCGACCACAAAGGCCGAAAAGTCTCACAGTGTCTCGGTTACGCATGGCCGATAGTACTCTAGTTCTCTCGGCCGAGACTTGACGAGAGCAAGGCGAATTGAAATGGTCAACCCATATCGGTGGTGCACAACCGAAACCTTTCCATCGGACTCGGTTGGACACCGCCGACATATTGGAGCAATTGTCGGTCATGGGTGATCGAGATATAACCATAATTCTCGGTCCTGCGAGGCCGATACAATCGCTCACATCCACAGAAACTTCGGATAACCGCATAAAAAACACAATAAATTTGCAAAATTTCCGTGAGTTCGACCTCCTCTTGGACCGAATGAGTACAATCCTCCATTATATAGTGGAAACAAGTTCGGATTTGAATAAATTACCAAACCCTACGTTGACAAACAAATCATCATTTTCACAGTTTTACACAGCTAAACAGTTCTAAAAAATCATCATATGATTGTCAAACATTGTTATTTCTCTGTCGGATGATGTCAATCCGCAAGAATCGATCAACGCTCGCCAAATGCAATGTGGCTTTGTGGTTCAACCTTGTGGTGGGGTGCCTTTTTTTCTTTGTCAAAATGATTTGTGGTGTTTGAATCAATATATATACAAGGGCAAAATGGTCTTTTCCACTTTTGCTGAAATTTTTACAAAATCTTTGGGTGCCTTCATTAAACGGTGGGGTTCCCTTAGCGGCCCTCATAACTAAATTGGGCCCATGTAAGTGGCCTGGCTGGCTTAAAACAACATGTTGAATAGTACAAGTTCATACGGATTAGAAGTGTGAAATAAAGTGAACAAGACCTATATGACTAACCATTAAACTATATGTGGGTTCTTAATTCTTAAATTGATTTAAGGTCATTCAATCAATAACAAGAAGTTCGTACTAAAGGAAAATGAAGTTCAACCTACTCGAAAGACTATTTTAATACAACCAAAGTTCAATAGGTTAAAAAAAATAAATAGAATAATGCAATGCAAGTCTCATATAAAAAAAGAAGGTTCCAATCTATCCCCTCTCCCTTGCCTCGATTTGGTGCCAACATGGAAGATCTTAAGATGTATAAGGGGTGAGCTAAAATGAGCAACATGGCTCAATAAGCGAAAAACCCGCTCCACCATCAAGTATGCAAGTATTACTTAATAAATAACTAGCATGAATGATAAGTTGGTATTTATAGGTATTTAGTAGTTTATTCTAGTATATTTAAATATAGAAATTCTATAAAATATTTATTTAATTATATTTATTGGTCATTTTCAGGTGAAATGAAGTGCGCGGTTGAATTCGTGGTGAAAAAATCTCAAAATGGAGTATTTACGTGCATTAATCAGATGCCGGACTATTTGCCTCGAATCACGTGTTGTGCAGCGGATAGAATAGGAGACAACAACAGTGGGCCGCCACATATCACTTTGCCATTAGATAAGCACGTCATTTCCAACTTTTCCATTAACTACCGCTCGCCACGTGGCGTACTTTTTCCATGCACCACAACGCCATTCCGGTAGTTCTCCTCCAATAAGAAGTCGCCACATGGCGTCTCACCATCACCACGTCACAAATCATTTCTTCTCCTCATTCAGCAGCTCTTCGATTTCCTCGGGATTTATGCCCGTGCGGCCTCCCAGGATTTTGGCCGAGTTCTTGCAATTCTCACCACCGCCTCCTTGCCAGCCACATGTCGCTCACTCACCACACAACAGCACATCATCAACAGTTCTCTCAGCCGATCAGACATCAGCGCACGACAATAGATAAACCAATCGGGCGTGGACATGTGGACATAACATCATTTCCACCCCAAAATTAGTTCTCTCACATCTTGGGACCAATTTTTAGTAGTTTTATATATTAAGAACCTAGGTATTATTAAAAAAATCACTGACTATTATATTTTTAGCATCGACTTCTCTCGACGATGGCCTAGGTCGGTGGGGAAGCAAGTCGGAATTATGGATTAATGACATATTATGTGAGCTCTTTTATTTTATTATTTAATTTAGTTTAAATTCTCCTATTTCATTTTTGTTGATTTTAAGGAATAAGGTTTAGAACTAGGGTGTGTATGTGGCCAGTGCATGCTTTTAGGTGGACAACCTATAGTTATTTGGATCATTAATATTCGTGTAATTGTACTTTTGGACCAATAAAGTGACGAACACTCACCCGTTTGCCTAAAACCCTTTCGGTTCTTGAGTGTGCAACAATTGAATCTAAATTAAATTGGAAGCGGATGCGATCTAATTATTTAGGATTAATGTTCTCACAAATCTATATTACTGCGGTTAGTGTGTTAAATCTGATTGGCGGATGTCTAGGGTTATGCATTGATTAGGGAAGTAGTTAGCGGTGGACGACTTAGCTATCGAGATTAGGGGAACGATGAATTTCTTGCGGATGTCGATTTTCTATAGCTAATCTAGAAGAATTTAAATTAATATCTTTTTGAGAAAGATTGAAGACCATGATTGCCATTGAATCTTGATCCTGGTTTATGGAACCATAGACCTAGGTGTTACTTAGGTGTTCATTAATTGTTTTTAAAGTTATTTTAGTTATTTTATTTATTTAGTTTAGTTAGATTAGTTAGTTAATTTATTTATTTAAAACTTATGATTTTTCTTTTTCGTTTTTTTTTAACCTTTGAAAGACCACCAATCTCTGTGGGATCAACCCTTTATCACTATTCTACAAAATAATTGGTTTATGAAACTTTTATTTTATTGACGCGTTCGACGCGCGTCAGTTTTTAGCACCGTTGTCGGGGGTTATTTTTTTTCTTTGGTTTATTTATTTATTTATTTATTTTAATAAATTGGAGCACCCTGCTGAGTTTTGTAGGTTTGACTTTGGATTACGTTTTTTAGCATAATTTGAGCATTATTATTTCTTGGAATTAACATGTTTATAGGATTTTAGGTGTTTTGAGACTTAGTTGGTACACATCCAACTTAAGCCACAACATTAGTGGTGGGTTATTGAGTAGACCAAAAACCTTACACTTCATTCCATCATCTTGTTGATTTCACCCTTAGTTGAAAGACTTCGGGCTCGCAAGATTTGATAGGAATCATTTGAGTTAACTCGTATGTTTACTAGTTCTTGCTTTTTTTATGATTGTTCTTTTATAGTTTCATTAGTCACCTAGATATGAAAGATTTTACTTGTTCACTATTTTTATAGACTTTTTGTTATGCATGCATTTGTATTATCTTCTTATTCATGTTCTTCTTTACCGCTATCATTTTCTTTTTGTTATATGGATTCGTTGACTTGTTTTGAACCTTGAGGACAAGGTTCAAATAAGTTTGGGGGTATTTTAGGAATTATGGATCAAGTAGGATGGATTCTTTCCGAAAGACTGCAGGTGGGATCATTTAAATTCTTTTATGCGGTTATATGCAATTGTCGGATGGTAATGGTGGTGTTTTATATCATTTCTTCCATTTCTTTCGTTTCTTGTCCTTCCATATTTCTATCTCATTTCATTAGTAGTTGAGACACTTTCATGCATGTATTTAGTATAGTTTTTTATTTATTTTTTTATTGCATATTGAGTTACCCGAAACTTTGTTCATGCCTTTGGTTGTGGATGAGTACATTACAATTGCCTTTTTTACTTGAAACTAAGGGAAAACTAGGAGAAACACTCAATCGAGTCCGTACCCTGCATTTTTATGATTTCATGATTAGGGACATAGTTGATGGTTAAACTTTGTGCTAGATAATGAAAATGAGTAGACGGTCAAAATTGTGCAAGTGGTACCACACAGAGGGATTTGCTTGATTATAGTGAAAGTGAGAAGGGCTAACATGAGTTTTTTGTGAATATAGAGAGTCCCACAGGTTTCCATAGGAAATGGAGCAAGGAAAGTTGTGGTGGGAAAAAGCGAGAAAAGCGGTCCATAGGAAATGGAGCAGGGACCGTATTTGTTGAAAAAAAAGAAGAAAAAAATAGAGAATATAAAAAATTTAAATAAAGGCAGAAGTTGTGAAACTTTTCAAATAAAAGATTTAGTTCGAGTGCTTTCACTATAATTAGTGAGACTTAAACTTGCGTGCTTTAATGTATAAACCAAGAAAACTTATGAGTAGTTGGCGACCTTTGTTTTGACTGAGTATTTGTCATGAAAGTGGGATCTTAATTGTGTTTGGGTTGCGAGTCTTGACATATCATAACTCTGAAATTTCTTGAGTTGCTTGTTAACTTGGTGGCTATGTAAATCAAAGGAACTCCATGAATTTTAAATCAGGTATAGTGTAGGATTAGTGAGTCAGTGTATTACATTATTAGGAGTCTAGTTTAGTCTATGTTGTCATCTACACATTTGCTCGGGACGTGCAAATTTTTAAGTTTGGGGGTATTTGATAAGTCGATATTTATAAGTATTTAGTAGTTTATTTTAGTATATTTAAATATAGAAAGTCTCCAAAATATATATTTAATTATATTTATTGGTCATTTTTAGATGAAACAGAGTGCGCAGTTGAATTCGTGGCAAAAAAATACTCAAAATGGGGTATTTACATGCATTGATCGGAAGCCCGACTATTTGTCTCGAGTTACGTGCTGCACCACGGGTAGAATAGGAGATAGCAGCAGTAGGCCGCCATATGTCACTTTGCAATTGGATAAGCACGTCATTTCCAACATTTTCCACCAACCACTGCTCGCCACGTGGCGGGCTTTCCATGCACCACAACGTCATTACACCAGTTCTTCTCTAATAGGAAGCCGCCACGTTGCGTCTCACCATCACCATGTCACAAATCATTTCTTCTACTTGTTCAGCAGCTCTTCAATTTCTTCGGGATTCGTGCCAGTGCGGTCACCCAGAATTTCGGTCGAGTTCGTGCGATTCTCACCACCGCCTTCTTGCCTGCCACGTGCCGCTTGCTCACCACAGAACAACACGTCAACAACAGTTCTCTCGGTCGACGCCACGTCAGTGCAAGACAACAGACGAACCAATCAGGTGTGGACACGTGGACAAAACTTCATTTTCACCCCAAAACAGCCATACGATGTGCCTCGACGCGCCTGTTAATAAAGATTCCATAAAATTAGTTCTCTCACATCTTGGGACCAATTTTTAGTATTTTTATATATTAGGAACCTAGGTATTATTAAAAAACCATCGTCTATTATATTTTTAGCATCGACTTCTCTTGACGATGGCCTAGGTCGATGGGGAAACAAGTGGGAATTATGGATTCATGGCATATTATGTGAGATCTTTTATTTTATTATTTAATTTAGTTTAAATTCTCCTATTTCATTATTGTTGATTTTAAAGAATATGGTTTAGATCTAGGGTGTGTATGTGGCCAGTGCATGCTTTTAGGGGGACAACCTATAGTTATTTGGATCATTATTATCCGTGTAATTATACTTTTTGACCAATAAAGTGACAAACACTCACCCATTTGCCTAAAACCCTTTCAGTTATTGAGTGTGCAATAATTGAATCTAGGTTAAATTGGAAGTTGATGCGATCTATTTATTTAGAATTAGTATTCCCACAGATCCGTATTACTACGGTTAGTATGTTAAACCTGATTGGCGGATGTCTAGGGTTATGCATTGATTAGGGAAGTAGTTAGTGGCGGAAATCCTGGCTATCAAGATTAGGGGAACGGGGAATTTCTAGCGGATGTCAATTTTCTGTAGCTAATCTAGGAGAATTTAGATTAATAAATTTTTGGGAAAGATTGAAGACCATGATTGCCATTGAGTTTTGATCCTGGTTTGTGGAATCGTAGACCTAGGTGTTACTTAGGTGTTCATTAATTGTTTTTAAAGTTATTTTATTTGTTTAGTTTAGTTAGATTGGTTAGTTAAATTAATTATTTAAAACCTCTGGTTTTTCATTTTAGTTGTTTTTAACCATAGAAAGACCACCAATCTCTGTGGGATTGACCCTTTGCCACTATTCTACAAAATAGTTGGTTTAGGAAACTTTTATTTTATTGACGCGTTCGACGTGCTTCAATGATGTTGAAATCAAATCGATAAGCATAAAGTTCAAGCATTGAATCAAGTCTCATATTCGTGACAAGTAAGGAACTATTAACGTGCGGCATTTAAACAAGATTCACAAGTCATTAAACAATGGCATAAATGTCAGATTTGCAAAATCATAATTTAAACATGTTCATTATGCAAAGGAGCTCACAAGAGATATACCATAAAAGAATAGTAATAAATATAAGTCGTTGTTCCATTCAATGGATGCTAGCTATTGCAAGAACTTGGTGATCGAATCCCTCACTTTGAAATGATGAGAACCATTAATGGACACAATGGATGTTGTGCCTTCTAACTAGTCCCATTAATACATTAGTAAGTTCTTCCAAAACCATCACCAAATATGGATTGTGAACTTGATACTTCGTGGTGCAAATCACTCTATTTTTGGTAGGATTATAGCCACACCACTGTAATTTGTGTCGCAGACCACTCTCTTTTGGTAGGCACACTGCCATACCACCACTATTAGTGGTGTGTACCACTGTCTTTTGATGAGCTACTACCATATCACAACTTTTGATCAAATAATACAAGTGTTCATATCACATACATTCCCATCGATAAGTAAATTCATGCCAATAACAATAGGCTACCATTTACATAAAGTCTTTAGTTCAAATTGTAAATCTTAGATTAACTAATAACATGCCATACTTGATAATAGAACAAGCTCCCTAGTTACCTTGACTCGTAATGATATCCACTTCCTGTCTTTGTGCGCGCAGAAGCCTATGTGAATCTTTTCGCGAATCTAGACAATTAATATACATCTCTCATCAACAAAATTTACAATTCAAAGTTATTGAATTTTCAATTTATTTTTCTTTAAGGTACATTAGTGTGGAACCTGCAAGTTTATATTGCTCGGGGCCTGCTTTGAGGTCATAGTGTGATGTTGTTGAGGTGTAGGACTCGGCGTGGGGTCCTGCGGGGTGCTAGTACTCTACCATTTGAGTTTTTAAGGGGTTGGGTAATTCTCGCCCCTTAATCTTAAGTGCAAGGCCAATATCGCCCCTGACTGAAGTCCAATGGTCGATCTGGCCCCTGATTAAACCACTATAAGGGTCGGTTTGACCGCTAATGGTCTAAGGGCCAAATTGATCCCTGGGGCTATGATCGTGATGCCCATGCCAGTACTGGACTATTATTGTCCAACACCTAACTTGCACGGGAGGGGGAACTTTACTCCTTCATCCCTTTCCCTACTCTCGAGCATAATGCCCGAGGGCGCCCCCAGCACATCCTTAGTGGTGGGGGCCTCTCCACCCAGTTGGTCAGTGGGCAGTGACCACTTACCAACCATGGTGAAAGAGGTGAATGGTTTGGGAGTTGTGGCCTACCACCACCCCTTCTTTCCCTCACATTGGGGGCATCCTTGGTGGCACCCCTTCTCCTTGTTTAGTGATGGCGATGACAGCCCTATCGCCACCCTTATTGGTGGTAGCAGCCCATCGTCACCTTTGTTTGCGCCACCCCATTAAGGTTCCATTTCTTTTCATTTTTTTTGCTAATTCAAATTTTAATAACTCACTTAAATACGAAAAGAGAAAATAATGGAGATGATCGTACCTTCAACCACTACCACTTTAGATCACCAACTTAAGTTCACCTCTCACTTTCTTTTTTGATTTAATGTTTGTAAATCAGTTAATGGTGGCTATGGTTTATAATAATGTTTTACTAGTATAGGGTTTGCATAATTATTAACTTGCTCTTAGGGAAGGTGTTTTGGGTTGTCACATCTCAATCATTCCAGACTTTTTAGGGAGAACAAAAAATTATTTTGTATTTTTTTTGGGCTAGTACTTGGATTCTCGGGCTTGTTCGTGTGTGGAAATCTGATAGAGGTATTCGTCTTTAGCAGTGCATTAAACATCGATCAACACAGAATATCAAATTAGCGATTGATGTACAATTTACTTTTATTAATCAATTCAATGGAATCCGAACTTGATCCTGTTGGGGCTTCAAAAACAAAATTTAAAACTTTCGCTGCGTTTTGATAAAAGTCAGCAACAATAAGACCAAATTCGATTGTGAAGATCTTCAATTCAACTGTTATTTGATCTTTTTCTCTCATTCTTCAATCACCAGAAACCCTCTCTTGCTAAAGCAATTGAAGAATTGAACAATAGGTGATAAGATTGAGTTTGGTTTTGACTTATATATAATGATTTTCCTTGTGATTAGCATTGCACGATCTCGAGGCTGATCCAACAAGGATTACAATAAATTGATACCCATCATGTACTTGTACTTATATATATATATATATATATATATATATATATATATATATAAATAGATGTATAGATACACACACACACACAAACACCTATGTATTTTGGCGCCTTTAATTTCACCACACATTTCAACAACTATACTCGAGTGTGCAAACTATCTTGCGACCTACGCGTGTCACTAGGCATTCCGATAATTTATTACTTACTCATACTCAAACTATATGCTTTACATTAATTTACCTTTATAGCCTATAGTACCATTAATTGATTTCCATGCCAAACAAACACAATATAACTATGGTATCACATACACATAGATTATCACAACAAACTAAGTTTAACCACGAGCTTAACTTAGGTTGATTACTATTCAAATTAATATTAATTACCTAGTTAAGATAACAGATCGTTACACTTGCATAACTACATGCGCGTCCAAGTAGTAATCCTGATGAGCAAACTTCTTAAGAAAGCAAAAAAGCTCATACTCCCTAGCAAGAAATATTCCATGGAAAACAGATCACCTAGACGAGTTAAAAAGGGGATGGGGCACGTGGCTTATAGCTCCAACTAGAGCGGTGGATCGAAGTGGCAAGAAATGGTTGTCTTATGATTAACGACGAAAAATGAGCAAAAAAGAACTACAAAAATCTAGGAAATGATAGAGGATTTTCAAAAGAAAATCAAGGTAATAAGAGGTAAAAGTTTCGAAATGATCAACTCAATAAGGAACATTTCAAATGTTCAAATTTCCTATGATTAAACATAGACCTAAATGACTTTGGCATCGAGACAAATAAGGATCTAAAGAAAAAAAGAAGGATATGGGCTTACCAAGTAGCTTAAGCCCAGCTCTAGCAAAAGAAGGAGAATTGATGGTAGTTTACTCTACCCAACGCTCGATCGATGAGAAGGTTATGACTTGGGTCAAATGAGCCACCCAAACATAAGAGGAGGTTGGAAATTTTATGGAAGGAAAAATACCTATGTGATTTTTTTGGATACTCAAACAACCATGTCAATCTTATGATTTCATATGACCTTTATAAACATTGGTGTTTTACCGACTATTATGGTCAACCAGACGAAAACAAAAAGAGAACTTCATGGAATTTACTTCAAGTGCACATTACCTTGGTATGTCATTGGGGATTTCAATATTATGCTACCCCTAGTGAAAAGAAATGAGTGTCTCATCACCTTAAGTGGTGTTTTGCAAGGTTTAAAGAATTAACTTCAGATTGCAGTTTAATGAACTTGCTTCTCTAAGGACACAAGTAAATGAAGGGTTTACAGCTAGAGGAAATACTAGACATGGAAATGGTGCATCAGAGTTGGCCAAAGATGTTCCCTAAAACTCACTTGAGAAACTCGTGTGAACCAACTTCAGACAATATCCTGATCTTCCTTCAATGCTCGGATGATGTTTAAAACGATAAGAAGTAGTAATTTCGAATTGAAATAAATCATGACTAAGAGATCGCGATTTTGTAGATTGTGTCATGGAATCCTAACAGTGCAACTATTCTTCCAACATTAAGTAGAGGCTTAGTTCATGTGCAGATTACCTATGCAAACGGGGCAAAAGTGCAAGAAAAAAATTTCAAAACTAGAATTAGAATGAGCAAAAAGAAGATTGGATTTTATAGGAGAATAATGACATAGATGAGTACGATCTTCTCTTAAAAGAAAAAGTTGAGTTAGGGGATCTGATGGAAGTGGAGGAACTATATTGGCGTAAGAGGCCTAAATAGTTATGGCTCAAGGAAGGGGATTCTAACGTTAGGTTTTTTTTTTTGCATGTCTGAGCTACTCGTAGGAAGAAGAAGAAATCTATCAATCATTTAATTGATGAGAAAGGAGAGAGAATCCTAGTGAAATCCCCAATTTTAGTAAACATGTATTAAGATCTAATAACAAGATTAGTGAGCCTTAATCATGATGCCCATTGTGGATTAGCACCCGAATCAGTGAAAAAGGGAAATCATTTGGTCAATGTTGTTTTTTGTTGGTGAATGCCTATTATGTATATTATACGATATTTCATAGAGAATTATGTGTTAAGATATATCACCCGTTTTGTCATAATCGTGGTTACAAGTGTGTGTATGAAAGGCGTAAGCGAAATAAAAATTATTAGTTGTTTAAAAAATGGTGATCAAGTGCTAAGTATCATGTTAGGGTTTTGCCCCGGTTTGTTGTAAGTCAGGATTGATGGCATTGAAAAAAATGAGAAATAGTTGGTGCAAAACCTTGCCTTGAGTTTCATGTCGGTTGGCAGTGGTTGAGGTTGAGATTAAGCGCAAATTTTTACAAGTCTGGTTAAGTATGAAAAGAAGATTGGTTGGTAAGATTTTGGTGTGTCATGGATAAAGTTAAAATTTTTGGAGTTTTGATGTGACAAAACGCTATAGTATGGATGTTTTATGGAGTTTGACTATGGCTCTATTTGATGAAAAAATGGATTAAAAAAAGCGCTGAAAGTCAAAACACGTCAAAATAAGAATTTTTGAGAATTAATATATAAAAAGAAAATAAGCTGCTAGTACTTCGTTTTTTTGGATTTTTTTCCTTTCCTATTTCTTTCCCCTTTTTGAAATAAAAAAGAATCAGATTACTTGTGAGAGGATTGAGGGAATAAAGAAAAGATGTCCATTTGCGTTTTGTGCATTAATATTAATAAAGAAAAGATGTGTGTATCATAATTGAATTTAGTTTATTAATTTACTTCATTAATTTACTAATGAATATGTGGATGTAGTGTTGGGTTTCAGGAATCATGTGCAGCGGAAGTTTTTGAAACCTTTTTCGAACATCCTCGAACCAAGATCCTATTGATTCCATTAAATTGATGTTCTAATAAAAATCATGCCTTAGCAAGAATAACTCCATGTCTGCCTTGTTTGGTGTTTATCGATTCCTTTAAGACGCTGCCATAGCCGAACGTCTTAAATTAGAAATCCACATACTAAGGGCGATCACAATCAGGAGTGCTAGCCTCAAAAAAAATCATAGGACAAAAAACTCTCAAAAAAATTCTCTAGGAAAAATCTCACTCGGGAATTCCCTTTTAACAACTGTGACCCTAATGTCTTATTTATAGTACATTAGGTCGAGTTGTAAAAGAACTTCATCTCCTAGTTACACTCCAAATAGAGTCCTAGATAAAGTCCAACTCTAAAAAAGATAGAGTTATAGATAATTTATAATTAATCCAATAAGAGTTGTAATTTATCTAAAACTCAAATAAGAATTATATTAAAGTCATACTATAATTCCAATTAGAGTCCTATTCAAAATAAGATTTACTAATAGACAAATTTCTAGTCACACTAGAAATGTATGAAAATCTTGAATCCTAGTCAAACTAGGAAATTTAATAAGAATCTCCAAAATGAATTTTATGAAATAAAATTCACTAACCCAAACAGTATCAAATCGTGCAAATTCGTTCTTTGTTCGCAACCCAATAGGTTCATACAACGTTGGTAGTGAACAAAAACCATTTTGGTATATAAGCCATAAGGGGTCTCTAGTAAATGACTACCTAAGTAGCATGAAGATTAATAAATCGATGCAACCACGCGATATTTTTGATTGAACATAAGATATGGAATGTCACTCTTATAGTTCAATCTACTAGTCTCGATCTCCGTGTAGACTGAAATTGTTAAGTGACATTGATCCAATCAATTCACTAAGCATGCCCATTTATTAGTCTAACATATCGAGGGGCCTAATAAATATCTCTATCTAAAAGAGAGGGAAAAATTCCATCTTGATCACATAACATCCACACATTAGTCGAACAATGACCAATCACAATCTTTATAATCATCCGATTAAAGACAACATTTGATTGTATGAAATCATTGTGCTCCTAATGTTGGAGTTTCTAGTGATCTCAAGTCAAATGACTAAATGATATAACTCTCATGAGAATCACTTATGGCATTGACCATGTAGTGTTCTCATAGCTGGTCGGGCCAGAATCTGTTCCCAATAGATACCCATTATCGTAATCCGTATCCGTATAGGCATAATCATCACATGATTATCATTCAAGACTCATACTAGTCTTAATTTATTATTGTTCTCACGATAATAACTAACCAGGGGCATTTAGAATAATACAATAATTATCTATGGATACTATTATAAGAGAAACATGCATATTCTTATAATAGTTAAACAACATTTACAGAATTGGCCTAGGGCACATACCCCAACATGTAGCGGGTAGTGGGAATTGAACCCGCATCATTAGCTTGGAAGGCTAGGGGTTATAGTCGACGTCAATTCATCATTTTGAATGTCTCTAATTCAAAACCGAACATGAAACTTTGGTCTCATTCAACTTCTTTATGGCAGATAGATGAATTCCCATATCTAAGTAGTAAACAAACTTTAGAATAATAATAATAATAATAATAATAATAATAATAATAATAATAATAATAATAATAATAATAATAATAATAAATAAATAAATAAATAAATAAATAAATAAATAAATAAATTGAGCCTATACCATAACGCCTATGTCAGCCTTTTTTTGTTTTTTTTGTTTTTTTTGTTTTTTTTGTTTTTTTTTTTTCTGTTTGAATACATTTAAAAACAACAAACAAAAGAACTCACTTTTTAGATGAACCTTCTAGAAAAAAAGAGGGGGTTCTAACAAAATTTCTAGTTACTTCATTCTCTATTTCGATTTTCTCTCATCTGGAGGAAAGGAAATGTGTTTTCACTGAGTATTGTTTATGGCCCATTCACTCCCCTAGTTTTTGCCTCTCAGTGTCAGTGTCAGTACAATAGGGTGCTTTTTCTATTGGTGTTCTTTTTGGTCTCTGTGCATTTCATCGGTCTATAAAAAACTCCCTCTTTCCCTACTGTTGTGGCGGTCCTCGCCGACTCGGGGTGACGTGTCTCCATGTACTCCTTGCTTATTGGCCCAACTACACGTGTATGGCACCTGCCCGTCCTTACTCTGTCTCGAAATGTATCCACTTGTATGTGTACAATGTGTAAATAACATATTCAGCGGAAGACATATTTAAATGCAAAAAATTTCATGAATCAATTAAACAAATCCTAGTGTGGAAAAACCCTGAAAAGTACGAGGTAAATAACTGTACCATATAAAACTAAGCATGTATAAGGTCATGTCACTCTCCAGTTCCCAAAAGAATCAAAATATCAAAATAATCACACGTACTAGTACTTCTCAAAGGTAGGCAGTCAGAGGTAGTCGCCTAAAGTCTTGCCTTTACTTGTACTCGGATCTGCACTCAATCATCACAGAAGAAAATAGATGACGAGTCCAGTCAGTAAAATCCCAAGGAACTCCTCCGAGCATTCAAATAAACAAGTGGAAGTCAATAAATACTGGTAAATAAACATGCAGAATGTAAACAAACAACTGTAAATAGGGCATCGCATGCATAGATAACAATAAAGCGCAAATGTGTGTGCCTGTTCCAGTTAGACTAAACCATACTTCAGGATTCCCTTCCAAGATCCCACTAGTGGGCGCACCCAACTAGCTATCACCTGGTCCCTATCGGTGGCCGGCGTAGACCTACGACGCACTGACACATGTAGCGGTTCAATAGCTCGGGTCGTTATCCACCGAGAACTCATGATACACATGCTATGGTATAGAATGCATAGACACACAACGAAAAATTAGGTGGGGGTAACTCAACTAACCGTCGAAAAGATGACAAGATATGAATGTAATAAAAATCACAAGGAATATTGGAAATCAATGGAAATACAAAGCAAAATAAATACTCGAGAGTTTTTCTATTGGGCTTTACAAACCTCAAAAGGCACTCCAATACCCCGTAATCAATCCCCGGGTCCAAGTCCACTGAGTCCTTGGTCGCCAATTGATCACCGTGTGAACCTATGTCCATTTATTAATAACTTAAGTTAGCATAACAATTTATTACAAATTTCTAAAATTTTTAGGCTAAATCGCCCATTTCGCTCTTTTCGAGGCAAAACCCCGCAAAAAGTCACGTTCGACATTCCCACAAATGTTCTTTTCATAGAACTTTATCAATTTCTATTTATTTTATCGAAATATGATTTTCCCAATTTTTCCAAATTTTTCTTTCATTTTTCTTCTATTTTTCTCTTCTTTTTTAATTTTGTTTGGGTGTCCAGGCATGGCCCAGCATGGGGTGCACAAGCGCGCACGCGCGTGCGTGTGCACCATCTTCCCCGATTGAACCAGTGGTTCGATTCGGAGAAATTTTTTTTTTGCTTCTTCTTTGGTGATGGGTTGGGGTTGCTCTCCACCCCAACCCCGGTGGAATCGATCGCAAGGGAGATACCCCTGCCATCTCCACCTCGGTCGGCCATGGGCCTCTATGGCCGAACCCCACTTTAGGCCACCCCACCGGTAACCACTGGACCCACAACCAACCACCACTAAGACTCACCTCGACCGTGATGTCTCCTCCTTCTCCTCTCTCTTTCCCGCGCGTTCCTTCTTCTCCTCCTCCTCCTCTCCTTTTCTTCCTTCTTCTTCCTCTGTCTCTCGGCTCGGTTGTATGTCTGTGTGTGTGTGTGTGTGTGGTGTAGGTGTAAGTGGGGTGGTGGACACATGGTGTTTGAGCTTGGCCTAGTGTGTTTGATTTGGGACAACTGTGTTGTTGTATTTGTACAAGTGACACCTAACTGTGACACAACTAAGACACTCGTATGTGTTTTCAGGCATTTCGACGCCTGGTTTCGTGTCCAAATTGTGATATACGCGTACGGCCGCGTCGTTAGCCACCCAATATCTATTCCATTTTTACTTGGCAAAATTCTTTATTTAATTTATGTGTTTTCGTTTCCCCGACCTATAGTCGGTCTCGTCGACTACCCGATACTCGCGTCGACACGTATATCGAGGCAAATATAGTTCACACAATCTCGTTGTGTGTTAGTTTCCCCGTCTTAATATTTGGTCCCGTCGACTACCCGGTACCCGCGTTGACACACATATCGAGGCGAATACCGTTCACACACCCTCACACGTATTATTTTGCAACATACACACATGCGATGTATTTGAATAAATTACACCGCAAATAAGCAACCAACACACCATAAACTTCCATACCTATGTCCCTGTGTGTCCTAGCCTACCGCAGCGTCCACGTAGATCCGAACTGGCATCTACGTCTGTAAATTTAATAGACATTAATAAAACGGGTCGTTACACCGTACTCCAATTTGGCAGTTTCCACCGCCCGTCCAGGGTCGAGCCTTGGGATTTGACGACGGACATGAAAAGCCACATTGAGACGATTTACGCCCAATCATTCTAGATAATGCTTACATCCTCTTTCTTATCGTGGCAGTTGGCACGAAATTAGCCGATGCTTATTCCCTAGATAGCGCCATTGCTTGTTTTCCAGGAAAAGAAGTTCACGAGCCGCGGGCATTCTACTTCCACGAGGCATTGCTTTATCAGGCTTTTACTTAATGCAAAAAATTCCCCACTGCTGCCTCCTATATGAGTCTGGGTCGTGTCTTAATCCCAGTGTGGCTGATTATCCTTTGGGACCAACTACAGATCATTGCCTTGGTAAGCTTTTGCCTCTACAATTAGCTAATCAGACGCTAGCCTCTCCTCGGGCGGATTCGTCCTTTTGCTCCTCAGCCTATGAGGTATTAATAACCGTGTCTAGCTGTTGTTCCCCTCCCAAGGGTAGGTTCTTACATGTTACTCACATGTTCGCCATCGGAAACACCACTTCCCGTCCGACTTGCATGTTAAGCATGGCGCCGGTGTTCATTTTGAGCCATGATCGAGCTCTCTATGAGATTCATAGTTGCATTACTTATATCTTCCTTATTTGTAGATAAAACAGAGTCCGAATTGTCTTTCATTCTAAAGCATAACTTATATCCATGCGCTTCATATTCGCCTGGAGTTTGCTCCCAGAAATATAGCCATCCCTACCCCTTAACGTCAATCCCACGAGCTTCTTATCCATTCTCATTCGGTCACGGCAAGGGACCAAGTCAAAATAGAAAAACTTGCATTGGGTTTAGGGATAATTAGGCTTGAATTGATGACTTTCACCACATCAATGTGACACTCTACCGTTGAGTTATATCCCTTCCCGGTCCCCATCGAGAAATAGAACTGATTAATCCTAAGGCAAAGGGTCGAGAAAATCAACGCCACTATTCCTGAACAACTTGGAATCAGGTCTTCTTTTTGCTCTATTACGGATATGAAAATAATAGGAAAAATTGGATTCAATTGTCAAATGTTCCTATCAGAAATGGGATTGACTATGAATTTGATCCATAGCATATTGTTTCATAAAACTCATACTATTTTCCCAATCTAAATCGAGCGGGTTTTACATGAAGAAGGTTTTTCTTAGCATGTTCTACTATATACGAGTAGGAGAAGAACCAGACTCGGTATTGTTAAAAAAAAAGAGGAAGCAGAACCAAGTCAAGATGATAAATGCCAATCCCTTCTTCTTTATTTATTAATTTCATAATAATAGAAATAAATGTCATACCGAGATAGATTTGGTAACTTGCTGTCCTATTGCCTAGCGGGTACAAAATTTACCTATATAGGTGGCCTGATTTATTTAGATTGATATTAGGGTCCAACTACATTGCATTGCCAGAATTTGTGTTGTATATTTAAAACGGGTTGATTTCCTTGCTTCTCTTATGGTAAAATCCTTTTCTTGCGGGGCCCCTTTTCTCATTATTCCACCGAGAAAAAATGTAGAACTATGCCAACAGTTCATCACGGAAGAAAGGGCTCATCGAGATAGGATAACTAACTGATACTTATATAATAGAAAAGAACTATTTTTTTCTGTGTACTTTCCTCGATTCTATTACTACTGCGGGCCTTACGCAATCGATCGGATCCCTAAATCATATCCGCACTATTTCGTACACTGATCTCCTTACGTTCGAATATCATTTGATTTTCTCCCTAAAATAGTAGAGAGCGTGAGGCGGACAATTTAAGCCAAGCTTCCACGACAGAAACTAGGGATTATGTCCAGAATTTGGTAAATTCTCAATTTATGACATTTTCTTCCTTTTAATTTGAATTCCCATGATTTTTGTCTCTCGCTGTGTTTTGATGGGGATTGGTTGAAATTGTTGTAAATTGATGTTTTGGGTTGATTTGCATCAATTTTAAATAAATACCACTGATGTGGGTTAGAGTTTTAGTGAATTGCATTGATGCATTTCAGTTGATAACTATTTTAAAAATGTTTTTATTGTTGAAATTGATTAACATTGGATCGCAGACGAATTGATTAGTAATTGTTTTATCTAAGTTGACTCTACGAGCTATGAAAATATTTTGATTTTCATATTAAGTGATTTTCTAGTCTTGGATGTTGAGTTTTGAAGATTTAATTGAGGAAATATTGATTTGGATTGGTTTTTTTAGTTCAACATTATTAAAGTTTGCCTACTCAATAGGCTATATAGGAAAATTCATAACTTCTTCATTTCTGACCCGATTTGAGTGTTCTTAGAGTATGTGAAAAGTCTGAAGTGAGCTCTACAAGTTCCTTTTTAGTTAATATGAAAAATATTGAGGTTTTAAAGGCTAAAACGTTACCTCAAGTTAGCTAGTTGAAAGCTACTTGAAATTGTTGTAAACTATTATTCTTGAAAATAGTTCTCGAGTGTACTTTAGCTACAATTTTCATAAGGTTTCATGATTTGGTGTCACTTGAAGCTTGACCCTATTATGATTTGGTAAGTAGGGAAGCTATTATGACCACTTTCAAGGTGATATGACGCTTCATGAATCTCAAAGTTGGTTAGTTTATTTTAAGTAAAACTTATAGGGCCTCAATTATTTAATGACTTATTCTTGTACTTGTTTTTATATTCAGTTTACATTGCATTTCACATTATTGTTTCTTACATACGTGTCATACGAATAACATTGTCAGGTTCGATATTGGGAGGCATCTTATACAATTGGTATTGGGAGGCATCTTATACAATTGAAACAAACCGTGCTCGAGTAAAACTAGTATAGACTATTTATCATGTACGGTTGAAACAGATCGTGATCGAGTAAAACTATAAGTAAGCAATATCGATATTGAGGAGCATGCATTGAAGTTCGATCACTATTTTAGGTTCATCGTGGGAAGACCTGCTCATTATGAACTTAGAACAGAAATAGAGGAATTAACGTTGTTATATAAACTTGGTGATTATTTGAAATGTAATTGCATGTCTCCATGTATTTAAACTAACATTTGCAAGAGTACAGGTCAATGTTGAAATTTACTTGCGTGACATCCTCAACTTGACATCCTCAAGTTGTTTTTGATGATGTCAAGTAGACGGTGCAATAGAAAGAGAAGAACAAGCGTATAAATCTATTAGTGATTTTCTTTGACTTTTTTCTTATAGTATATTGTTTTTGTTAAGTATTATATTTTTGGATTCTCGGGTTGAAAAAAAACTCATAATTGCTGGGTTTTAGGTTTCATACGTAGCGAAAAATTCAAAACAAAATTTGAAAAACCCAATAGGATGAAAATAAGTTTCATTAAACTAGATCTACAAAAGTAAACCATACCTTAATCTATAATTTCCTTCTCTGATTGTTCGATTCCAAGACGTTCAAGTGCGTGTCCTCTATCTTAAATCCATACACGAACAATGACCACAATTTGAAGAGGTAACCCCAAGAGAGATTGAAAACGTTTTTCTTTCTCTCCAAAAATTCCAGACAACTCAAAAATAACAAAAATGAAAATGTTATTTCGTTTTAAGTTTTCAAACTCGAGCGTGCACATTCATTCCATAGCCCCCTCATCGCACTTTGTGTACCGGTAATTTATTATTTATTTTTTGTTTATAGGATTGTATATAAATTGCATATTGTACTTGTGATGGGCCCTTCCTTAATCTAGGGCACTGCTCGGCCTATTCCCATAATTAAGCCCAAATTCTAGCCACATAAGACTTAACTACATATTAGTAAGCATTTCTATCCAAACCTACTCCATACTTGTGTTTATGATAAATAAAACACATGTCACAATACAACTGAATTTTAGAGTTAATTAAGACTTTTTATAATCATAAAGTTTAACGAAAGTCTTAACAGATTATGCAGAAGCAATTATTATAAATCCTAAATGTGTGGAAACCAGGAAACAACGATCACATGCATATATAATAATGTGGCAAATATAAACATTGTGATGGTTATCATAAGTCAAGAAGCTAAAAGCTCAACCCAATATATAACCCCAAAATATATAAAAAAACATAATGTATAATCTATAGAGTATCAAAACCTACAAAATGTCAATGCAGAAGTACATCACTGGCTCAGAGGTAGTCACCAATTTTCTCCTTGCCCAGCCTGCTTGTTGACGGCTCTGCACCTAACATCATAAAAATGACGGTGAGTACAAAAAGTAACAGTAATCCCCATTGATAAATTCATTCACAATTTCAAAACAAACTAAATGATATTTAAAAGCATAAGTTCAAATTAAGGAAGACTAGTACCACAAATATGCTAAGAAATACAACTATTAAGTAAGTGAAACTGGCACAAGGCTAAATAGTTATAATCTAGATTCGGTTGGTCGACCTACGTCAGTGAAGCCTTTAATCCACTAAAGGACGTGCGTGGTGTCGTATAATCTAATATCACTAGGGACTTTAACCCTAGTGTTACAGGGACTCTAACCCCGTGTATGGACAACCCCAAGGACTCTAACCTCATGTGTCACATCGTAGTGGCGAGTGTTGACATCCCCAAGGACTATAACCCTGTGTGCCAATCAACTCATAGTGTGATGGACTCTAAATTCTACAACTACTTTATAATTCCAAGAAATTGACTCATTAAGGATTCCAAGAATTGGCTGTGCTATAAAGCACAAATTTTCCAAGGTATACAAGTCCTTAAAAACATTCATAACTCCATAATTTCTAATAGCATGCTATTTACTATATTTACTGTAAAATAACAAGAAATGACATATAGCACGTGGATGGATTTCAAAAGAATTCAATTAATCAAAATATCGCGGAAACCAAGTTCAACGAGTGAGGAATAACAAATAAGTCCATGACATGAGAGTACAATGTTAGACATAGTCAATATAAACTACAACAAACAAGTTAAAATTGGAAATGAAATGTAAATAAACAATCAACATGTTTACTCACATCAAGCAATGTGTTCCCGACAACCCAAATCTTATATTCGCACCCTTGTAACCCTTTCTTAGGTTCCTAATATCAAATAAAATATTTTCAGAAGTATTTATACCTTTACTTAGGGTTTTATGCTTAGTTATAGTGTTTTGGTAGATTTGGAAAATTGCAAATTTTTATGCTGTCATGACAAGTAGCGCGCTGGGTGGCTTGATTAGCACGCGAGTGGTCTCATTATCGAGCTACCGAGCTTTCACTAGCGCATTTCCTAAAGTTAGCGTGCTAGTTGATCTACCTAGCATGCTATGCGCAGGAAAACCTAAAATTCTGCAACTTAAATTCTGAGTTTACTCCACACACAGACTTCACCAATGCCTTTGGGACCTCCATAAACACCTCCAAAACCCCAAGACAACATAAACAACATAAAAATAGCCACACATACTAATAAATTCATGAATTCATCAATTTAAACTAAACAAACTAGTGTAAGTGAATTACCTATTTGTTGTACACTAGCTAGCTTAACTCCCCCACCTTGAGTTCACCAATTCAAATTGATTTTCTTCTTCTTCAATTTCTCTCTAGCATAATTTCTTCTCTTTTAAGTTTGCAAATGAGAATTGTTTGGTTTGCATGTATTAATCTCCAACTATATATTTGAATGGATATGGTTGGTTTATAGCCATTAATCTAATTACACACACGTATTTCGAGACATATCCTATGACACATATGTTGACATATTTCCCACTAACCTCCACTAACTAAACCTAAGTAACACCAATGTGTAACTTAATTAATTTCTAGATATGTTATGGCTATTGTTTTAAAATGCAAACTTAGGTTACATTTAATTCAAATTCAACTATAGCCACATTAAAATCAATAAATAAGCTATACTAACCTTAAAATAGACTTACCACATCACTCTCTACCGCGATCCCATATTAGCACGCATCTCGAGGCATGTCTCCACTAACGTCTCGACACCTATATATGAGTAGGAGTGATTTAATAGTCTGCGTATACAATACACTAAACATACACCATAACAAATCTTACATATACCTCGGTCATCTCACCTCAATCAATGCAAATATCATGGTGTGGATCCCACATCACGGGTCGGTGATCTTGATTACGGATAATAAACAAGATTAGAAATTTGAGCTATGAAAATACTACAACCTATAAAATTTCTTGAAAAATCTAAACAAACACAAATCACCATGGAAAGATAAGCACACGCTAATCGAGGTATGCCAAATTTAGCCACGAGCCTAACTCGGGTTGATTAGGATTTGAATTAGCACTAATCACTAGCTAAGGTAACAGGTTGTTATAGTCACCCCAATCTAAAGCAATTTTGTCCTTAAAATTAAATTAAATGTAAAGTTACCTGTAGTTTCGAAGAGAAATGGAAACTAGTCCTTCATAAAGGACTCCCGCTCCCAGGTTAGTTCCTCATATCTGTGAAACTACCATTTCACCTTAACCAAAGGTATCTCTTTTGTTCTTAGCCTGTGAATCATACGATCAAGTATTTAAATCGATTGTTCATCGTAACATTAGTCTTCCCAAAGATCAAATTCATTCCAATCAATCATTGGAGTGAAATGAGTCTCCATTTTTTGAAGCATAGACACATGGAAGACATTATGAACTTCGGTTAGCTGAGGAGGCAACTCTTACCTGTAAGCAATAGGATCAATCTAAACGGCCCAATGTACCTTCGAGCTAGCTTACCTCGCAACCCAAATCCATACAATCCCTTCATAAGCGAGACTTTCAATAGGACAAGATCATCCTTTGAAAACTCAAAAAACCTACAATGTTTATCGGTGTATCTTTTTTTTTCAGCTATGCTGTAATCAAATGCTGGTGAATCTGTTGAATTCTCTCTATGTAGTCCTAAATCAACTCCGGCCCGAACAATACTACATCTCTAACCTCTGCCAAATACACATGTGAATGACAAGACCAACCATATAGAGCTTCAAAAGGAGCCATTCCAATGTTAGCCTGATAACTATTATTATAAGAGAACCCGCATAGAGGAATGTATTTCTCCCATGAACCACCGAACTTTAAGATACATGTTCAAAGCAAATCCTCTAGCACCAATATCAATCGCTCAGTCTGTCCGTCAGTTTGAGGATGGTATGCCATAGTGAGGTTAAGAATAGTTTCCAACTGTCTCTGCAACTTACTCTAAAGTCTAGATGTTAATCTCAGATATCTATCTGAAGTAATCGACACTGGAACTCCATGAATTCTCAACACATCTGTACATACACCTCACTTAATTGGTCAAGAGAATCTCATATGGCAACTAGCAAAAAACGCGCAGACTTCGTCAACTCGTCAACTACAATCTGTACTACATCATGCTTACGCTGACTAAGAGGTAGACCAAAAACAAAACCATCGATATATGTTTCCATTTCCACTCATAAATAAGTAGTGACTGCAATAATCCTCTAGGTTTTCTATGCTCAACCTTAACTAGCTGACATATCTCACATCTCGTTATAAACTCGACAATATTAGTCTTCATCCCAAGCCACCAATAAATGCAACTTATATCATGATACATCTTAGTGTTACTTGGATGAATAGAGTAAATAGATATATGAGATTTCGGTAGCAATTCCTGCCTCAATTGATCCTGAGCCGGAATCCAAAAGCTATCCCTAAATCGTAACGCACTATCATTAGAAACTAACCAATCAGGATGATTTACATTACCCGCTAACCTTTGACGTGCTATATAATCCTGATCAACTCTCTGACTATCAATCACTTGGTGGATCATCCCCAGTTCAGCTTGAATATGAGCATAGAAGAATAGATTAGTAGCTCTAGAACTAGCTCTCTCAGTTGATGATGTGCTAGCTAGACTTTCACGAATCATCATTACTGAAACTTCCTCAAAAATTATAAACTAAAAAGCTTTGGCAGTAGCCACGTTCTCTTTGCCCGTTCTTCTCATACTTAAGGCATCAATAACCACATTTGCTTTGCTTGGATGGTACTCCAGAGTGAAATCATAATCCTTAAGGAACTTAAGCCATCTACGCTACCTCATATTCGGTTCACTATGAGTAAACAAGTATTTCAGACTCTTATGAAATGAAAATAATCTAAACTTATCATCATATAAGTAGTGCCTCCAAATCTTCAAGGCAAAAACAACTACAGCTAGCTCAAGATCATAAACATGATAATTTTTTTAATGAACCTTGAGTTGCCTTGATGCATAGGCTACAACCCTACCTTCCTATATCAACACACAGCCTAAGCCTGAATGAGAAGCATCCGTATTGATCACTAATTCTTTCCTTGATTCAAGTAATGTAAGAATATGTGTCATAGTCAAACTATCATTTTTAGACCTTTGAAAGTAGCCTTACATTCATTTGACCAAACAACGTCAACATATTTCTTTGTTAGCCGAGTCATTGGCAGAGCAATACACGAGAATCCATTAATGAATCATTTGTAATAACCCACTAACCCTAGAAAAATGTGAACCTCTGACACTGTGATAGGAGTAGGACAATCCCTGATTGCCTCAACCTTCACTGGATCAATAGATATATCCTCAACATTAACCATATGTCTAAGAAATTTGCACTCTGAAGTCCAGAATTCACACTAACTAAACTTGGCATACAATAGATTATCCTTCAAAGTTTGCAATGTAACTCTAAGGTGGTGCACATGCTCTTCCTCACTCTTTGAATATATCAAAAATCATCGGTAAACACAATGATAAATTGGTCAAGATAGGATTTGAACATCCTATGTATTAAGTCCATGAACATAGCATGAACATTACTGAGCCCAAACATCATCGCTGTAAACTCAAAGTGACCATTAATGGTATTGAAAGCCGGCTTCAAGATATCCTCATCCTTGATCCTCAATTAAAGATAATCAAACCTCAAATCAATCTTTGAGAAATGTCTGGCACCCTTCAACCGTTCAAACAAATCATCGATCCTAAGCAATGGATATTTATTCTCTATGGTCACCAGATTAAGCCGTCTTTAATTAACGCACATGCGTAGGGTTTTGTCATTCTTTTTCATAAAAAGAACTGGTGCTCCATACGATGACATACTAGGATGGATAAACCCCTTTTGTAGCAACTCCTCAAGTTGAGTCTCCAACTCACATAATTCCTTCGGTGCCATACTGTATGGAGGAATAGATATAGGTTCGGTTTCAAGAATAATATCAATGATGAAGTCAATGACACATGACAGTGGAAGTCTAGGCAAGTTAGATGGAAAGACTTCCAAAAATTCACAAACCATGAATATCTCACCAACCTTAAGTTCCTGACCGGGCTCTCCAAATGCGACGACTCCCACCATAAACTTTAAATATCAAGGAGAGGCTTCCTTTCCATGAGTTGCAAGTCGTGAATGATTATAGCCTTTATAGATTATAATTTCAGAAAGGTTAAGGATTTGAAAGATTACCCTCTTATGGAAACAGTCAATACTGGCATAGTATGTTGACAATCAATTTATCCCAATGCATCAAATTCTAGGAACTCCATTACCCTTAGATCAATTGAGAGTTCATTGTCCTCGATTTTAACTACACACCCCTCGTAAAAATCAAGTTAGGATAAACCTTCTCACTCACTGCTGTCCTCAAAATTAACAAGGTATTGGCTCTAACGGGTTTCAATTTCAACTCATCAACCATTGCACCAACAATAAGGGAAACTTTAGAACCAATATTAATTGAAACAATGATGTCTCAACCATAAATATTCAATATACTTTCAATAAGTCTTCGTTTGGCTTTTGCGTCTGCCTTAACCATTATATGAGTCTATCCTCATACAGGCGGTGCTATACTACCACCGATATGGCCAACGCCATGTAACACTCTTTTTGAATATGCCTCGTCTGCTCACACTGATATCATATCGTGGAAGCCCTTTAAGGAAAACTACTGGCATAAGAAACCTACCTTGATCTACTTGATTTTTATGATAATCGTGCTCTACTATTGCCCTTACCTCCATATTGAGGTGGTGGCAAAGGTGGTTTAGCTACTGAAGCCTAAGAAACTGGTGGAATTGGTGCATTAACAAAAGTCTTCCCGGTAGACCTTGATTGTATAGCTGTACTAGCAACGCATATCTCCCTCTTATTTGGTCTAAAATGAATAAATTCTTGGACTATCTGACTTTTAGGAAATAGTGGTGTTGGTGGTGGCACAAGTACTGTACCAAAAGGTCTAGCTAGAATGGATGCTTCCACCTCCATTGCACTCTTAAATATAAAAGCATAACTAGTGCAAGGATGAGAGAAAACAACAACTTTAATGTCGTAGTTCAGCCGACTAAGAAACAAATCAATTTTGTTCTCCTCCAGCTCTACCATCTTTGGAGTAAATTCACTCAGCTCAGTGAACATTATTTCATACTCCTGTACAGATGTAGCTCCTTGTTTCAGCTGAATGAACTTAATCTTTTTCCTGTTCTTGACTGACTTTGGAAAATACGGCCTGTAAAATATAGTCCTAAACTGTTGCAATGTGGTGACAGTATTCTCCTCTCTCTAAGGAATTCTACCACTTTCGCACAAAATCTTTAAGCAAAAATGTGACCAATTTAACCTTAAACTGGTCCTCAACATCTATAGTAATAAATATTTGCTCCATCACCAATATCCAGGTCTTGGCTAACACTTCCTCCATTATGCCATCAAATCTTATAATGTCGTATTTCACAAATATTTTGTGAGTTTTGAGAAATACAACCTTCTCAGAATCCACTGGCACCCTAACAACTATCTCTGCCACTTGAATATGTGCTAATGCTAGTTGTAATGGAGCTGCTACTATCTCAACTCCTCCTTCAGTTCTACTAACCTTGGGACTGGTCGCAAGCTGTGCCTTATGTCGTTGTATTGGTGGTCCCATTTAAGCATCAACATAGCCATAAGCTTCATTAGAGACTTCATAAGTTCCTTTATTTGTTGTTGCATTTTAGATTTCCATTGACCCTTAGTCTCCCTATTACACTGAGGTTTAGGTCTCTGTGAACCCTCTCCCTAATCTGCCATTAGATTCTGAAGTTAAAGGAGAGATAAGATCATTAAGTTAACATTTAGAGAATATAACGAAATCATATCTATACAATAGATATAATATGGGTAGCAAATAATGTATAATAATGTTTTCATTTTCATTTTCCCCCCAAAACATAATAAAAACCATTTATCAAACTATAAGCTTATTCTTAACTCGAGACAACTCTCAAAGTCAATAAACTTAGGTTTGGTTTAAAAGAATATGCTATCATTCACTTTGAAAACCATTCAAAAGTGAAATCAAGGTCAAAGCCTTATCCATGATACCAAACTGTATCAATGTTACCACTAAATTCAAAAGTGATAAACTTTAGGCTCTGATACCAAGCTATATCATCCCAATCTCAATAAGGGTGATACTCGACCTAAAACCCTAATTAAGCCGCGGTAACCCGGCCATACTTAACTAGAGGCAGCAGCCTCACCGTCTATTCCTGATAAATTCAATCCGTATATTAATATCAAATAAACAAAACAAAGTATACGCAACGAAAATTTAAAATTTTTTTATATATATAAATAATAAACAGTAGTACATAGTTTATCAAAACTTAAAACTTTGATTATAAACCTCCCTATCCTATTTATATACATTAAGATATATCATACAGTTTATATATGTACAAGAAGGTTCATTACATCGTAGAGAAGATAACAAGACACCTAAATTTTTTTTTTTGCCTTTCGCTTAATCGTTAGGCTGCGAACCTTAAATATTAAATTTGGACGAGCACTCCAACTTGCTCAGTAAGTACGAATCAGTAAGTACGAATTCATTTATTTATCAATGTTGATGGTTATCTTAGTATATGTAGTTTATGTAGTTATTGGACTGAAATGAGGGACTATGTACATTTTGATGGTTTTTATAAATGGAAAAAAATGTTTAATATTTGTTGCACATATTGTTATTGCATAATGTTCTTGATTATTATATGGAATGTTGATGAATTTATGAATCATTACTTACTGAGCAAGTTGGAGCGCTCACCCATTTAAGGTTTTAGGTTCACAACCTAGCGCTTCAGAGAAAGGCAAAGAAAAATATAGGTGTCATGTTATCATCTTTACAATGTTATGAACCTTTTTGTACTTATATACACTATTTGATATATTTTGATGTATATAAATAGGGTAGGAGGTTTATAATTAAGGTTTTAAGTTTTGATAAACTTTGTATTACTGTATATTTTTTACATATCGAAAAAGTTTTAAATTTCCATTGCATATACTTTTTTGTTTATTTGATATTAATATATAGGTTGAGTTTATCAGGTACAGGCGGTTAGGATGCTATCTCTAGTTAAGTTTGGCTAGGTTAACGAGGCTTAATTAGGGTTTCAGGACGAGTATTGCCCTATTTGGGATAGGGGATGTTACAATATGATGTACTACCCACAAACAGATAGACGGTTAAAAAGACTTATTCAGGTGTTAGAGGACATGCTCAAGGCTTGTGTTTTGGAGTATGATAGGCCATGGAAGGAGTATATTCCTTTGTGTGAGTTTTCCTATAATAATAGTTACTAGGCTTGCATCGAGATGACACCATTTAAGGCATTCTATGGTAGGTTGAGTAGATCATTGGCATGTTGGGCAATGCCTGAGGATCATGATGTAGTTGGGCCAGAGGTTGTGGTAGATCACATAGAGAAGATACAACTGATACGTCAACGTCTTCGAGAAGCTCAGGAGAGACACAAGAAGTATGCTATCAAGTACATTAAAGGATTGGAATATAGAGTGGGAAACTATGTTTATCTTAAAGTTTCACCACTTAATGGTCACAAACGGCTCAGAAACAAGGGAAAACTCACGCCGAGGTTCATAGGTCTGTTCAAAGTAGTTGAGAGGGTTGACAAGGTCGCTTATAGGATTGAGTTACCGTCTTAGTTGGCTAGAGTGAACCTCGTATTTCACATATCAATATTAAGGTTGGACAAGTTGAGAGACAGTGATAGATGGATGGTAGATTTAACTCAGATTGAACTAGCCAAAGACATTACCTATGAAGAGCAGCCCATGCAGATATTAGACCGTAAGGTATAGAGTCAAAGGAATAAGGACATTCCGCTAGTTCTCGTCAAGTGGCAACATCATGGTGACAAGGAGTTGACGTGGGAATGAGAGTCTTATATTCGCGAGAGGTATCCATTTCTAATTTGATTCGAGTAAGAACTTCTCTTAAGTTATTTCAATTTCGAGAACAAAATTCTTATTTAGTTGGGAAGGCTGTAATGACCCGAATAATCTAATTCTAGTTGTATGCTTTGTCGGACTGTGAATTGGTGGCCAATTCTACATAGCGAACTCGGTCGGTACTCGAGCGTTGACACCGAGGGGATAATTAAATAATTTTACTTGATTTTGATGTTTGTACTATATGTTTATATATATGCGCATAACTTTTAAATGGTTTTTTATAAAAAAAAAGAGTGCGCCAAGTTACCTTGAGAAGGGTATGTGCGGGGCAATCGGGTGGATTGAAAATTTGGGCTTAGGTTCATGACTTAATTCACTCACTTAAACTCTAACTAGTCATCCAAACTATGTAGTGAGTCTCAAAAGAATTTATGATATAATCAATTAAATCTGTGTTTCATTTCAATAATGCCCAAGTCTAGGAAAAATTGAAAAGTTATAAAATTCCTAAGTGAGTGATTGGGCATAGACATGTAAATTAAGCCTAAAGTTGGAAAATTATCCATATTATTATGGTACCTAACTTATCAAATAAACTTCATTAAGCATACTTAATACATTCCATAGTCTTTATGAATTATCAAAAACATGAAATGTTGGAAACTTGGATGGAGACTACACTCTTAGTACATTGATTTACCTAGTAATGTGTCCATGTGATGATCTAAATGAGTCATAATGGATCTTATACCACGCATGTGAGAATTAACACCTGCTATGAATATATCTAGAGATTTGATGGATGAAACGATACTAGGATAATCTAATGGCCAAGCTTAAAAAAGTTAGAGCATAAAAGACCTACTTAATCTCTACACCATGCATGAATGCACAACACTTCAACTAGGTTTGGAGAGAAAAAAAGGGTTTGGTTAGAAATAGTGCTGGAAGACCAAAGAAAAGGTGGAGTTGGAGCTAAGGATCTCAAGGAGCTTGAGTTTTCACAAGGATTAAACCTTAGGTAGGAAATCCCTTCCATTTCAATCTTATATTATGATGATTTGAGGTTCTATAAATCATTCTAGTGCTGCAGTTTTTTTAAGTTTAATGAATTACTAATATTATGAAATAATTATGAATCAAGAAAATCAAGGTTTCTCTCATATACATGAAAAACTTATGTCTTGGTTCAAAAATTAAGGATTTTGTTTTAATGAAAGAATGGACCGATTTTCTTATGTAATTAGGTGTTTCATTTTTGAGTTTCTATTCCTATATTGATGTTCAATGATGTCTTATATTGGGTGTAAATATTGGACATAAATTAAAGGGTTTTGGACCATGCTTTGTAAATTTAGTTGTTCACGAATACTCATGTTTGATGAAATGACAATATTATAGCTAAATTTCTAGATATCATAAATCCTTCAATTCTTCTCGAAATTGGCTAATTTTTTATAAGTTGTTCTAGGATGTTTGGAAAAACTTCTCACCAAAAATCACATTATTTATATGTATGGTTTGAGAGTAATGAGATTTTTATACTGTTGGTCCAAAACTCTATCAAAGTTAGTTGTTCTGGCATTTTGAGCATAACTCCCTCAATTTTAATTGGATTTGAGCGTACTTTACCATTTAAGAAAGCTTATAGATAGAAAAAAAATTTAAAATCAGTAAGTCTAAAAAATTGAGTTGTTTTATTTATCGGAAATGGACTGAAATTCAATACTTGTCCATAAAGATAATTCTTTTTGTAAGTGTTTAGATGTTAGGACATCTTTTTGGGGCCTCCACTAATAAAAAAACAACCAAAATCTCTAGAATAGTTTGAAATACTATAAATTAGGTTCCTCAACAACAACAACAACATAGCCTCAGTCCCAAATTAACTGGGGTCGGCTACATGGATCAAACTTTTCCATTGTGCTCGATTAAGTGCAATTGATGGTGAGCTTTGCAAACCATTCAAATCCCTTTTAATTAATGCATCCCATGTTAACTTTGGTCTGCCCCTACCTCGTTGAACTTCTACAGTTTCTATTGAGTCAAGTTTTCTAGTTGGGGCAATTGTAGGCCGTCTTTGCAGGTGACCAAACCATCGCAACCGCCCTTCCCTAATCTTTGTATCAATTGGTGCTACTTCTACTTGTCTTTGAATTTCTATATTTCTTATTCTATCTTTACGAGTTTTACCACAATCCACCTAAGCATCCTTATTTCTGCTACGTTCACTTTATGTAATTGTTGTTGCTTTACTGCCCAACATTCACTTTCATAGAGCATAGCTGGCCTAATTGCGATCCTATAAAATTTTCCTTTTAACTTAGTAGGAACATGTCGATCACAAATCACCCCTGTTGCACTCCGCCATTTCTTCCATCCAGCTTGAATTCTATGTGTGACATCATTTTCAATGTTACCATCATTTTGTATGATTGATCCTAGGTATCTAAAGTGGTTTACCCTAGGAACTTCTACTTCCCCTAATTTTACCACTCTGTCATCTCGATGTCTAGTGTTTCCAAACTTATAGTGCATGTATTCTGTTTTCTTCCTACTCAACTTAAAGCCTCTAGATTCTAATGTATTCCTCCAGAGTTCTAATTTCCTATTCACTCCACCTTTAGTTTCATCCACTAAGACAATATCATCTGCAAATAGCATACGCCATGGTATATCCTCTTGAATATGTCTAGTTAGTTCATCCATAACTAAAGTAAATAGATATGGGCTTAAAGCCGATCCTTGATGTAGTCCTATCGTAACGAGAAATTCTTTTGTAGCTCCTCCAAATGTCTTTATACTCGTTACTACTCTATCATACATATCCTTAATAGTGTCTATGTATCTAGCATGCACTCTTTTTATTTCTACAACCCACCAAAGAATATCTCTAGGGACCTTATCATATGCTTTTTCTAAATCTACGAATACCATATGAAGATATTTTTTCTTTTCTCTATATTTTTCTAACAATCGTCTTACAAGGAAAATCGCCTCCATAGTTGACCTCCCAGGCATGAAACCAAATTGGTTCTCTGATATTGTTGTTTCTCTCCTTAGCCTATTGTCAATTATTCTCTCCCACGCTTTCATAGTGTGACTCATAAGTTTAATTCCCATGTAGTTTGAGCAACTTTGAATGTCTCCTTTGTTTTTGAAGATTGGCACAAGCGTGCTTCTTCTCCAATCCATTGGCATCCATTTTAATTTTAAAATTTTATTGAAAAGTTTTGTTAACCAAGTCAATCCGATTTCTTTTAAGCATTTCCAAACCTCTATGGGTATTTCATCTGGGCCACATGCTTTCCCTATTTTCATTCTTTTCAATGCCTCTTTAACTTCTACAATTCTAATATTGCGTGTATAGTTTACATTTCTTTCTTGGTGTGGGTTTTCATCTATTATAGTATCAACTTGGCCATCATTAAATAAACTATCAAAGTAACTTCTCCATCTCTCCTTAATATCCTCCTCGCGCGTTAAAACATTTTGGTTTTCGTCCTTAATACATCTTACATGACTTAGGTCTTATTTCTTTTTATCTCTTAATATGGCTAGCCTATATATATTTTTCGCCATCTCTATTACCTAACCTTGTATATAGATCTTCCATGAAATTTGTTTTAGTTTGACTAACTACTTTTTTAGCTTGTTTTCTAGCTTCTCTATATTGATTGTACGCATCTTCATCTTAACACTTAGGTATTTTCCTATACATCTCTCTTTTAGTCTTAATTGCTCGTTGGACATCCTCGTTCCACCACCATGTTTCCTTCTTTGGAGATCCCAAGCCCTTAGATATACCTAATATGTTTGATCCCACCCTCCTTATGCAACTACTCATTTCTAGCCACATTGTATTAGCATCTAAGTCAAGATTCCAAACATTTTCCTTTAGTAGTTTTTCTCTAAACTCTACTTGTTTACTATGTTTTAGATTCCGCCACTTTATTCTAGGGTCGCTAACTCGTTTATTCATATTATTCCGTTGTGTTAGCTTAATATCAAGTACTACTAACTTATGTTGGGTAGTAAGTGCTTCACCAGGTATTACTTTGCAGTCTCTACATAGTTTTCTATCTATTTTTCTTGTTAAAAGAAAATCTATTTGACTCTTGTTATGACCACTACTAAAAGTAATTATATGCGACTCCCTCTTCCTAAAACTAGTATTTGCTAAGACAAGATCATATGCTGAAGCAAATTCTAAAATTGATTCTCCTTCTTCATTTCTATTACCGTAACCAAAACCTTCATGAACTCTCTCAAACCCATCGTTACTTACCCCGACATGCCCATTTAAATCTCCTCCAATAAAAACTTTTTCATCTAATGGTATACTCTGCATAAATCCATCCATATCACCCCAAAACTTGCTTTTGATGCTCTCGCTTAATCCTACTTGTGGTGCATATGCGCTAAGTATGTTCAATTTTTCGTCTCCAATAATTAATTTAACTAGAATCAATCTATCCCCCATTCTTTTAACCTCTACGACCTTATCCTTATAATCCTTATCCAGTACAATTCCTACTCCATTGCATTTTCTATCTATACCAGTGTACCACAATTTAAACCCCATGCTTCCTATTTCTCTACTCTTTTCCCCTACCCATTTTGTCTCTTGGAGGCAAGCAATATTGACTCTCCTTCTAATCATGGTATCTACTAGTTCTATTGACTTCCCCGTAAGTGTTCCTATGTTCCATGTTCCTAAACGAATTTTTTCTCCCCTTTGTATTTGTTTTTCTTTTCTATTTCTATTTTGTCTAAAAGATCTAGTTTTCGTATCTATGATTATGTTTTTGTTTTCGTTTTTGTTTTTGTTTTGAACAAGCTTCTTTACCCACATCCGTCCTATGTGTGGGAACCCTTGCTCATTTTTCTTCACATCCGGGCGACGATGTGAAGGGACTAACTTCTTTACTCACACACATCCTATGTGTGGGAACCCTTGCTCATTTTTCTTCACACCCAGGCGGCGATGTGAAACACACCCTTGCTCATTTTTCACTACACCCGGGCTCCAATGCAGCGTATCGCTAGGTGGGAACTCCCCAACGTTTATATATGTTTGATCCATTTCATGAAAAGTGACAAAAGTTTTACGCTGGCTGTCAATCTATCGCAACCCTCATCCATTTCCCAAGAATGGAAAATGAGCTTGGGGCCTCCCTCCCTCACTTTTCGGGTATGAAAAGTGAGTTTGGGACCTCCCTTACCCATTTTTCGGTATGAAAAAATGGGCGTCAGAGTCCTCCTCCTTTATCCGAACTTGGGACCGGTTATGTAGCGCACATAGTGTACAACATAGGTGGAGTTAAATTAGGTTCCTCAAGAGTTTCTTCAAAATACCTCATAATTATGAGGTATTTTGAATGATTATTTAAATGGGTGTTGAAATATGTGAAATTAACTCACTTAATGAACTGATTTTTTATTTAAGGTGTTTCGGCCATCAAATGATGTTGGAATTGAACCAAGATTTTCAGAATGTGTTATTGAATCATAGAAAAAGTGTATATCGAGTTTCATGCTTTTTCGGCATGTCTAACTTAGTTTTCAAGTCATGATTCGAATAAGAGATCAATATATACAAATAAGGACTTAAAGTTTTACTTAGAATCTTAAATTTGGTTCTTGATCATAATAATGAGATTTTGACACTCAAAAACCTTGGTTTTAAGTTAATAAAGTTCAATAAATCATCATCGAGAATCTTGAGAATTTTGATGAGTGTTCTAGCGGCAATTCAAGTTGCATAAAAACAAAGTTTTTGGAAATTATTTTAAAGTCCCTAAGGGATTTTTTTGCAAACCAATGCATTAAACCAACTTGAAATGGTTTCTAATTGACTTTAATGATTCAATAACACTTAATGTCAAATTCCAAAACTTTTAAATCGATAATTACAGCTAATCAGAGATTAATGGTGACTAATTATAGTTTAAGCCACGAGCTGGGAGCTAAATACGGTGAAATGAGATTTACGAGTAATTTTATTATTATGCGATGTTTACCTAGTGTTTTGTAATATTATATTATTTTATTTTATGAAATTCAAGTTAATCAAATAAATTCAAGATTTTACGGAGGTTTATATCGAGATACGTGTCAAAATGAGTCGCGAGAGAGTAAAATGTTGAATTGAACTATCATTTTGAATTTTGCGATAAATAATTGTATTTAAGTTTGAAATTTCGAATTTGCATATTTAAATGAACTTAATGAGCCAACATGGGGATTTTGCCTTGGTTTGCATGGAAGTCAGGATGAGAGGTAGGGTGAAATGAGAACGAAGTTAGTGCAAAATTTTAGTTTGGTTTACGGTGATCGAGATTGAGATTGGGTCCAAATTTGTCGATTTTTGTTAAGTATGGCAAGAGGATTGGTCCGAAAGATTTTGGTGTATCATGGACAAAGTGAAGATTTTTGAGGTTTTAGTGTGATCAAAACCAGTGTTATAGGCGTTTTATTAAGAGGGATTGTTTTGTTGAGAAGTTGACTCGATTTAAAAAAAATCGAATTGAAAACAAGCACCTAAAGTCAAAACACGTTAAAATAGGAATTTTAAAAATTAATAAATAAAAAAAAATTAAGCTACTGACAAGCAGCTGAGATTTCATGTATAAATAAAAAAATCATTCATTTCTTTCAACATTTGTTCAACAGAACATTAGAAATCATTTACCTCAAATCCCTCTTTCGTTGGCAGAGCTCCCTATGTTAGATTTTTGTCTAATTTTTTTCTACAACACTGTAGAGCATAGCAAGACGATCAATTCGAGCCAACTTATCATGGTGGAAATGAAGTATTTGGCTCGCAATTTGATAAATTCTCAATGCAAGCCATTTTTTCGCAATTCAATTTGAATTCTCATGATTTTTGAATTCCTTTCGCAGGGTTTCGATAGAAATTGGCTGGAATTATTGTTAATTGGTATATCGAGTTGAGATCAATTTGGAATAAACTCCACTGGGTTATGGTTTTGAAGAATTCAAATAATGCGATTCAATTGATAACTATTTTGGAGATGTTTTATAGTTGATATTGATTTACATTTGGTTTTTGGATGATTTGATTATTGGTTTTAATCCAATTTGACTCAACGGGTTGTGGAATATTTTGGTGTTGGTGTCAAGTGGTTTCATGGTGTTTGTTGTCGAGTATTGAGGATTTAATTGCGAAAATATTGATTTAGAGAAGTTTTTTAGTTCTAAGTAAATAGAGTTTGTCTAGTTGACAGGCCATAAGTGAAAGTTTGTAACTTCTCCATCGATGATTTGATTTGGGTGTTTGTGGAGTCTATGGAAAGTAGGAAATGAGTACTACAAGATCTTTTTGGCTATCATGACAAATATTTAGATTTTTAAGGTTAAGAAGTTACCTTAAGTTGGCTAGTTGAAAGCTATTTAAAACTGTTATATAAATTAATATTTTTGAAAACTGTTCTCAGCGTACTTTGACCGCTGTTTTTGTTGGGTTTCGTGATATGGTTTCACTTGAAGCTTGACATAATTGGGTATGTAGGAAAGTTATTGGAACCATTCTAAAGGTGATCCAATGCTTCAGGAACCTAAAAAATTAAGCTTAAGTTGGTTGTTTGTAAGGTTAACTAAATCCCATAGTAACCTTTACATTGTATTATTATAATTTTGTATAAATTGCTTTAATCCTTGATATTCCATTATTTGTTGCACATGCATACACGAATATGGAGGATAAGGGCGATTTAAGTCTCCTTATAGTACTTACCATACCGTAGTTATAGAACATTATATTATGCTTGAGGGGGTGGAGTCACTAATACTTTGCATCAAGTGATTATCATATGTTAGGGCATGTGCCCTTGGTCAATCTACAAACATTGTATATTTTATAATTTTAGTTAATAAAATAAAAGTTTTCGTTTGTTGTTTTATTGTAAGTGATTGCATGTTTAACTTATATTAAGATCCATGGGTATTTTTTTAAATACCCTAACTGTCCCTAGTCAGTCATTATACCGAGAACTTAATGAATTAAGACTAGTGTGAATCTTGATTGATGATCATGTGATGATCGTGCGTATAAGGATACGAATCAAGATCATGAGTACTTGTTAGGAAATGAGGTACTGGATCGACCCGCTATGAGAACACCATATGGATTAAGTCATATGTGTTACTCATGATAAGTATATCATTTAGTCTATCAACTTGAGATTACCATGGACTTCAATATTAGGAGCATAGTAATTTGACATAATCAAACATTGTCGTTAATTGGACAATTATAAAAATTGTGATTGGTTACCATGTGAATAATATGTGAAGGAGTGTAACTAAGATAAAATTTGGCACTCGCATATAGAGAGATATTAGTGGATCTCTCTATATGATAAAATTATAATGGCCAAGTCCATGTCAATTGATATGACTAATGTCACTCGGATGTTTTTAATTTACCTAAAGATCGAGACTAGTACGATTGAATGTTAAGGATGACTCCTATGCCTTATGTTTAATGAAAGGATATCACAGACAAAATGATATGAGATATGTTATTTATTAGGATGTATCGATTTTGAACATCTTGGAAATTGAACAATCAAATAAGGAAATCATGGATTAAGGTATGGTTTACTTTTGTAGATATAATTTAATGAAACTTATTTTCGGTCTTATTGGGGTTTTTCAAAAACCGTTTTAAATTTTTCGCTGCGTATGAACTCCAAAAACCTAACAATGGTATCAGAGCCCTAAACTCAGTTATATGAAATGTTAGCATGTTTTTTCTGATGTATATATGATATATATGTGAAGAACATGATCTTGATTGATATATATATGAAATACATATAGAATTTGGGATAATTGCAATCGAGAATTGGTGTTAAATAATATTGTTGATTCATGTATTTGATACATGCACATAATTTGATTCAATGTTAGAATTCATGTCTAGAATATTTTGATTAACATATATTTTTTAATATTGAATAATGCGAATTTTATATGTTTATGGTAGAATTCATGTTTAGGTTAATATGATTATGGTGTTGAATACATATTTCATTTTTGTTCAATAATTATGTTTGTCTCCAAATAGAAATCAAGATTAGGTTAATATGATTAATTTAATATGATTATGTTGTTAAATGTATAGTTAATATTTTGTTTCTTGATTCAATTGCTCGTTTTGTATGGATAAGAATCGAATTGATTTTTAATCATATATCTCATTATGGTTGTATGTTAGTATATTCTTATTAGATAGGAGGTAAACTCGTAATCGCATAAAAATTACAAATCCTTTAAGATAGGGGAGATATTTAACAAATTTGTGTTGGATAAGGATTCAAAGTATCTAAAATTCTAATTGTATTATAATAAGATATTAAGTTAGAAGTGGCCCCAAGTTAATTAAAAAAGTCTTAACTAATATTTTGTTAGATGTAAAATAAGGGACAGTTTTTGTCAATTGGATTGACTAAAATAATGAAAAACTTTAGGCGATTTTGTAATTTTCTAACTGGAAATTTGTTGGTGGCCATAAGATCCACTTTGAGATATGCGATACGTATCTCGAGGAAATTAAAATAATTAATCACCAATGAGTTGATCAAGAGGTGGTGATTATCTTTTTAATAGCTAGAAGATTTCCTCGAGAACGTAATACATATCTCAAGGAAGATTAAAAGAAATATATAAATGAATCATTAGATTTTCCTCTAGATTCGTATAATGCAAATCTCGAGGAAATCAAATATATATTTTCACAAACCAATAAAACATACACCGCTTTATTCAATTTAATTTTGAATCAAAATTGACCTCGAGATACGTAGTATGTATCTCGAGGAAATCAAAATGAATAATGAAAATATATCTTCAACAACCATCGTGTCCTCTATTGTTCGAACCAGAGGAAGAAGAAAAAGAATTGAATTGACAGTAAGACCGAGAGGACGAGTGGGAGGAGGAAATCGACGGAGAGGGAGAGGAAATCAATGACGAGGTGGGGATAAGGGAGTGTGTTGTTGGGTTGGTGTCATTGAGGTTGTTGTTGGGTTGTCTAGTGGCTGTTGTGGTTGTTAATGGAGGTGGGAGGAAGAGGATGACAGGGGAATGATCTCCCCTGCCCAGTCCCAACCCAAAGTTGGGGTTGGCAGCACAACCCCATTGAATTTGATATAAAAAATTGATTTCAGTTGAAACTGGTTGTTGGAGAAAGATGATGCGGTTTGACCAAAGGAACAAACCGGGTCTGGTTCAGCTTCAAAGCCCAACTAAAAAGAAAAGAAGAAAAAATGTTAGAAATTTGGAAAAAAAATTGAAAAATTGAAAAACTAAAAAAAAATATTATTTGAATTAAGTAAATAGAATTAGGGATTTTTATGAAAGTAAGGATTTTGTGATGTTCTCGAGGATTTACGCCATAAATTTTGCCTTGTAGAGCGTGTTACGAGACCAAGAAATATTTGAAATTTGAAAAATTGTTTTAAGACCTATTTTAGGTTAATTTTTGATTTTGAACCACAACTTAGAGTCAAATTTGGGATCTGAACATCCGAGGAGTTGATTTGAAGTGATGGTTTTCAGGTTGAGTAGAACCAATAAATATATAAAAAATTGGAAAAATTATATTTAAGCCTAGAAAATGTAATTTACGATGCTAAGCAATAATTGTGATTAAAAATGAAATTTTAGAATCAGATAATTTATTTTGGAAGTATTCTAGGGGTTTTGGGACACGATTGGGTTAGTTAAACTGCGACCAATAGAAAAAATTATAGAATTATTATGAAAAGTTACAGGACGTATAAATGAATTGTAGGACAACGATTGAAGCCCCATGTTGACTAGTTTATCGACTTAGAGCACAATGGAGTTGTGATATCGTGTTTATAAGGTTAAGTAAATCGCATAGTAACCTTTACATTGCATGATTATAATTTTGTATAAATTGTATTGATCATTGATTTTGCATTTTTGTTGTACAAGCATACATGGATAGAGAGGATAAGGTCGATTCGAGTCTCCTTATAGTGTTTACTTGACTATATGTACAGGGTAGAACTATATAGTGTCTACTCGATTATGTGCATAAGGTATATGAAGTTACCTGACTGTATATAAAAGTAGAACTAGATAGTGTCTACCGATTATATGTACATGGCATAACTATATTACGCTTGAGGGGCTGGAGTCACTGATACTTTGCATTACGCGGTTATCATGAGATCACGTTAAATCCATATCATACTCCTAGGGTCTATAGGAACGAGACTCATTTGCTTATCCTCCCTATGCACGAGTCCTTATTACTATTTAGTTACCACTTTTGGAGGACTTCATCTGATTGTGGTAGCATAACAGAAACGGGTTGGATTCATGGTTGTATTTAAATTTCTTGGATTATATTTTTAGTTTAATCTTTAGATTAGTTTAATCTCTTAGATTATCATGCATTTGATTATTATAGGTAACTTGATAGTGTGGTCTAACATTATCCAATTTTTATAATTGGGTAATAACAGGTTTTGCAGCGATAAGGGAAAGGGAAAGCTTTCCGACTGTTAGTGACTTGCTCAAGTCTTTTCTCTTTATGTATGCATTGTTTTTGAATCTAAAATACTATATAAATGGGTTTTTGGGTTCGCGTATGATTATGATCTCTTTTGGAATTGTTGTAATGGTGTTGGGATGGAATGGAATGTTGTGGCACTAAGGTAAAATGTTTAAAATTTTGAAAATCTGAAATAGGTAAAAATGAGTAAATAATTTTTATTATTGCAATATATATTGTTATGGGTGTATTGTGTGTCCTTCAACATTTTTACCAAGCTTAGTAGGTTTTGTTGAAAGTTTTTGAAGAATGAATTTTCTGGTGTAGGCTTATAAATAGAGGAGGTGATGCCAAATTTTTTTTATGAAATTTTATGAATTATTTAATCAATCTTACAAAACTTTGAGGTTTGAGATTTACTTTTAGAATCTTTTGGAGTGATAAAGTATTATAATTGATGATTACTTTGAACATAATTTTAATTATTTATCAATGGTGAGATTAATGCCGCTAGATTATCAAGAGATTAAGGTAATCTAGGCCGGTCAGATGCCCTAATTAGATGGGTTTAACACTTAAAAATAATAAGAAAAATCCCTAAAACTTTGTAACACTAAGTTTGGGCATTTTGGCCGAGTTAAGTGTCAAAGAAATATTTAAAATGAATAAAAGAGATTTCTCAAGGTTATTCCTTCTCATTAAGCCTTCGTGTATGGTAAGAATAAGTGACTAGGGACCTTGAGGACTAGTATAAACTTGTTTAGGACACATTGAAGTTGATATTTGGTCTAAGTTAAGTAGAAAAGACATTGAGGCAAATAGTAGAATGTATTATAATGAATTGGATAATTAAACTTAAATAAGCTCCAACACATACCTAATGAACTTAAATAGGTACCAAAGACCTTGAGTGCTAGTTTCGGGTATCAGGAGTGTAGTATGGACGAGTGAGAGCCTCGTTTAGCTTGGATATTATTGTTTGTTGAGGTAAGTAAATCAGTCAGAAAACCAATACTATTTCCTTTCACTTTCCTTATTTATTTTTGAAATGATAAGCTAAATTGTTGGACTCTAATTCCCTACCAAGTGGCTCAGGTGTTTGAGTGATTAGGCCTAATTGATTATGATCACTCGTGAGTTAAGCATTCGAGTAGCTCCCGCGATTCCTCCCGAGTTCGAATCCTTTTAATGCGAGCATCCAGGTTCACTGTGGCTTCTCAATTGGCATTCAAGTTCCATAGGTAGTAGGCATCCAAGGTCACTGTGGCCTCCTTTGGAACTCTCTCGGACTACGGCTTAGGTAAAACCAATGTTGCCAAATGAATTGGTATGGTTTGTGAGACTTCGGTCTATGGTACTAACTTTTGCACTTACACTTTTTGTTGGTGTAGAGTGTATAGACCATTCACTCCTTATCTTTTGCTTATTGGCCACTTGGTACCTATCGTTGATTATCATAGTCTATCTATCATGCACTTTACTGCTTTGTTTATCATTCTTTCATTTCCTGCTTGATCTATAGACTTATTATTTATTTTCTTGAAATATTGTTGATTTTCTATTAGATTTACTCACTAGGATTGTCTCCATTACTGGTGACAATTGCAGGTCCCTCTAGCAGTAGAGGCAAGGGGCTTGTGATCGGCGATTTTCTTTGAGCTTCCCTCAGAGTTAGCTCCTCTCTATTACTACCTGTAGGTTTTTTTTGATACTTTGGATGTACATATGAACTACACTTCTTGTTTCTTATTATGTTTTGGGATATTATGGGTTGTGAGACTCGAGATACATGTATATAAAGAGTTGATCCTTGTATTGTATGGATTCCTACTTCATGCATATATATGAAATCTATTTTTGCAGGATTTCCACATTAAGATTGTCCCAACTTTTAGTCATTAATTCTTTAGGTTGTTTTAAATTGACTAACTTCAACTGAGATTTATTAAGACTTATTTAAAGTAAATAACATACTTAATAAGCAACCAATGATTGAATGGCATGAAAAAAGATTGAGTAGGCATGCGTTGATTTCAAAGGGGTTGATCGGGAGTCCACATAGGCTTAATCTAGACAAGGCCCAGTTTATAGGGTTGGGGACGTCATAGTTTGCCCATCTGTTTGTGAATGATAAGCACTGCTAAATTTCAACCGTGAGTTCACCATTTTTGACAAACTACACCAATAGTGACTAAAGAATCATGTATCTCGATCTGACACGATCGAAGTAAGTAACTCATGGAATCTATAAACTTCCCGAAATTACAATCGAGCCATCTTTACAACATCTTTAGTATTCTATAATTCGGTGTTGGTCTTCCTATGGTGTATATATGTGTAGATTATTAAATCAAATTTCCATTTACTTTTATAGGAGTTTAGACGCGAGTAGAGACATGCCTCGAATTACATGTAGGCATGTGTGTGCTGGTGTCGGAACTGGGTAGAGAGTGATTAGTGAGTTTCAAATTAAGGTGCACATAAATTAATGAAATCAAAAGATGTGTATTAAATAATTTTGACTATAGATAAAAATCACATAAATCAAAGTATCAAAATTTATGAAAATAAACATAGACCATAGATAAGCCTTGAGATATGTGTTGAAGGAAATCCATAAGATTTATGTCAATGGATAAGCCTCGAAATAAGTTTTGGAAGGAAATCCATGAGATTTGCATCAAGATTTATTTTAGTTAGTGTGTATGTGCACACGAGCGTATAAGTGGAGATAATGAGATGATTACTGGCCTTAAATTTACATAAAGATGAACCATCAAGTAGAGATGTAAGGTTGAGATGTGAAGTTAAAATCTATAAATACATGCCTTGTTTACAAAACATGCAAAATTAGGCAATGAAACAACTAAAATTTTGAGGTGAAATACTTGATGGAATTTGAAAATTTAAGGGTTTAAGCATCAAAATTAGGTTATACAACAACAAGAATTGAAAATCAAGAACCCAGGTGAGCAAATCCATTACTATGCCCTCATTTTTCATTCATGCATGTGAAGTTTAAGTCATAAGTCGTAGGAATTTTGATAAGAAAAAAAAATTGAAGTTATTTCATCTAAGTTTTTATCAATTTGAAGACACAATTGAAGTTTCAAGTTTAAATTTTAAGTTTTTAAGATTTTAGGTCAAAATTGGGTTTTCTACATGATTTAAAGACCCAATATTTTGATATAATTAAAGTCCTTATTTTCATATACTAATTTGATGTTTAGATTCTTCATAAGATTTTACTCAATCTATTATATTGAATTTTTATTTTTAGGTGAGGAATGAATTTGTTATGAGTTTTTAAAGTTAATGAAGTTCTTGAAAACAAAAGCTGTAATTTTACATGTTCTTATTTTGAATCAATCTATGTAATTTGGCCATAATTTTCTCATTTTAAATCCATATTGACTCATTCTAGTGGCATTGAAAAGCTTAGCCATAATGCTAAAGCTTGGACCTTACTCACCATTTGAAGATTTACACTCATTCCTATTAGAAAATGCTCTACAACTTTGATGATGAATTTGAAATTTTTGAGTTTTACAATTTTTAGAATGTCCTGATGTTTTGAGCATAATGCCCTCATATCTTATTGGAAGCTCATCTTTTAGTTTGATGTTTTGGGGTATGTTTGTAATCTTCAGTAAAAAAAATGATGATTTTTAGGGCAATAGTATAGGAGAAATGAATTTTCATAGCTCCCTCAGTTTTAATCGGAATTGCACAAACCTTATAGTTTCAGAAATCTAAGACATAGCTCTAAAACTTCTTTTTGGACTATAATACATGATTTAATTATATTGATAATTGAAATCAACTCACAACTTGTTGCACCAAAACTGTCTTTATTTTAATAAAGTTGATTTCAATGTAAACAAATTATTAAGAGAGCTAATTTTAAAAATTGAACTTTAAAACCACTTAACCAACCTCAAACAAGTCAAATAAATTTTTTTAGGAAACATCAATAGCTTAGAGAGGACTTACAGAGTGTGAAACGTGAGTTTTGAGTGGTCGAGACCCGATTCATGGTAGGAATTGCATGCATTTGAGGTAAGTAAACCTATCGGGCATTTATTTCCATTTCAATTCTCTTTTATTATTGGAATACAATTACTTGGATTGTTTTACTATTTTGAGTCTCCCAATTCCATGACATGTATCAGTGTACAATCTATGTTTGGTATAAGTACTAAATTCATAGTTTTGAATTATTTTATGATGTTTTGTTCCATTTGTTTTCTTATCATTATTTGGACTCTTTGTTGTTGTTGATCTCCCGATTTATGGTTTGTGAAATAGCATTCCATTATAGTATTATCTGGTGTTGTTCACCTACATGTTCATATGTTTGTCTAATGGTCTCATTTGGGTTCATATTATAAGATGGTGTATAGTGATTGTAACGTAGTCCACACGTTTGGGATCCCTGATTTTTTAAAAGTGAGTGCGCCATACGAGGTTAGAGTCCTGGAGATGTCGGCACTCCTTTTTGGCTGATGTGACTTAACTCACGACTAAGAATATAAGCCGATGTGACAAAGCTCACGGCTGACCAAACTTCGATTTTCGTGATTATCCGATATGTTCCTTTGGGTATATTTGGTACATGTTTGCATATGTTCCTTTCAACTTTTCCTTTATTCCTAATCATATGCTTTCAATTACAATTTCTTGCATATATACATACATTCCATGGGATTGTCATCTTTTGTGACAATTGCAGATCCATCGAGTAGTAGAACGGGGAAGGAAAAGATTGTCCACTACCTCTAAGTCCTCAGTGACTGTCTACTACTTTCTTTTGTAGGTTTTACTTTTTTATATTTATTACATTTCTTTTACTTGTTTTTGGGTTTCATATTGGGTTGAGAGACTAGAATCCCCAATAGTTGCATGATATTGCCCTGATTCTCACCAATTTTGATATACATACATGTGGTCTATTTTCTAGTTTCCACATTTAGGTGTTTTATGAATGCTTCCACAATATTATTTAAGACTTTTGCTAAATTATTAAAAATGTTTAAAAAGCTTTAATTAACTCTGAAAATTATGAAAAATGAGAAATGAAAAAATGCTTATCCTGACCACAAGTTACGAGAAGAATAAAACAAAAGACTGACTAATACGTCATTAAGTCTTACGTGGATGGGATTATGGCTTAATGACGAGATTAGGCCAGATGGAGTGTTGATTAGAGGTTCAGGCCGTCACACGACATTATTTGATGTACCCTTCGAAACTTGACAAGTTTGGCAACACTACACATATCTCTCCTCGTCTTTGCGAATGGTATGCTAATAGTAGGAAACTTGAACCAATTGCAAAGTCCAGTCATAACCCATATGACCTTTACAATGTAACTTATAAATGATTTGCAATCTCGAACTGCAATTAAGAACACAAAGTTGGTTGCCTTTAAACAAATCCCATTATGCAATGCCTAATCTGTACATTCACCACTACACACTTTTGTTATTACACCAACAAAGAAAGGATCAATAACAATTAAATTAGAGAAAGATGAGAATGTTGGAACTTTCACAATCATTCGACTCAATAGAATCTTTCTCCTACTCAAAGCATCAAACCACCCTATTTGCCGCACTAGATTTATGCTTTATCATAAAAATAAACATTTCTAATACGCTACCTACAAAGTATGCCTAGCCAACAACTTATCTTGGGCGTGCAAATGTCTCAAGGCATTATAATTAGTAAACAAACGAATTCTCAATGGGACAAGTAATGACGCCAATGTTTGACTCCTCGCACCATAACATAAAAGTCCACATCATATGTATTGTAATGCAACTTAGCACCAGACAAAATTGTCGCTAAAATATGCCACAGGCCTACTATTCTGACTCAGAACAACCTTGATGCCCACTTTAGATGTGTCACAATGCAACTCAAAAGGGATATGGAAGTGCAACAACAATAATAAGGTGCATTAGTGAGTCGTTCTTTAATAAAATGAAACGCCTCCTTTACCTCATTTTTTCACACAAACTTCGCACCCTTCATACAATCTATAGCATCCCATAGCCTAATTAGGGTGATAATTGGCTTGAAACCCTAATTAAGCCATGCTAACCCAACCAGACTTAACTAGAGCTAGCATCCTTACATTCTGTACCTAATAAATTCAACCTATATATCAATATCAAATTAAGAATTCAAAATATACACAGCGGAAAATTAAAACTTTTTTGATAATTAAAACAATATACATAAATACAGAGTTTATCAAAACCCAAAACTCGATTATATAACCTCCTAACCCTGTTAATATACACCAAAGTAACTCGATAATGTATATATATACAAGAAGGTTCATTACATCGTAGAGAACATAATAAGACCCTAAAACTTCTCATATCCTTTCGATGAAGCGTTAGGCTTAGAACTTGAAATGTTGAATTTAGGGTGAGTGCTCCAACTTACTCGGTAATTAAGAATTCATAAAGCAATCAACATTCCTTATAATAATCAAGAGTAAAATGCAATAACAATATGCACTAAAGATAACTAACATAATTATGGAAAACATATAATCCAATAAATAATGGATGCAAGTCAAACTGTCAATGACTATTATACTGTGATTCCCATTTCATTTTTAAATCTAGGGTCGATTACCCATTGACACCATTAATGTGATTACTAGGCCAACACATTGGTCGATGTGTTATCTAGCCAATCCATTAATGTTTAGCAGTTCTATTCAAACCCTCTAGTTAATATGCAATCCAAGCAACATGTTTATCAAAGTAGCATTTACCATATATGTTGGGAAACCAAACCAATATCCTATATAACCTAATCTCAATTTCAAGATTTATACTTATCGATCACATTAAACATCGTTTTCTGTTTAATTAACATATTAAAGTTTACATAGGCTCCCATTCAGTAAAAAAACTATATGAACTGCATATACTAACATATCCAGACAACATAGATAAATAAGCAAATCCATACTTACCTTAATTTATTTTTTATTTCTAAATTCCCAAACTTTCCAGGTCAGTCACGCTTTCCTAAAGTTCCAACACCTATGATAAACCATTTGCGGTTAATATAGTCATAATAACCTATATTTAGAACTCATAAGTCGGTCCCTAAGACCTCAAGAAATTCTAAGCAAAATACAAAACAATTATTTTTTTCTAGGGTAGGAGCATGCTCCATTATTTAGTGGGGCATGCTCTACCAACTGGGTTCATCCCAATTAATGAAGGGAACGTGCTCCTTTGTTAGAGGGACCGTGTTTTACCTTACACTTTCTCGACAGTGAACATGGCAACAACTACTATTCCATTTCCAAATCATCCAAACAACATCCAACACTCCCAATATATCAAGGAGGGTTTCTAGTGAGGTATAAACCCATTTAGAATCATCAACAACAATTCAAAGAGAAATCATCATCTACTATTGAATTCAACTTCAAACTTCAAACTACACTTACTAAGATGATGATATCTAATCTAGTTGTGGTTTGATCTCCTCAAATCACTTCAATCAAACTCTCTGAATTAACCTTAAAACCTAAACCTTCAGTCGCTCTCCTCTTTCACTCTCTCGATTGATCATTAAATAGTGAGGATAAGTTTGAAGGTTTTAATTTTAATATATGGATTTTCTTAAGATATGCATAGCGCTATCTCGAGGCTGGTCAATGAATGATATGTTAAACTGACACCTCATAAAGTGACACACATCTTAACACCTTCAACACTTACGCTCATCTCGAGGCGATCCAATGATTCATATAATTCAAACCAAACTTATAGTTTTAATTATATATATTTATATATCAGTTATACATATATAGTTTGTGTAGTTTCTCGCCAATAAATTCATCAGACATGCTTACAAGTATTGTTGGGTGTGCACATGTCAGACCCCACCTAAATAGGGCATCTGATCGGCCTAGATTACTTTAATTCCTTTGATAAATTCATCAGACATGCCTTAACATCCCCTTCAATAAATAATTAAGATTTCTATTAGAGTAATTATCAAATAGGATTCTAAATCAACCATAAAAGGGTTCTAAAACGAATCTAGTACCTCAAAATTAGTAAAGATTAATTATATAATCCTTAAATATTCATAAAAGTTATTTCACCAGCATATCCTCTATTTCTAAGCCTACACCAGAAATCCCGGCCTTCATAAATTTTTAACAAACCTGCTCAACTTGGTGGAAATTCCAAAGTACTCACAATCCACCCCATAACAAAATCTATCCCATTAATAATGATTATTTATTCATTCTAACCTAACTCTGACTTTCAACTTTATTAAATCATTAATACCATAACTTCTCTGCATTCCAATCCATCCTAAAACCATTAAAACAATTCCAATCCTTCTCAAAACCATTTCAACGCTTTTAAAAGATATTTTAACCCCACACGAACCCAAAAACCCATTTATATAATATTTTATGTTCAAAAGTAATACAAAAATAGAGAGAAAGAAACCGAGCAAATCACCAATAATCGAAAGGTTTTCATTTCCTTTGTACTAATAAACACTGTCATTATCCAATTATAAAAATTCAATAATGTTAGATAAGTAAGTCCCACACTATCTAGTACACTTGTAGTAATCAAATACATAATCATCCATGGAATTTAAATGAACAATATAATCCAAGGAATTTAAAAGCAACCATCAATCCATCCTATTTTTGTTATCCGACCACAATCAGACGTCCGGTCTCCGAAAGTGGTAAGTAAACAGTAATAAGTACTTATACGCGTGGAGGATAACCAAACGAGTCTCGTTCCTCTAGATTACAGGAGTATGATCTTATTCAACATGATCCATGATAACCACGTGATGCAAAGTATCATTGACTCTAGCCCCTTAAGCATAATATAGTGTTCAATAACCCTGATATAGACACTTTAAGGAGACTCGTAATGCCTTACCCTCCCAAATCGTGTATGCATGTACAACAAAAATGCAATTCAAGGATCAATGCAATTTAAATGAAATATAATCATACAATATAAAGGTTACCATGAGATTTACTTAGCCTTGCAAACAACCAACTCCAAGCTTATTTTTCTAGTTTCCCGAAGAGTCGATCACCTTGAAAATGATTCTAATAGCTTCCCTGCATACCAAAGTATATTATAGGTCAAGCTTCAAGTGAAAAGATATCACGAAGCCCAATGAAAACCACGATCAAAGTACGCTTGAGATCATTTTCCAAAAATATTAATTTATATAACTATTTAAAATAGCTTTCAACTAGCCAACTTAGGGTAACTTTTTAACCTTGAAAACCTCACTATTTGTCATGATGACCTTAAAGGAACTTGTAGTACTCATGTCGTAATTTCCATAGACTATAAGAATACCCAAATCGGATCACTGACGGAGAAATCATGAATTCTCCCATATGGCATGTCGACTTGGCAACTTTATATATTTTTAACTAAAAAAACTTCTCCAAATTAACATTTTCGCAATTAAATCCTCAAAACTTGACAATAAACACCATGAAACCACCCGATACCAACACCAAAACATTTTCATAACCCGTGGAGTCAAATTGGATTAAAACCAATAATCAATATCAACTATTAAAACATCATCAAAATAGTTATTAACTCAATTCCATTAGTTCACCTTATTAAAACCCTTACCTACATCGGTGGAATTTATCCATAATTGACGCAAATCAATCTAATATACCAATTAACAACAATTTCAACAAATTTCTATCGAAACCCCGCGAAAGAAATTGAGAAAATCGCGAGAATTCAAATTGAATTTAGGAAAAATGTCGGGCATTTAGATTTTACCAAATTGCAGGCCAATGCCTCGTTTCTACCTAAAAACTTAGCTCGAACTGATCCTCTCACGATGCTCTATGGTTTTACGAAAAGAAACCGAGCAAAAACGCATGTCGGGAGCTCGCAGAGTGAAAGATCAAATTGAGAGGGTTAAGAGAAAACGTTCTGTTGAAGATAAAAAGGAATCGAGTGATTTTTATATTTTTGGTTTTTTCTTTATTTATACTGTTGAGTTTTGGGGTTCATACGCAACGGAAATTACAAAACAATTTTGACAAAAACCCCAACGGGATCCGAATCTAATTCCATTAAAAACGTTTAAACCATGAAAAACTTAATCATACCCCAGTCGCAATATACCTTTCTGAAGGTTGATCGATCTATAAGGCGCTGCCAACGACGAACGCCCTCTACCAGTAGTCCACACACGAACGGCGATCGAGATTCGAAGTGCTAGCTTCGAGAGAATACCAAATCCTTTTGTTTCTCTCCAAAACGATCCAGAGCATACCAAAAACCCTAAGTCATTTCTAAAACGAAAATAGAGTTTCGGCCTATTAATCTTTCGTGCGTGTGTTCTAACTTAAAGCGTCTATTTATAAAACCCTTGTATATAGACGGTTAAGTAAATTACACATATACCCTTACTTAAAGAAGTATAAGAGTAATACACCACAAGGATGTTTTCGTTATGAATTTTATCACATAAAATTCTTTTTTCTGAATCATCTTAAAATCTCGCAAAACCATTCTTAGTGTGCGACCCAATAGGCTCATACAACGTTGGCAGTGTACCAAAACACATTTCGGTATACAAGTCATAAGCAGTCTCTAGCAATACATTATGACTACCCAAGTTGTACGAATATCAAATCGATACTACCTAATCAATAGTGTATATAACATCCTTTTGTCACACGATATCCTTTTGATCAAACATAAGGCATGGAATTTTCATCCGACATGTTCAATCGTACTAGTCTCGATCTCTAGGTAGACTGAAAACATCCAAGTGACATTGATCAATATCAATTCACTTAAACTAGGCCTTTTAACAGTCTAACACATCGAGGGATCCACTGGATATCTCTCTTTATATGAGAGGGACAAATTCTATCTTGATTACACAACTTCATCACATTGCTCACACAAGTAACCAATCACAAATTTTATAATCGTCCTAGGTTAAAGACAACGTTTGATTGTGTCAAATCACTTGTGTTCCTAATGTTGAAGTCTCTGTAATCTCAAGTCGAGGATGGAATATATACCTATCATGAGAAACAACAATGAATTAATCCATGTGATGTTCTCATAGCGGGTCGGTCCAGTACTTTGTTCCCTAACAAGTACTCGTGATCTTGATTTGTATCCATATATGTATAATCATCATATGATCATTAATCAAGACTCACACTAGTCTTAATTCATTATAGTTCCCAGTATAATGATCGACTAAAGACATTTGTGATATTTCTGTAAATACCCATGGATCTTATTATAATGTAAACATGCAAATTGATTATAATAAACAACAAATGAAATACTCTATTTTATTAACTAAAAATATTCATAAAGACAGTTAATGGATTGACCTAGGGCACATGCCCCATCATCTCCCACTTGCACTTGGGCCAATCATACATGCATCTAATGCCTAATGATCTAACATGACCATCATGTTTTGCTTGTGGAAGAGCTTTTGTCAATGTATCCGCAACGTTGTCTTCGATGGGTACTCTGCAAATCTTTACGTCTCCCTCTCAATAATTTCTCGATGAGATGAAAACGCTTTGAGTATATGTTTGGATCTGTGGTGTGATCTAGGTTCCTTGGCTGTGCTATTGCCCCGTTATTGTCACAATACAAACAAACAGGGTTAGCAATACTTGGAACCACACCTAGTTCGAAATGAACTTTTTGATCCAAAGCGCCTCCTTTCTTTGTGCATCGGATGCCGCAATATACTCGAGCTTCATTGTAGAATCTGCCACGATCTCTTGCTTCGAACTTTTCCACTTCATGTACCCCATTCAAAGTAAACACATATCCAGATTGCGATCTAAAATCATCTATATCAGTTTGAAAACTTGCATATGTGTAACCATTTACAACTAGATCGTTTTCAAAACCTCCATAGACCATGAACGCTTCTTTAGTCCTTCTTAAGTACTTAAGGATGTTCTTTCTTGCTATCCAATGACTCTCACTGGATCGATGATATCTCGCTTGTAGTGCTCAAAGCATACGATACATCGAGTCGAGTGCATAACATGGCATACATGATAGATCCAATAGGCGATGCATATGGAATCTTATTCATACGGTCTCGCTCATCATCTGTCTTAGGACATTAAGTCTTGCTGAGACTCATCCCATGAAACATTGGCAACAATCCTCTTTTAGAGTCTTGCAAACTGAACCTATTCAACACCTTGTCTATCTAAGCACTCGACTTAGCCCGATTAGCCTCTTAGATCTATCCCTATAGATCTTTATCCCTAGGATATAGGTGCATCTCCTAAGTCTTTCATTGAGAAACACTTCCCTAACCAAGACTTGACATTCTCGCAAGGTTGGGATGTCATTTCCAATGAGTAATATATCATCAACATACGATACCGAGAAAAACAACTACACTCCCACCGACCTTCTTGTATACACAAGGCTCATCTTCGTTCCTAATAAAACCAAAATCCTTGATTGCTTCATCAAAACGAAGATTCCAACTCAGAAGCTTGCTTTAATCCATAAATGGATCTTTGAAGCTTGCATACCTTTCTAGAATTCTCAGGGATGTATAAAACCTTCGAGTTGTGTCATATACACGTCCTCAAGCAGCTTTCCATTAAGAAATGTTGTTTTTACATCCATTTGCCATATTTCATAGTCATAATATGCAAAGAATGACAATTAAAATTCTTATGGATTTAAGCATGGCTACTTGCGAAAAAGTTTCATCATAATCAACACATTGAGTCTGCTGAAACCTTATGCTACAAGTCTTGCTTTAAAAGTATGCACTTTGCCATCCATGTCGGTTTTCTTCTTGAAAACCCATTTACATCCAATGGTCTTACCACCTTCAGTAAATCAACCAAGTTCCAAACTTGGTTATCATACATGGATTGCATCTCGAGTTCATGGCACTTAGCCATTTATCCGAGTCTGGTCCGGACATACGCCTCCGATAAGTGGTGGGCTCATTTTGGTCTATAAGCAACACATCACGACTATCGATAATGAGAAATTCGAATCTCTCTCGGCTCATGTCTTACCCTACTAGATTTACGTGGGCCTTGTGTCACTTGTGGAGGTTCAACTGGTTCGGAACGTTGTTCAACTTTCAGTAGCGGTTCAGTGTTTACTTGTGATTCTTGAACTTCTTCAAGATTTATTTCTCTCCCACTAGTGTCTTTTGAAATAAACTGTTTTTCCATAAAGGCACCATACCGAGCAACAAACACTTTGTTCTCAGCGGAATTATAAAAGTAATATCTTTTTGTTTCCTTAGGATACCCCACAAATAAACACTTGTCAGATTTTGGTGCTAGTTTTTCTGAGACTTGTCACTTTAAGTAAGCCTCACTACACCAAATCTTAAGAAAAGACAAACTAGGTCTGTTCCCGTACCATATCTCATATGGTGTTTTATCAACCGCTTTAGAAGGAACTCGATTTAGAGTGAAAGCTGCAGTTTGTAATGCATAACCCCAAAAGGATAATGGAAGATCTGCACGACTCATCATAGATCGAACCATATCTAATAAGGTTCGATTTCTCCTTTCAGAAACTCCATTCCATTGTGGAGTTGCTGGTGGAGTCGATTGGGAGACAATCCCACAATTTCTAAGATGATCATCAAATTCTTGGCTTAAATACTCACCACCTCGATCTAATCGAAGTGTTTTGATAGTTTTACCAAGTTTTTTTCTGCACTTCATTTTGAAACATTCGAAACATCTCAAATGATTCAGCTTTATGTTTCATAAGATATACATAACCATATCTGCTTTGAAATCATCGATAAATGTAATGAAGTGCTTGATAACCTCCTCTAGCCATTGTGTTTATAGGACCGCATACATCAGTATGTATTAGACCCAATAAATCACTTGCCCTTTCACTGTGTCCAGTAAAGGGACTTTTAGTCATCTTGCCCAATAAACAAGATACGCATGTTTCATATGTTTCTAAATCAAATGAATCTAGAAGTCCATCTTTATGGAGCTTCGTTATGCGTTTCTCATTTATGTGCCCGAGACGACAATGCCAAAGATAGGTTTGATTCAAATCATTTGACTTGAATCTCTTTGTATTTATGTTAAAGACTGGAGTATCAGTGGACTTTTTCATGCTTAGAATATAAAGACCATCATACAAATCAGCATTTGCAAAAAATATGCCTTTACGAGAAATGGAACATCTATTATTTGCAATAATAAAATCAAAACCATCCATATCCAAACATGAAACAGAAATGATGTTTCTGCTCAAGGCAGGCACAAAATAACAATTATTTAAAGTTAAAATAAGTCCACTAGATAAAACTAAGTCATATGATCTAACAGCCAGGGCAGCAACTCTTGCTCCATTCCCTACGAGGAGGATGACTTCTCCTTTCTTCAACTTTCTACTTCTGGTGAGTCCCTGCACATTTATACAAATGTGAGATCCACATCCGTATCTAATACCCAGGAATCACTAGTAGATAAATTAATTTCAATAACATAAATACTGTAGTGGTAGTCGCACTACCCTTTTTCTTCCTTAGATCTTCCAGATAGAGTTTGCAATTTCGAACAAATGTCCAGTGCATAACAAAATGACAATTTCCTTCTTTTTCTTTTGGGTGTTTTGAAGCGAGGAACAGTGGGGCTTGACTTGTTCCACAAGCTTTGACGACAGTGCGGCAACGGCCTTGGCAACTCTAGCCTTGCCTTTGCCTTTCTTCTTCATTCCCTTTCCTTTTGGACCATCAACACATTACTAGAAGGTTTCTTGATATTTTGTTCAGCGAGTTTTGAGCATCAAATGCAACTCGAAATTGATTTCTCCGTATTATTCATTGTAGTTCATCACAAATTGTGAGTAACTCTCTGGTAATGAATTCAAGATCAAATCCGTAGCCAACTCTTGGCTTATGGGAATCCGAGTCTATCAAGTTTGGTCAACATAGCCCTTCATCTTCGAACATGAGGACTAACGATGCACCCTCGGTCATCTTGCAAGAATGTAGGTTTTCGATTGTCTCGAACCTTTCTTGCCTAGCTTGCTTTGTTGGAACATTTCCTTCAGCGTTATAGCCATGTCGTAGGCTTCCATTAGTTCCATGTCCTTCGAAGTTCGGGAACCATAGTTGCCGACATAATACATGCAACATCGTAGAATCGTTGACATGCTTACTATGCGCATCCTTCACAGCTTTCGTAACATTGGCTGGTGGGTCCTCAGGGATTGGAGCATCCAGGACATACAACTTGCGTTCATGCTTAAGAACAATTCTCAAGTTTCTAAACCAGTCAAGAAAGTTAGTCCCAGATAGCTTATCCTTCTCAAGGATGGATCGCGGTGACAGGGGATTATTGTTACTTGAAGAGGCCATTGATCTACAATAAAGATTATGCAAAGTTTATTTTAGTATAGAGGAATAGACTCCCACTAAATTAACAACCCTCCTAAAACATACTTGTTTATTAAGAGGACTAAAATCCATATTTCACCTAATTCTATGACAAATATGGCATGAAACACGAGAACTAGATTATTTAGGTAGGTAATGAGTTACCAATTACATCTTATGTAATTTTTAGATCCTTTTATGAGATACGGGACATCTTATGTCTTAGCATGTTTTTATCTCATCATTTGCCTAAAGCTCAAAACTATTTTGATGGCTTTATTAAGTCGGACCATTTTAAACATTTAGGTAACTCTTACCCAACTTGTCTCACCAAGATAACACAATACACCCAGCTATGGCTGAAACTATATTAGCGTGATCGAGGCCTTTGACAAGTGTTTAAAATGGATGACATGAGACTTAAACTTTACTAGAGGGATTTTATTCAGTTTTAGTGATTTTTATGTAAACAATGAAATATCATATATTCTATTGATTTGTTAAATCAATAAACAATTTGGAAATTTTTATACTATTCACTAATAAAAGAATTTTCGTGCGCTAGGATTAGTTAGACGGCGGTCCCGCTGGCCGGTCAGCTAATCATCTTATCCAAAATTACCCCTTAATTTGGAAATTATCCAAAATCACTAAACAATTTGGAAATTTTTACTATACTAAATTTACCCCTTAATTTATCCAAAATTAAGTCAATTAAAACATTTTAATTAACCTGGGCCCACATCTAACTAATCATCTTATCCTAATCCAATTAGGACTTTAGATATTTGAATCCTAGCATATCACCAATAACAAAATTCTTGATATTTATCTCCTATCCAATAGGGATAACGAAACCAATTTTGATTATATCTCATAGTCTAATTTGTTATCTATCTTTATCAAATAGAAAGTTCATAACAAAATAGATATAACGAGATAAATAAACAATTTCAAAAATTAATTATTTGCAATTTCGGTCCTCATCCAGATAATCACAAATATGTCATTGAATCACGAACTACTATCCCAATCGAACCTAATCATATTAGTTTCGAATTAATATTCAGCCTTATACAATTCAAGAAACGTAAGACAATGTAACCTAAATATGCATACTGAATTACAGAGATTTCATCCATGCATCAATACACGAAAAATAAAGATTATACCTAATGGTGTCATGGATCGCAGAACACGAAATTCTATTCATTGAAATTATTTGAATTAACCTAACATGGTTACTAGCATGTAAGAAACTGATTTTAATTAAATCACGAAAATATGTATCATATACACAAAACATGATAATAAATCTCACAGGAAACTTTGGTATATCACATATACATTAACTATTAACATGCTTTCAATCATATATCATGTATATATCAGAAGAAAACATGCGATGAATTTAATGGAATCAAACTCGAAGGCTCTGATACCACCGTTGAGTTTTGGGGTTCATACTCAGCGGAAATTACAAAACAATTTTGACAAAAACCCCAATAGGATCCGAATCTAATTCCATTAAAAACGTTTAAACCATGAAAAACTTAATCATACCTCAGTCGCAATATACCTTTCTGAAGGTTGATCGATCTATAAGGCGCTGCCAACGACGAATGCCCTCTACCGGTAGTCCACACACGAACGACGACCGAGATTCGAAGTGCTAGCTTCGAGAGAATACCAAATCTTTTTGTTTCTCTCCAAAACGATCCAAAGCATACCAAAAACCCTAAGTCGTTTCTAAAACGAAAATAGAGTTTCGGCTTATTAATCTTTCGTGCGTGTGTTCTAACTTAAAGCGTCTATTTATAAAACCCTTGTATATAGACGGTTAAGTAAATTACACATATACCCTTACTTAAAGAAGTATAAGAGTAATACACCACAAGGACGTTTACGTTATGAATTTTATCACATAAAATTCTTTTTTTGAATCATCTTAAAATCTCGCAAAACCATTCTTAGTGTGCGACCCAATAGGCTCATACAACGTTGGCAGTATACCAAAACACATTTTGGTATACAAGTCATAAGCAGTCTCTAGCAAGACATTATGACTACCCAAGTTGTACGAATATCAAATTGATACTACCTAATCAATAGTGTATATAACATCCTTTTGTCACACGATATCCTTTTGATCAAACGTAAGGCATGGAATTGTCATCCAACATGTTCAATCGTACTAGTCTCGATCTCTAGGTAGATCGAAACATCCAAGTGACATTGATCAATATCAATTCACTTAAACTAGGCCTTTTAACAGTCTAACACATCGAGGATCCACTTTGGATATCTCTTTATATGAGAGGGACAAATTCTATCTTGATTACACGACTTCATCACATTGCTCACACAGTAACCAATCACAACCTTTATAATCGTTCGGTTAAAGAAAACGTTTGATTGTGTCAAATCACCGTGTTCCTAATGTTGAAGTCTCTGGTAATCTCAAGTCAGAGGACTGTAATATATACCTATCATGAGAAACAACAATGACTTAATCCATGTGATGTTCTCATAGCGGGTCGGTCCAGTACTTTGTTCCCTAACAAGTACTCGTGATCTTGATTTGTATCCATATACGTATAATCATCATATGATCATTAATCAAGACTCACACTAGTCTTAATTCATTTGAGTTCCCAGTATAATGATCGACTAAGGACATTTAGGATATTTCTGTAAATACCCATGGATCGTACTATAATGTAAACATGCAAATTGATTATAATAAACAGCAAATGAAATCCTCTATTTTATTAACTAAAAGTATTCATTAAGACAGTTAATGGATTGACCTAGGGCACATGCCCCATCATATACATAAACCCTCAGTTACTTATCAGTAACTTAAGTTATTTTTATTTATTAATTCCAAAAATCCTTATTTTGACGTGTTTTGACTTTAGACGTCCGTCTTTTATTCAACTTTTCAACAAATTGAACAAAACTTTCGACAAAACGGTTCACCTTCATGAAATGTCCATAACCCAAAAATCTTAACTTTGTCCATGACATACGAAACCATTATGGACTAATCCTCTTGCCATACTTATCTAAGCTTACACTAGTTTGGACCAATTCTCAACCTCGACTACTGTCATCCTACACCAAACTTGAAACAAGATCTCATATAACTTCGTCTCGTTTCACACTACCTCCAATCTTGACTTACATGCAAACCGATATAAACCTCCACATCAGCTCGTTGAGTCCATTCATAGGCCAAATTTTGAATTTTGAATTTAAATTCAATTATTCATTGCGAAATCCGAAACTAATATTTATGATGATATTTTCACTATCTCAACACCTGTGTCTCAACACGAATCTCGAGATAAAACCCCGCGAATCTCAAATTTACTTAATCACCTGAATTCTATAAAATAAAATAACATATACTATACAACACTAGGCAAAACATCACATATTAATAAAATTAATTATAAATCTCAAATTCACCAGTGTTTAATTCTCGACGCACGACCAAAACCATAATTAAGCTTCCTTAATCCCAGATTAACCGTAATTACCAATTTAAAAATTTAAGATTTGACAATCTTCCCAACTAATAAGAATTTTGTCCTTGAAATTAAAACTTAACCAAATCTACCTGAACTTAAAGAGATTCAGAAAATGCTCTCTCATACACGCCTTTCGTTTTCATGTAAGCTCTTCATACAATACGTTACTCTACAAATCAAACTGATTCCATTCAACTATACGATGTGAATCAGATTCTTTCCGCCTGAACATAAATGTGTGAAATACATTTTACAATCTTAAATGACCATATAAATAAAAAAAAAGTGCTTTCCTTTCAGTCCCAACTTGTAATGGCCTTTTGCGAGGGAAGACTTTTAGATACACCTAATTAATTTAAGTATATATCACAAATTGGTGATAGAGATCATAATAACTTTTGCTATCTTTTATAACTATTTTCAATCCTAGATGGATTTTCTACACAACCTCAATGTAATATCCAACCATTCTATGACTCTAACTCCACCCGATCCTTCGGTTCAACCATATTTACAAGAGATCGATAAGGTATCCCATACCATGCCTAAAACGAGTCATTTTAATACACAATTAATAAAAATTATTATAAAGGAACTCACATAACGATATGTATTTTCCCATGAACTTCCAAATACTAGTACACAAGCCCCGGGCATGTCTCCCGGGACATAAATCCACCTTTCAGTTTAACCATCCATCCGAGGGTGAAATACAAAAATGAAATAAAACTGAATGACGAAATAATTCTTGTATGTCCTGCCACAACTTTCACGTGTACCAAGCATCAAAATAAGAAAATATCATCAGTGACACTCCATACAAGTGAGCCACCTCTCTCCTACACAACAAGCTTAGCTATGTAAAGGCAACCGAAATATACATAGAAAGAACATGAGCAGACTTTACCAATCCTTCAATAATAATTCACACCACATCATGTTTCTCTTAAGAAATAGGCAAATGAATAACAAATTCTATCACGATATATTCCCATTTTCTTACAAGTATTGGAAGTAGCTGCAACGTATCTCTAGGTTTCTACTTGTCGGCCTTAAGCTATTGACAAATCTCACATTTTCTCACATAATCACGTACATCAGCTTTCATCTTTGGCCACCAATACAATCACCCATGTCATAACATGTTTCGGTTCTACTCGAATGAATGTTAAATCTAAATCGATGAGATTCTCTCAATATCTCATTCTGAATCTCATCCACCGATGGAATCCACAATCTGCCTTTAAACCTCAAAATTTAATCCGCAAAATCAACTCGATCTGGATTATTACTATTATCAGTAAACCCCTTAAACTTTTCATAATCCACATCACTTTGCTGACACTCTATTACTTCTTAAATAGAGATGAGTTGTAATCTAAACCGAGCACAAGTTTGTTCATCATCAACCTTAAAAACCTCAGACAAAATCATAGCAATGAACTTTTCGAGCAACTCAAACTTATATGTTAATCGACTATTGCTCACAATGTTTCAACAGTCCTCATTCTCAATGCATCGGCAACAACATTAACTTCACTTGAATGGTATTTAAGACTAAAATTAAAGTTTTCTAACGTTCAACTATTATTATTATTATTATCTCAAATTCAATTTTATTTGAGAGAACAAATAATTCAAACCCTTAAGATTTGAAAATAACATAAAACTTCCCCTATATCTCCACAGCTTCAAAACAAACATAAACGCCACTAATTTCAAATCATAAACAAAATAATTCTTCTCGTGAATATTTAATTGACAAGAAGCCTAAACAATCACCCTTCCATTTTGCATGAACACACAACGTAAACCCAGTTTCTATGCATCAGTCTAAAATGTAAGCCTTTTCCTCGCTTTAGGGAATACAAGAACTGGTGTTGAAGTCAAACGCTTCTTTAATTTCTCAAAATACAACAATGCATTCATTTGACCAAATAACTAGAATATTGTTCTGAGTTAATTTAGTAACTGGCGCAACTATCTTTGAAAATCTTTCACAAATCGACAATAATCGCCAACCAATCCTAGAAAACTTCGTATCTCCATCACTTTGATAGGTTCTGACTAACTAATAATAGCCTCATTCTTGGTTGTATCTATCCAAATTCATCTCATACAAACCATATCACCCAAAAACTTCTCTCTCAGACTACTAAAATTCGCATTAGCTAAACTTAGCATGCAGCTTATGATTTCTCAAATTTTAAAGATTAAATTTAAGATATTATTCATGATCCTAATGAGTCTTAAAGTATATCTCGATATTATCAATGAACATTATCACAAAGTGATCCAAACAAAAACTCAACACTTTTTGCATCAAATCTACAACCATTGCCGAAACATCAATCTGCCTAAATGACATAATTTTAAACTCAAAGTAACCATATTTGATATTAAATGCAGTTTTTTGTACATCATCTTCCCAAACTCTCGACTATAACCTTAATGAAAATAAATCTTTGAAAAGAGTTTTGATCTAGTCAGTTGATCAAACAAATCATTAATTCGAGGCAACATATATTTATTCCAAACAATTACTATGTTTCACTGTTTATAATCAATGTAGAGACTTGAATTACCATTCTTCTTTTTCACAAAAAGGACTATTGCACCCCACAACGACTTACCTCGATGAATAAACTCCTTCATCCATCAACTTTCTCTAACTGATACTGCAACTCTTGTAATTCCTTTGGAGATATCCTATAGGACAACATAGTTATTTGTATAGTTCCAAAACCAAATCAATAATAAAATCAATCTCTATTAGAGGTAGAACTCTTGTTAACTCATCAAAATACATGTCCATGAATCCACAACCACAAGAATCACCTCCAGTTTAATTTTAAATCTTCCCTCTTTACTATAGTTCTAGTAAGAATTTCAATTTCTTCGTAATAACTAGATAATCCAGTATCAACAACACTTGAAACTCCAATAACTATAACACACAAAATCAACAACCATTTTGTGTCCAAAGATCTCAACAACATATTTCTCATTCATTAAGTGAGGATCCACCCTATACCCAATTACTATGTTAAGTATAAGATGAATATGGATTCACATTAGAGTTAAACCTAACTCAATCACCGTACAACCACAAACTAAAATCGAACCTTCAATATGATTAGTATTTGTACTTGAGTCTTATTCAGTCACCACCTGAATATATTCCCTGATATGTTGTTGAGTCTGTGACACACAAAATGATGCTCAAAAAATTTATGGACACGTCTCTTGTAATGTTTTTTTTCCATACCAAAAACACGTAATCACACTCAGATTCTCGCAAATAGTCTCGGCTAATGTGACCCTATTCTCAAACCTAAAACATGTCACTCTAGGTTTATTACTTACAAAAGATTCCTAAATAGGTGTCAATATTTGATTCGAGGCCTACCTCCCTGAGATTCTCGACCCTTACCTTCATTCCTCTACAACTAAGGTATACCTTTTCGATCTGAAGAATGAAAAATATGTTTGTGTCATCTCAACTAATCCTCAAATCTTTCATTTTCTCTAGGAACTTAAGGTCAAACCTAAAAGGAAAATATTTTTTACCCATAAAACTTAATTCTTGTCCAGACTCGATGATTCCTTTATATCATCGTGATTCGTGCTGAAAACTTGTATAGTCATATAGGTGTTGGCCCTATCTCGAACCTTTTGTAGAATGTTCAGTTTAATCCTTAATATAATGGTACCAAACTCTTCGTACTTTTCCTCCCGTGACATTCCACTATTAATGAATGTATCAGTTTGAACCAAAAACTACAACAACTAATTCAACTCTCGGACGAACTGCAATGGTAGTCTCCTCTTCCCATTGAAGTGAAATTAGGAACTTTTTGGGCCACATAACCATAAATTCATGTGCTACCACCTGTGCTCGTAAGGTATTCATCCATTCTAACATTTTCATAACCAAAATTTCAAACGTATTTGAATCCATATAATATGGATCCCTATTATCCTCATTAGATCCCTAATCCAGCTTTTCTTGCTGTACACTAATAATTTTTCGCAACAAAAATTGCAAGAAAAGTGGTTCAACAAGTCCATATCCATCGATATCTCGATAATAGAAAACATACATAACACAATCATAAAGTCTTAAAATTTTTTAACCCCATTCCATCGCGTTAGATCCCTAATCCAGCTATTGCTGTACACTAATAATTTTTCACAACCAACATTGTCAGAAACCACCTAATCAGGGCATCTAACCGACATAGATTACCTTAATTACTTTGATAATCTAGCAACCTTAACTTCCACTTCAATAAATAATTAAAATTTATATCATAGTAATCATCAAATATGATTCTAAATCAACTACAAAGGGATTCTAAAATGAATCTTGTACCTCAAAATCAGTAAATATTAAATTTACAATCCTTAAATATTCGTAAAACATTTTTTCCAGCATCTCCTCTATTTTTAAGCCTACACTTAAAATCTCGGCCTTCATAAATCTTCAACAAATATGCTCAACTTGGTGGAAATGCCGAAGGACTCATAATCCACCCCATAACAAAATGTATCACATTAATAATGATTATTTATTCATTTTAACCTATCTCAGACTTTCAACATTATTAAATCATTAATACCTTAACTTCTTGGCATTCAATCCATCATAAAGCCATAAAAACAATTCCAATCATTCTCAAAACTATTTCAACACTTTTAAAACATATCCTAACCCCACACGAACCCAAAATCCCATTTACACAATATTTTATATTCAAAAGTAATACAAACATTGAGAGAGAAACTGAGCAAGTCACTGATAATCGAAAAGCATTTCCTTTCCTTTGTTACCGCTAAAACCTATCATTATCTAATTATAAAAGTTCGATAATGTCGGATAAGTAAATCTCACACTATCAAGTACATCTGTTCTAATCAAACACATAATAATCCAAGGAATTTAAATGAAAAATATAATCTAAGGAATTTGAATACAACCGTGAATCCATCATGTTTTTGTTATCCGACCACAATCAAACGACTGATCTCCGAAAGTGGTAAGTAAATAATGATAAGGATTCATGTACGTGGAGAATAACCAAGCGAGTCTCGTTCCTTTAGATTGTGGGAGTATGATTTGATTCAACATTATCTCACAATAACCATGTGATGCAAAGTATCATTGACTCTAACCCCTTAAGCATAATATAGTGTTCAATAACCCCGATATAGACACTATAAGGAGACTCGTAATGCCTTACCCTCCCAAACCGTGTATGAATGTATAACAAAAATGCAATTCAAGGATCAATGCAATTTAAATGAAATATAATCATACAATGTAAATGTTACCATGAGATTTACTTAACCTTACAAACAACAAACTTCAAGCTTAATTTTTGAGTTTCCCGAAGCGTCAAATCACCTTGAAAATGATTCCGATAGCTTCCCTGCATATCCAATTATATCAGCTTTGAGTGAAACGATATCACGAAACTTAGCTCGAACTGATCGTATCGCGATGCTCTATGATTTTGTGGAAAGAAACCAAGCAAAAATTGGATGTCGGGAGCTCGCGGATTGAAAGATTGAATTGAGAGGGTCAGGAGAAACGTTCAGTTGAAGATATAAGGAATTGTTTGATTTTTGATTTTTGATTTTTTCTTTATTTATATACAAACCCTCAACCGCTTGGTAGCAACTTAATTTCTTTTTATTTATTCATTCTGACGTGTTTTGACTATCGGAGCCCATTTTCTATTCAACTTTTAACCAAATTGAACAAAACTCTTGATAAAACAATTAATTCTCATGAAATGTCCATAACACTGGTTTTGTTCACACCAAAATCCAAAAAATCTTAACTTTGTCCATGACATACGGAACCATTTTGGATCAATCCTCTTGCCATACTTATCCAAACTTGCACTAGTTTGGACCAAATCTTAACCTCGACTACTGTCAACCGACATTAGACTCGAAACAAGATCTCTCACAACTTTATCTCATTTCACACTACCTCCAATCTCAACTTACAAGTAAACCAATGAAAAATCCCCACATCAACTTGTTAATTCCATTATAGGTCCAAATTTTGAATTTTGAATTTAAATTCAATTATTTGTCATAAATTCTAAACTAATATTTACATCAATATTTTGACTTTCTCGGCACCCGTCTCGACACGTATTTTGAGAAAAAATCCCACAAATCTCAAATTTACTCAATCACTCAAATTTCAAAATATAAAATAATATATAATACACAACACTAGGCAAAACGTCACATATTAATAAAATTATTTATAAATATCAAATTCATCAGTTGTTAATTCTAGACTCGCGTCCAAAACCATAATTAAGCTTCCTTTATCTCGGATTAACCATAATTATTGATTTAAGAATTTTGGGATTTGAAAGCAAATTCATTTCACGACCCCCTCGTCGCACTTGATGTACCGACAATTTATTAATTAATTGTTTACTTTTCGATCATAGGCTTGTATGTAAATTCTCTTTTTATACTATAACTTATAAATTCACTAAATATTCCAAAAAAATACAAATCATCACACAAACCTACACACACGATAATCAAGGTACGCCACACTACCATGAGTCTAACTTGGATTAATTAAGATTCAAGTTAACACTTATCACCAGCTTAAGATAATGGAATGTTATAGTCTCCCCAAGTTAAAGCAATTTCATCCTCAAAATTAAAGTAAACGTAAATTACATGTAGTTTCGAAGAGAAACGAAAAATGCTTTCTCGTATATGACTCCCGCTCCCAAGTTAACTCTTCATCTCTGTGGGATTTCCATTTCACCTTAATCAAAGGAACCTCTTTGGTTCTCAGTCGTAAGATAAGTTGTCCTGAAGATCAAATTCATTCCAATCAACCCTTGGAATGAAGTGAGTCTTCGTTTTGTGAAGCATATACATGTGGAAGACATTATGAACTCCATCTAGCGGAGAAGATAACTCTAACCTATAAACAATGGGAACACCTCTTTCCTGCACTCTGAACGAACCAAGATACATTGGAGCTAGCTTACCTTGCAATCCATACTTTTATAGCCCTTTCATAAGTGGGAGTTTCAATATAACATCGTCCTTTAAACTCCAAAAACCTAATATGTTTGTCGACATATCTCTTTTGTCTTAACTGCCATAGTGAAGCACTGGAGAATATGTTGAATTCTCTTTGCGTAGTCCTGAATCAACTCCAGCCCCAATTAAATTGTATTTCCAACCTTTGCCAACCACCCAAGCGAATGACAAGGTCAATGATACAAAGCTTCAAAAGGAGCCATTCCAATACTAGCCTCACAACTATTATTATAAGAGAACTCACACAAAGGAATGTATTTCTCCAAGTTACCACCAAACTCCATGATACAAGCTCGAAGCATATCCTCTATCACCAAAATCGGCCACTCAGTCTGTCCGTAAGTTTATGGATGGTATTTCATACTGAGGTTAAGAACAATTTTCAGCTTGTCTCTACAATTCACTCCATAGCTTGGATGCGAATCTCAAATCTCTATCAGAAGTAATTGACATTGGAACTCTATGAAATCTCAACACCTCGCACATGCACACCTTACATAATCGATCAAAAGGATCTCGCATGGAAATTAACAAAAAACGCGTAGACTTCATCAACCTATCAACTACAACCCATACCGCATCGTGTTTAAGCCGACTCAAAGATAAAACGAAAACAAAATCATCTATATATGTTCCTATTTTCACTAAGGAACAAGTAGAGAATGAAATAACCATCCAAGTTTTCTATGCTCAGCCTTTATTTGCCGACATATACGAACTCAACAATATCAGTCTTCATCCTATGCCACCAATAAATACGCTTCATATCGTGATGCATCTTAGTGTTACTTGGATGAATAGAGTAAAGAGATCTATGGGATTCCCATAGCAATTCCTGCCTCAACTGATCCTGAGCTGGAACCCACAATATATCCCTAAACCAAAATGTACCATCACAAAAACTAACCAATCAGGATGACCTAGACTAGTACCTAACCTCTGATGCACTATATTATCCTAATCATCTTTCTAACAATCAATCACCTGATGAATCATCTCCAGTTTAGCCTGAATCCGAGCTTAGAAGAATAGATAAGTAGCTCTATAACTAGCTCTCTTAGTTGATGATGTGTCAGCTGGACTTTCACGAATCATCATCATAGATGCTTCCTCAAGAAAACTAAACTAAGAAGTTCTAGCAGTAGCAACATTCTCTTTGCCTATTCTTCTAATACTTAAGGCATCATCAAGCACATTTCCCTTGCTTAAGTGGTACTCTATAGTGAAATCATATCCTTGAAGAACACGAGCCATCTATGCTACCTTATATTCAATCTACTTTAAATAAATAAGTAGTTCAGACTCTTATGATCCAAAAATATTGTAAAGTTCTCACCATACAAGTAATGCCTCCAAATCTTTAAAGTAAAAATAACGTCAGCTAGCTCAAAATCATGAATTGGGTAATTTCTTTCATGAGTCTTGAGTTGCCTTAAAGAATAAGCTACAACTTTGCATTCCTGCATTCACACATAACCTAAGCCTGAATGCAAAGCATAAATATTAATCACAAACTCCTTCCCCGATTCAGGTAATGCAATAATATGCGTCGTAGTTAAACTATTTTTTAAATCCTTAAAGGTACCCTTGCATTCGTCAGACCAAACAAAGTCATCGTTTTTATGTTAGTCAAGTTATTGGCAGCAAAATACAAAAGAAACCATCAACGAATCATCTGTAATAACCAAGTAACCCCAGAAAGATCCGAATTTCTGACACTGTGGTAGATTAGGCTAATCTTGAATTGCCATAACCTTCGCTGGGATATACCCTCAACATTAACCACATGTCTAAGAAATCTGACCTTTAAAGACCAAAACTCGCACTTATTAAACTTGGCGTACTACTTATTATCCCTTAGAGTTTGCAATGTAACTTTGAGGTGGTGCAACTCCTCTTCTTGAGTCTTCGAATAGATCAAGATATCATCATAAACATGATGATGAACTGGTCAAGATAGGGTATAAACACTCTATGCATCAGGTCCATAAATATATCAAGAGTATTAATGAGCCCAAACGACATCACAATGAACTCGAAGTGCCTATAGCGAGTGTTGAAAGCTGTATTTGAGATATCCTCGTACCTGATCCTCAGTTGAAAATAACTTAACCTCAAATCAATCTTCAAGAAATATCTGACACCCTTCAACTGATCAAATAAGTCATCGATCCTGAGTAATGGATATTCGTTCCTAATAGTCACTCGATTAAGTTGTCTATAATCAATGCATATACATAGGGCTCCATCTTTCTTCTTCACAAAAAGAATTGGTGCTCCCTACGATGGCATATTAGGATGGATAAATCCTTTCTGTAACAACTCTTCAAATTGACTCCGCAACTCTCTTAACTCATTTGATGTCATATGATATGGAGGAATAAATATAGGTTCTGGCACTTGGAATAAGATCAATGATAAAATCAATGACACGTGGTGGTGAAAGTTCAAGCAAGTTAGATGGAAAGATTTCTGTAACAACTCTTCAAACTGACTCCGCAACTCTCTTAACTCATTCGATGTCATATGATATGAAAGAATAAATATAGGTTTGGCACCTGGAATAAGATCAGTGATAAAATCAATGACACGTGGTGGTGAAAGTCCAAACAAGTTAGATGGAAAGATTTCTAGAAATTCACAAACCATAGGTATCTCACAAACCCTAAGTCTCTGACCAGGCTCTCTAAGTGTAACAACCCTTGCCATAACCTCTAAATCTTGAGGAGTAGCTTCCCTTCCATGAGTTGTAAGTCATGAAGGATTATAGCCTTTATAGACTATATTTTTATAAAGGGGATCTAAAAGATCACCCTATTATGAAAATAGTCAATAATGGCATGGTATGATGATAACCAACCCATCCTTAGTAGTGCATCATATTCTAGGAACTCCATTACCCTCAAATCAATTAGAACTTCATTCTCCCAATTTTGACTACACATCCCTCACAAATCAGGTTAAGACAAACCTTTTCAGTCACTGTTGTGCTTAAAATCAATAATGCATTGGCTCTAACTTGTATTAATCTCAACTTATCTACCATTGCACCTACAATAAAGGAAACTATAAAACCAGCATCAATCAAGACTTGCATATCTCGACCACGAATGTTTAAAACATCTTCCACAAGCCTCCTATTAGCCTCTGGATTTGTCTCAGCAACTGCATGAGTTTGTCCTTATACTAGTTGTGATATACTACCTACCGATGCAGGTGGTGGTATAGAACAATCTCTATAAATATGCCATGTCTACCCACATCGATAGCATGTCGTAGAAGCACTTTGAGAAAATCAGCTGGCCTGTGGAACATGCCCAAATCTAATCAATTTTTGTAATTACTACGTCTTAATCTTGCCTTTACTTCCATATTAAGGCTGTGGCAAAAGTTGTTTGGCCTATGAAGCCTGAGAAACATGTGGAATCTATGCATTAACAAATGTCATCCATGCAGACCATGTCTATGTAGCTGCTCTAGTTGCATTCCTCTATCTCTTTGATGGACAAAAATAAACAAATTATTAGGTTCTATGACTCTTAAGGAACTGTGGTATTAGTGGTGTATAGATACTGCTTCGGAGGGTTTGGCTAACATGGCTGCTTCCACCTCCATCGCACTCTCAAATATAAAAGCATTGCTAGTGCGAGGATGAGAGGAAATAACAACAAGAATCTTATAATTCACTCCACTGAGAAAAAATCTATCTTATGCTCCTATGACTCTACCATCTCAAGAGCAAACTTGCTCAACTCAGTGAACCTCCTCTTGTATTCTCGTACAGACTTAATACCCTATTTCAACTGAATAAAGTCAGTATTCATCTTTTTTGACTAATTTAGGGAAGTACTCTATGTAAAATACGATCTTGAACTGCGCCCAAATGGTGACAATCTTCTTTTCTTTCTATAGGGAACTCCACCACTTTTGAGCAGAATAAACCAATAATAAAGTGACCGATTTAACTTTAAATCACTCTTCAACATCCACAACAACAAATCATTGCTCCATCTCCAATATCTAGGTCTCAGCTAACCCTTCCTCCATAGTGATGTTAAACCTCATAATGTCATATTTCATAAATTTCTTGTGGATTTTGAGAAATGCAACTTTCTCAAAATTAATTGACATCATGATAGTTGTCTCAGCTCCTCCTTTAGCTCTACTAACCATGAGACTGGTTGCAGGTTGCGCTTCAAGTCTTTGTACTAATGGTCCTATCTGAGCCATTAGCGTTACCAAAAGCTTAACCTAAGACTCCAAAAGTTCCCTCATTTACCGCTCCATTCTAGATTTTCATTGATCCTCAATTTCCTTGTTACCCTGAGGTCCAGGTCTCTTCGAACCCTCTCCCTGATCCACCATTAGATTATGAAGTCAAAAGAGAGAAAACAATTAGGGTAACATTCACAGAAGATAAGGAAATCATATCTATGCAATAGATAATAATGAGTGCAACAAATAACATATAATAAAGTTTTCATTTTCATTTTCCCCTCGAAACCTCGATGAAAATCATTTATCATACCCCTGAGCTTATTCATAGCTCGAGGCAACTTTCAAAATTACTAAACTTAGGTTCTGGTACTAAGGTACATCAGAAACAATACCTTTAAGATTCAATACTAAATTGTATCCAAGTTATAAGGTTATCCTCTCGAACTAAGCTCTAATACCCAACTATATCAAAGCTATCATTTATTTTGAAAACAATTCAAAACTAAAATGAAGTCAGAGTCTCATCTCTGATATAAAACTATATCAAAGTTATTAAATGTAATAAAGCCCTTAAACCTAGGCTCTTATACCAAACTGTAGCATCCCCTATCCTGATTAGGGCGATACTTGGCTTGAAACCCTAATTAAGCCCTAGTAATCCAGCCAAACTTAACCAGAGCCAGCAGTCTCACTTCTATTCTTGATAAACTCAACTTGTATATCGATATCAAATTAAGAATTCAAAATATATGTAGCAAGAAATTAAAATTGTTTGATAATTAAAATAATATACATAAATACAGAGTTTATCAAAACCTTAAATTCGATTATAAAACCTCCCAATCCTGCTCATATACAATAAAGGAACTCAATAATGAATATATATACATGAAGGTTCATTACATTGTAGAGAAGATAATAAGACTTCTAAATCTTCTCTTTTCCATTCACTGAAGTGCTAGGCTGAGAACCTGAAATGTTAAATTCGGGGTGAGTGCTCCAACTTTCTCAGTAAATAAGGATTCGTAAAGCCATTAACATTGCGTATAACAATAAAGAGTACAATGTAATGATAATATGCACAAAAGATAACTAACACAATTATTAAAATCTACTAAATAACGGATGCAAGTCAAATTGTCAATGACTATTACACTTGATTTACGTTTCATTTGTAAATATAGGGTGTCAATTACCCATTGACACCATTAATGCGATTACTAGACCTACACATTGGTCGATGTGTTGTTTAGCCAATCCATTAAAGTTCAATGGTTCTATTACAAACACATTAGTGAATATGTAATCTACGTAACATATTTATCAAGGTAGAATTTACCATATCGGTCAGGAAATCAAACTCATATCTTTTATAACATAATAACAATTTCTATATTTATAGACAACAATCACATTAAACAACATTTTCCATTTAATAAACACATCATAGTGTATATAGTCTCCCATTTAGTCCATAAACTACATGAACTACATATACTAACATATCCAGATAATATTGATAAATAAGTGAATCATACTTACCTCGTTTTAGGTTTAGTTTCCAAATTCCCTAACTTTTCAAGTCACTCACACTTTCTCGATCTTCTAACACCTATCACAAACCATTTGTAGTCAATAGAGGCCTAATACCCTATATTTAGAACTTCTCAGTCAATCCTTAAGACCGTAGGAAATTCTAAGCAAAACATAACACAATTGTTATTTTATGGGATGGGAGCATGCTTCCTCAATTGGTGGGGCGCGCTCCACCAATTAGGTTCATCCCAACTAATGAAGGAAGCGCGCTCCACCATGCACTATCTAGACAGTGAACAGGGCAATAACCATTATTCCATTTCTAAATCATCCAAACAACATCCAACACTCCTCAAATACATCAGAGAGGACCTCTAGTGAGGTATAAATCCATATGCAATCATCAACAACAACAATTCATAGAGAAATCATCGTCTAGTTTTGCATTCAACTTCAAACTAAAAAAATACACTTACCAATGACGATCTATGATCTAGTTGTGGTTTGATCTCCAAAAATCACTTCAATCAAACTCTCTAAATCAACCCTTAAAACCTTAAACCCTCTGCTCTCCTCTCCCACTTTATTGATTGATAAGTGAACAGTGAGGATAAGTTTGAAGGTTTTGATTTAAATATATAGATTTTTTTCATGATACACATCAAGCTATCTCAAGGCTGACCAAATGAATGATATGTTAAAGTGACACATCCTAAAGTGACACACATATTAACCCCATCAACACTTACTCTCAACTCGAGGCGATTCAACGATCCATATAATTCAAATCAAACTTATAGTTTTAATTATATATATTCATATATCAATTATATTTAAATGTATATACTTCATGTATTTTCTCATTAATAAATTCACCGAACATGCCTACGAGTATTCTTACGTGTTCACATTCATTTCATGACCCCTATGTCGCACTTGGTGTACTTGCAATTTATTAATTAATTGTTTATTTTTTGACTATAGGCTGGTATATAAATTATCTTTTTATGCTACAACCTATAAATTCACCAAACATTCCAAACAAACACAAATCATTACATAAGCCCACGCACACGATAATTAGGGTTCACTAAACTTAACTACGATCCTAACTTAGGTTATTTAGATTCGAGTAAAGACTACATACCAATTAAGATAACGAGTCATTACACAATTTGTAACCAGTGCCATAATATTACTAAAATGTGGAATGAACCGCCTATAGAAGGAAATCAATCTACGAGAACTGTAGACCTCAATGATGATACTAGGCCTAGGCCAATTTCACACTAACTCCAGAGATGGCATAACCTAAAAATAGAACTTATATAGTCATAAATAAGCATTTCTTGATAACAACATGAAAACTTCTCCCAATGCAAAATAGCAAGAACATCTCACAAATGCTTAAGGTATTCATCCTGTCCTGGTCATCACTACAAATCAAAATAGTAAAAACATCTCACATGTATCAAAGGCCTCAAAACTTGGTTCATGACTCTCATGAAAGTGTTTAGCACATTGGATAACCCAGATGGCATCACTAGCCACTCATATAATCATTTCGGGTTTTAAAAGTGGTTTTTCACCCATCCTCAATCCTAACACAAATTTGGTAATAACTTCTTTTTAAGTCCAATTTTGTAAACACCCTACATTTGATCAATTGATCAAGCAAGTCATCTAGGCAAGGGTTTAAAAATGATACTAGATTGTAATCTTTTTGATTGCTCTGCTATTAACACACATCTGCCAAGAGCTATCCTTAAGAGTTAAGACAACTGGAACTGCATATGGGTTTAGGCCTTCATGAATAAAGCCCTTTAACATCAACTCTTTAATTGTTCATTTCAATTCATCATATTTAGCATGACTCATTCAACAATGTGGCCAATTGGGAAGTCTAGCATCACATATCCTAATTAAAGCGATACTTGGCTTGAATGGTAATTAAGCCTCACTACACCAGTAAGATTTAATTAGAGTAATAATAAGCCTTGGATACAAAACATATCCTTAACCTTTGATCTTACAAAATTCTAATTCAAACAAAATATAGTACTCAAAAGAGAGTTTATTACATCGTAAAGGATCCCTAGACTCTTAAATCTTCCCTTTCTCTTTGTTATGAGCATTGGACCGAGTCCTGAACTATTGAGAAGGGTGGCCATTTCAACTTTCTCAGCAAGTGACACTTAACTATATATTAAAAGTCTATTTATAAATAAGGAAACAATAAATAACAATATGACTCTAAGTTGTATCTTTTCGGTGCATTCAAACAATATAAACAATAGATACTGAAAGCAAATCAATAGTTTAATAGCAGCTATACTCGTGACATTACTTTTCATTTCAATTATAGGATATTAGGTTATGTGCCTTGGGTCTATCCAGAACCATTATTTATCTTATAATTTTAGTTAATAAAATTGTGGTTTTCATTTGTTATTTTATTATAAGTGATTACATGTTTTCCTTAGAGTAAGATCTATGAGTATTTGTTGAAATATCATAAATGTCCCTAGTCGATCATTATACTGGGACTTATAATGAATTAAGATTAGTTTGGATCTTGATTGATGGTCATGTGATGATCATGCGTATAGGGACACAAGTTGAGATCATGAGTACTTATTAGGAAACAAGGTACTGGACCTACCCGCTATGAGAACACCACTGTAAGTATGCCTATAATTTTCTTTGGAATGATCTCAGAAGGATAGTCCGAGAGATGAAAGTCAGAATTCAAAGGATAATAATATATAATGAAATGGATGAATAATTTTCTTAGGATAATATAGAATAGATCTATTATTGCAAACTGGGAATTACAAAACTCAGACTAGACAAGATCACAACTATGTACTTAAGAACTTAGAACAAATTAAACAAAGAAGGATTGCATACTCGATGATTTTACAATTGCACTCCTTCCTACTTATAGACATGGAAAAGCAAAAGAATAATTGCAGACGTATTACCATGGAAAGGTAATCCTACACTCGCCAAACCTGACATGACAAAAATAAAGAAAGCAAACAACGTGATATGATAAAAGTAACTACAGTAAATAACCGTAGCTTACTTTAAATTGTAGCACTTTATGATGTGATGCTAAATGGTTGACAGCTGGACGATAAGCTTGATTTTTGTCAGAGATAAGATTTGATAAGATTCTTGATGGGTCAGGCAATAATGGCCTGGAAGTATGTGCTGGACAAGATGTATGGCATAGGCCTGAATGGCTGGTAAAACAGGAAGCATGGGCTTAATGAGAGAATCGTGGCATGGGCCTGGATGCTTTTATACGCTATTGTATTTACAATAATAATGCATGGGAGAGAAACGAAGAATTCGCCATAAGTGATGGTGTACATAATCAGCAAAACGATATATATCTGGATAGTCAATATAAATCCGGATTGGGGGTTTCTTCAGTAAATACCATAAAGAGTGGAGAAGTTTGCCTTCGTTAGGAGTCCAATTTATTGCTTGAAGGGCAAAAATCCGTATTTGATAAGTATTCATAACCGAATTCCATCCAACATCAACACCATTCATAAGTAATTCTGTCATGAGGTAATTAATTAATGGTTGCTGGATGGCTGGATGACGTAAAGCAACGAGCTAATGTCTTCATTTATAAATCAATTGAATCTGCTTAATGAGCTGAATGAGTATCTTCGGTTGACTGAGTCCGAGAGGAAGTAAAATATTTAGATTCAAATTGTTTGAATCTTTCTTCAAAATGATGTGATATATTCTGAAACGCTTGTTGATAACTCTGTTGAAATCCTTGTTGAAGTTCTTGAATTATAGTTTGGGCCAAGTCCGGAGTCATTGATGAACTGGATTCTGCATTCTTTAAACTAACATATTTATAGGTTTTCATAAGTGGAGGAAATTCACTTGAGCGACTAAATTATGTTGTTTTAGTCGGAGTTGGATGGGAGAAATACAGGATGTGTCAATAGATTAAATGTCAAATTTATCCCACCATTTAGAGAGAATTTCTTAAAAGAGATAGGTATATGAGACATTATGAACTGTGGTGATGGTATGGGTTGCATATTGCCATTTGAGGATCCAAGGAATGGATTGTTTATGAAGGATCTAGAACAGTGATAATTTTTCAGCTTCATATTTCTTGAGAACAACATTTGGAAAGAACCCAATATGAGGACCAAATTTTGGCCACCATTATGCCATGAACCATGCAGGAAGATTGACCTTTAATGATTTTTTGAACGTTATATACCATGAATGGACTGAGGCTAGCTCTTTATAAAAGAGAATGTTTCGCCAAGCGTCGATGTAATCTTTATAATTTACTTGAACAAGATAACGATCAGTAACCAACGTCATAGATTGATAAATGAATGACTTTACCGAATAGAATGTTGCTGAGACCATTCCGCGCTTGAGAGAACCTTTTGAATTTTTCATTTCGAATAAGCAATTTCTTTAGAGTTAGGTCTTGTAAAATGTTCAATAAGGAGTGATTGAGTTGTGGTTAATAGAGTTACATAAAACTTGATGGTAACATTAGGTCGATTAGGTATGAAATGCAAAGAAGGGGGCATGACCAGTTTAACCTGTGTATCTAAAGATTTATCAAGAAGATGATGATCAATAAGGATGGTTAAATGTATGTTACTATATTTATAAAGAGAATTATTGACATCGGCTTGATTGTAGGAATTGAATAAAGGGGAGAACCGATTTGAGGGAGCTGGAGATTTGCCTTTGTCAGTCATGATGATCTGTAGGCAATGGGAGAAATAAGAAATTCACGGGATAAGAAGTCAGGTAGAGAATTATCTTTACCTTTAATATATTCGATATCAAAATCAAAGACACTTAATATTGCTTGCCAGCGAGCAAATATTTGTTTCGAAAAGAAATTTTTGACATCTTTCAAAAGAGTTTCTTTAGCGGCTTTGCAATCAACACGAATTAAAAACTTTTGATTTAAAACATCAGATTGAGATTTTTGAACACATAATACAATTGCTAAACCTTTTTTTTCACAGTGGCATAATTCTGCTGAGTGGTGTTCTAAAGTTTGGAGGTATAACAAACTAATTGTTCTTGACCAGAAGGATGTTTTTGTAAAAGGATGCCACCATATCCTAAGTCAGAGGCATCTATTTGTATAATTTTCGGGTAAGCTGAATTTGCTAGGTGGAGACAAGGAAGAGTTTTGACTTTTTGTTTAATGATCTTTATGGCTGAAGTATGTGCAGGTGTTCCATTGAAATTTAGCATCCTTTTTTAGAAGATCTTGCAAAAGTTTTCTATCTAAAGCGGCTTGTTTATAGAAATCAGAGAGATAATTCAAACAACCAAGAAATTTTGTAATTGGTTTTTATCAGTGAGTTGATCCGGGAATTTATCAGCAAAATTAATAACACGATTAACTGGTGTTATTGTTTGATTGATTATTTTGAAACCTAAAAAGGTAGTAGAGGTTTGAAAAATATGCATTTTCTTTTGTGATAAGACAAGGCCATTTTTGATAATGATTGCTTGAAATGTATATAAATGTTTCCAATGTTGATCAACTATTTTGGAGAAGACTAAAATATCATCAATATAAACAAGTATAAAATCATGGTAAGGATTAAAAATATCATTCATAATTTTTTAAATTCAGAAGGTGCATTTTTTAAACCAAAAGGCATGACATTCCTTTGGTATTGACCAAATGGAGTATTAAAAGCAGTTTTATAACGATCACTAGGATGTATTTGAATTTGCCTAAATCCAGATTTAAGATCAAACTTAAAGAAGACTGAATTAGTAGTAGTGCGTTTAATTAAATCATATTTATTAGGTAAAGGATATCAGATGTTTTTTAAAACTTTATTAAGAGGTTTATAATTGATTACTAATCTAGGGGCACCGCGCTCAAGTTCGGGAGCATTTTCAACACAAAAAGTTGTGCAACTCCATGGAGATTTAGAGGGTGTAATTAATTTTTTGGAAACTAGATCTTTGATTTCTTGTTCACAAAGATTGAGAAGGCGTGGATTCATTTGAGAGGGATTAGCTTTTGTGGGGATAGAGTGCTCATTAAATTCAGGTATATAGGGTAGAGTAACTATATGTTTTTTACTATCCCAAAAATCGAAAGGAATGTCAGAACAGCAGGAGTGATGTAATTTTTCTTGAAATGTTTGTAATTTAGTTTAGAATGCATGAGTCTGAAGAACCTGATCAGTTTTGAGAAAATTAATTTCAGAACGTAAGAAGTTTATATGTGTCTGTTTATAATCAATCTGATTTATAATTTGATTCAAATATTCAACCGTTGGAGGCTGATCAAAGGGAAATAATATTTGTCGATCATTTAATTTTATAGTTATACCATTTGTAGAAACAATGAAAGGCTGTATATGTTGAATAAATGGAGTACCTAACAATATATCATGTTGAAGACCTTTTACAATAATAAAATAGATTGCTATACAAATTGAATGATGACAGATATGTGCTATGGGAATTTTATATTTAACAGATGATTTATTACCATTGGCTGTAGAGATTTTACTATTTGTTCGTTCACAATATTGTAGAGGAATTAGACCTTCACGAATATAATTTAAATCAGCACCTGAATCTATCAAGGCATAACATTTATGTGTAAAGTCTTTAATGGTAAGGGTAATAGGAGTACACCATCGTTGATGAACATATCGAGTAAGAGATTCAAGAAAAACATTATCAAAATCAGCAAGTGAATCTGTATGTGTTGTTTCTAATTGTGTTAATCGTTCTTTTAATATATTTTTTTTTCGGATTTTAAAGTATTAATTTCTTCTTGCAACATTTGTATGGTAGCAGGTTGAGGTCTCTTGGTTACTTCTTGTAGGAGGTTAGATAATGTATATTTAGTTGGATCAAGTGCAAGTTGACGATGAAATTTATGACGTTTTTTTATCAAATTCTTTTTCTCGTTCAAAAGAAGATTCGGCCTCTTTATTATCTTTATTTTGCTGTATAACTTCAGTAAAATATTTGTATTTTAATAAGGGGTCGGTAATTTGTTCACCTATTTCAAGTATGAGTTCTTCTTGAGCAGTTAACACATTAATTTCAGTGTCGGAAGAGGATAATGTATTTAAAAGATTGGTAGTACAATGACAATCATCAAAGGAGGAAGAAGCTTCCTAAAGTTGATGAATTTTCTTTTTATGAGTTTTAAGATGACATTTATTTGCATAATGTCCAGGTTTGCCACAATGATGGCAAACATTTTGCTTATTTCCTGAGGTTTAGAGGATTTCTTAGATCTACGAAATCGGGTTTTAGATGCGGATTTTTGGTAATAAGATGATTTAGGAAAGATAGACGAACGAGAATAGCGCTTGTGTCACCGACCTGGATTAGGAATTGGAGTAATATCTAAATCATGACCGTATTCATAACAAAATTTCCTAAAGCTTGGTTTAAGGTTTTCTTTTCTTTTGCTAATTAGCGTTTTATACGCATATCGTTACTAATGGCTAGTCCACATGTCTGTACAGCTTGTACAAGATCTCCATAAGAATTAGCGTCCCGATTTAAGGTACCATTATTTTTAGCTTTAAGATATTGCTTGACCTTTTCAGCAAAATAGGGTGGTAATCTTGCTATAAATATTTCTTTCCAAAATTGAGCATCATGAGTAGTTAATTGGTAAACCTTAGAAAAGAATGTATCCTTATACCATCGATAGTCATTCATTGTTTTACATCTTAGACTTTGTAATTGATCACGAATTTTTTCATCAAGAGAAGAAAGAGTTCCTATAAAATACCAAATAATATTTGATAAGAGGTTATCTACCCCATTATGTTGTTGTCTTCCTTAGGATCTAATAAAGGATTTCCTTAGTCATCTTTTTTAACTGAATTTATAATTCCTAACCTAGAGGCATCATTGAAACCATAATTCCACCAACCATACAGCTATCCTGAAAAGCCAGCTGCTATTGCGCCAGCAATGTTGCCTTCGACATGATGTGCTAAGGAACATGCTTTAGCATAAATTTGAATTTGATATACGACTTTAAGAATATGATATTCAGATAATCCATCAATATTCCATTCATATATGGCATTGCCATCAAATTTTTGATGAGGGTTGGAATGTTCTTCTATTATAAGATCTGCGGGAGAAGGTTTAGAATAATATTGTTTTTGTTTGGGATATCGGGTCGGATAAGCCGATTTCTTTTTTCCAAAAATACGTTGAATAGCAATACTAGAACTAGATGTTAGATCTCTATCACTTTCACTATTATGATGTGAAGAGGATTTTGTGGAAGCAGACTGAAGAGCTATATTCGATAGTGGTGCATCAGATGATTCGGATAATTTATCAAGATTGGATCCAGTTTTGCTAATTGTACTTAGAAAGTAGGACATGAGTACTACAAGTTCCTTTTAGATCATCATGAGAAGTATTGAGGTTTTCAAGATTGAAGATTTACCCCAAGTTGGCTAGTTGAAAGCTATTTGAAACAGTTAAATAAATTAATATTTTTGGAAATTGTTCTCAAACGTACTTTGATCATGGTTTTCATTGGGTTTCGTCATATAGTCTCACTTGAAGCTTGACCCATAATATAACTGGGTATGCAGGGAAGCTGTTGAAACTATTTTCAAGGTGATCCGACGCTTCGAGAACTCCGACAATTAAGCTCGAAGTTGGTTGTTTGTAAGGTTAAGTAAATCTCATAGTAACTTTTACATTGTATGATTATAATTTCATATAAATTGCATTGATTCTTGATATTGCATTTTTGTTGTACATGCATACATGGTTTGGGAGGATAAGGCGTTACGAGTCTCCTTATATTGTAGACTATACCGTGGTTATAGAACATTATACTATGCTTGAGGGGTTGGAGTCATTGATATTTTGCATCACGTGGTTATTATGAGATCATGTTGAACCAGATCATACTCCTAGAGTCTATAGGAACAAGACTCGTTTGGTTATTCTCCCTACGCATGAGTCCTTATTATTGCTTTCTTACCATTTTCGGAGAACGTTATCTGATTGTGGTCAGATAATAAAAACGGGATGGATTCACGGTTATATTTGAATTTCTTGGATTACATTCTTTGTTTAAATTCCTTAGATTATTATATACTTGATTATTACTAGTGTATTGGATAGTATAGGATTTACTTATCTCACATTATCAAATTTTTATAATTGGATAATGATAGAGTCTAGCGGCACAAAGGAAAGGGAAAACTTTCCAACTGTATGTGATTTTCTTGGTTCTTTTCTCTCTGTATGTATAATTTTTTAATATAATATATTTTATAAATAGGGTTTTGGGTTTGAGTATGATTAGGATTTCCTTTAGAATGGTTGGAATGGTTTTTGGACAAGTTGAGATAATTTTTGAGTTAAAGTAATGTTACTTTAAATTTGATGCAATATATATTATTAAGGGTGGATTATGAGTCTTTTGGTATTTCCACCTAAGCTGAGTAGGTTTTGTTGAATTTTTTTGAAGACCAAATTTCTGGTGTAAGTTTAGAAATAGAGGAGATGCTGTGGAAAATCTTTTGCGAAATTTTGAGGATTGTATATTTAATTTTTATGGAACTTTAAAGTTTAAAAATCTATTTAGAGTCCTTTGTGGTTAATAAATTAGATAAACTAATAAGTACAGTATCTTAATCTTAATTATCTATTGATGGAGAAGTCAAAGCTGCTAGATTATCAAGGGATTAAGATAATATAGGTCGGTCAGATGCCCTACTAAAATGGGGTCTAACAATATTAGTATCAGAGCTTAGGCTTGGCTCAATTATGGATAAAACTTTGGTTAAGAAGAAAAGAGTGATCGAGCTTGATTAGTTAGGAAGTAACGCGATGGAACTAGGATAAATAGTTTAAAAATTTTATTATATTGCTATATTTATGTTGTATGTATGTATTATCACTATATATGCGATTGGAAGTTCATTCTTCTTGTCCGTTCGATACTTAACTTGCAAGATACAACAAGTAAGATTAGAAACAAATAATTAAAAAGAGAATAAGCTTATGAAACGAAACTGAGCATAAATGGATATGAAATAGACTTGTGAAGTCTGAATTCACAAATGTGATGTTAGTAGTTCGGTACTGATATAATTGGTGAAAGTATCAGTTATGAAACCAATAGGAAATTGGTTGAAAAGGAAGTCCAAATGATTAATGTATGTAAACACTGAGCATGAATTTCTTAGAAATCGAAAGTATCGCACTATTCCAATTTTTAAATGCTCTAGAAAACATTAAAATAGACATAAATTAAGTCTCAAGTTATTGAGAATCATTTGGAAAACGTAATATGAATTGGGATTTATGGGAAGCACAAGATATAGATATCTTGAGTTTTAGAATAAGGTTAGTACCGGTTATATGATTAACTCGAGAAGACCCATTCTATAAAATATTAGTTTAATTCATAACTAATTGAGGGTTGCTTCTGTAAGTAGTCTCGATAAAGAAAAAAAGAGACAAAATTGAATCTCGACTTAGAAATCACAATGAGATTGTGATTGGTTCAGTCAAGTTGTCCAAGTCAGTTTTTAAAAAATAAAATATTTGATATGGCCGCCCTGCGGCCCCGGGGTGACGTGTCTTCGTGTACTCCTTGCCAGATGAGCCCAACTACATGTGTCCACCACCTGCCCGTCCACCTCTTATTTCAGAATTCGTGTCCATGTGTGTTTTATCAAATTAGTTAGTGGATTATCAGTATTTTCTTAACTTATTCTTCTGAAGTATTTAAATGTTTATTCTAATGCCTAACCATACTAGTAGGTTGTATCTTACAAGTGAACACATATATTAGCGGAAGACTTAATTGATACATTTGGTAAGTAATTTAGCATAGTAAACATTATTCATGAGAGAAATCTTACTGTGGAAAACCTGAAAAAGTATTATGTATATAAGCGACATTACCATAAACAGGGTATATATACATGTATTTATCATCACGAGTCTCCCAATACCCAAAATATACAAAATATCAAACTAAAACACGTGCAATAGGTCCTCGATGGTGGGTAATCAGATGTACTCGCTTAGGATCCCCTTGCGCCTACTAGTACTTGGATCTACACTCAATCATCACAACAAGACAGATGACAAGTACATTAAGTAAAATCCCAAGGAACCCTCTCGAGCATTCGCATAATAAAGTAAATGAAAGTCAAGAAATATTGTCATGTAAACATGCGAAATATAAACAGGCAACTGTAAATGGCTCATCTCATGAATAGATAACAGATAAGCTAACAAATGTGTGTACTCGCTTCAAATGAATTAGACTGTACATCAAGTCACCAAGTTCCCACCAGTAGTCGCGCCCAGCTGGCCCGACACTTGGTCCCTCACGGTGCTAGCTAAATTCCCTGAGTCACCGAAATGTGCACCTAGGGCATGCTCAAGTTTCCATTCACTAAGGGTCGAGTCACACGTGCTACAATCCAGTGCATCATGAGCACATAACCAGGAAAATTCGGGGGAGTAACCTCAACCCACGTCCAAGTAAGGGAATAAAGTAGTAGAAACAGCAAGAAAATGACGGAAATGAAATAAAAAATAGAATCAAATACCCAGAGTTTTTCGGTTGGATTTTACAAACCTCAAATCACTCTCCAACCTCCTCGAACTCATGCATCTAACTAGATAAGCTCCCGACACCGAGCTACAGTCTCCCAAGTCATTGAGTTTTATATGTTTAGGTTATTTCCTAGTGTGTAGATATGTATTAAGTGGAAAATCAACAAAACAGCCTTTTAAATCCATATTTAATATGTCATTAGTGCGCTAGGTGATTTTATCGCGCTATGGGATTCATGTAGCATGCTAATGTTCTTCAAGACAAAAAACAATTGGAAACCCATAACAATTAATATACTAACCGGTCCAAATAGCATGTTATCAGTCATTTGGGACAGAATTCTCAAGTCGAGATGTCTTTCTTTCTCCTCTCAATTGGCTACCTTGTTAGTTTAAACATGTTTTACATACAATATTAACTTCAAAACAACATCTAGCACACTCCAGAAGATCAATTTTAACCCAAATTCTCTAAATTCATGCATTAAGCACAACTTTCTAATTTCATCAACATCATCAAATCTAGTTAAACCAATGATAAATTCCCTATGAATATGATCTAACCACATGTAATTCATTACATTTTAACCCAAAATCAGAGGTTTAACCATTAAACTTGAATTCACTCAATTCAATCGAAAATGGGTTCATTGGAGAGTTGAAGAAATGAAAATGATGCTTACCTTGGTTTGAGCTCTTGAAATGGTTCTTTAAGGCGTTGAATCTCAGCTTGAAATCCTTCTTTTCGTTTGGTTTTTTTGGTTTTTGCATGTATGGTGTGAGTGGTTTGAATCAATAATATACTAAGTCATGTCTATATATATATATATATTTGATTAAGATCAAGTGTGCATACGTATCTCGAAGATTATCTTGTGGTATATAAACATGTTGTAATACACCCCTTATTGACTCTAATAGCACACTCATCTCCTAGTACTACTCATTATGATCATCGAGATATTTATTACATGGTTTTCATTATTTAGTGTAAACTATAGGCTTAGCTTATTCAATTGATTTCACATTACATTAAGCCTTATAAAATCATATGGTTAGTGTTTTATTTATCCAAGTTAACCAACTCATGGTCTCATTAACCCTTGGCTTCCTGGTATCCATTGCCCCGCATCTCGACACAAATTTCGAGGTGTGTCGTAGTCTATTATTTAAATTTCAATATAGTTAGCCTATAGGTACATTACCCACTTCAATTTAATAACATTGTCATATTTATGTAAGTTTGTTGAGTTTTTCTAGTGTACCCGTGCTTTCTCTCTCGATACTCGCGTTGACACGCACTTCGAGGTGACTACCCGTCACACACCCTCACACGATATCGCTATTCAACATATACACATGCGATGTATCAATAAATAAATTTATGAAATGCTTTGCAAATAAGGAATCCAACACAAAAGTAATTAGAGTACTTAGGTCGATGTGTGTCCTAGCCTACCTGTGGCATCCATGTGGATCTTAGCTAGCGTCCATGTCTGAAATTACAAGATGAATAATGGCATTAATAAATGGGCTGTTATATTTGAAGTAAAGTATTATCCCCTTTTCAAAACAAAATGTCAATGAAAAGTAAAATAGAATAATGGTTTAAAACAATCAATCAACTTTTATATAGAAGTAATGAAATTTTGATTGTTTACTACTCAAGTCACTTATTTATAAGTGATGTTAAGTACTGTGGTTCTATGCGACGAATAAAAAACTGATAAAATAAATGGAAATACATGAGTTAGAAGTAATCTTTCTTAACACCCGATAAGGTGTTGTTATGAAACAAAGATCGGTGCAATTTCTGACTTAAAAATGAAAATTGTAGTGATAAGATCAACATGTTAGAAGCTAAGGTTTTAAGGAAAATGGTCTAATAATAACTTGGATTAGCTATTAAACATCAACACAATTGATTGTGTTTTGGGATTCAAAGTACCCAATAGTCACTTCTAATCAAATTAAGTAATGGTGTTTATCACTACAACTTAAAATATAACCAATTAAGAGATAGATGTACTGATTGAGCATCAATAAGTGAGTTGTATAGGACGTCAGTATGAACTCATATATTGCAAGGATTTTCATTGATATGAATTAAAGGATTGAAATAGCATCATTTAAATGTCTGAGTAGTCATTAAGATAATCGAAGTTTGAAAATTCAAATTCTTTTATTTCTTCAATTGAATAGTAATGGAAAGGTAAATTCATCAAAAGTAATTTGATGAATGATATGATACAAAGTTGTCTTATATGGTCTCTTGAAAAGTACTGAATTTCTTTTTGAGAAAAAGGGAAAAGTTGAGATATTTGAGACTAATGGAAATAACGTAAGGCAATAACAAATAGTTTAACTGTTTAAGTCATAAAATTTCTCTATTTTGAATTAAGATTAACTAATGATGACTTCGATTCATATAATAAGAAGTCGCATTATCCTTAGGTAAGTGTTTGAAATGCGAAGAGATATAAATTGCCTTTTTAAGTCAAGATTAAGGAGCTGTAAGTGGTTTGGTTGTTGAGTGAAAGTCGTGGTAAGTTTATAAAGAGACAAAAATCAAGATCAATGTCAGAATAGCTAAGATTGACAAAAATTGATGGAATAGACTCAATGTATAAAATAAAATGAGATGTTGAGATGACTTGTGATTGTTGAAAGTGACACGGACGTACTCTTTAGTTAAGGTAAGACATTGAAGTAGTTATGCATGACCAAAAGTTGAAGTAACTCCGTTTCATAATCATGATTCATTCACAGTGTAGAAGATCGATGTGACGCATCCACCCATCTTTGAATATCGAATGAATTGATGGTTGTCAGTATAAAAGAGTCTATGAAGTTTCGTCGGAGTCAATTGGAAGTTGAAGTATAGGCAACTAAATGGTCAATATATTCTCACATTAGTATGAAAATGAAAATTTCAGGCTAACGAGTCCCGATCAAATTAGAATATCAAACTAAAAGTTTGATGGAACTTAATATATCTTTACAAAGATCTTACAATGAGTCAAACTCCAAGTGTTGAGAAGTTTTGAAATAAAGTAATGTACAACTAATATTAGTGAATATGTTTGTATATTAGTTAAATTGTAGTGATACACCACTTGATTAGTCAGTGGTGAAGTTTAAAGCACTAGTTATTATAAATTGGAAATGAGGTAAGATGCTTATATGTTGGTGAATATATAATGAAATGAAGAAAAATGCGTGACTTACAGCTCAATCAGTTAGTTTTTATTATCTATTAGGTTGGAAATATTGAATAAAGTACAGTATATCTTACTTGATACATTTGAAGAATTGAATATTCTTTAATTATAATTGAGTAAAAATGAAAAAATAACATATTTATAAACTTGTATGTGATACAAGTTTAAAAGTTATGCTATAAGATTATAATTATCGAATATGTTGATATCTCTATTTAGAAACGCATGTTTACTCAAGTTAAGGATGATTGTCTCTATTCAGGTAATGAGAAAAATTGGTGAATAATAAGTGATTAAGAAGTGGGTTTGTGAGAGGTTTTAGTTAAGTGAAACGAACGAGGTTCTTGATGAAATCAGCATTAGAGAATGATTTGATGAAGTTAGAAACGTTGATAATTTTCTAATCAATCAAGGAAGAAGTTAGGTGAATTAACTAATGAGTTGGAATTGGTAATTGCTTTCTAGTCTACAATCTAAATAATATTATGAGTAGACATTTAAAGAATGAATGAGAATTGCACGATGTGTCAAGTTTCTATTTTTGATAGGATTGAGAATTTGAGATCTCTTGTCATGGGATGACATATGTTTATGAGATCTATAGCGATTGGATGAATTATGTAATTATAGGTTTCTAATGGTAAATGCTGGAATGGTGATGAATCAGATCTACACGCGACTCTACTTAGTATTTAATGTTGTGCATAAATATTATTTTCATCAATATGTAATTTTAGACTGATTATAGTCTAAGAGTTAGTCCATTGATAATTGAAATAAAAAAAGGATGATTAGTGATAAGAAAGTAAATTGGAATGTGTACTAGAGTTTGGGTAGATATGGAAAGAATTATCAACAGTTTGTAGAATAGTTTTTAGGTTAGAATGAGAATTGTGTTATGAAAAGCAAGATATGTTAGGTCTTGCTATGTATTAATAGTAGAATGAAATTCAAGGTATGAGATGAAAATGAAATAAGGTTATCGGATATTCCACAAAGTTGATTGTTTAACTCATCAAAAATTCACAAATTCCTAAGATTGTCAAGGTAATGAAGATAATTTTTCATTAAACCAAGGATTTGGAAAATAAGAATTTAAAATGGTTATGATCTCTACCACCGAGTTGTTGAATATAACGAAAGTGATTGGGTCTACTTAACGATTCACCTCGAAAATGGTTTTACAAATTTGGATTAAAAGAGTTGTATATGAAAGATTATTTTCTCATGTCTCTTTTGATTTAGTAACCTGTAAGTTTAAATTTCGAAGAAGAGATTTTTTATTAGTTGGGAAGATTCTGACATCCAAAAATTTTATAAACTTGATTAGGCGGCTAATTAAGTATTTTGGGATTTAATTTGGGATTTATGTATCCGAGGTGGGGTCCATGGTTACGGATCGGAGATCGTAAAATTTAATATTCACTACAAAAAATGGATGCCAATAGCGATGTAGGTAGCGACGGCTCCCGTTGCTATTTTCTGGGGAGAAAACTCCCGCTCGAGACTAACGTTTCTCGGCCATTAGGCAAGAAAACACCACGTGGCCAGAAATGAGGGGGCCACATATGAAAATAGCGGCGGGGCTACCCCGTCGCTATTCGCGTCACTAATTCAAAAAATAAGATATAGACCAAAACCCTCTCTCTTCCTCTCTGGTTTTCATCGAGCTCGATCTCCTCTCCTGCTCTCCGGTCTCCTCTCGATCCTCTCCTCTCCTACACCAAGATCATCTCCCTCAATATGACTCTCTCCACTCCTTTCTATTTTCCTCTCGCCTCAGCCACCCGCCAATCCGCGCCTCTGAATCGGCCACCGTGCTGATCCGCCTCCACCTCCATCTCCGTCTCGGCCGACCGCCTTGCCTCCACCTCGTCACAGCCGCCACGACGCCCATCTCTTTCTTGATTTGGGATTCATGTATAAATTTTTATTTGTTTTATATATTCTATTTTTTATGGTTGATTTATTTATATTTTTTGTTATTTCAATTGATTTATAAAAATTTTTTTTGAGATTTTGTAATTTATATGATCATTTGTATTTTCTATGAAAAAATAGGGTTTTTTGTATTTTATGTTAGAATGAAGATTTAGAATAAATTTTGTAAATATATGCATATTAAATTTAAAAATGTAATGGTTTGATTAAAAACTCGTAATTTTTTATTTTATGTTGGAATAAAATTTTAGAAAATTAAATTTGTATTTCATATATTTTTCGGTGAATAAGATTTGTTAAATTGATCAAAATGTTGCAATAAATTATGTATGTTGATATTTATTATTTCTTTATTTTTGTGAGAAATAAAATGCATGCTTGTGATTTGAATTTAATTTCTTTTTATTTGTGATGTTTATTGTATGATTTTTTTAGTATTGATATATATGTACTTCTTTTGTAATGTTTTAGAATTAAATTTGTTGAATCTCAAATATGTCCATTAAACTATTATTTAATTATTTTTTACACTAATTTAAAAAATCAAATTAAAATCTATTTAAATATTATAAAGAAATTATGTTAAGTTGAAACAACTTTAAGTATAAAGTTAATTAAATGATACAAATTCATTGGACAAAATATATTATACTATAAATAAATATTGAGTAGTTAAAAGCAATTTAACTATAATAAAGAAATTTGTAATTAGTTGAACAAAATAATATTTATATAACAACATTTACATACGATATATATATATATATATATATATATATATATAGTATAGGTAGGGAGGATTGATATTCATATATATATATATATAAATCAGGTTAAGTTGAAATTAAAATAAGTATGAAGTTACAAGTTAAATTAAATATTAATAAATTAAATTGTACTGATCAAAATTTAATACAATGATGCAAGTTTATTGGAGAAATTAACTTTCGATTAGGACAAAAATAGAAGAGTATAATATATTATACTATAAATAAATATAGAGTAGTTAAAAGTAATTTAACTATAATAAGGAAATTGGAATTGGTTGAGCCAAATAATATTTATATAACAATGCTTATATACGATATATATATATATATATATATATATATAAATGAGACAAAATAAAATTATAAACTGCAAATATTGAAGTAAAATTTCAAATTTCAAAAGAAAATTTAAAAATTAGGCAAAATTGTGGAAAAGTATGTGCATCTATTGCAACCAATGCAACTAATTACTATAAACAATCGACTAAAATGCATAAAATAAATTACGCAAAGTATGTGCAAATGCAATCGATTCGACTAATTCCAAATAACACTCGACTAAAATTTATATAGTGATTGATGTATAGTGTATTCAATTAGGGTTATTTAGGTATTTCAAGATGTTGTGTCTCGAGATTAGATGTACAACCGTATTGAAGGCGGTTACATTAGTTTAGAGTTTGTGGATGGCGTGAAGGAATTTATAAAATTTGTCATGCAACACTGCACCACTTATTCAAACGAAGCGAAAATTTGATGTCATTGTCGAAAATGTTGCAACGAGAAATACTACGATGTAGAGACAGTAGAGCTTCATCTAGTGAGGAGTGGCTTCGTTCTCGATTACCATTATTGGACCTCGCAAGGGGAGGAAAAAGTAGTAAGCGATGAGGATGATGGAGGTGATGATCCAATGGATGAATATCCGAAATCATATCATCATATAATACACAACAATGCGGCCCCAATTTTGATTGGAACCATGAAGAGGAGTCAAACCCTGAAGTGAAGCATTTTTTCGAAATGATTGACATGGTGAATCACCCGTTTTGGTCGGGTTATGAGAACATGACTAAACTCTCATCAATGGCACGTTTATTGATGATAAAGTCGAATCATCATATTTTGGAGCAAACTTTCGACGAGATTTTACAAGTATGTAAAGACATGTTGCTCGAAGACAATTGTTTGATAGATAACTCTTACAAATGTAAGGGCTTGATGTACTGCTTTTGTATCCCATATGAGCGAATTGACTGTTTTCCCAACTAATGCATGCTTTATTGGGAGCTCGACTTCAAGCTTTCGTCTTGTAAATTTTATGGAGAATTTAGGTTTAACTCTAACAAATGGCATCATAAGACAATGCTTTACTTCTCTTTGGCGCCTCGTCTCAAACGTTTTTACGATTTGAAAGCTATTGCGAAACACATGTGGTGGCACGCAGAACACATCAGAGAATAGGGCAATATGCGGCATTGCTCCAATTCCTTGGCATGGAATCACTTCAATCAAATAAACCCCACACTCAGCTCCGATGTTTGTAATATTCGACTTGGCTTATGCACTGATGGGTTTCAACCTTTCGGAATGACCGGAAAATCGTTCTCTTCGTGGTCGATGATTCTAACACCTATAACTTGCCTCCCTTGATGTATATGAAGAAAGAATTTATGTTCTTAACAGTAATTGTACCTGGGCCAACTAATCCGTTGCAAAAAATTGATGTGTTTCTCCAACCATTGGTGAAAGAATTGCAAGAGTGGTGGTATGACGGAGTGCCTACCTACGACGTATCGACGTAGACAAACTTTCAAATGCACGCTACACTTATGTGGATTGTTTGCAACTTTCCAGCAAACAGCATGTTGTCGGGATATAGCACGCACGGGAGGACCGCTTTTCCTTATTGCATGGAAGATACCGACGCTTTCCAGTTAAGGTTTAGAGGGAAAGTGAGTCGGTTTGATTGTCATCGACGTTTCTTGTCGCAATATTCGAAAGAGCATAAAGACAAGTCTAGTTCTTGCAGAGATAGAATCGTAACCGACAAGCCACCAGCTAATAAATCAGGTGAAGATATCTTGCAAGAAATTGAAGCTTTAGGGCTGATGAAAGTCACTAAATTAGGATCGAATGCAATAAACATAAGAGTCTCGAGGACTAGCAAGTGGAGAAAATGAAGCAAACTGTGGGACTTGCCTCATTGGAAGAGGAGCCTTATCAGGCACAACCTAGACATGATGCACATTGAAAAAAATGTCTTTGAAAATATTTTCAACACAATCATGAGTGTACTAAGGAAGAAGAAAGATAACAGAAAGTCTAGGGAAGACTTAAAGGAGATTTGTCATCGTCCAGTGCTTCATTATGATCCAATTTCTAATAAATACCTCAAGCCACGATATGCGCTAGACAAACGAAAAAAACAAGCGTTGCGTAAGTGGATTAAGTAATTGAACTTCCTTGATGGTTACATGTCTAACATCGGTCGCTGCGTAGATTCTAAGAAGTTGTAGATGTTTAGGATTAAAAGCCACAATTTTCATGTTTTCATGCAATGATTGATGCCAATTGTTTTTCGAGATCTCCTAGAGGATGACATATGGATACCAATTAGCTAGTTAAGCATTTTCTTCAAAGATTTAACTGCTAAAAATTTAAATGTTGAGAATCTTCAGCTTATGCATGAAAACATTCCCAAGATATTGTGCAAGTTGGAAAAGATATTTTTGCCAAGTTTTTTCGACTTAATGTAGTATCTCCCTATCCATTTGGTGTATGACGCTATCCTTGCTGGCCCGGTGCAATTTCAGTGGATGTATCCTTTCGAAAGGCAATTAACTAAACTCTCACACAATTTATATCACACTCTAACATATACATTTTAACTAACTTACTTCTATAAATATAGGTACTTGAAACATTTAAAAAATAATGTTAGGAATAAGGCAAAGGTTGAGGGCTCAATATGCAATGCTTACTTAGTGAAATAAGCAGCCGCATTTTGTTCCTATTATTTTGAGGAACACGTCTCCACCTCGCTTAACCGTTCGCCCCGCAATTACAATGGTAGAGTCGGACCAACTCAAAGTTTTAATGGCAATTTCTCAATATTCACCCACCCAGGTCGGGACTATAAGAGATCAAAGAAACGTTATCTCACTTATGGTGAGTGTAATGCCACACACTCATATATGTTGTTAAATTGTCTCGAGGTCACTCCATTCATTAGGTATGCTTTAATCTTAATTATTATCTTAAATTTATTCAATCGCAATCCTTACATTCTTCAATTCTCTTGTTAGGATATATGTATCGAAACTGCATTACAAACACGTAAATATTACACAAATGCCATCGATGAACATCTTAAAAACATTTCTCAAGTTGGTTTCAACAATTCGTAAGTCATTTGTACGTGGATATTAAGATAATTCTTTATTTTTATTGTTTATTTGAAATTGAAGTTTATGAATGAAACATTTTTGGCTGTAGGCTCCATCATCTATTCAAGATACAATACTTCAAATGTTTTCATATGGCCCTAGTCGACTTTGCATAGTATACCACGCATATCTTGTTAAGGGCTACAAATTACAGACTGTATCGCACTGCTCAAACAAAGATATGTATAGTACCGGGGTGTGCATTAGGGGCACGAATTGCACACAATGTGACAATGACTTTTACGGGCAATTAGAAAAAGTGATTGAAATTGAATACGGTGGATTCCTATGTACTATGTTGTTCAAGTGTCAATGGTTCAATCCCAACATCAATGTTGGGACAAGAGTTCGCCGATCATTAAAAATCTTCGATGTACATTAAAATCTACGACTAAACAAGTACAAGCTTTCATACTAGCCATGTAAGCTAGTCAGGTGTACTTTCTTTCATACCCAAATGTAAGAAATGTGCAGAACAATTGGAAAGCTACGTGTAGAATTCAATCGAAATTCAATAAAAAAAGTCGACAGTGCGCCTATAGAACAAGAAGTTTTTTAGGAGCAGCTACATGAACATGATATTGAGGTCGATATTGACAACAATGTTCCAACTTTGCAAGCTAATCCTAGTGGCAAACACAAGTCAGACGTCGACGAATAAGAAATTGAAAGCGATAACTCCTAGTTTTCATCGAATGATGAGGACAGTGACGACGAACCATGACACTATCTTGTTTAATTGTTAAATGATGCAATTATATTTTTTTACATGTTACGTAATATTTTAAATGTTGGAGGTTCAACTCAAAATTCAAACTTAGTCTTTATCTTTTTTATAAAGTAATGTCGTCAGGTAGAAGTTACTCCCCATCTTCTGGTGAGGGCTCGGTGGATGATCTGGTAGTCGATCCAGGGTACTATCCAGCGCTACTAGAGATCAACGATCGGATGGATCACACTGTCATTCTCATGATGATGCTACTCCACCTACCCAGACTAGTCAAGGTCATCAAAGTCCACATCCATACCCACACCATTCTTCTTAACAAACCCCATTTCATTCGTACCCACACCACCTTTCTCGGCCACATTTCTCCATCAAACACCTCCCCCATATTATGCACATCCATCTACATTTTTCATGTCTTTGCCATCTATTTTTGGTGATGATCCCACATCTATGCAAATGTATTCCATTTTACTTTCCTCTCTATCCATTCCAACTGTTAATAGTCGTGGTACATTTAGGCCAGGTGTCGGGCCTACTTTTTCATCAGGGGGATTAATATCTCCCTCACGTCTTCATGATCATACGCACGACCACCGTACAGTCCCACCACTAGTCCATCATGATTTGCATGTCTTGCCTCTCGAGGTCAGCCGGTAGAGCAGTCGCCAAGTTCTTCGGCACATCGTTCGAGTGACTCGTCCATAAGTACGGCCCTACGTGGACGGCGACGAAGCAACACTACTAGCCAACCCTCAAGGCGGATAGTATTGGTCGTGAAAAATCACATATAGTAAGTATACATACAAAGTTTTACGTTTAAGTTTTACGTTTAATTATTTCTTATAAACTTGGTCTAACTCCTTGTTTTCAATTTAGTGGACAGAAACTACACATGTCTGACGGAGCTACCTGGGAGATGACTAGGGCATACAAACACTCCCTACATAAGGACGGTTATTCTTGAAAGCATGTCCCGAAGCACATGCAAGATATTTACTGAAATCAATGGAAGGTAAAGTTGTTTAAGTTAATGTTGCTTCATTTACATAATATTTACAAATAATAATTGAAAAGTATTTATGGATAAATTTAAAATTTTATTACGTTTTGCCTATAGTTGTCATTCGACTGGGAGCCATCTGATGACGCAGCTATTAGAGAGGCGTACGATAGGCAAATTGTCACTCGGTACACTGATTTTATTAGCAAAATGTGCTCCAAAGATAAGAAGCCTGCACATGTATCTGCTGAGATCTTCGACCACTATAAGAAGATGCAGTCCACCCCTGATTTTAAGAAAAAGTCAGAGATAGCAAGTAAAAATAGATGAACCGAGACAAAGGGACCCGGTACAAGGATTATAGAGCATATTGGTGGCTCAATATCCATTTATGAACACACAGATAAGCGGTAAGTTATGTTATATTAAGTTTATATATATAATATACATGGATTTAGTCTCAATCTTAATCCTCTTTAAATATATGTTTTGTGGGCAAAGAAGTTGGGTCGACCTCCAACTACTTTGGAGTTATGCCTATACTTCTATACGAAAGATCATGACGGCATAACTTTCCTCGATTGGAGAGTAGAGAAGATCGTCGTAAGTAAATAGTTTTGCTTTTAAATTTTGTTTAGTTAATAAATGATAGGTATTAATGACTTGTAAATGTTTTAAATTCTTAATTTAGATGGCAATCCAGCATAGGTGGATTGAGCTGACACAGAATCGTAACCCGACACCCCGATAGATGAGACCAAGCTATATTTGTCCGTCATTGAGCGTGACGACAAAGGAAAGACATATGACTAGGGTGGATACCGTCGGAGTCACGGCGCATACATGCTACAGTTGGAGGAGCTAGAGATGGAGATGGAGCTGGATCTTCTCAGCCTATTTCTTTTCCTAATGAGCACGTCGAGCTTTTGAGGAAGGACTTCAAGCGATGCAGACACACATTCTTCGGGTTATGCAGGAATACACTCTAACCCATGATCAGTTGCGAGAGGTCCAAGGCCAATTGAATCGCATTGAGCAAGCTCTAATGGACAGATTTGAGATTTCATTCGCATCAGCACGTCCGAGAGATGTTCCAGTTGATAACTTAGAAACCGGCGATGATCTCGACGATTGAGTTGACTTCCTTGTATTTTAACCCTTAGGTTATTCATATCTTGCTTTGTACATTTTCATACTTATAATTAATTTTTTTGTTGTATTTAATTCATTTTGGTTAATAGATTTCAGTTATTAACTTTAATTTCCTTATCCTTATAGTTATTCTGAATAAATTATATAGTATAGATTAAAATATATTATTTTAATAATAATTTTTAATAAAGTTTTATAAAGAATTTTAAAATTTAAATATATGATTTATAAATAATATTATTTTCAAACATTTCATTTAAAATTTAATTTTAATTGAATCTAAAAATTTCATAAAACTTTTGAATATTATATATAATAGTTTTTGCATTTATATAAAAAAATATATAATAGTTAAATATTTTAAATATTTACATTTAATTTCATTTAAAATTTAATAATTTTTAATAAAGTTGTTAATATTTACTTTTTATAAATTAATTATATTTCAAATATTTAATTTTAAGTTTTTAAATGTCAAATATTAAATATTATATATATTATATATAATATCAAACTTTTTAAAAAAACATTCGCCAATTTAGCGACGGGGTTAGCAACGGGGCCCGTCGCTAACCCCAATCCACGTGGTGGCCAACAAGCCACGTAGACAATCGACGACGGTGTTTTAGTGATAGGCCCCATTGCTAATTATCCAAATGGCATGGCCAAGCGAGTTTCGACCAAACCCACGTTGCATATTTGCGACGTGAGATGGCGACGGGATTAGCGATGGGAGCCCGTCGTCAAACCTGACACACCTTCGCTAAAAGATTTAGTGATGACCAGGTTTGCGATGGGTTTTCCTGTCTCTAACACGGGAAACACCGAATATAAATGAATATTATAGTTTAAAATCAAATAAAAGTATACATTGGATTAGCATCAAGATATGCGTAGCGTGATCATCGAGGAAGTGAATAATGGACGATTTGGTAGTTATTAGTGAGGTATATACACGTCTCGGCTAGCGTGTAAGTCGGGATCAGAGGTAGTGTGAAATGAGACGAAGTTTGTGTGAGATCTTATTTCGAGTTTTGTGTCGACTGACAGTGGTCGAGGTTGAAATTGGGTTCAAATTGATGCACGTTTGGTTAAGTATGGCAAGAGAAATGGTCCATAAGATTTTAGTATATCATGGACAAAGTTAAGATTTTTTGTGTTTTGGACATTTTTTATGGAATTGAACTATTTTGTCGAGAGTTTAGCTTGATTTGATGAAAAATCCAATTGAAAATGAACACCGAAAGTCAAAACACGTCAAAATAGAGATTTCAGGAATTAATAAATAAAAAGAAATTAAGCTGCATATAAGTAGTTAAGGGTTTATAAATAAATATATCAAAAAAACAAACAAAACAAATCAATCAATTCATTTCAACAGAACGTTTTATACGTTCAATCCCTAAACTCTCTCTACCGACTCTTTCGCTCACGGAGCTCCCTACGTCAAGTTTTCACTAGGTTTCTTTCCGCAACACTGTTGAGCATCGCAAGCTGGTCAGTTCGAGCTAAATTTTTATAGTAGAAACGAGGTATTCGGCCCTTAATTTGGTAAATTCTCAATGTCATGCATTTTTCTACAATTCATTTTGAATTCTCACGATTTTTCAATTTCTTTCTCGGGTTTCCTTAAAAATTGGTAAAAATTGTTGTTAATTGGTATATTGGGTTGATTTGGATCAATTTGGAAGAAAGTCCCACTGACTTGGGTTAGGATTATAATGAGTTTAACTAATGCAATTCAGTTGATAACTATTTTGGAGATGTTTTATAGTTGATATTGATTTACATTGGGTTTATAGATGAATTGATTAATGATTTTGATCTAATTAGACTCCACGGGCTGTGAAAATATTTTGGTGTTGATATTGAGCGATTTCATGGTGTTTATTGTCGCATTTTGAGGATTTAATTGCGAAAATATCGACTTGGATAAGTTTTCTGTTAAAAGTAAATAAAGTTTGCCTAATTGGCAGGTCATATGGGAAATTCATAACTTCTCCGTCGGTGATCTGATTTGAGTGTTCTTAGACTCTATGGAAAGTAGGAAATGAGCACTACAAGTTCTTTTAAGTCATCATGACAAGTATTGAGGTTTTCAAAGTTAAAAATTTAACTAAGTTGGCTAGTTGAAATAGTTATATAAATTAATATTTTTATAAATTTTTCTCAAGCGTAGTTTGATCGCGATTTTCATTGGGTTTTGTGATATGGTTTCACTTGAAGCTTGACCCATAGTATAATTAAGTATATAGGAAGCTATTGGAACCATTTTCATGGTGATCCGACACTCAGGAACCCCAAAAATTAAGCTCGAAATTGGTTATTTGTAAGGTTAAGTAAATCCCATAGTAACTTTTATATTTTATGATTATAATTTTGTATAAATTGCATTGATTCTTGATATTGCATTTTTGTTGTACATGCATACATGGTTTGGGAGGATAAGGTGTTACGAGTTTCCTTATAATGTAGACTATACCGTGGTTATATAACATTATATCATGCTTGAGGGGTTGGAGTCACGGATATTTTCCATCACGTGGTTATCATGAGATCACGTTGAGCTATATCTTACTCTTAGAATCTAAAGGAATGAGGCTCATTTGGTTAATCTCCCCGCACATGAGTCTTTATTATTGTTTACTTACCACTTTCGGAGAATGTTATCTGATTGTGGTCGGATAACAAAAAGGGGATGGATTCATGGTTATATTTAAATTCTTTTGATTATATTCTTCGTTTAAATTCCTTAGGTTATTATGCATTTGATTATTACAGGTGTACTAGATAATATGGGATTTACTTATCTGAAATTTTCAAAATTTATAATTGGATAATGACAGTTTCTAGAGGCGACAAGGGAAAAGGAAAGCTTTTCGATTGTATATGAATTGTTTGGTTCTTAATTCTCTGTATGTGTTATTTTTTAATATAATATATTATATAAATGGGGTTTTGAGTTTGAGTATGATTAGGATTTCCTTTGGAATGGTTGGAATGGTTTTCGGGCGAGTTGAGATAATTTTTTAGTTAAAGTAAAGTTAGTTTAAAGTTTTGATACTTTAAATCATAGTTAGAATGAATATATAATTTAGTTGATGCAATATATATTTGTTATGGGTGGATTGTAAGTCCTTCAACATTTCCACCAAAGTTAATCAGGTTTTCTTGAAGATTTTTGAAGTCCGGGATTTTCGGTGTAGGCTTAGAAATAGAGGAAATATTGTCAAAAATCTTTTATAAGATTTTAAGGATTATATAATCAATTTTTACGGAACTTCAAAGTTTAAGATTGGGTTTAGAATTATTTGTGGTTAATAAAGTTAAATAAATTAATAAGTACATGATCTTAATCTTAATTATCTATTGATGGAGAGGTTATGGTTACAAGATTATCATAGGATTAAGGTAATCTAGGCTGGTCAGATGCCCTAATGAGGTAAGGTATGACAATCTTCACTCATAGAGATATGAACATGCATTAAAGGAGATCGTTTGAACTACTGAAGGACTATGACTTCGCTATCGATTACCACCTTAGGAAAGCAAAAGTAATAGCTAACACATCGAGCAAGAGAAAAATTGATAATCAGACCATTTTGCGACGTATGACACACGATAATGGCTTATTGCATGTGGCATCATTTATATACATGATGGAGATATCTACTACAACTGAGGAGCACATTTGTTGTCAGATGAAAGTTTCGATTGTATCTATTAAGCAGGTTGTCGAGTATCAGAGAGATGATAGGCTATATGAGGATTTCAGCGGTCTGGCTCGATATCTGAAATGTACTGATCGGGCAAAGACGACGGATTAGTGCTTGAGGCACTAAGGGAGGTTGTAGATACCTACAGATCATAAGATTCTGAAGGATGCACATCAGTGTTACTACACAGTTCATCCTGATCAAACCTAGATGTATCATGACTTAAGGTGACTATTCTGGTGGCTAGGGATGAAGGCTAACATGGGAGTATATGTTAGGATTTTTCACATCTGCCAGTAGGTGAAGACCAAGCACATGAGACCTATGGACTATTACAGCCATTGCCCACTCCACAATGGAAATGGAGCACATCACTATGGATTTCGTTAGTTGACTACCGCAGACATCAAGGCATTAAAATGCAGTTTGAGTTGTGATTGACAGGCTGACAAAATCGGTTCACTTCATTACGATTTCTATGAGATACATGTTCCCACAACTGAGCATTATTATTTGAACGGGAGATTATTAGATTGCATAGGGTGTCAGTTTCTATTATGTCGGACAGAGATCCCAGGTTAACTTCGAGACTCTGGGAGGCTATACAGGAGTAGTTTGTCACCTGGTTGCAGTCTAGTATGGCTTACCATCCTCGACAGATGGACAGTCAAAGCGACTGATACAGATTCTGGAGGATATGCTCGGGGCTCGTATATTGCAGTTTGGGGGTTTGTAGGAGGATTATCTACCTTCATGTGAGTTTACATCAACAACAACTATTAAGTGAGTATTGAGATGCTCCCATTTGAGACACTGTATAAGAGGCCTTGTAGGCGCCTACGTGTTGGGCAGAACCGAAAGATATAGTGACCATTGGGCCTAAGATAGTCATTGATCACATAGAGAAGATCAAACAAATTCGTCAAAGATTACGAGCCACATAGGACGGATAGAAGAAATACGCGGATATGTATCACGAGGGTCTGAGCTATGAGGAGGGCGACATGGCATATTTGAACGTTTCACCTTAAAAAGAGATTTCGGATTAAGGGGAGACTAGCACCAAGATATATTGGACTAGGTTCGCAGCACGAGTAGGTAGTATTGCATATCGCTTAGAGTTACCTGTTGAGTTAATTAGGGTTCATCCGACATTTCACATCTCTACGTTGAGACTGGCTTGGTTAAGACCGAGATCAATGGTTGATTTGACACAAATTGAAGTTCAGCCTAAAGCGACCTACACAGAGCGGTCAATATTTATCATTGACCGCAGGGTTCAGGTTCTCAAAATAGGGAGTTCTCTAAGTTCCTAGTTCGTTGGCAACATCATGGAATAGATGGACTCACCCGAGAACTCGAGCCGACTATACGAGAGCGATACCCTCAGTTATTTCATTATATGACATTTAGTTTTACTTAAATCACAAGACGAAATTTCCTTTAGTTTGGAAGAATTGTAATAGCCCATTTAATTAACGCAGTTATTTATATTGTAATTTCAGACATGAACACCAACTCGGATCCACGTGGACGTCGTGGGTAAGCTAGGACACACGTCGACCTAGGTACACTAGTTAATTGTGTGTTGAATTTCTTATTAGTGATGCATTTTATGAGTTTATTTGTAAATACATCTCATGTGCGTAGGTTGTATAGTTATATTGTGCAAGATTGTGTGATGGGTAGTCACCTTGGAATGCATGCCAACGCATATATCGAAGAGGTGAATTACAGGTACACTAGGAAACTCGACTAGTTCACTTTAATATGACTAATTGATCAAATGGAATGGGTAAAGTAATCCTAGGCTAAGTTAATTAAATTGAAATAATAGGCTATGACGTTCCTCAAAATGTGTGTTAAGACACGAGGCATCAAGTATCAAGTAGCCGAAGGTTAGTTGGACTATAAGTTGGTTAATTTTGGTAAATGCAAAACTAACCATATGTTTAATAAGGTTTAATGTGATATCAATAAATCAAATAATCAAAAGTATATAGTTTGATGTAAATAATGTGAACCCTAGATGGATATCAAGATAATCCTGGGGAGTGAAACTAGGATATGAGTGAGCTGTTAGAGTCATTACATTATGTGTGGACAGCATGAATAAAGACCATAAGATAATCCTCGAGATACGCAAAGCACACTTGATCAAGACAAAATAGATAAAACCAGAGATATAAAGTTAATTCATTGTTGAAATTCAACACTTTGGAGATCAAATTGAGGATCAAAACTAAGGTAATCTTCTTTTCCATCTTCTACTCTTTCCAACAAACAAGATTTTGAGTGTTTTTGGTGTGATTCAAATTTGAGGGTTAGATCCATAGTTTTTGATGAAAACTTTATGAATTATAAGTATAATGACCATTTTTATTGAGGAGTCACAACTAGTTTTGTATGAATTAGGATTTTGATGAATTTAGGAAAAACTAGCGAATGCGTGAATTTGATAATTTTGATCTATTTGATGTTCTAATATTGGTTCAAATGATGTTTTGGAGTCACTTTGATGTAGAGAGTGTGTAAACCGGGTTAGGTTAGCTAATTGAGAGGGGAATAATAGAATTCTTGACTTGAGAATTCTTGACAAAGAGCAATTAGCATGTTAACAAGGCTAGTTAGCACGCTAAACCAGTTTAGGTTCTCAACTATTTTCAAAACGAAGAACACTAATGCGCTAGACAAATCTCATAGCACACTAACTCCACCTAGCGCGCTAAGTAGACCCACCAACGCGCTAATGACAGTTGAGACTTGAACATTAAGGGGTTGTTTTGATAATTTCCAACTTCATACATATCTAAACACTTGAAAATAACTCACACTTATAAAATTGGACTTCAGGGACTTAGGGGACTATAGTTCAGTGTCGGGGAGCTTGTCGGGTCGGATACGGAAGTTAAGGGAGGTCGGAGAGCAGTTTGAGGTTTGTAAAACCCAATTGAAGAACTCTAAGTATTTGATTCTGATTTTATTTCATATTTATCATTCCTTGCTGATGGTAACGAATGTTGGGCGGTAAAACAACAACAATTACATAACATGAACGTAGCATGAAATGAGGATGCTTAGGTGGATGTGGTATAACTCGTAAAGATAGAATAAAAATATAGAAATTCAAAGACAAGTAGGAGTAGCCCCAATTGATACAAAGATTAAGGAATGGCAGTTGCAGTGGTTTAGTTACTAGCAAAGACGACCTCCAAATGCCCCATTAGAAAACTTGACTCAATAGAAACTGTAGAAATTCGATAAAGTAGGGGTAGACCAAAGTTAACATAGGATGCATTAATAAGGAGGGGTATGAATGGTTTGGAAAGCTCACCATCAATTGCTCTTAATCGAATACAATGGAAAAGTTTGATCCATGTAGCCGACCCCAATCAATTTGGGACTGAGGCTATGTTGTTGTTGTTGTTGTTGTTGTTGTTGTTATCATTCCTTGCTGATTTTGTTACTTTATTTTGTTACTTGGACATTAGTTGAGTTTACTCCCCCTGATTTCTTGGTTGTGTGTTCGTGATGCACTAGATTATAGCATGTGCGGTCCGACCCTCGGTGAATGACAACTCAAGCTGCCTTGGTGCACGTGTTGATGACTCAGCAGATTTGGCTAATGCCACGTGGACCAGGTGAAAGAGTATTAGGGGCACCCAACAAAGGGATCTTGATAATCCAAAGTATAGTCTAGTCAATCCGAAGTGAACACACATTTGTTTAGGCTTATATGTTAATTATTCATGCGATAAGCCAATTACAGTTGTCTGTCTTTACATTCCACATGTTTACTTAACAATATTTCTTGCATTTCCTTACTTTATTATACGAATGCTCAGAGGGCTTACTTTATTATACGAATGCTCAGAGGGCTTCCTTAAGATTTTACTCACTAGACTCATCATCAGTCTTTTATGATGATTGAGTGTATATCCTTGTACCGGTAGGAGCAAGGGGATCCTAGGCGACTACATTTGATTGCCCATAGTCAAAGACCTATTAGTACGTGATTATTTTTAATATTTTGTATTATTTTGGGTATTGGGAGACTGGAGTGACCTTGTACTTGTATATATACATTGTTTTATGGTACTGTCGCCAATATACAAAGTACTTTTCGGGTTTTCTATAGTAGGACATGCTCTTATGAATAATGTTTATAATGCTAATTTAATACTTACTTGCATCTAACTAAAGCTTCCGTCGATTAATGTTAACTTGTAAAATACAAACAACTAGCATGGCTAGGACTCGAATATTCTACAAACAATTGAACTTAAGGAATATTTAAATACTTAAGGAAATTGTGACGATACTAATTTCGAAATTAGTAACATATACCCTATTTATGTGTATGGTGTGTAAACCCTAGTGTGGGCCTACAAAATAATGCACACATAATAGAAATGAAAAAAAGAGGCAACGGCTAGGGTTGCTAGTTGACCTTATTAATGTGACAAATAAGGAAAGAAAGATAATTAGAAATCTTTAATTATGATTTAAAATAGGAATAATCCTTTATTGATGTAGAATAGGAATGATTTTAGGATCTACCTATATCATCTTTAACAAAGTAAAAGAGGAAAAAGAGAGTGCACGCAATTAAACACAAGTGATTGAGAAAGGGAAAGCCGAAAGAAAGACGAAAGAGGTGATCTTTGGAGTTCCTCGCGTTAGGTAAACCTTATTTAGTGTTTTAATTTAATAGATCAATTGATTTCAAGATTAATCGAGATATCTATTGGGTTATCTATGCCATGAAGTTTATTTCAAAAATAAAGTGTAAATCTAAATGAAACACAAGTATCGTGTGCGATCTATGAGTATTCGAATCATATAAAAAGTTTTATATGTTGTTTGAATCTCTTTTCAAATCAAAAGGAGTTCATTTGGAGATTTAATGTTTAGTCAAATACCAAAGTACAAAAAAAAGATGGCGAACTACGCAGTATAAAAAAATGGAAGATGAGGGGAGCGTTTTGTGCGCACAGCGCCTCCCCTCGACACGGACTACTTGGTGGCAATCCAATATAGGCCTAATACACCAGGCCCATATAAATGGGTTGCAGTCCGTGAAAAAAAGGAAATGGAAGGGAGCGCATGATGCCCCCCCCCCCCCCCATTTTAGTACTCAACAAAAAAAATATAAATACACATATAAATTAATAAAATTAGAAAACATAATGGAATAAATAATAATGATAATAATCAGAAATAAAATTATATATAATTAAAAAAAACAGATATCAAATAGATGTTTTAGTGTATATAAATATATATATCTCGAAGCTGTCGAAAAGATTTCAAAATTAGATTTAATTATCAAAGTGTGATTTAGTTTGTGTGAATAATCAATATTTATTTATTTAGATTTACACGACCTCAGAGTACGCTCATAAGTGTCAACTAGGGAATTGAAAAATAGCGTACCATGTAAGTTGGGATTTAAGTTTTTGGTTTTATGATTATTTACCTTTTCTACTACACTATATGATAGAAATCATGTAAGTAGGACATTTGAGCAGATTGGGGTGCATTGTTAGACATTATGTGTAGATAACTTAGTGGAGCTCGCTAAGAGTCCTTGCATCAGATATTACAAGTTTGGGACTGTTGGACGGTACAAGTGAAAATAACAAAAAGCGCAGTCGCCCATAATTAACATTTATTAATTAAGAATACGATTAACTCCAATGTTCTCAATAAATGTTTGTTAGTAGGTGCTATGTCTAGTTGGACTAGTTTGTGGACTTGATGATAGCTAAATCTTTCTCAGTGTAAGGGAATAGAGTGTTGATACCGCTATAGCTATAGTAGGGTCAATCTTCATGTACTTCAGCATGGTTGAGGAGTCTATCACAGTAACTCATACATGTCTAGCATTTGCACATTTTGATGCATTATTAATTATTTTGTTTATATACTTTCATGCTTATTCCCTTCGTCATACTAAGTATTTGCAAGTTATGCATTTTATGTACTACTGCATCTATTATATGGAATGTTCATAACACCAGTAACTTAAACTAAACTTACTAAGCATTGTTGCCCCTTTGTGCTCACCCAACAATTTTCCCCCACAGGTTGTTCATCGAGAGTTGATAAGGGGAAGGAGTAGCTCCGACTGTCTAGAGGATTTTCTGACTGTTGATTGGTATGGTTCGAGATCGAGCCAATGTTTTATTTTATTTATATTATTTACCAGGGGTTTTGGAATTTGAAATGAACCAAACTAGATGAGTATTTATTCTAGTTGATAACTCTTGATTTCCGTATTGATCTTATGTGGAAACATTGAAATAAGGTTTAATTTATGATATTTCGCTGCATTTATGATTGTTTAATTTAAATTCCAATCGTCGATGTAAGATAATGAGTTGATTTCAAAATAAGGCTTACTAATTAAGTTCTTAACTCAGTAACCGAGTTGGTTAGCGAGTTATGGATCAAGCTAGGTTGATTGGGATTCATTTAGGAAAATGAGTCCTGGCAACGTGGTATTAGAGCGGTTTAAAAATTAATCAAGAAGTTTTAGGAATGGAGAAATTAAAAATTTTATTTTTTTATGATTATATATAATTATATCAAATAGATGTAAGCTTTCAAGTTTTCTCCTTCTCTTATTCGTACCAGCTAGAAATGGCAGACGGAGGGAATCCCAAAGACTTGGCAAATATGTTGGCTCATGAAAAAAGATGATAGAACTGATGGAGACTAAAATCACTCGTCAAGAGGATAATGTCAGTCAAATGCTAGAACTCCTTTAGATGCACATAACTTAATATAATCAGGATAGAGCCAATGTAGCACCAGCAATTCAATTGGAGATGGAAGCAAACTTAGTCAAACGATAGGAGACAGCACCAGTAGACCCTCCAATGGCACCTATTGCACTAGCAGCCCTAGTTATGGTAGCACCAGTAGCCCTAGCAGTAGTGTCAAATACTAAAGAGCGATCTTTTTTATTGGTTAGGCTGAGACGAGAATTCATGAAATATGGAACGCCTAAGTTTTATGGAACAAATGATTCCAAGGCAGCTGAAAATTGGATAATGGCTATGGAGAATAAATGAGGGCCATGGATCTAGATGAGTAAATGAAGGTTAACTTTGCGTCCTTTTACCTTGAGGAAACAACTTTCAAATGGTGGAACACGATCCTAAAGACCGAGGGCGAGGTTACTACTTGGGTGCAATTCATGGAACTATTCAATGAGAAATACTTTCATGAGACAATGAGAGATCAGAGGAACTTAGAGTTCATTACACTTGAGCAAAGCGACATGACTGTGGTAGATTATGAGTCGAAGTTCCACGAGCTATCAAAATATGCAACGGAGATGGTGGCAACAGAAATAGCCAGAATCAAGCGATTTGTGGGAGGTCTCAAGCCAAAAATTCGAGGTATATTGTCAACGCTCGTACACCAGACATATGAGGCGGCAATAGCTAGTGCATGTCATTATAAAGACGATATGATTAAAGATGGTACGATTAAGGTTGCTCATGTAATGCCCCGAACACAAAGTCAGGGTCAAAGTATAGGGATTAATGGATTCTTTAAGAGGCCACAGGACAATAGGTGCAAGACGGGCAATGTGACGGCTCCAATTTCCCACAAATTGGGCACCGCCCGGCCTAAACCCACGTGGACCCCCGAGCCAGTCTAGCAAGGTCAACACAGACCTAGTCAGCCTTCCGATCCATCATTATCAATAAATTCAAAAGTTTTAAGTTGAGTTATTAAAATTTTTCAAGATTTACAGTTTAGTGGAAGTAATACTACACGAAATAACTCAACAATAATATCAAGGAGTTATGCAACCTAATTGGGGAACCCAGCATAAATATATCACCATCAGAGGAGAGTAAATAAAAGATATACAAAAAATTCACCTAACTATGGAGCTTTCCCTTTTCTACTCGTCTGCGACTCTGCACTTAATCAAACACAAGAATGACGAGCCTAGGTAAGTAAAATCCAGTAGAATCTAAAAAGTAATTCAAGATAAAATAAAGTAGTCTAAAAGTCATGCGGATAAAAAGAAAGTTGTATGGAATGCATGATAATAGAACTGTAAAAAAATGGAAGTACAACGAGAAATGAGTGTCAAAGGAAACAATATAGAGAGGTGTCCAAGTAGTTCAAGACCACCGAATGCGGGTGCCACAGGGTCGGGTCATAGAGTCGCGGCAACGCCAAGCAGACTCGGGTCATAGGATGCGACATCATCGTACCTAGAATGTCGCGTCGCGAATGAGGGATATCAATGGTGCCCTAATAAAACACATCTCATTCTGACCACTCAAGTGACTCGAGGTCATGACCTCGGTTGCAAGTCGGTAACCACTCCAATCAGAGACACGAGTATGACTCACTTGGCCCTCGAACACTCATAAGTGGGTAGGAATTCCAATGAAATGACACAATACAAAATTAATAAAATATAAGCTCAAATGAAAATACTGTGCATTTCCTAGCTGGTTTTACTTACCTAGAGAACGTCTCGCTCACGCCTCGATGTGCGCACTCGACACCCGACTCATAAGTCCCTGGTGTCAATTTATACCATTTAAGCCTAATTTACTAAGTCATTCACATCAATATATTTGTGATTAAAACCGTGAATTCCTCAATAAAAGCAACAAAATGCACAAGATGGTGTAGGACCTCACCACGGCCCACGCCTCTCGTCTCCTTCACGAGCAACCCCTCGCGTCGTCGAACTTCATCGAAGTCTCGACGCCTTGTCCACTGTTGGTGTCTTGTCGGGGATCAATCGACCCGGCAAAACACCACCCCGCCGTTGCTCCACGCAGTTCCGTTGTCGCCGCCGCATCGCTGTCGCGCCGCTGCCGGCGTCACTACCGCCGGCGCGTCGCAGCCTCTTCACGGTCGGCGTCACTGCTGCGCCACCGCCACTGTCGTCATCGAAAACGCCCGCCACGGCCGGAATCGTCGCTGTCGGCCGCGCCACCCCGCCTACCACTGCTACCGCTCGTCTACGACTTGCGCGTAGCCGCCGCCGCGCTGCTAGAGCTGGTCCGCCGTCGTTGCTGGAGCCGAGCTGCTCGCGCCTCCGCAACGCCCACCACCACGACTGGTTCGCTACTGCTGACCGTCCAAGCCTCCGCCACCGCGTCTGCTGGCCGTCTCCGCACCAACCGCGTCGTCTCCCACCGATGAGTCGCGTCGCCCGCACACCCGTGCATTGTTCGACCAGCCTCCGCGAGCTCGCCACCTGTGAGCTCCGCCGCGCCCACTTCTCTCCGGACCTGCCGCGCCGGAGCTCCCTCTCTCACCGTCATCCTTCTCTTTCCGCTATTTCTATATATATATATATGTTTCCTTCTCTCTATCCGTTTCTCTCTTCTCTTTAACTTCACGATCTCTTTCCTTTTTTTTTTAATTTCTTCCTCATTAAGTAAACTCGGTCCCACGTCGACACGCAACTCGAGGCACATCCTCGTTCGTGTTTCCACAGTATCAAGAAATTTCTCGCATATACCAACTCGTAAAACAACTCAACAATTCCAACGAGTGGATCCCACATATGACCCTGACCTGACACGTGGCATAGGTCAAATTTTTGGGCCGTTACAGGAAACTATTAGGGTAACCCATTATCTGGAGGTTCATTTCAACACCAGGCAAATGCGGGTACTGTGGTAACGAATTCCGTAATGTCGGCAGCATCATTAAGGGGTTATGTGATATCCTTCAAGGCATCGCAGTGGTCAGGCGGCCAAGGGAAAACTCAATCGGGTCAGAGGTTAAAGAGTACAAGAAAGTTGCCTATGCCGGGGGAACCGGGGTACAACGCACACATCACTTGCTTTAAGTGTGGGAAGCAAGATCACTACCAGAATTAGTGTTCGGGTGCTCCATCAGTGTCTGTTAGCAGTGTAGCTCAACTGGTCAAGAATAGATGAAGGCTCTAGCTAAGCCAGATCCAGACTACACCCGTCAGCTTGTTACAAGTACTCTTAATATTTGTGGTAGAGATATGCTTACTTTAATAGATTCAGACTCCAACATTTCATTCATATCGGGCAGCAAGGTAGATAATTCGTTAGGGTTAAAACCTGTCAAGCATAGTACATTACTTGTCTTGAGCACCGCACTAAGTGAAAAGATTTACCCCAACCTAATTTGTCGAGATTGTGTAGTCAAGATTGATGGGCATGACCTACCCACCAACCTTAGTGTCCTAGCGTTCCTTGATTATGATGTTTTATTTGGAATGGACTGGCTTTCTGCATATCATGCCCACATTGATTGCTTCCACAAGACAATCATTTTCGAAGTGCAAAACCTACCTCCATTATTATTTAGAGGCGGGACACCTCCTTGACACACCACTCGAGGAAAAGTGGCGACTATTCAGGAGATTGAACGAATGATGGGAGTCACCACTTTGGGAAAGAAAGGTCAAGAAGATGAGATTTAGAAGATACATATTATGCGAGAATTCCCAGAAGTTTTCCTTTTGATCTATCGGGTATTCCTTCATATAGAGAGATTGAGTTTATTATCGATCTTGTGCCCGAAATGAAGCCGATATCCATACCACCTTATCATATGGCACATAAGGAGTTAGATGAGTTGAAGATCCAATTGGAAAAACTGTCAGAACAAGTTCATAACTCTGAGTATGTCACCCTGGGGCGCTCTAGTTTTATTTGTAAAGATGAAATTTGGGAGTATGAGAATGCGTGTGGACTATCGTCAGCTAAACCGAGCAACTACCAGAAACAAGTACCCATTGCTGAGAATTAACGATCTATTAGACCAGCTGAGAGGAGCCAGGTTTTTCTCGAAGATTGATCTGAGGTCAAGGTATCATCAGCTAAGGATTAAGGAGGAAGATGTTCCAAAGACAGCGTTCAATACGAGATATGGTCATTTCAAGTTTATAGTTATGCCCTTTGGACTGATTAATGCGCCTACAATGTTCATGGATCTCATGCATCATGGGTTCTAAGCTTATCTGGATCGGTTTGTCGTCATTTTCATTGATGAGATAATGATTTACTTGAAGTCCCGGGAAGACCATGAGACACATATCAGAGTTACTTTACAAACATTGAAGGATCACAGATTGTACGCTAAGTTTAGTAAGTGTGAGTTCTGGGCAACAAAGGTGAATTTTTTGAGGGCACGCTATCAATGCACAAGGAGTGACAATTAGTTGTGATAAAGTTAAGGCAGTGATTGATTGGTCGCATTGAGTTCAGTGACAGAGATTAGAAATTTCTTAGGAATGGATGGTTATTACAAAAGATTTATTAAAGGTTTCTCCAGCATTGCTACCTCAATGACACAATTGACAAGGAAGAATGCACCATTTTATTGGGATGATAAGTGTGAGAATGTTTTTGTGAAATTAAAGCAGAAATTGATGACCGCTTCTAATGTTGACACTACCAGAACCATGAGTTGCACTAATAGTTTATACATATACTTCAGGAACCGGACTTGGTAGAGTGTTGATGCAGGATGGGAAAGTGATAGCCTACGCCTCTCAACAACTCAAAATCCATGAAAAGAATTACCCGGTTCATGATCTCGAGTTGGGAGCAATTATCTTTGCATTGAGAATTTGGAGACATTATCTTTACGGTGAAACGTTTACCGTCTATTCAGATCACAATAGTTTGAAATATTTGTTCACTCAGAGTGAGCTAAATATGAGACGGAATAGGTGGCTTGAGTTTTTGAAGGATTACAATTTCAGCTTAAAGTACCACCCAGGAAATGCGGATGTGGTGGCAAATGCCTTGAGTAAATAGAGACATGTGATAGAGACAGTTGCTTCATTGATGACCCGTGAATATCAGTTACTTAAGGATTTTTTGATGTTGAGCATTCACAGTGATTTACTAGGGAACTCAGTGTGTGCACATTTAAGGGCCAAGCCAGAGACCATCACTAGGATCATCGAGTATTAGAAGACAAAGTCAGAGTATGGGTATTACAAGGCTTGGGCCGATAGCACAAAGTATCCAGATTGGAGGGAATTGGTAGATGGAGCTTTGAGGTATCGAGATAGATTATGGATTCCAGTTTAGGAAAAATTGAAAGAATAATTGGTTCGAGATTCGCACAAAACCAAGTACATCATACATCCAGGGGTAACAAGATGTATCGGAACATGAAGTTGACATATTGGTGGCAAAAAATGAAGATCCACATTGCAGAGTTATTTAGGAGATGTGATACATGCCAGTAAGTAAAAATGGAGAATCAGAGACTAGGTGGTTAGTTGCAACCGTTGCCCGTTCTAGAATGGAAGTGGGAACATATCTCGATGGACTTTATGATTGGTTTTTCGAGATCCCATAAGGGCAATGATGTTATTTGGGTCATGGTGGATCGTTTGACCAAATCCGTTCATTTTCTATCTGTAGCTACCCAAGTCGCACTCGAGAAGCTGAGAAAAAATGTACATGGATTGGATTGATAGGTTGCATGGAGTGCCAGTCTCCATCATTTCAGATTGGGTCCTTGATTCGCATCGATGATGTGGCAATGTTTGCAAAAATAGTTAGGTTCATGAGTACACCTCATCACAACATTTCATCCTCAAACAAATGGCAGGACGGCATGTACCATACAGACTTTAGAAAACATGCTCAGGGCACATGTGTTAGATTTCGGTGCTAGTTATGAGAAATACTTATCCTTGTGCGAATTTGCATACAATAATTGCTATCAAACACGCATTGGAATGGCTACTTTCGAGGTACTTTATGCAGACTTTGTCGTTCGCCGATTGTTAAACCAAGGCTAGTGAAGCAGCGTTGTTGGGACCAAAGTTAGTGCATGACTACACAAAGAAGATCAAGCTAATTCGACAACGCATGAGTGCAACACATGATAGACAAAAGCATTATGCATATAAGAAACGCAGGACCGTTGTTTGAGAAGGAAGATTAGGTACTTTTGAAAGTCTCTCCACGAAAGAGACACCAGAGATTTAGGATCAAAGGAAAGCTTGCTCTGAGATTTATTGGACCATTCAAGATTACCAAGAAGATTGGTCCAGTAGCATATCAGCTTGATCTCCCTCCATAGTTAGCGATAGTACACAATGTCTTCCATGTCTCAATTTTGAGAAATTCATTCTCAAATGCACCACGGATCATCGATTAGGCTCAATTTGAGTTACAAGAAGATGCCTTCTACAGCGAGCAACCAGTCTAGATCCTAGATAGGAAGGTATAGAAGCTTAGAAGGAGGGAGATACTACTGGTGAAAATGAGATGGTAGTTCCATGATGACAAGGAAACAACATTGGTGCAAGAGAGCTATATGCGCGAGTATTTCCCAGACTTATTCTAAATCAAGGTACGATTTACTTTTAAATTTCATGGACGAGATTTCTTAAGTAGGGGAGCTTGTGACGATACCAATTTTTAAATAGTAACATATACCCTATTTATTGTATGGTGTGTAAACCCTAGTGTGGGCCTATAAAATAATACACAAAATGGAAACGTCAAAAAGAAAGGCGATGGCTAGGGTCGCTAGTTGACCTTATTAATGTGACAAATAAGGAAAGAAAGATAATTAGAAATACTTAATTGATTTAAAATAGGAATAATCCTTGATTGATGTAGAATAGGAATGATTTTAGGATCTACCTATATCATCTCTAACAAAGTAAAAGAGGAAAAAAAAGTGCATGCAATCAAACAAACAAGTGATCGAGAAAGGATGGAAGCGCAAAGCCGAGAGAAGGACGAAAGAGGTGATTTTTGGAGTTCCTTGTGTTAGGTAAACCTTATTTAGTGTTTTAACTTAATAGATCAATTGATTTCGGGATTAATCGATATTTCTATTGGGTTATATATGCCATGAAGTTTATTTCAAAAATGAAGTGTATATCTAAATGAAACACGCGTATTGTGTGCGATCTATGCGTATTCGAATCAAATAAAAAAGTTTTCTATGTTGTTTGAATCTCTTTTCAAATCAAAGGAGTTCATTTGGAGATTTAATGTTTGGTAAAGTACCAAAGTACAAAAAAAAAGATGGCGCATTGCGCAGCACAAAAAAAATGGAAGATGAGGGGAGCATTGTGTGTTCACAGCGCCTCCTTTCCACACGGACTGCCTGAAGGTAATCCAATATGGGCTTGGTACACCAGGCCCATATAAAAAAAGGGAAATGGGAGGGATCACAGTGGTGCCCCTCCCTCCCTCCCATTTTTCAACTCAACTTTAAAATACATATAAAAATATAAATTAATAAAATCAGAAAATATAAAGAATAAATAATAATGATAATAATCAAAAAAAGAAAATTTATATATATAATTTAAAAAAAATGTATATCAAAGAAATGTTTTAGTGTATATAAATATATATCTCAAAGTTGTCGAAAAGATTTCAAAATTAGATTTAATTATCAAAATGTGATTTAGTTCTGTGAATAGTCAATATTTGTTTATTTAGATTTACACGACCTCGGAGTACGCTCGTGAGTGCCAGCTAGGGAATTGAAAATAGCTTACCAGGTAAGTTGGAATTTAAGTTATTAGTTTTATGATTATTTACCTTTCTACTACACTATATGATAGGAACCTTGTAAGTAGGACATACAAGTAGATTGGGGTGCGTTGTTAGACATTGTATGTAGATAACTTAGTGGAGCTCGCTAGGAGTCCTTGCATCAGATACTACAAGTTAAGGACTGTTGGACCGTTCAAGTGAGAATAAAAAAAGAATACGATTAATTAAGAATACGAGTAACTCAATGTTCTCAATAAATGTTTGGTAGTAGGTGTTATGTCCAGTTGGACTAGTTTGTGGACTTAGTGATAGCTAAATCCTTCACAGTGTAAGGGAATGGAGTGTTGATACCGTTATGGCCATAGTAGTGTCAATTTTTACGAACTTCAGCGTGGTTGAGGAGTCTATCATAGTAGCTCATACATGTCTAGCATTTGCACATTTTGATGCATTATTAATTATTTGGTTTATATAATTTCTTGTTTATTCCCTTCATCATATTAAATATTTGCAAGTCATGCATTTTATTTATTTTTTCATCTATTATATGGAATGTTCATAACGCTACTAACTTATCCTAAACTTATTGAGCACCGTTGCCCCTTTGTGTTCACCCAACAATTTTTCTCGTATATTCTTCATCGAGAGTTGATAAGGGGAAATGAGTAGCTCCGTCTGTCTAGAGGATTTTCTGAGTGTTGATTGGTATGGTTCGAGATCAAAACAATGTTTTATTTTTATTTATATTATTTATTATGGGTTTTGGAACTTGAGATAAACCGAACTAGATTAGTATTTATTCTAATTGAAAACTCTTGATTTTCAGTATTGGCCTTATGTGGAAACATTGAAATAAGTTTTAATATATGATATTCCACTGCATTTATGATTCTTTAATTTGAATTTCAATTGTCGATGTAAGATAATGAGTTGATTTCGAAAGAAGGCTTACTAGTCAGGTTCTTAACTCAGTGACCGAGTTGGTTAGCGAGTTATGGATCGAGCTAGGCCGATCGGGATTCATTTAGGAAAACAGGTCCTGACATAGATAACCTAAGAAAACATGAATAGTCAACTAACTACATTGATAGCACACACGTGGACGCAATAATCGAGACATGAGGTGGACGGGTAGGTGTCGAACATGTGTAGCTAGGCCTACCGGGCGAGGAGCGCACAACACAATGACACCCCAAGGCTGCCTCGGGGAGAGGATCGTCATAATTTAATTGATTTATCTTATGGTTACATTACCTATTTTATTTGATTACTTAGTCATCTCATCATGAATTAATCGAGTTTTCTGGTGTACCCGTAATTCGCATAACCATTACCTATGTTAGCACACATTTCGATGCGACTACCCTTCACACAATCTCGCATAATATAACTATACAATATACACATGCGACCTTTTAGTGAATAAATTCATAAATATGCATATCAAATAAGCAACTCAACACACAATTAATTAGTGTACATAGGTCGACGTGTGTTCTAGCCCACCTTTGCATCATCCACGTGGATCTGAGCTGACGTCCAAGTCTGAAATTAAGAAATAAATAATGTCATTAATAAAACGAGTCGTTACAGTAGCTTAATCCGAACGAAAAACAAAAATCATCAATTAAATGGCGTGTTGATCAACCCATAAAATATATATTTTATATAAGCACGTAAGACTGCACATAGTATGATTCATTTTGGAAGACTATCGTTTAAAATTTAACAACAAATTAGTTCGTCAAGATTGAGTTCAATTATATATTGATCTAAGAGCTCAAATATGCATCTTTCAATAAACATAAGTTGTTTAGATTAATTCAACATCAAATTTGATCGTAAGATAAAACACAAACAATTCGTGGAAAACTCTATCGATCAACCTTGCTTTGATATCACATGTAAGCATTCTTTTAACATATGAAATTTAGATTAGTTAGAGAATTACCTACATAATGGATTATCTAGTTGAAATACCTTAAGCACTACACCAAACCTTATCGCCCTCATGAGCCTCAACGCATTCGACACAATGTTTGATGGTACAAGTGTCATTTTATAGGCTTGAGGGAAAACCATTCAACTTTCACAATAAGTTCAAATTCTCATCAAATTTGTAACATCAAAACGCTTAATAGACATAATGTTGATTAAAACATAAGTTATGTAACGACATGTAACCTTAAACTAGTGATTAGTGTTAATCCAAGTCCTAAGTAACCCGAGTTAGGCTCGTGGTTAAGTCTAGTTACCTCAATTAGTGTGTGTGTGTGTGTGTGTGTGTGTGTGTGTGTGTGTGTGTGTGTGTGTGTGTGTGTGTGTGTGTGTGAGTGAGAGATTGTACAATGATTGGTGTTTCTTTGGAATGCTTAATGAGTTTTATAAGTTGTAGGATTAATAGGAGATTAATAGAAACCAATAATCAAAAATAAGTAATTAATCAATAAATAGGTGGTACACCAAGAACAATGAGGGTCGTGAAATAAATGTGCACACCTGAGACAATTCATAGGCATGTCCGATGAATTTATTGGTGAGAAAATACATGAAGTATATATATTTTATATATATATATGATATATATATATATATATATATATTAAAACTATAAGTTTGGTTTGAATTATATGGATCATTGATCGCATCGAGATGAGCGTAAGTGTTGATGGTGTTACCATGTATGTCACTTTAGGGATTGTCATTTTAACACCTCAATCAATTTATCATCCTCGAGATAGCGCAATGCATATCTCGAGGAAAATCCATATATATAAATCAAAAACTTTAACTTATCCTCACTTTCCATCTATCCATCGAGAGAGTGAGAGGAACCAAGCAACTGAGGGTTTGATCAAGAGGGAATCAATCCAGAAGTGATTTCAAGTGAGTTAAGGTGATCAAACCACTAAGATCAGTGATCATCATCTTGGTAAATGAAGTTTGAGTTTCAAGTTGAATTCATAGGTAGGTGATGATTTCTCTGTGAATTATGTTGTAATTGATTGAAAAGTGGTTTATACCTCACTAGAGATTCTCCCTAATGATTTTGGATAGTATTTGATGTTGTTGGGTGATTTGGTAATGGAACAGTGACTACGGCCCTGTTCATTGTTGAGACAGTAAATTACTTAGAAAACATCAACTTTATTGTAAATTACATAGAATTTTCTAAGGTATTGGGGACTAACTTAAGGGTTCTAAACATAAGGGATTAGACCTATATTGATTATAAATTGCTTGTGATAGGTGTTAAGTCACCGAGAAATCGTGAGTGACTCGGAAACTTAGGAAGTTTTGAAACGAAGACTTAAACTGAGGTAAGTATGGATTCGCTTATTTATCAATGTTGCTTGGCTATCTTAGTATATATAGTTCATGTAGTTTACGAACTAAATGGGGGGACTACGTACACTGTGATGTTTTAAATAAATGAAAAATTGTGTTTAATGTGATTCACGAGAGTGGGTTCCTAGAACTGAGAAAAGGTTACATAAGATGCGAGGTTGATCTCTCGACCTATATGTAACTTTCTACTTAGTTAGATAGGTTGCGCGGATTACATATTCACTACAGGGTTTTTGATAGAATCATTGGACATTAATGGATTGGCTAGATAGCACATTGGCCAATGTTTTGGTCTAGCAATCACATTAATGCTGTCAGTGGGTAATTGACCCTAGTTTTATAAATAAAATAGGCATCACAGTAAAATAGTCATTGACAAACAGACTTGCATCTGTTAATTATTGGATTATTTGTTGTTCATAATCCCATTAGCTATATATGGTGTGCATATTGTTATTGCATATAATTCTTAATTATTATATGGAATTTTGATGGCTTTGTGAATCTTTACTTACTGAGTATGTTTGAGCACTCACCCTAATTAACATATCAAGAAAACTAATGAGCGCTACGACTACATCATAGAGAAGATTTAGGTGTCTTGATCTTCTTTTTAATGTAATGAGTTTTTCCTTGTCTGATATATTTATATTGAATTACAGTTTTTTAATATCATAAAGGATTGGAGGTTTATATAACTGAGGTTTATTCCGGTTAGATTTAGTTTTGTATATCATTTAAATATCGAGAAAGTTTTAATTTCCTCTGCGTTTGATAATTTTTTTACATTGATATTCGATGTACAATTGTGTTTATTAGGAGATAGAAGGAGATGATGCTGGCTCTAGTTAAGTCTAGCATGATTATTTGGGCTTAATTAGGGTTTCAGGCCAGGTATCGCCCTAATTGGGCTAGGGGATCCTACAAGTTACATATTTTGGTAATATTTAAGCAAAAACTAATATTATGAGACACATAATGGTCTAACACCATAACAATGCATCATCTTCCCGTGAGCGCAGTAAGCGAGCTCAAACGCGTGTAACACGTAAATATAAGAACAAGTATACTTTTTATTAAACTTTTGTAATAATGACTTCTACTAATTAAACTGACTTATGTATACGTGTACTTCAATCTAAGTATTCAAATAATGTTTTATTGCACTTCACAATATCTTGTGCTTGCCATATATATAGTTGAAATAATTTTCATTCTCATAAATTAAAACTGATTACCTAGTCAAATTGAAGTGAGGTTTTAAGTAGCATATGTACTCTTAATAAAAGAAAAAACTATTATAAATGCAAGTTAGGACTTAATGCAACGATGATCTTTCAATTTGAATTGCTTCAAAAACTACGAACAAACAATCTAGGCAAGAACTTACCAAGTTTAAGATTTTATATAATTTATCAAAAAGTAGTGAATTACAACCAAAGTGGCGCTTTATATAGCAAATCCTAATTTTTGCCAAAAATAGTAAAAATATAAAATGCTTTAAACCTTATACTAGACGAAATAAGAAACCAAACACTCCAAACAGAGTCAAAAATGAAAACTCCTACTAAAAGTCATGACCAAACTAAGACATTTCAAAAATAGTAAAAACTCGATTTCGAAGGCTTAAACGAAGGAACTTGACCAAAAAAATGTCGCTATCACAACAAAGGTTTGGGTATTGATCACCACATCATTTCCAATAAACTAATGTTCTCACAACTCTAAAACTCCATGTTTAGACTTTTCAAAAGTCAACAAAAATCAATTTCGATCAAATTTTCCAAAAAAGTATTTGCTACTTCGTGGACTGCGTCAGAATTAATATACTTGCAACTTATATTTTGAAGTTGCATGGCAATTACATTACGTAAGAGGAAAACTTGAAAATTATATAGCTAGTAATTATTATCAAATAATATATGAAAATGTTTGACATATTTCGTTAAGTTACATGTACGTCGACTATACTTTGATTGCCAATAGCAATTTTAGTAGGATTCACATATGAGTGTTCACGTAGTCACTTCTTACATTTGAATCAAGGCATACAACCAGGAAGAAAACCACTAACGTTCTGTATTGGAGCTGCAACTGTTATTTGGTTTTGAATGATTGGATTGTACCTACAACCAAAATTTTATAATCAAATATGCACATCAATTAAATAATACTACACACATCAATATAACGCTAATAGAAAATTAAAATAAAAGTGATGACAAGCTCACCTAATTTGCAACGTGGCGTTGCAATCTAATGGTTGAAAGAATTTCTCTACTTCGGGTGGCTGATTACTATACTTTCTTTTTCTTTGTTCTTTAGCTTCCCAAGATAATTGAATATGATTATGTGCATTGATTTCTTTCAGCTTTTGTGCATTGATTTCATCCAACTAAAGTAACCGTAAACATATGCCAAGACAATCAAATCAATTAGTATCTGTTAAATTTATGAGGACTTAATGATAGAGATGAAACTAATACCAATAAATCTACTTGGACTCATGAGTCCGAACTAATATGGAGGGTTTTTAAATTTTTGTAAATTTTTAAAGGGTATCAAATGAATTTTACAAGTGATTATGGTTGCTTCATTAATTGTTCAGGATGTATTTAAAATTAAAAAAAAATTGAGTCCGGACTTAGGAGTCTAAATAGCACTACCCAACTAATACTTAGATACTTAGATGTAAATTATTAGGATTATTCAATCGACAATAATCTTGAAAATAATAACACTAGATACATTTTTTTATGAACACTAGAAAACATTGATTACTACAAAATCAAAATACCTTGAAAATTAAACATATTTCCTAATGATGGAAAAACTTTTCTTATTGAGTAATTAACAAGAAATTAATACGAAAACTAATTAGCCTGATTGAGTCCATTTATCTATATGGTACGACATAAAAAGTTGAAGATTAGGAATTTTAAAGTTAGTGTGAAGTATAACAAATAATAATAATAATAACACATATATGGTTTTCTAAATTCTCAAAAAGAAACTTATTCATAATTCAAGATTTTCTAATGAATAAAAAAATATAAAGCCTAATAAGGCCCTTAATGACATCATTTTGAAGGCCAAATAAGAAATTTGACAACATAGATAGATTTGTTAAAAGTTTGTTACCTTCTTTCTCATGGTTTTATTTACTTCTTGAAGCATTTGTTCCTGTGATGATAAGTAAGCAGTTAATAACTGGAATAAAATTGAGAAATATGTGTGCATTAAAATCTTGCAGTATTTCTTTACCTTCTTTTGTAGGTTTGCAAGTTGATCAAGCATGAATTGATTCTGCAAACATCAAAAAAACAAGCTAAGTGAGGAATAAACATGTACATCAAAATTAAAGAAAATTGTAACACGAGAATGCTAATGTAACTTGGGTCGGACACACAGGCCACACATACGCTTCTGCGCGTTCCTTCTATGTGTCTGAAATGTGTGAGGAAGATTGGATTGAAACATGCATGAATGGGCATCACAAGGATGGTGCAAGAATGCGTGGGAGCGTCGCCAAACAAACAACCAATTGCAAAGGTTTTTGTTTCCTTTTAATTTCTTTAAATTATTTATTTTATTTGAACGTTTGAGTCCTATTTCTATAAGTAAGATATTGATATCTTATTAGGAATAATAATATAAAGTTAGAAAGTATAGTTAAAATGATTATCAGGTGTCAAGTCGTTGGTCCATTAGAAATGTTGAGTTTGTTTCCATGAATAGAAAGTGATGTATTAATTAAAAGTCTTTAATTGTTTAAAAAGTTAGGAGTCTTGACAATTTAGAAAATTATATTTTTAGTTAGTCACCGTGGAAATTTTTGTATCTTTTTTTTTTAATTTTTGAAGCTTATATATATAGTAAATAATTTAATTTTTGTTTAGAGAATTAAGGTGTTTAATTCTCAGTGCCTTAAATTGTATTATTTATGGATTTCGAATAACCAATTTGAAAGACTTACAGTGCATCAATACGCATGCGTGCACATCTTGACGAAAAGGAAGGGTCGCACACAGTAGTGTGTGCTAGCTTGGCTTTTTCCTTTGTAAAATATTATTGTTTCGAAAAGTAAGACCTCTAAACTCTTATTTATATTATATATATATATATATTAAAGGAAGACTTTGGGGTGTCAATGTAGTGATTTCCAGCCTTTTTGTAGCGCCATTTGGCATATCCCAAAGTTTTCCCTCATTAAAATCCCGATAAATAATATATATATATATATATATATATATATATATTTATATATATAATATATATTTATATATATATATATATATTTATATATATATATATATGTATATTATTTCAAACGTACCATATTAAAAAAAGCAATTTGGTTCCTTTTAATTACAGTTACAAACTTAAATTAAACCCTATAAAACACATACCCACCACTTTTGCTCAAATATTCCCACCTTGAACACAAATATTTTCTTTCCTATTTGTTAGGCAAGTGTTTATGAAGCTTATTTAGGCAATAGTTTATCTTCTCTTCGATTCTTTTCTTTTACGTATTTTAGTTTGTATGTGGCTTCTTATTTAGTTTCTTTCTTTTATTCAAGGAACACAAATATTTTTTTCTTATTTCAAGATAAGTGATTGAACACAAATATTTTCTTTCCTATTTCTTAGGCAGGTATTTACTGAGCTTATTTAAGCAATAATTTATCTTTTTTTCGATTCTTTTCTTTTACGTGTTTTAGGTTGTTCGTGGCTTCTGTTTTAGTTTCTTTTTTTTGTTTAATAATCAAAAGTATTTTCTTCCTATTTCAAGACAAGCGAATAAAAGTTCAGTATTATATGATAAGCATGTAATCACATGTTTAGATTTTTATTTTCACTTTTTTACTAAACTTTAGATTTTTATTAAATTCCAGACCATTACAAGATGTCGAATTACACAAAAATCATTTACCTGAATCCTTCGAACGATAATATTGAAATACGGTAAGACTATATCGGCTTTGGAAATCAACGAATATGAATAGTAGAAGTTAAACTATCCCGTTCGGATTTTTCTTATAAAATCTTATATTTTCTATTAAATTCTAGCCCGTTACAAGATGACTATTTACTCGTGCTTAACTTGCAAATGCCAAAAATTATATTTTGAAAATGTTCTAAATAGTTATGTAGAAATTAAACTATCCCACGCGGAAGTGTTGGTTATCGCCTAGTTTTTGATAAGACACCAACAAGAGTTAACTCCAACAAGAATCAAACCCTTGACATCCCCAACTTTTCCTTTCAACAAAGAAAAACCTCATCCATCTCACTAGAGATGCTTAAGCAAGACCATCTAAATTTCAATGTACATATCAAATATATTTGGCTAAAAGAGAAATAATCATTTCTACATGTTTAATTTTGTACATATCAAATATATTTGGCTAAAAGAGAAATAATCATTTCTACATGTTTAATTTACTTTAATTGTTAAACGTATGACCAAAAAACATGAAAAATCCAAATATTAACTTACCAAGAAAAGCTAAATATTAGAAGAAATAAACATCTACATTAATTCTAGCATGGCAAATCAATATAACACAATTTTATGTGGTATTTTTATCATTATCGGGTATTGAGGCAAAGCCCCGACTAATTCCGAGCTTGAGGAATGTAGGACCACAAAGATGGCCCCTCCGGGCAAGATTTTATTGTTTTATACCATTCTCAACATTTGCACTCGAGACCTCAGGTTAAGAGGAGACACTCATGTCATTCCACCACAACCCAATCTTTAGTCAATGTTAGGTGGTATTTAGTTTTTAAAATCAAGGTTTGAAAATTACTAAATACTATATACAAATATACTATATATAAAGCCAATACTCCCTAAGATTCTATTAAGTACAATTTACACTATTTTGACCATTGCCCTCAAATTGTTTTTTCATTGGTTCAAAAAGTAAGAATAATAATAAAAGTCTCTATTAAAAATTTAATTTGTATTCTTTTAAGGAAAATACTAGAATGACAACAACAATGTCACGCCACAAAACACATTGGCTCACAAAGCCCTCTATGCGACCTCGACCCACGTGTTACCAACATCTCGAGGCACGCATGGATGACTCTTGTGAGCCAATATGTCTTTGTGGTGTGACATGTTATTGTCATTTTAGCACTTCTCTTCTTTTAACGCAGTTCTTAGCTAAATTTTATTAAGATTTAATGTGGTGTTGATATTCTTTTCATATCACTAGAACAATTTCGATATTTAATAGAGGTTTTTAAACCCCTATTAAAGAGGGATGTTATTAAATAACATCTAATTTATATGAGTTTTAAAAAACCTCTATGTAATACATGTATTAAAAATTAAAATATAACACATTTTCACATGACATTTAATAACACTCTATTTAATAGGGGTTTTAAAACCTCTATTAAAGGCCAAAAATGTTCTAGTGTATATAAAAACAATTTATTAATCTAAATGTTTCACATGTAGAGCATGTGCTCACAAAAAGAAAAAAACTTTTTTTTGACTAAAAAGAAAAAACTTAATCATGGAATTCTTAAGAATTCTTGAATTTTCTTTATAGTTGTTTGTGCAAAATTTTAAAAGTATTTAAGTTGTGGGATTTTTATTTGCATGTTTTTTCTTGCATCTAATCAAAAATTTAAAATAAATAATTTAATCATTTATTAGTTTTTTGAAACCTAATCCTTTATTAGTTAAATTCTTTGTTAAATTCACATAATTTAAGTAACTAATTAACTAAACATAATCTATGATCATTTCATTCCAATGATAAAATAAATAGAAATAAATAATAAAAAAGAAGTCAAGGTATGTTAATATTGTACTCTTGTTTAATGGTTATAAATTAATAATTGTAAATATATAAAACATAATTAAGAAAAGGATACAAGAACATAGAATATCTTACAATATTCAATCTTTCTTAAAATACCATATGTTTAACATTTCGACTTTGAAAGAAAGCAAATATGTACTTTGAAAGAATGCAAATATGTTGATATGATAATGTTCACATGCATGAATTAAAAGAGCAATGTTAATAACAAATGTCGAGCCTATTATTTGTCAAAAACTCGGAGGAGGCGGTTCATAAGGTGATGCAGCTCGTTCAAGCCTTCTGCAAGATCTCGGGCCTAAAACTAAATTTGTCCAAATGCAGCTTGTTGGGGATTAACGTGTCGGTCGATACAGTACTACAGACGGCAGAGGGTGTCAATTGTCATGTCGGGACTTGGCCTCTGAAATACCTTGGTATGCCATTAGGGGGTTCCCCACTTCAAGCCAATTTTTGGGAACCGGTTCTCCAGAAAATCGCGCGCAGGTTGGATGGGTGGAAGCGAGGCTTCTTATCCAAAGGAGGTAGAGTCACATTAATCGCATCGCTTCTCGACTCCATTCCAACATATTTCATGTCACTCTTTCGACTCCCGGTAGGCATTGCCAAGAGGCGAAAAGATGATGCGGAATTTTCTATGGAAACGATGGGATGATCAATCTTCGTGGCCGCTCGTGGCTTGGAACCAAGTAAAGCTCCCAAACAACTTGGGGGTCTTGGAATTGGAAACCTTTTAATGCGCAATACTGCTCTTGTTTGTAAATGGCTATGGCGTTTTCAGCAGGAGCCTGAGGCTTTTTGGGCGAATGTCATAGGAAGTATCTATGGTAAGGAGGCTAATGGCTGGGATACATCTTTCAGATATAGGCCCTCGTTCAGATCTCCATGGCGCTTTATTGCTAGCTATGCAGACATGATTTCATAAAAGGTGTGGACTTCACGCTAGGGAATGGCATGAAATTGCGCTTTTGGCAGGATGCATGGAACGGGACGCGATCTTTTGCCGAGGACTTTCCAAGTTTATTTTCTCTCTCGCGAAATCCCGAAGCAAGTGTGGCGGAGGTGGCCTCTTTCGTCGGGGGAGCGAGTGGGATCACTCTTGGCATTATGATTTTCGGCGAAGGTTAGGAGAAACAGAAGCTATAGAATTCGCGGCACTCACGCATCGTCTCCAGGATGTTTCCCTCACCCCACACATGGAGGATAAACGTGGGTGGGGGTGGGACCCTTCCAAGTTTTTCTCTGTTAAATCTTTTTTCTATGGTCTTTGTCTTGAAAATTCGTTGGCAACTTTCCGGTTTATAATCTAATATGGAAATCATTACTTCTATGAAGGTTAGGGTTTTTGTTTGGATGGCGTGGCTTGGAAAAATTAATACGACGATGTGCTCCAAAGACGACTCCCTCATATCACCCTCTTGCCGTCAAGATGTTGTTTGTGTTTTTCTCATATGGAATCCATTGATCACCTTTTTTTTGACATGTTCATTTTCGTGTAGGTTATGGGAGGAGTTGTCGAGGAGATAGGCATCGAGTGGCAAAACCCCCAATCTTTAAGAACATGGATGGAACAAGCGGCGGCTATTTCATGCGACAATAAAAGGAATTTGTTGTTCAAAGCTGGACTTTTGGCACTTCTTTGGGCACTGTGGGGGGAGAGAAACCAACGAATATTTAAAGAGATTGACAACACTTGGCAAGAGATATGGGAATCTACGAAAAGGAATGTAGGCTTGGCCTTGCATGGACATAAAGAATTCGTAGGATGGTCATGGCAACAAATGTGGCATGGAACCGGTCTCGATTTTTGTTGAAGATTTGATGGATTGTATTCCGTAGGCTTATGTTTGTTTTGTGGATGCAAAAAGGTCGGGGGGGGGCCAACTGGGCATTGCTTTGTTTTGAAGTATCAACAAGGTAGTGCGCCCGACCTTTTGTTCATTTCTGATCGCGCCTCTATGTAGGCACACACTCGTGGTGTCCGGTGAGCGCGTCTTTTGGCTAGTCATGAACCTCGGTCCAGTGTGAGATTTGGAACTCGATGTGGTCAAAGTGGGTGGTGTATGATTTTGATGGTGTACCGATTTGGAGGACCACAAGGCGAGAGGCACGTTTTATGTCAAAAGTTACATGATGCTCGGAAGACGTCTTTATGCAACATGGTTCTTATTTTGTCTTGATGATTGGGTCAAGTATGATTGCCTTGTGCGTGAACAATGATGGTGGAATACAGTTGCATCTCAGGTTCTGTGCGTGAACATTCGGTGGTCTCAAGTCTGATGTTTTGCTCTATGGTTTTTTTGTATAATTTTGGTTGTTCTTGTGTAGTGTATCACCCTTTTTTTGTAGCACTTGTACTTTTTACATTTACATATATATATATATATACAAATAGAAGGAGTATCGCCTCCTATTACTCAAAAAAAATAACAAATGTCGAGCGTCGAAGACGTAGCATTTTGGGACGAGCAATCAATACAGAACTGCATAAAACATCGTAAGCTTTAAAACTTTTTGAAAATTATTGACACAACCTCTACCTTTGTAGATCTGATTTGCCTCACGGATACTTCTAATTGATGCTCTAACTGTTCAAGCTCCTTCCTACTTAGTAAATCCAAGTCTTCTCCTAGAAGGTTTCTGCATTTCAACGAAAAATGGTCTTCATAATAACAAAGAGAGTACCAATAAATTTGCAATTTTATTTTTTAAGAAGAAGAACTAATTTAGTTACAATTTAATTAATCCTCCTATGACGGGCACACTAAAAGAATCAGATTTTTTTTTTTTTTGGTAGATGTTAAGGAAACTGGAAACTCAATATTATATTCAACCGTTAAAGAAATTAGTATCTTGTGTAATTAGTAGTTTCCATTTGTGATTGAACTTTCCTTTGTATTCTAAGCCTTGAACGTGTATATATAAATAACCTTGTACACAAGATGAATACACAATAAACATATTATATTCACAATCTTACATGGTATCAGAGCCCTAATTGTGGGTTCTCTAGTTGTGCGAGACACAACTTTGTCCTATCTGGTTGTTCGAGACACAACTCTGACCTCTCTGGTTGTGCGAGACACAACACTGCCAAGCCCCTAAGCACCAGCCGCGTCATCCGCTCCACTCGTCCTCTTCTTCTTCTTGTCTCCGCCGCCACCGCAGTCTGATTCCGCCGCCGACGTCTAGACATCTGGCCTGTCACTTCGCCGTCGCTGGTCCGCACCGCTGCTCGTCGTACGACCGCGCCACCTACTGCCACTCCACGCTACTGATGTATGTCCCTTGTCGGAGCTCCATCCGTCGTATCTGCAGGCCGTCCACGCCGCTGTCGCCGCTCACATCAGATCGCCACTTCAGCCGCTGTCGCCGCTCACACCACTCTGTCACAGCCGCCGCTGCTTGAACATCATCATTGGCCTCCTCGTAGCATTCCTTGCATTTCCTCACATTCACCTCCTCGTACTCGTACTCCACCCGGCACGACAGGCACCGCATCTTAGCCGGAGCTCTCGCCTCTGCCATCTCTCCATCGTTGATCCTCCGTGATCTTCGCGCCACCACCCCATTCAACGCTGTTGAACGCCATTCAACCCCGCAGCCCTAGCCAACGCCGGAGCCCTCGCCTCTTCGTCAGAAGTAGCCCTCGCAACTACTCAATCATGGCCTAAGTCTGTCCCCCACCCTTGTAAGAACTGCAGAAAAATGGGACATTCGTTTGTTAATTGTCCTACAATTAAGTGTCGATACTGCCATGAACGCGGTCACATAGTGCAGAACTGCCCAAATAAACAATCTTTTCCAATAGGCACACCCAAGTCTGCATTTGTCTCTAACACTGGTACTTCTGTTGTTGCTGCTATATCTAATGGGTCACATCCCTCTCCGATGTTCTCTATGAGTGATTTGGAAGCAATCATCAAACAGGTGATACCTACCCAACCCACTGCCCTATCTGTAACCTCAGGTAACCAATGGTTCTTTGATTCTGGGTGTTGTAATCATATGACACCAAATCTATCTCTATTTTCTAACAGTAGTCCTTCGCTGCATTCTTTGAGAATTCAAACTGCACACGGTAGCTCCATGTCTATTACCCACTCAGGAACCGTGTCCAACCATAGTTTGAATATCCCCGACACCCATTGTGTTCCCGACCTCACTCTGAACTTAATTTCTATTGGACAATTATGTGACTGAGGCTTGACTGTTTTATTTTCTCCCACTGGTTGTCAGGTACAGGACATTCAGACGGGTCAAATTCTGGGAACAGGGATCAAAGTAGGACGATTATTTGAGCTCACGTCACTTCACATGTCTGCCGTCAAACAAACTTTTGCAGCAGTTTCCACCCCCTCAATCTATCAGTGGCACATTCGTCTTAGTCATACATCAGCCGGTAAACTCCGTACTCTTGTTTCCAGTGGGTCGTTGGGTATTTCTAAATTTGAGTCTTTTGATTGTGTGCATTGTCAGTTAGCAAAACAACCTGCTTCTTCCTTCAGTCTTAACGAGTCCATAAATAATACTCCGTTTGGGTTAGTTCATTCTAATGTTTGGGGTCCTGCACCTACTTCCACTGTGAATGGGTATCGATACTTTGTACTGTTCATTGATGATTATTCCAGATTCACTTGGATATATTTTCTAAAGCATCGATCTGAAATATCTCAAACATAAGTTTGCTAATATGATCAAAACTCAATTTGCACGGACAATCAAAATTCTCCATACTGACAATGCTTTAGAATACCGTGATTCTATGCTTCTTCAGTTTCTTAAACAGCAAGGTACTATTATTCAACGTTCCTACCCGTATACCTCTCAACAAAATGGTCGAGCTGAAAGAAAACATCGACATATCGTAGATTTTGTCCGAGCCCAACTTCTCTCTGCATCATATCCTGAAAAGTTTTGGGGTGAAGCTGCTTTAAATTGTGTCTTTACCATTGATCGACTTCCTACACCAGTGTTAAAAAACATTTCTCATTTTGAACGATTATATGGTACACCACCAGACTATTCTCATCTTTAGGTATTTGGTTGTGCATGTTTCATTCTGAACATACCAAACTTGAACCCCGTGCTCATCAGTGTTGTTTCCTCTAGTATGAAATTGAACATAAGGGCTATAAGTGTTGAGATCCTCTTTCTAGGAGATTACGCATATCCACACATGTCACTTTTTGGGAAAATACCATGTTCTCCACCCTATCCAAATTTGACAGTTTACTATCCTGTCCTCAACCATTTTTCACTAACCCATCTATCGAGCTTTTCCTATCTCCTGCTGCAGGTATGTCAGACGAAATCAATGATCGTGATCCCGTTCCCGCACCTATCATCGAAGAATATGTCCCCTTTGATACTCATGTTCTTGCTCTTGTCCCACCTCGCCGATCTGAACGGGTATCTGAACCTCCCCTTTACCTCAAAGATTTTCATTGTTTTTCTGTTATTTTTCTTTACATGAGCCCTCCTCCTATCGAAAGGCTAGTTCTGACCCCTCGTGGCAGCAAGCATTGGCAGAAGAACTGAGTGCATTAGAGAATACTCATACTTAGGACTTAGTGGATCTACCCTCTGGCAAGACTCTGATTGGATGCAAATGGATTTACAAGATAAAAACTTTCTCTGATGGCTCTATTGAGCGCTATAAGGCTCGTTTGGTTGCTAAATGTTACACACAGGAATATGGCATTGACTATGAAGAAACGTTTACCCCTGTAGCCTGTCTGACCTTTGTTCGAAGTTTACTTGTTATAGTAGCTGTTCGACATTGGCATTTGTTTCAAATGGATGTTAAAAACACATTTCTGAATGGTGATCTTGCAGAAGAGGTTTGTATGTGTCCACCTCCTAACTATTCTCATTTTCCAAAACAAGTTTGCCTTCTCTGTCACGTATTATATGGGCTTAAACAGGCTCCCCGAGCCTGGTTTGCCAAGTTCAGCTCCATTATTACACAGTTTAGTTTTCAGTCGAGTCATCATAATTTTGCCTTGTTTACCGGACGAACTAACAAAGGCATGGTTCTTCTCCTACTTTATGTTGATGATGATCATCACCGGGGACGACTTAACTGGGATTTATGACTTACAGCAATATCTCAAAAGTCACTTTGAGATGAAAGAGTTGGGTAATTTGAACTACTTTCTCGGTCTTGAAGTCAATTCTACTTCTAATGGATATTATATTTCACAAGCAAAATATGCCTCTGATTTGATCTCTCGTTCTGTCATCACTGATACTGATATTGCATCCCCATTAGACACGAATGCAAGCTAACTCCATCAGATGGTACACTTTTTTCAGATCCTACCTTATATCGTCAGCCTATGGGGAGTTTGGTTTATCTTACTGTTAGTCGTCTGGACATTGTTTACGCAGTTCATGTTGTCAGTCAGTTCATGTCAGCCCCCCGTACTACTCACTTCACTGTTGTTCTCCACATCCTTCGATACATGAAAAGTACTCTATTTCATGGCCACCACTTCTCTGACAACTCTCCATTAGTATTATCGGGTTACTCCAATGCAGATTGGGTGGGTGATCCTACCAACTGGCGTTCTACTACTGGTTACTGTTTCTTTTCGGGCAACTCGTAAATATCCTGGCGAAGCAAGAAATAAATAGTAACATCTCACTCTAGCACATGATCTGAGTATCGGGCTCTCACTGATGCTATCTTTGAATTACTTTAGCTTCGATGGCTACTTGAAGATATGGGGTTACATATAATTCTGCTACCATCCTGCATTGTGATAATCAAAGTGCGATCCAAATTGCACACAATGATGTTTTTCATGAGAGAGCAAAGCATATTGAGAATGATTGTCACTTCATCCGTCAACATCTGGTTCGGGGCACTCTTCAGCTTTCTTCTGTTTCCTCCTCCAATCAGATGGCTGATATCATTACTAAAGCTCATCTTCCAGATCACTTTCATGCCTTGGTAGACAAACTCAAGTTGATTTCTATGAATCCATCTTGAGTTTGAGGGAGGGTTTTAAGGAAACTGGTATATTAAGGAAACTACCAGTTATGAAAACTCAATATTATATTCAGCAGTTAAGGAAATTAGTATCTTGTGTAATTAGTAGTTTCCATTTGCGATTGAACTTTCCTTTGTATTCTAAGTCTTGTACGTGTGTATATAGATTACCTTGTACACAAGATGAATACACAATAAACATATTCTATTCACAATCTTACAGTAGAGAAAGAATCAGATTTTCAATTGTTGCTCTAATAAAAGAAACATGATTATAATTAATAATACCTTTGAGATTGTTGTAAAACTTCAACTCTAGCTTTCAATCTTAAATATTCTTGGTAGGTACCCTGCTTCAAATTAATATGAACACAACAAAGAAAAATTCTAATAAAACAACATAATCAAAACATTGTTAAGAATTAATAATCATCTTTTTTCTAAAAATACTGAAGAAGTAAAAAGTTAATTTATCCAATTATATATAAAATTTATAGAAATAATAAATTATTTTAACTTTAAAGATATGCATCTCTCCTTGATACCAAAAAGATAGAAATTAAACATATTTCGCAAAAAAAAATAGAGAAAGGAAAATAAATTACCGGTGTCTCCATAGTAGATGTGTTAGCCTCCAATGCACCATAACTACATTTTTGATACCTTTCAAGAGTCTTAAACATGCTAAATGAAACACCAGAAAAAAAAAATTAATTATTTTGAAAAATATAGAGATGGTAGAAAATGCATATATACATTCTATGAAAACAAATTAATAAAATGAAGCAATAATTCACATAATTCTCTGCTCAACTATAGTCGACTTAATTAGTCCTTCAAACTTTAAATTTATAATTGATCTTAGAGATCTAGATTACTCAGCTACGTCAGTCGACACCGTAATTCACATTGGATATAATGATAATTACATCTGTGATAATTATGTTGGGGCATGTGCCCTAGGTCAATCCATTAACTGTCTTTATGAATACTTTTAGTTAATAAAATAGAGGATTTCATTTGCTGTTTATTATAATTAATTTGCATGTTTACATTATAATAAGATCCATGGGTATTTACGAAATATCCTAAATGTTCCAAGTCGATCATTATACTGGGAACTATAATGAATTAAGACTAGTGTGAGTTTTGATTGATGATCATATGATGATTATACGTATAGGGATACGAATCAAGATCACGAGTACTTGTTAGGGAACAAAGTACTTGACCAATCTGTTATGAGAACATCACATGGATTAAGTCATAGTTGTTTCTCATGATAGGTATATTTTTCAGTCCTCTGACTTAAGATTACCAGAGACTTCAACATTAGGAACATAGTGATTTGACACTATCAAACGTTGTCTTTAACAGGACGATTATAAAGGTTGTGATTGGTTACTGTGTGAGCAATGTGATGAAGTTGTGTAATCGAGATAGAATTTGTCCCTCTCATATAAATAGAGATATCTAGTGGATCCCTCGATGTGTTAGACTGTTAAAAGGCCTAGTCCAAGTGAATTGATATTGATCAATGTCACTTGGATGTTTTCAGTCTACCTAGAGATCGAGACTAGTACGATTGAACATGTTGGATGACAATTTCATGCCTTGTGTTTGATCAAAAAGATATCGTGTGACAAAAGGATGTTATATACACTATTGATTAGGTTGTATCGATTTGATATTCGTACAACTTGGGTAGTCATAATGTCTTGCTAGAGGCCGCTTATAATTTGTATACCAAAATATGTTTTGGTACACTACCAACATTGTATGAGCCTATTGGGTCGCACACTAAGAATGGTTTTGCGAGATTTTAAGACGGTTAAGAAAAACGAATTTTATGTGATAAAATTCATGACAGAAACGTCCTTGTGGTGTATTACACTTATACTTCTTTAAGTAAGGGTATATGTGTAATTTACTTAACCGCCTATACACAAGGGTTGTATAAATAGACGCTTTAAGTTAGAATACACGTACGAAAGATTAAAAAAGGTCGAAACTCTATTTTCTTTTTAGAAACGACTTAGGGTTTTTTGGTATGCTCTGGATCGTTTTGGAGAGAAACAAAAGGTTTGGTATTCTCTTGAAGCTAGCACTTCGAATCTACGCCGCCGTTCGTGTGTGGACTACTGGTAGAGGGTGTTCGTCGTTGGCAGCGCCTTAGAGATCGATCAACCTTCAGAAAGATATATTGCTACTGAGGTATGATTAAGTTTTTCATGGTTTAAACGTTTTTTAATGGAATTAGATTCAGATCCTGTTGGGGTTATTGTCAAAATTATTTTGTAATATCCGCTGCGCATGAACCCCAAAACCCAACAAATTAGTATATGAATGATGTTTTCGTCTCCTTTCATTTTTTTTTTTTGACATGACGTCTCCTTTCATTAGAAGTAGTCGCTATCCTAACTAATAATTCGTTGCACTGATGTCATTTGTATACATCTTGGGAAATTTTTTTTTTTAAAAAAAAACTACTTAATTACAATACCTACCCTTGACTCAAAAATATATAGGTAAGTAAATGGGGCTCCAAAAATCCTCTTGGCAATGAATATTCACCGTGATATAGTTGGAGATAGAGAATTTAAATGGCGATGGGGATGCAAAGAAAATGGGTTCTCTACATGGGGAAGAAGTTATCCCCCACGAAGGGGAATCTTCATAAGAATTCCCCATGCGCCACATTCAAAGCTAATGTATTATAGTGATAAAGTTTGTTGTTATTATTTAAGATATGTTTTTAGATGAAGTTTATGATGATTGGTAAATTTAATATGTATTTTTAACGATGGTTTTGTTTAGCATTGTAAGTACTAGAACTTTCATTTTATAAAATTTAGGAATTTCCTTTTAGTTAATTATTAGAAGTACCTTATATAATGGAATGTCAGGATTTCTTTTTTGATGAGATTATAGATTGTGATCGAGGCTTGTGTCATTGTTTCTTTAACTTGGTTAAATTAAACCTTGAAGTATAGGTTTTTGTATAGAAGGTTATATATGGTCTATGATGGATATATATGAATACATGTTGACGAACTTGGTAATTAGTTTATTTGAAAGTGGAAAATTTGATAAACTACATATTTTATTTAATGATTAGTTTATATATAGATATATTAAGAGCATTGCAATACATGGGAAGGGAATTAAATGGTAAAACACATTTTCATTAGAATGGCCCTGCAAGAAAATAATAGAAACGTTTTAAGTGTAAGTTGTTAGAATTAGTGTTAGATTTGGAGTTATAGATAAGAGTTTGTCTTTTGCTTTAGTTAGTATATAAATAGAGGTTTGATTTATTAACATGTGGAGTCCTAATTAGAGTTGGGTTTTTTGTCATAGAAGGACTTAGTATTTTGGTTTCTTTAACTTCTCGTGTTCCATCACAAGTTAGGAACGGGTTTCTACAATTCCGGTATCTGTAAAATCAACGAATAGGTATAAAATTATCTATTTTTGACGTGTTATTCACGGGATTCTCGCTATATCACATAGGTATATCAGAGTGGGTGCAAGTGTATGAGTATATCATTCGGCAATGGTGTGAAGAAGGCAACAATAATGTTTTATGTCAAAACAATGGCAAGTGTTGGAGGAATATGCCAGTCGGGCTTTTCAGTTACAACAAATACAACAAACGTGTCAATAAGTTTTGTTGACTTTGCAAAGACTATTGATCGAGTTTGAGTAGCAGGACAATCTTCAGTTAAAGACCGGAGAAAGAAGTTTATATTCACCATGGTGGAGAAATATACTCTCTCTTGCAGGAGGAAGAACATGTCAACTTTGGCGAGCCTGAGAAACTTGACGATGACAATCAAGCACTACAAAATGGGATGAATTAGCGACAAGAAATAGCGATGGGCTATTTTCCGTCGCTAATTACAAGGAATTGGCGATGGGAACCTATGTTGACTATTTGGCCAAATCAGCGACGGGGATAGCGACGACTCCCCGTTGCTAATATTTGAGAGGGAAAACTCCCGCTCGTTTGCGCCACATGGCATTTCTAACGCCCACGTGGTCGTGCGCAACTTGGCCACGTGTTGGATTAGTGACGAGGTTTCCTCAATCTCTTTCGCATACATCTCGGCCTCGCCTCCTGTCACTCTCTCTCGCCTCCGGGCCCTCTCTCTCGCCTCTTAGCCATCTGTTTTTGCCCACCAACCTTGGCGCCACCCCATCCTCCGGCCGTCGACGTTGTTCCCGTCCGCCACCTCCCCTTCAACCCCGACCGCCATTTTCGGTGCCGCATATTGCAAGTTGTAGGTATTTTTTCATTTATTTTTTAAAATTGTTGAATGTTTTTTAGAATTTTTTAATTAATATATTTGTATGAATTTTTTTTATATATGGTGATATAATATTTATAAATAAAATTTGTTTAAAATGAATTATTAAGAAATTATGTTTTATATGGTGATATAATATTTATGAATAAAATTTGCTTAAAATGAGTTTTTAAGAAATTTTTCTTATGGTGATATAATATTTATGAATAAATGACATTGTTTAAAATGGATTTTTTAGAATTTTTATTACTATATTTGTTTAAAATTATATTGTTTGGATAAATTTGTTTAAATAGAATTTGTATTAATATATTTCTATGAATTTTTTAATATTTATGGTGAAAAATAAAATTGTTTTTGAATAAGAATTTAGAATAAATTTTTTGTGATATGTATGATTATTATATATATATATATATATATATATATTTGTATGAGTTTTCTATGGTGATATGTGTGATTGTAATTTAGTTTTCGTTGTGATTATTTAATTTTTGATGTTTGTATATAATTTTTTTTATTGATATGAACTATTTTAATGTGCTATAATTTGATTGAGACAAAGTAAAATAATATAAATCATTAGATAGCATGTTTAGTTGAAGTGCAATTATTGTTAAAAAAGTAAAATGAAATATTAATTAATAGTGTAAACTTTAGTAATAAAATCTTATTTAAATGATAAATATAATTAGAAACTTTAATTGATTGAACAAATATATATATATATATATATATATATATATATATATGTTTAAAGCACTTTAAAATGAATAGGAAATATATAATTGATTGAACAAAGAAATATATAACAACGCTTAATTTTATACTATATATAAATATTAATTACTTATATGACATATTATGCAAGAAAATTAGATTAAACCAAAAATGTTAAATTAAATTGAAACACTTAAAAAATTAATTATATATACTATATGGATCGATGTACAAATTATACTATATATAGAACTTGTACTATTTATTTGTAAAAAAAAAAAGCACTTAAAGATTAATAAATACATTATATATATATTTTGAAAAAATTATAATAATTTATACTATATGTACAATTTTATTAATGTATGTTAAAACTTTAATTGTGAATGAAAGAAATAGTACTTACCATATACTGGTAAAAAAACATAATTAAGCAAAATAAATTTGAAGCAAAAAAGGTTGAAACTAAACAAAATTAATTTGAAGCAAAAAATAGTACTTACTGTAGATCAATTAATCTCGTCTAACATTCGACTAAAATGTAAAATATATATTACGCAAAGTATGTACAAATGCAACCAATTATATTGACTAATTACAAATAACATTCGACTAAACATGCATCATAAATATTACGCAAAGTATGTGCAAATGTAACCAATTCGACTAATTACGGTTAAAATCCGACTAAAAATGCCTAATACATATTACGTTGAGTATGTGCAAATCAACTAATTTGACTAATCATGGTTAACATTCGACTAAAATGTATATAATTATTAGTGTGTAGGTCTGTTTAACTAGAATTGTTTAGGTATTTTGAGATGTATGTGTCTCCATATTGGATATCCAACCGCATTGAAGGCGGTTACACTTGATTGGATTTTGTGGCTGAAGTGAAGGAGTTCATAAAATTTGTCATGCAACACTGCACCACTTTTCTCAACAAAGCGAAAATTTGATGTCCTTGACGAAAATGTCGCAACGAGAAATACTACAATGTAAACACAGTAGAGCTTCATCTCGTGAGTCGAGCATTCGTTCCCGATTATTATTGTTGGACCGAGCATGGGGAAGAAGAATTATTAAACGATATGGATGATGAAGGTGATGATCTAATGGAAGAATATCCGATGTCATATCATCAAATAATTTCAACTTCGCGGGGCCGAGTTTCGATTGGAACTGTTAGGAGGAGCCAAACCCTAAAGCGATATTTATTCGAAATGATTAACTCTGCAAATCAACGGTTTTGGTTGGGTTGGGAGAAGATGACAAAACTGTCAGCAGTGGCACGTTTGTTGACAATAAATTCGAATCACCACATTTCAGAGCAAGCATTCATTAGTGAAAGAATTGCAAGATTTATGGTATGTCGGTGTGCCTACTTACAATGTATAGACTAAGATGAACTTTGAAATGCGCTCCGCACTTATGTGGACTGTGAACGATCTCCCAGCCTACACCATGTTGTCGGGATGGAGCATGCATGGGAGGACAACTTGACCTTATTGTATGAATGATGTAGACGCCTTTCAATTAAGTTTTGGAGGGAAAACGACTTGGTTTGACTGTCACTACATTTCTTGTCGCGGTATTCGAAGTAGAGAAAAGAAAATTTAGTTTCCGTAAAGATAGAATTGTGTCAAGTAAGCCACCGGACGATAAATAGAGTGAAGATATCTTACATGAAATTGAGGCATTAAGGTTGATGAAGGTTATTGAATTGGCATCAGATGCTATAAATAAGGAAATCTCGAAGAATAATGGGTGGAGAAAACAAAGCATACTGTGGGACTTTTCGTATTGGAAGACGAACCTCGTAAGACACAATCTAGATGTAATGTACATCGAGAAAAATATTTTTGACAATATTTTCAACACAATTATGAGTGTGCTTGGGAAGACGAAAGATAAAGCAAAGTCTAGAGAGGATTTAAAGGAGATTTATCATCGACCGAAACTATATTACAATCCAGTATCTAAGAAATATTTGAAAGCACGATACGCCTTAGACAAGCAAAGAAAACAAGTGTTATGCAAGTAGATTAAGGAATTGCACTTCCCTGACGGCTACACATCTAATATCGGACGTTGTATAGACTCTAAATGTTTAAGATGTTTGAAATGAAAAGCCACAATTGTCATATATTCATGCAACGATTGTTGCCGATTGCATTTCAAGATCTCTTATAGGAGGACATTTGGATTGCAATCGGCGAGTTTAGCATTTTCTTTAGAGATTTAACAGCTAGAAATCTAAATATTGTGAATCTACGGCTTTTGCATGAAAACATTCATAAAACATTGTGTAAGTTAAAAAAAAAATTACCCTAAGTTTTTTCGGTTCAATGGAGTATCTCCCCATCCATCTGGCATACAAGGCTATCCTTACAGGCCCAGTACAATTTTGGTGGATGTACCCGTTCGAAAGGTATTAAATTATACTTATTACCTTCTGCTTTTATTGTACACAATTAAACTCAATCGAAATGTATGTCTAACTAGTTTAACTCTGTAAATGTAGGTATTTGAGACATTTGAAAAATAATGTTATGAATAAGGAAAGGGCTGAGGGCTCAATATGCAATGCTTATTTAGTGGAAGTGGAAACATTGTTTTATTCATATTATTTTGAGGAACACGTCTCTACATTGCACAATCGGCTGCCCCGCAATTATAATGATGGAGTCGACCCTAAGTCAAAGTTTTAATGTCACCTTCTCAATCTTCACTCACCCAGGTCGGGCCATTGGGAGATCAAATAGGCGTTATCTCACGGATGATGAGTGTAGCACCACACATGCTTACGTGTTGTTAAATTATCCCGAAGTTGCTCCTTTCATGAGGTATACATAAATACATTACAGTACAAAGTTTTTATGTCATTTGTCTAGTCTTAATTGATTTAATCGTAATTCTTCATTTCTTTCATCTCTTGTATGGATGTACATATCGAAGTTGTGTTCCAAATAGTCGAATATCACACGAAGTGCAATTGATCAACATCTTGAGAAACAATTCTCAATTTGGTTCTAACATTTTGTAAGTCATTATTAAATCTATATTGACACAATTCTTCGTATTTTGTAATATAATTGAATATGTGATTTATTATACAAAATTGTTCAAAATGTAGGCATCATTGTACATTCAAGATCCAACTCTTCTAATGCTTTCGTACAGCCCAAGTCGACTTTGCACCATATCACGTGTATCTTGTTAATAGCTACAAGTTTCAAACAGTATCACATAAAGCAAATAACGATATTCATGGTAGTTGGGTGTGCGTTAGAGGCACGAATTACACGAAATGTGATATAGCGACTTATATGGGCAATTGGAAGAAGTGATAGAAATCGAATACAATGGTTGTTTACTTACCGTGATGTTCAAGTGTGAATGGTTCGATCATGCGTCAAACGTAGGGACAAGAGTTCACCGTTCCTTAAAACTCGTCGATGTACATTGAAATCTGCGACTAAATAAGTACGAGCCTTTTAGACTAGCAATACAAGCTAGTTAAGTGTATTATCCTTCTTACCTTAGTGTAAGAAGTTTGGCAAGCAACATGCAGACTTCATCGACTAAAGTTCATCGATGAACACAACTTAGTTAAGAACGTTGACAATGCGCCTACCCAAGAAGACATTTTTCAAAATTAGCTACCTGAGCATAATATTGAGGTTGATATTGACAACATTATTGCAATTTCGCTAGCTAATCCTAGTGGCGCACAAATGTTAGAGTCGACGAGGAAGACAGTGATACCGATAATTTCGAGTTTTTATCGGATGATGAGAATGGTGACAACGAACCATGATATAATTAGTTTCCCGTAATAAAGGAATGCGTAATGTAGTCTTATATTTGTTGTCATGTTACATAATATCTAAAATGTTGAACTTTTATATATAGTCGTTTCTAACTTGTTTTTTTTAATTAAATCATGTCAGGCAGATGATACAGTCTATCACATGGTGAGAGATCCAGTGGACGTTCTGGTGGACGTTCTAGTGGACGGTCTGGTGGCAGCAGAGATAGCTGATCTCGCCAATCGGATCGTTCAGACTTTCGATCTCTTGATGATGTTGCTCTAGAGTCTAGTCAGGAGCAACATCCCGAGTATCAACATCCTTAGCAACATCACTATTCGCAGGCCCCCTTATATCATCCATACTTTTTTCACCATCTCAGCAGTTTCCCTTCTTCCATCACACACCCTCATCTTATTCACATCCACCACCTCCCTCTTCAGCATACGACATGCCTTTGCCATCTGTATTTGCTGATGACCCGGCATCCATACATATGTACTCTACATTTCTATCTTTGCTACTGACACCTCCCATCGCGGGTCACGTTACCTTGCGGCCATACTATGGTCCTATTTTTTCATCGGAATGATCAACATCTCCATTGCATCAGCCCGACCAATAGACGACAGTACGATCAGGTCCATCTGATTTACATGCTTCAGAGTCATCGAGTTCTACACCACACCTTCTAGTGACTCATCCATCGACACAGCCACACGTGTACAGCGACGAGGAGCTCAAGCCGCTAGAACACCTTGAGGCAACACTTCTACGTAATCAGGGGCGAATATTTTTGGTTGTTGAGGATGATAGATCGATAGTAACTATACGTAATTTAGTTATAACTCAAATGTGTTTCATTAATTGACCAAAATAAGATCTAACATAAATTCTCAATTTAGTGGATGAAAGTTGCACATGTTAGATAGAGCTGCACGAGAGATTACGAGGGCATATAAATACTCCTTGCATAAGATGGCTACTCATAGGAGCATGTTCCCTAGCACATGCGAGATGTATATTGGAATCAGCGGAAGGTAACAACATTTTACCCAAAATTGTTTCTTTTACAAATTAGAATATATAAACTAAGTTACATTATTTTTGTATATAGGTTTCATTTGATAGTAATCCATTAGATGACGCGGCTATCAGAGAGGCGTACGATAGACAGATTGTCACTCGTTACTCCGACTTCATTAGAAAGATGTGCTCCAAGTATAAGAAATCGGGTCATGTACCTACCGAGATCTTTGACCATTACAAGAAGATGCGGTCAACCCTTGACTTCAAAAAGAAATATAAGCAAGCAAGCAAGAATAGGAAATTGGAGATAAGGGTAACTGGTACGGGTGTTGTTGTGCATACCGGTGGTTCCATATCCATCTATCAACATGCAGAGAGGTTGGTGAGTTGTGTTATAATAAGCTTGTATATAAATATAATATTACTTAATCCTAATTAAATATATGTTTTGTAGGAGGAGAAATTAGGTTGACCCCTGACTACTTTGGAGTTATGCCTATACTTCCACACCAAAGATCATGATGGCGTCACTTTCCTGGATGAGAGAGTAGAGAGGATTGTCGCAAGAAAACGGTTTTGTAGTAATTGTTTGGTTAATTAATGATAGGTATCAATGAATTATATAGATTATTTGTGAATGTTTAAATTCTTATTTCAGACGACGATACGCAACAGGCGCATCAAGCTCACATAGTCGCGGCCTGGCACGCTGATAGATGAGACCGAGTTATATTTGTCCGTCTTGGAGCGTAAAGACAAATGACGGACATATGGATTAGGGTGGACACCATCGGGGTCAAGGCGTAGACATGCTGGAGCTAGATTTTCTAGGCCTATTTCGGCTCATGATGAGGCCATTGAGTAGCTGAAAAATGACATTAAGGAGATGGAGACAAATCTTTTATGGGTTATGCAAGATAACACCTTAGGCCGTGAGGAGCTACGAGTGGTGCAAGGGCAGTTACATCGCAGAGCAGACTCTAATGGATAGACTGGGGATTTCATTCGTGCCTCCACGAGATGTTGATGATGATGACTCAGAGACCGAGGACGATCTTGACGATCGAGTATGATGTATACACTTGTTTAGACTTTAGACTTTATACATTTTTTCATATTTTGTAGTGTTTTTATCCTTCCGTACATTTTACATGTACGTGTACTTCTTTTGTTATATATATATATATATATTTAATTTAGTTTTTATTCATTTTAATTGTTTTATTTAATTTGTTTATATTTATTTATGAGACGAACCTTCAAAAAAATTATTTGTTCACCAAAGAAAATTATTTTTATATTTATTTATAATTTTTTATAATTTTTAAGATTAAATAAATTATTTTCGTATTAATTTAATAATAAAAATACTTAAAATTGTTCCACAATGTTTTTCAAATAAATATAACCGATATTTAATATTTATTAAATTAATCATTAAATTATTAAAAGTAATATTTAAAATTTCTTTATTAAAAAGTTGCTAATTTAATAATTATTAAATAATTATTTATTTTCAAAACTAAACGTTTTTTTTTAAAAAAAATTATACCAAAATAGCAACGGGTTCCCGTCGCTAATTTTGTTTGATGTGGCTTTGAACGAGTCCACTTGGCAATAATGGCGACGGGTTCTCGTCGCTAATTCTGATGATGTGGCAGGAAATGTTTGCTGACCAAATCCATGTGTCCGAATAGCGACGGGTAGTAGCGATGGGTTCCAGTCGTTAATGTCTAACACTTCGTCACCAAAAAAAATAGCGACGAGCATAGCAATGGGCAACCCCGTTGCTAATCCCGTCGCTAATCCTCTTTAGCAACGGACCCGTCGCTAGTTTGGTACATTTTTTAGTGAAGACTAGCTTATTGTTGTTCAAGAGTTTCCTTAATAAACCAACAGAAAACAATACATATTTAATCACCAAATATGCAATTAATGCACCAAACGCGGTCCCTAATGTTAGAATATAATTAGGATTTGATTGGTTGTATACGTAGTCAGTGAGAGGCATAAGTATCCTGATGTACCACTATCTGTTCACAATTGAATATGTATAAGAATTAGCTCAGCCAAACCCTAATTTATAAATTTAGTTCTCTCCTTCCCTAGCTAATGTATTCCATCCAAATTTTCACGCAGTGCAATATAAAGCCAAAACATAAATATAACGAAATTTCTCATACAAGCATTAAAATAAAATTCTATGTGCATGAAAATTTTAACCTGAAAAATAAGATTTATAACTCAATTCATACTGTTAATTAGGAAATGGAAAAACCTTGCCAACGGATGATATTTAACAGTGGAAATCAGTGGAAGATCTATAAGGCATTAATAGTGGAAAAACATCATCATGCATGGCATGCGTTTACAATTAGGGATAATAATATTTACGTCTATCTACTAGGGTTTCTTTTGTTCATTTCTTTTATGTTTACTAAGCTATATTTTCAGGGACATAATTTATATACTGAAACTTAACTTGTGTCGTCAAGGAAATATCAGTCGTAAAGTTAAAGTATATATATATACTTCATTTAAATTGTAACAAATTAATTATGTACATGTGAACACTTTTTTTTTTTTTTTGACAAGATGTGTGAACACTTGAAGAGCACAACGTCGGAGCTACCTACCGTACGTAGCCCCTGAAAGCAAAAATTAAATGAAAAGGCATAAAGTGATTCATGTAAGGTAATCAAGTTTTGCTAGATTGAAAGTACTGGATTTCGAAGTCCTTGGCTCATAATCTGATGATATGTTGCAGAAATGCAAAAACTTAGGAAGATGAGACTGTGAACATGGTAAAGGAAAATCTCATCAAATGACGAAAATGGAGAAGATCTGTTTGAAGAATAGTTTATCAATATATATAAAATATAAGATCCATTTGATCTGCAATTAATTAATTAATTAAATGATGCAGTTAACCGATCTGCATATCATTAATATTTAATTAATTAATTACAAAAGCAACACCGTAAAACAATCAGATTTTGAAAACAATAATACTAGCTAGAGATATGTAAAAATAAAAGCTAGCTATTAAGATCTAGGAAGAACATATGCATGCATGGTACCTAGAGGTGCTGCAGAACTCGAAGAGTTTGCCTCGCGAGGAGAAGATGATGAGAGCGACCTCGACGTCGCAAAGAACCGAAAGCTCGTAAGCTTTCTTTAGAAGTCCGTTCCTCCTCTTCGCAAACGTGACTTGCCGATTGATCTTGTTCTCGATCCTCTTCAGCTCAACCCTACCTCTCCCCATCCTTCCTCAAAATTATATATAATAATAATAACCCTTCCTACCTACGTACTATATCTTTTTAGAAAGAGCAATATATATAGCAAGGAAATTGTTTGATAGCTTTTCGTTATTGTAATGTTTTCTTCTCTCCAAATTCGTCCCCGGCTTTGCTACTATTAAAAACCAGGGTTTCCAACACCGGGCTAGAAATATATAAGCTACTAGAGAAAAGCGAGTGTCCCCTATATACTTGTCTTTACTTTTCAGCTAAATGGATATGAGCAGGCTCCTTGTTTTATGAGGACAGTATGGGCTCCACATCAAAATACATCAAAATGCGCTGTCCCCTATATACTTGTCTTTTATGAGATTTGGAAAAAGTTAAAATTAATGATAATAGTAACACATTGCATAATATTTGATGTAGTGTATGATCCCACATCAAAATCTTATAAAAAAACACACAGCACCTCATTTTTATGTAAGGCTCACACATCACATATTATTATGTAATGTGTTGTGATTTAATATTGTCATTCTAACATTACTCATAAAATTTTGATGTATACATTACAATTGTTATACATTCCATTGTCACATAGCATTCTCATTCTATCGTTGCAGATGCGTTTAAAAGCTAGCATGTGAGGGTGTTAGGGAACGTTGGAGAGTGGTGCCTGGGAGTATCAGGTCTACATTGTACGTATGATACCTTATCACAGTTTTATGTCTAGCTCCATTCTTCGACTGTCACTTCCAACGTCTAGGTCGACCTTAAAAAGGCCTATCTGACAGACCACGTGTCGGATTTAGAGAGGATGGTGAATGTGTTGAGTGGAAACTTGTGGTCAATGGCCATATGCTCCTCAAAAATATATGGTCACTGTTGCTTAATTGCTTTTTTTTATTTCTTCTAAACAATTTTTTTTTTTTCTTTTCTTGCAAAACATAATTATGTTACCTGCTTAATTAGCACTCGAGGATAAGGAGATACGAGCATATAGAACAGATCCTTTTGAATTAAGGCCCCATAAAATTATCTATTTTTGGTAGCAATTCTTGCCCTATATTGATTGTTGTAGAATTGAAGGTACGTATGTATATATATACACAAAAATATATTATATGATAAAAAAATAAATGATCGAACGTCTTAGAATTCATTGACCCAAACTATTTTTGCTAGTTACAATGTTTATCTTTATATATATATAATTAATCTCCCTCAAGTTTGTCTTTTTTTTTTTTGGTTCAAACTTGAGTTTCTCTTTATTAGTTAAAAGATGTGTCTTATTAACACTATATACTAGCTAGTTTCGGTTAAATGCTACTTATGTTTGAGCCCACCCGCTTGCTGCGCTCGTGCGAAGTCATTTTTAATATTTTGTTCTTATTATTCAAATAGCGTAAATGAATTGAATATATTTAAGATTTAAGAAAAACTACTAATTATAGTTATTTTACATAGTAGAAATTTTATTAAAATACATATTATCCATATTTGGATGATTGTTTTGAAAAAATAAAAACAAAAAATGGAGCCCAAGACTAATTTCCCTTCAAATCCAATGGACTATAATACCTCCTCAACAAGACTAATCAATTAATTCTCAAGAGTAACAAGACTCCTTTCACCACACACCACTTCTGAGAACATATAATTAATATAAGTAAGCAAGTGTGGATATATCTCTCCTCAAGTAGTGTCGCACCTATGAATTGAAAGTAGTTAAGGTAGGGAATATATGTCTGGTAAGGTAAAATATTCAGTCATCATTTTGTACAACCTTGGCCTTTAAGAAAAATGACATGGTAAAGAACACACATATCTATGAATCTTATGCAGGGACTTTCTATGAAGTCTGTGGACACAGACACGTCTATGGACACATATACTTGCTTTCAAACAAAATCTGCAGAATATTTCCAACGGCCATATGTGACGTTGGATAGATCTAGAAGATATACTTTCGAGATCCAACACATCAAGAATATCTTCGACAACCAAACAAGATATTCTCTCTAGGCTTTCTTTCCTTTATGAGACAAATCAAAGGAAAGAAGAATAATGTCAATCCACAATTGAAGACATACAAGGCAACTTGACATATCAACTCTGTTGTATGTTTTCTTTTTATATATATGTAATCACAAGACAGTGTTCATCACTTACTCGTTTTTGTAATTCCAATCTACAGTGAGATAAAACGAATATTGGTTTGTTCTTTGAGTTAACACAGACACACAGTTGAGGGGATCTCGACTTCCAAGTGGATTTTGGTTTAGCGTTGGATTCATTGTAAGGGAAGTTAGGAGTGTAACAAAGTTCGGTGATGCATCACTAGCTAGATGAGTGTTCACTAGTTGGGGACTTTGTGTTAATTTGTACGTCACTTTTCTTAGTGAATTTTACACCTGGGCATGGCCCCATAGATGTAAGACAGGAGGTCCGAACTGCGTCAACAATTCTTGCGCCGTGGTTTATGCTATTTTGCTTTATTGTTTTTATTGATTTCAGTGCATTGAGATCAATAAAAAAGGTACTTTATCCCTACACTAAAAGGCAAGCCCAAAAATATTGATCTATCGATAGGCCACGATGAAAGATAGTTGCTTGCAAATGCAAAAGCCTTGAATGCTATATTTAGTGCAGTAAAACAAGAACATTTAAAGTTGATCTCATTATGCAAGGTAGTAAGAAAAAGCATGGCAGGTTCTCCAAAACATGTTTGGAGATAATAAAGATGTTCGAGATTCAAAGAAGGTGCTTCTTTCTTTACATTTTGAAGCACTAAGGATGAGTGATGATGAACAGTCGCGGAATACACCGTCTAACTCAAAGACATAGCAAATCAGGCTTAACAACTAGGGAAAAATACTCTAATCGAAAAATGGTTGAAAAAGCCATACGATTTCTTTCCGCAAAGTTTGATGTCAAAGTAGCCGTCATTCAAGAAACCAAAGGTTTGAGAAATTTACAATTTAATGAAGTAATGAGTTCTCTTACTATATATGAAATGCATCTTAATCAAAATAAAAGCAACAAGAAATGGCCCTAAAGACAGCTGCGTAATTCTTGAAAGAATATCAAGTGGAGAATGCAGAGCTGACAATGCTTACAAAGAAATACAACAAGTTGTTCAAAAAGGAGTATGGAAGAAAATTTGAAAATAGATATGAAAGTCCAAGATACACTAGATCTGAAACAAAGTCTGACATCAAGCCAGGCCAATGGGGTGAATGCAATGGCTTTGGTCATTATCAATTTGAATGTGCAAACAAAATCATTCAATATAACATTGAGTCATACAAATTCAAATAGTGAGATTGAAAGTAGGCATCACAACAACTACGTTGCTTTCGCATGTACTATAACTGAGGAATCCAGCGACACCTCGATTGTGCCTACAATGCCAAGCAATCATCACACTGTACCCACATATTTTTATCAGGTAACTTCACCCAACTATGATTTTGATTTTGATTCTACTAACTCCATTGAGGTTGCAGATTTGAGGGAAACATATGCATAAATATATGTAAAATCGTCAGATAAAAACATCGTCATGTGTAAATAGATCACAGCCTTGCAAAAACAACTTCCAGATAAAGATAAAGAGCTATCTGAAACAAAAAACTCTTTAAAAATCATGATCGGCCAATAAGCAGCTGAACAAGGACAAACCAAAGCTGGATGTGGTGGCCCAGCGCACCGAGGCTACCGAGTGGTCTGCTATGCGGGTACCACAACCCTACTGACATATATTGTCATGTCAACACTCCTCGACGTGCGTGTTAGTCTTCATATTCTTTATATTATTTGTAGAATATTCAAGATATTCATTAAGTTACAAATGTCGCTTGTGTTTTACAAAGTTGCAAATAGGTAACCAGTTGTTTACAACGGAAGCCTTATCATATCATAACCATAGATTTTTAATAACTTTTAAGCTATAGAGCATCGGTCCTACTGTGGAAAATCCAAAATAAAGTACAATATATATCAAGCGACATCATACTGTGATAAGTAAATATATACATGTACAGTGTCTATCAAGTCCCCCATGCACTAAAAGTAGAACAAAATATCAGAATGAACACGTACTAGTAAGTTCCGGACTTTAGGCAATCAGAGATAGTTTCCTAAAACTTCTTTACCTTTACTGGTACTAGTATATGCACTTAGTCATCACAACAAAATAGATTATGAGTTCAGTGAGTAATATCTCAAAAGAAAATCACCGAGCATTCAATAATAAAGAAGCCAAAAATAATGTTAAATAAACATGCAACTATAAGACAATCACATGCATAACTAACACAAATGAAACCAAAAAGTCGTGTCATACGTGGTAGACTAGACCATACTTTTTCAATTCAGATGATCTCAGCGGCCCTACCACGCTAGCTCACATCCGAACTACTAGTGGATGATCGATCCATATCACAACCCACCGACCACGTGCGCCGATGAGATCAACAGTCGAGGGCACGAGTGACACATGCTATGGTCTAGTGTACTAGAAGGCGTACAACACAACATCTGAATAAACCCCAATGGCGAACAAGACTACCAACCGTTATACCAAACCATATAATAATAGGATATAAAAAATCAATAGCAAAGAATACTAGATAGCATAATTGAAACAATTAAATACTCAAGACGTATTTCTTTAAGGGATTTACACACCTCAAATCGCACTCTAAAGCCCTAAAACACCCCGGTCCGACCTCGCTACACTCCTAACTACCATACCATAGCCCCCGAGTCCCTGTGATCTATTCCCAATGTTTTATAGTGACTTAATGTAGCATCCTCTATCCCAATTAGGGTAATACTTGGCATGAAACCCTAATTAAGCTCCGATAATCCAACCATACTTAACTAGAGCCAGCAACCTCTCCATCTGTACATGATAAACTCAACTTGTATATCAATATCGAATAAATAATACAAAATATACGAAGTGAAAAATTAAAACTTTCTTAATTATTAACACTACACAGAAATATAAAGTTTATCAAAACTCAAAACCTCATATATAAACCTCCCAACGTAACCTGTTTATATACAACAAAATAAATCAAATAGTGTATATATATTTACAATAAGGCTCATTATATCGTAGAGAATATTATAAGACTTATAAATCTTCTATTTGCCCTTCACTGAAGCGCTAGGTTGCGAACCTAAAATATTAAATTTGGGATGAGCACTCTAACTTGCTTAGCAAGTAAGGATTTACAAAGCCATCAAAATTTCATATAATAATCACGAACATTATGCAATAATAATATGCACCAATGTTAACTGACAGGAATATAAAAGACATATAATTCAATAAATAACATACGCAAATTTAGCTGTCAATGACTATTACACTGTAATTCCCATTTTATTTATAAAACTAGAGTCAATTACCCATCTACACCATTAATGCGGTTGCTAAACCAACGGAATGGCCAATGTGATGTCTAGTCAATCCATAATGTCCAATGGTTTTATCCGAAACCCTCTAGTGAATATGTGATCCATACAACACATAGAATTGAGCAAAAGTTATATATAGGTTGGGAAGGTGACCCATCTCCTATAAACCTATTCTTAAAATCAGGAGTTGCTCTCGTAGGTCACATTAAACACTGGTTTCCATTTATTGAAAATATCACAGTGTACATAATACCCCCATCTAGTCCATAAACTAGTGAACTACATATACTAAAATAGTTAGGCAACATCGATGAATCAGTGAATCCATACTTACATCGGTTAAGGTTTCCGTTAAGAAATTCTTTAACTTTTTTGGCAATTAGGCTTTCCTGGTGATCCAACACATATCATAAACTATTTACGATCAATATAGGTTTAATACCGTATATTTAGAACCCCTAGTTCAGTCCCTAAGACCTCAAGAAATTATAATAAAAACTCAGCATAATTGTTGTTTTCCTGGAATATGCTCCATTAACCTAATTCATCCCTGTTAGTGTTGTGATTATATCGATAGTTTAGATTTTTCATAGTAATTGTTATGATTGACATTATCAGTAAATGAGTCATCCAGATCCAACACATGATATATGTGCTCGAAATCAGATCCAAAATAGTTGGAGATTTGGATAAAGATATGTGGTTGCATTCGATGGGTTGAAGAGGTTGCAACATGATTTCTAGATCATACAGTTGAAGATTTAATCTTATCTCTACCAGCTGATGGTTAATTGAAGATTATGAAGAGATTGGAGATTGCGATTAAGAAAAATGATCACCACGTGTTAATCATGGAGGAACATGGTTATTTAGAAATGGAGATTGTTCAGATATTGCTAGTTTATGAAAGATTATGTAATCTACATTTGTCTATATATTTTTCAAAGTGATTGAGTCATTTACACCAATCATTCAATATAATTTGTATAGTGAACCTGTTCAGTTCACTCCGTTATCGAGTTGTAAAAACCCTCAAGGGGACTTAGGTGTTTTAGTTAGGGGAGCCTCACATACAAAAGGGATCTTATGTGTATAAAGTCTACAAAGAAGTGTATGAAAGTGTGCTAGGAGGAGCTCATTGAGGGAGTCATGACAAGGAGTCCTATAGTTCTAATTGCGATAACACATCTGGGCATGGCCGCGTAAACGTAGGTCTTGGACCGAACAACGATAACACATCTGGTATCCTAGTTTGATTTATTTTACTGCGTACTTTACATTTAAGTATTTGCATTACATTATGTTTCCCAGTTACAACTACCATTGTCTTTGTTTGTAACCGCCTCTGGTTATTTCAATTGGTATCAGAGTGGGCACTATGAAGTCTTTGTTTACATAGATAAGTGGGATCCGTAATAACCACAATGTACTAGGAAAACCAATCAGAACAGCCTAAAGGCGTCTCAAATATGAGACCACCACTACTTACCAATACAAATTATACATACTGGAAAGCTCGTATAGAGGGACACATTGCAACAACCCGTTTCCTTAAGCTAGTGATTAGTACAAATCCAAATTCTAACTGATCTAAGTTAGGCTCGTGATTAAGTTCAACGTACCTTGATTAGTGTGTGCATGCGTTTGCATGATGTATGGTGTTTGTTTAGATAGTTAATTCGATTTATATATAGGTTCTTGTATAATAAGGAAATTATACAGAAGCCTATAAAATGGAAAATACCTAATAAACTAAGGTTTACCAGGACACCAAGTGTGACGAAGGAGTCATGGCAAGAGTGTGCACGCTCAAAGACACTTGTAGGATGTTCAGTAAGTTTATTGGTGAATAATACGTGATATATATATATATATATATATATATATATATTTATATTTATATGTTTTTAAATATATATATTGGAAAATAAAAGAATAGTAGAAATATATGCATTATCATATCGTCTCGAACAAAGCGTAAGTGCTTGATGAGTCAAATTTTGTGTCACTTTAAGTTGTGTCATTTTAACACATCAACCACGCGATAGGTCTCGAGATAGCGCAACACGTATCTCGAGAAAAACTCATATATAAAAATAAAAATTCATTCTTATCTAATTCAATCGATAATTCGAGAGGTTTCGGGAGGTTGTTTCAATTCCGGATCAAATGAGGTCGTTCCGGGAGCAGAATTCAATCAAGTTGAGAAGCTTAAATGGATTAGAAGCTAATGATCATCACTTTAGTAAGTTTGATTTTTGAGTTTGTTTATATTCAATTATCTCATGATGATCAAATCCCTGTAAATTGAGGTTGTAGTTGATTTGAATTGGTTTATAACCTCATTAAAAGTTCTCCCAGATCATTTGGGAGTGTAATTGTTGAGTTTAAATGTGGTTTGGGTCAAGTTTGAATCACTCGAACTATGTTGGTATTGCAGGTCTAGTGCGCATAACGCTAGGCATTGGCCGTAACGCACTACGCATACTGGGAAAGATGACTGACATACGAATACCGCGCTATCCATGTTAGGTAACACGTTATCAGACCCTAGAAGTATGTATGAAGTTCAGTAGTGCGAATAAGGCGCTATCTCCGAGACATAGCATGCTATCCACACTCGAATCAATACAAAATCAATTGAATTTGGGTGGTTTGTCAAGAGCTTTGGGTATATAGGTTCTAATTAGAGTATACTAGATCTAAATTGACAACAAATAATTTGTGATAGGTTGTGGAACATCGAGGAGACGTGAGATGACTGGAAACCTAAGGAACTTGGGAAACGGAGACTTAAACTCTAGGTAAGTACAAATTCTCTTATTTATTAATATTTTCTGGCTATTTAATATATATATATATAGCTCATGTAATTGTTAGATTGAAATGGGGGATTATACACAGTAATAGTTTTTCTAATGAACAAAAAATGGTGTTTAATGTGATTCATGAGAATAAGATCCTGGAATTGAGATGAGGTGATATAGGAGATGGTTTAGCTTCCCAACCTATATGTAGCATTCTACTCAGTTAATAGGTTACGCGGGTTACATATTCACTAAAGGGTTTAGGATAGAACATTTGGTCACTAATCAATTGGCTAAATATCACATATGCGCGGAGTGTTGGTTTAGCACCGTATTAATGGCGTCGGTGGGTAATCGGCCCTAATTTTATAAATAAAATAAGGTCATAGTGTAATAGTCCAAAGACATTTGCTTTGCATCCGTTTGTATATTGAATTTATATGATTTTCATACTCTTGTTAGATATCATTGGTGCATGTTGTTATTGCATGATATCCTTGAATATTATATGGAATGTTAATGATTAGTGTGAATCCCTACTTACTGAACAAGTTGGAGCGCTCACCCCGATTAACATTATAGGTAGATATGGCGAGCGTTATGACTACGGGATGGAGAAGTTATAGAAGTCTTGAACTCCTCTTCCATATAATGAGTTTCCCTGGTCTCATATATTTGTATTGAATTACAGATTTGTAATATCACATGGGATAGGTGATTTGTATAATCAAGATATATTCTAGTTTATTTTTAATATTGTATATCTTATTTTGGTTATCAAAAAAGGTTTTAAATTTTTGATGCGTATATGATTTGTTTTATTTCGATAATCGATATACAGTAGTGCTTATCAAGTGTAGGTGGTAAGGCTGCTAGCTCTAGTTAAGTCTGGTAAGGGTAATTTGGGCTTAATTAGAGTTTCAGACCGGGTATTGCCCTAATCAGGTTAGGGGATGCTACAGCTTGGTATACAAGCCATAGGTTTTAAAACCTTGGTTAACCTTAGTTTATAAAACTTGGTTTTATTATTCTGAGATTTATTAGAATCAAGGAATATCTCTGATACATAAAGGTTCAGAGTACTAGGTTTAGAGCTTTGTTACATTAACTAACTTTAATACAGTGTGGCGCAAGAGTTTATGGTTTATCATTTTTAGGGATAAAGTGGTAATAATGATACAGTTGGGTATCATGGATAAAGCTCTGACCTTAAATTCACTTATGAATGGTGTTCAAAGTGGATGTTAGCCTACTTTAAAGTATAAGGTACTTTGATTACCCTAATAATGGAATCTAAGTTTATCGACTCCGAGAGTTGTCTCGAGTTATGAATAAACTTAGGGTTTGATAAATGATTTTTATCGTGATTTTGGAGGGTAACTAAAAGATAAAAGACTGAAATATGTTATTTGTTGTGTATACTATATCTATGTGGTAGATATAAGAAGGAATGTTTTTCTTAAACGGTAATAAGAAGGTCGAAGTCCATCTATTTCTCATTATATGAGAAAGTGTTAGAGGTAAGAGCTCTGAAGAGTCTTATCCTCGGGGAGACAAAAAGGAAAGACATAAGAAAAGTTACAAAGATGAAATAGAATTCTTCTCTAAGTAACATTTTCAATGATCTTTGTTCTTGCTGATATTATTAGGTAAATATTAGTCAGTAAAGAAATATCGATTGGATCAAGACCTTGAGGTGTGGATTAAGAGAATGGAAATTATAAAATAATAATAAAATACGGAATGAATTTCAATGAAACTCAAAGGTGGCAAACCACTTTAAGAGGTGATTTAATACAAGTATTGAGACTAGTATGAAAATAATGAAAGTTATTCAACAAACAAATTAGTGGTTAATAATAAAAGTCTAATGGAGGATAGGAAACCACTAATGCAATTACACTTCATAAGTTATTATGAAGTTAATATTCCAGTCATAGTGTGAATCCATGTTGAAATAACAAGTAACTTATTAGTAAAAGACAGTTAAATCCGGAATATAGCGGTGAGTTGATAAGATATCCTAGTCTGATCTATTAGACTGGTACAATCTAAATTGGGGAAAATGAGTGGTCAGTGAATCTGAGGATTTCGGGAGTCCAAGGATTAATGTGTAGTAGTCGAAATGAGTATTCATTACTCAAAATTGACAACTCTTTCTGAAAATGAGTGAAATCAACGGTTCTCAAGAGGTAGTTGAGATTTGATTTTCATAGTGAAATGATCAGAGCTAAAAATATATATCTTTATAAGATGATTGCAGGTTGGCGCTGGATCATTTTAAGTGGATGGTGGAAACCACTAGAACGCATGCTATTTTCATAAATTAAGGGTGTCAAGTGAAGGAAAACCCTATTGTAATGAAGTTGTTATTGTGATATCAATAATAACATGGAATCTTTGAAGACTTAGAAAAGACGAGCAATTACCATATAGAATTGTAAATTGCTAACGGTAAGTTGGTTTAGACCAGATTTTTGCAAATGCTAGTGCTAAGTTTCAAAGGATAATAAATGGTAATAGTATTGAATATTAACAGTAAATCAGGGGATTTGACTGTGATGATAAGACAATATCAGGTTGTCCTATATTCAATACAATGGTAAAAAAGGAAAGTAAACTTGAAATAATTGAATATTATAAATGATTGATCCGAGGATCTGTGATATTGTTGTGTGATTTATTCAGTTAACTCAAGTATGTGATGATTATAAGTTGAAATCGAATACAAAGATTTCTTGAAAGAAGGTGAAAGTACAGTTTGATTACAATGTTTGCTTGACAAAACCTAAATTGTGGAAGAAGTTATAGGTTCATCCTAAGACCTCTGATCTAGGTAAGAATGTGTGGGTGATACAATAAAGCAAAATTGTAACTCATACTTCTAGCTACATATATAGCTCTAGAATTCGGAGAAGAACTATTGGAGATTTCTAATCTCGAGATAAGTAATTTTGTAGTTATACTAAATACAACAAGGCATCACTTGTAAATTAAGGAGAAAGGTTGTTAAGAGTTTTTTAGTCATTCTTTGAGATTATGAGAATCTTCAAGGAATCATTAAAAGACAAACTCAAGAATATAACACCAATAGACTTGTGTAAGAATAAAAAATGAATTTCAAAGTGTGAAAGTTTGAAAATTTAAATTGTCAGAGTGATAGAAATAAAAGGTAAGAAAGTCACCTCAAAACTTTCCTAAGTATTAGGAATTCACTATGAAACATCACTCATCAAAATGATTATGTTGACAATGCTTTGAAAAGAAATGGACAGAGGTTATATTATAATATATGCTGATTAGTAATATCTCTTTGGTGAGATATTTATTGATGATCAAATAGAAGTCATGCGCAAGCATATCATCGGTTGAATTGTCTGGATCATTAACTATAAGTTTGTTCTTTGGATCTTAGATTGGAGTTGAGCTAATAACGATTGAAATGAGTGATGTGTTATTGAAGGAGATTAATCGAGATTATCAAGTAGGTCAAGGATGACTACTAGTTATTGATGTTGGAAAGGATGATCTCCTATCAAAACATTGAGCATGTAAGGAAAGTTCTTAGAACTTGAAACAAAGATTAAGGCAAGAATGTTGTGAGAATCTCATTAGTTTTTTAATACATTTATTTAGGTGAAGTCCAAAATTCATTGTGATGAAAATGAATAGTTAGTGACCTTAAATGAGAAAAAATTGACGGTGTCAATTTTATAAAGAAATATAAGATATATCAGCAGGTAGAAGTTGAATAATTTTAACCCGGAGGGTTATATTGTTCTTGCTTATATGAATGATATTTCATGCTTAAAAACTCGTGATAAATTAACCTAACTTGTGGTGATAGCTGAAGGTTATTGATATAATTGTACAATTGACAGAGTTTAAAAATTTATTGCCAATACTATAGTTTAAATCCTCGTGGAAAAGCAAGTGAGATGTATGTGTGTGGAAGAGTTGAGAGTTGTAGAGAACCAATATTATTATTTGGGTAAAGAACCGAAAATCTATTTCTCCGGGGGGAAGAGATGTATAATAGCTAGGAGGGACCTTTCTCAATTTTAACACAATATATCTGAAGTTGACCTTAGTTTCCAGATAATATAGTTTCTGAGCTTGTGACTTAAAAGATATTAATTACTGGAAGAAATAAGTACAGTATGAGTTATTTGGTGTTGATTTTAACAGGTTATATATAGAATTAAGGTATTTACCTTAAAATCTTGTATGATTTACTTTATCATTAAATTGTGTGGGATGAGAAGAAATTTTAGAAATTAGTTCAAGCCTGAGTAATTTAGAACTACACTGAAAGGTGTTGTCAAACTGTCAGGTTACAACTCAGGTAAATGGAGAAAATGTGGCTATTAATAGAGCTTCTCAGTTTAGACTTCATGGGGAAATGATGGTGATGATGATTTGCGTAAGTTTAGTTGACATGTCATCAATTGAGAGAGCTAATTTCGAAGTTACTAATATGATCTTTTGAGTTCATATTCAAACTTAATTAGAGAAGTTCAGTGGTAATTAGTTGTTAGAAAGCTAATCAGGATAATATAGAGCGTTAGAGGTTAATAGCTAGTGTAGATTATCCTGATTGGTCAGTGTCTAATAATGTTGCGTTACGGTTCAGGGATAGATTATGGATTCCAATTCAGGATCAAGTGAGGCAGGAAGTGTTATGGAAATCTCATATATCTCTTTTTTGAATTCATCCAAATAACAGTAAGGAATATCATGAAATAAGGCGCCTTTTTTATTGTTAATCTAAGATGAAGACTGATGTGGTTGAGATAATGAAGAGATATGAGATATATCAGCAAGAGAGTGCTGAGCACAGGGAATCGAGAGGGTTTACTACATTCGCTGCCTACTCCTGAATGGAAATGGGAACATAGATCGATGGATTTTGTTTCCAATTTATCTCTGAGTTCGCGTAAGCACGATAAGGTAAAGATTGTAGTTAATAGGATGATAGAGTCTACGCATTTCTTGCCAGTTTCTATATGAAATCCTTTTAACTATTTATGCAAAACATACGTACATGAGGTGTTAGATTTCAGGGTACTTCATTGTCGACTATTTCGGATAGGGATCCGAGATTCACATCCAGAGGATGGAATGAATTGTTGCGACAGCTATGGAACTGATCTTAACCTCAGTATGGTATACTATCAGTGGACCGATGGGAAACCGAGTAATTGATTTTGGTGCTAGAGGATATACTTTAACCTTGTGCCTTGAAGTCTAATAATAACTGGAAAAGACACATTTCTTTGTGTGAGTTCGTTTATAAAAACAGCTATCAAGCAAGAATAGAATGCTCCTTTGAAACTTTGTATGGTCAACCTTGTCATTCATCGGAGTGTCTGAACAAGGGTTGAGATGCACATTTATTGGAGGTGGAATTAATTTAGAACTACACAGAGGAGATATAGCATAGTTGCCAGCATTTAACTATAACACAATTAAAACAAAAGAGATGCGCCGATAAATATCATAGGTTGTTAGAGCTTTCAAAGGACAAATACGTTTTGTTGAAAGTCTCACTTATGAGAAGAGTTGTGTAAGTTTGGATTGTGATGAGGTAAGCTAGCTTTAAGGTGTATTAAGTTGTTCAAAGTACAGGAACATATTAATCTTAGTACTTACAGGCTAAAGTTGCCTCCTCAGCTAGTTGGAGTTATTAACGTCTCCCATAAGTCTATATTAATAAAATGGAGACTCAGTTCATTCCAAGGATTGGTTGGAATGAATATGATTTTTAGGAAGACTTATCTTACGAATAGCAGTCAAGTGGGTTACTTAATCGTAAGAATTAAAAAGCTAAGAAGCAAAGACATTTATTTGGTTACAGTGAAAGAAGGATTTCACAGAGATGAAGAACTAACCTGAGAGCAGAAGTATGAGAAGCAGTTTCCATTTCTCTTAGAAAATGCGGATAATTTCATATTACTTTAATTTCGTGGACGAAATTGCTTTAAATTGGGGAGACTATAACGACTCTTTACCTTAAGCTGGTGATTAGTACTAATCCAAATCCTAATTAATCCGAGTTAGGCTCGTGAGTAAGTTCGGTGTACCTCGATTACCATGTGCATGTGTTTGCATGATGTATGGTGTTTGTTTGGATTGTTAATTCAATTTATATATAGGTTGTTGTATAATAAGGAAATTATACACATGCCTATAAAACGAAAAATACCCAATAAACTAAGGTTTACCGGGACACCAAGTGTGACGAGGGAGTCGTGGCAAGAGTGTGCACGCTTAAGGACACTTGTAGGCATGTCCGACGAGTTTATTGGTGAATAATATGTAATATATATATATATATATGTTTTTAAATATATATAAATATATATTGGAAAATAAAAGAATATTAGAAATATATGGATTATCGGATTGTCTCGAATGAAGAGTAAGTGCATGATGTGTCAAAGTTTGTGTCACTTTAAGATGTGTCGTTGTAATGCATCAACCACATGATCGGTCTCGAGATAGCGCGATGTGTATCTCGATGAAAATCTATATATAAAAACAAAAATTCATTCTTATCTAATTAAATCGATAATTCAAGAGGGTTCGGGAAGATGGTTCGATTATGGATCAAAGAAGGTCATTCCGATAGCCGAATTGAATCAAGTTGAGGAGCTTAAATGGATTAGAAGCTAGTGATCATCACTTTTGTAAGTTTGATTTTTGAGTTTATTGATATTCAATTATCTCGTGATGATCAAATCTCTTTTAATCGAGGTTGTTGTTGATTTGAATTGGTTTATAACCTCATTAGAGGTCCTCCCAAATCACTAGGGAGTGTAATTGTTGAGTTTGGATATGGTTTAGGTCAAGTTAGGATCAGTCGAAGTATGCTAGTGTTGCAGGTCTGGTTCGCATAGCGCGCTACGCGTACTGGGGAAGATGACTAACATACGGATAACGCGCTATCCATGTCAGGTAGTATGCTATCAGACCTCAGAAATGTGTATGAAGTTTAGTAGTGCGAATAACACGCTAGCTCCGAGACATAGCACGTTATCCACACTCAGATCAATACAAAATTGATTGGATTTGGGTGGTTTATCAAGAGCTTTGGGTCTATGGGTTCTAATTAGAGTATACTAGACCTAAATTGACAACAAATGATTGGTGATAGGTTAAGGAACACCAAGGAAACGTGAGATGACTAGAAACTTAAGGAATTTGGGAAACGGAGACTTGAACCCGAGGTAAATACAGATTCACTTATTTATCAATATTGCCAAGCTATTTAGTATATATAGTTCATGTAGTTGTTAAATTGAAATGGGGGATTATGTACACTGAGATAGTTTTCTAATGAATAGAAAACAGTGTCCAATGTGATTCACGAAAGTAAGATCCTGGAATTGAGACGATGTGATATAGGAGATGGGTTAGCTTCCTGGCCTATATGTAACATCTTTCTCTGTTAATAGTTTGCATGGGTTACATATTCACTAGAGGTTTAGGATAAAACTATTAGGCATTAATCAATTAGCTAAACATCACATATGCCCGGTGTATTGGTTTAGCACTCATATTAATGGCGTCAGAGGGTAATCGACCCTAATTTTATAAATAAAATGAGGGTCACAGTGTAATAGTCCAAAGACATTTGCTTTGCATCCATTTATATATTGAGTTTATATGATTTCCATATTCTTATTAGATATCATTGGTGCATGTTGTTATTGCATGATATCCTTGAATATTATAAGAAGGTTGATGATTAGTGTGAATCCCTACTTACTGAGCAAGTTGGAGTGTTCACCCCAATGAACATTACAGGTACATCTGACGTGCACTAAGACTACGGGATGGAGATGTTAAAAGAGTCTTGAACTTCTCTTTGATGTAATAACTTTCCCTTGTCTTATATATTTGTATTGAATTACATATTTGTAATATCACATGTGATGGGTGATTTGTATAATCAAGATTTATTCTGGTTTGTTTTTAATATTGTATATCTTATTTTGGTTATCGAAAAAGGTTTTAAATTTCCACTATGTATATGATTTGTTTTATTTCGATAATCGATATACAATAGAGTTTATCAAGTGTAGGTGGTAAGGTTGCTGACTCTAGTTAAGTCTGGTAATGGTAATTAGGGCTTAATTATTCAAGTCGGGTATTGCTCTAATCAGGTTAGGGGATGCTACATACATTTTGTCCATTGACGTTAAAGCATGAAGGGTAATTGAGAAAGGGTACAAGCTACCTGAAGTTGATGGAGAACCAAAGAATCCAGATGACTAGATAGCTGATGAGGAGAAGCTATTGTCAGTCAATGCCAAAGGATTAAATGTTATGTTCGGAGTCATCAACCAAAAGCATCTCAAGCTCATCTCCTCATGTAGAGTGGCAAAAGAGGCATGACAGATTCTAACGAAGATGTTCATGAATAAAGAAATCGTGCCATTGGCATCTCAATTTGAAATGCTGAGAAAAGGAGGAGGAGAAACAGTTACTAAGTAAACTGCCAAGCTAAAAAACATTGCCAACCAAGCTCAACAATTAGGGAAGAAGTACTCCGATAAGAAGCTGGTCTAAAAGGTAATTAAAAGCCTTCCTATTAAATACAATGTAAAAATTGCTGCAATTCAAGAAAATAGAGGTCTCATAGACCTGAAGTTTAAAGCACTCATGGGGCCTCTTACCACGTATGAGATGTATCTTAATCAACAAAAGAAATCTAGAAAAGTAGCCTTAAAAGCAACATCTCGGTATTTCAATCCAGAGAATGATGTCACTCACGAAGAAGATTACCTTACTTTACCAACCGAAATGCATAATAAACTATTTCAAAAATTTCAGGGTATGAAGACCATTGGGAAAGGTGAAACCTCAAAAAAAATTGAAACAAAACCAGTAGACAAAAGTAAGCTCACATGTAGAAAATACGAAGGATTAGGACATTTCCAAGCAGAATGTCCATCCAAAAGAAATGAGAAATCACTAACTAGCACATGGAGTGACTCAAAATCAGAAAATGAAAGAGAACGTGTGAATCAACCATTACCTTTTACTGTCGTGCATGCGGTTGCAACCACCATACCTCAGCCTGTAGCCGCAACCAATGAACACAACTCTGCAAAAGTAAAACATGTGATTCAGATGATTCTGATTATGATTTACCTAATCACTCCATTCATGTAGAGATGAAAGGAAATTACGTTGAAATGATCATAAAGTGGGAAGAAGCAGCCATAGCATTCAAGCACTTGAACACCTCCTTGAATAAAAAATAGGGAGTTGATTAAATGCAAGAGTAAGCTGGAGCATGTAGAGAGCACTATCAATAAGCTAAACAAAGGAAAAACCAAGTTGGATGATCTACCGCACCATGGAAAAAGATATGGAGTTCATAAGGGTTTGGGCTTCATCAAAGGATCTTATTCCAAAGTCTCTACTATAAAACCTGTGAAGTTTGTGAAAATGCAAAATGAACCTAATCGCCAACAAAGAAGAAAGTTCATACCTAAATGATACTACTATGGGATCAAGGGACACATACGTCCTAGGTGCTTCAAAATGATTCAAGAACTAGCACAAAGGCAACTTGAGATCACTTAGAAAGTTGCTCAAGAACTAGGACTTCATCAACCCAATCATCAGAAATAATGGGTTCCTAAAAAAAAGTATGTCATGCAAAACATATATCACTAAAGTCCATGTCATCTTCTAATTCGTACTTTGATAGTGGTTGCTCGAAGCATATGACTGGTAATAAGGGTCTTCTCGCCAACTATCAATCTCATGTTGGTGGATATATCACTTTTGGAGATGGTGTGCAAAACCAATTCATTGGCAAAGGAAATCTAGAGGTTCCTGGTCTGCTTATTTTAGGAGTTCTTCATGTGGAATATATAAAGCGAAATTAACTTGTGGTCAATATTTTTATGTAAATTTCACGAAAAATAGATGTGATGCATATGATGTAAAAGGAGAATGTATCATGACCGGAGAAATGTCATCTAACAATTGCTACCTGTTGCAACAGCTTAGCAGGTCATATTACAACTCAACAGTAGGCACCACTAAAGTATGGCATCAACGATTGGGACATATCCTCTATAGACACCTAAGAAAGCTGTCATACTCAAAAGCAGTACGAGGACTCATAAAGTTCAATCTCTCCATCATCAAGATCTACAAACCATGTCAACTTGGCATGCAGAAACGAGAAAGCTATAAACCATTAAACAGATACAACGCTTCTTCGATCCTTAAACTCTTACATATCAACTTGGTTGGACCTACTCAGTGACAAGTTTGTCAGGGAAGAGGTATATTTTGGTATGCATAGATGATTTTTTACGTTTCACTTAAGTTCTCTTCTTAAAAAAATTAGCTGCTTTTGAAAGTTTCAGTGACTTGTGTTTGAAGTTGATAAATGCACGGACAGCCTCCAGAGAACATATTGTAAGGATCAGGAGCGATCATGGGCGAGAGTTTGAAAGCTCTAAATTTCAAGAATTTCGCAGAGCTTCGGCTATTCATCAAGAATTTTCAGCTCCAATTACACCTCAACAAAATAGGGTGCATGAAAGGAAGAATATACATGCTCGAGAAATGGCCAGAGTCATACTCACATCCATAAATCTTCCTACAACACTTTGGACAGAGGCTGTCAATACTGCATTTTATACTATCGACAGAACATATCTTCATCCTTTCACTCACAAAACTCCCTATAAGCTCTGGAAAGGTAAAAAAACCTAATCCTGCTTGCTTTCACACCTTTAGAAGTAAGTGTTTTGTGCTTAATGACAGGGATGTGCTGAAAAAGTTTGACTCAAGAAGTGATGAAGTCATCTTCCTTGGCTACTTCACTAATAGCAAGGCCTAAAGAGTTTTAAATCAACGAACTCAGATAGTAATGGACCGATCGATGTATCTTTTGATGATACTCCATCAGAACAGTAAGCAACACAAGCCAACAATAGAGATGATGAACCACTGCCAGTTGCAACCACCCCTAATATCCTAGTTGTAACCGGAGTAGAAGTTTCACCTGAGTCAGATGCTACCCCATACAAGAATGAGTCCGAACTGTCCACTGTTACTTAAGAACCCTCACGTATAATTCAGAAAGATCATCCACCAGACAATATTATTGGGAAAAAAGATGAAGGGATAATGACCAGAGATACAGCAAGGATATATTATATGAGGTTAGCCATGTATGTCTGCTATGTCTCAAACATCGAGCCTAAAAATGTGTCTGATGCATTGTAGGATGAGTACTGGACCATGGCAATGCATGAGGAATTGAATCAGTTTTAGAGGCTAAATGTCTGGACTCTAGTGCCAAGACCATGACATGCCAACGTAATTGGCACCAAGTGGATCTCCAAGAGAAAATCTGATGCGCAAGGAGAAGTGGTAAAAATAAGGCTCGCCTAGTAGCTCAAGGTTACAATCAGGTAGAAGGAATAAATTTTGACGAAACCTTTGCACATGTTGTTAGATTAAAATCTATTCGTCTAGTACTTGCTAGTGCATGCTCTCTTAGTTTCAAGCTTTATGGATGTCAAAATTGTATTTTTGAATGGTACACTCAATGAAGAAATGTATGTTGAAGAACCCAAAGGGTTGATATAGGCTCCGTGTGCCTGGTACAACCGACTTGCCAAGTTCCTACTAAATCATGGCTACTGTCATGGGAGTGTAGATAAGACATTATTTGTCAAATTAAAATCCTCATCAATCCTTATAGCACAAATATATATATTAATGATATAATATTTGGGGCTACTACAAAAGGATTAGTAGAAGAATTTATCCATAATATGCAAAAGGGATTTGAAATGAGCATTGTAGGAGAACTCTCTTATTTTTTTGGTCTACAAGTTCACCAGACTAGCAAAGGTACATTTTTGACCTAACATAAGTTCTCTGGCTCTCTGATCAAATGATTTGGTTCGAGGTAGGCTAAAAATGAACGAACACTAATGGGTACAAATGAGAAGCTGACCAAAGACGAGCATGGCAAATCAGTAGATCCATCACTCTACAGAAACATGATTAGAAGTCTTCTCTACCTCATAACAAGCAGACCAGATATCTCATTCAGTGTGGGGTTATGTGCATGCAATCAAGCTACACAAAAAGAGTATCATATGACAGCAATCAAGAAGATCATTCGATATGTGGCAGGCTCATCCAATCTGGGATTATGATATTCATCTAACTCTAACATCTCTTTAGTTGGTTATAGTGATGTTGACTAGGCATGTAGTGTTGATGATCAGAATAGCACCTTTGGAGGCTATTTCTTTGATGGTACAAATATGATGTCTTGGTTCAGCAAGAAACATAACTCAATCTCACTCTCAACAGTTGAAGCAGAGTACATTGCAGTTGGAAGTTGTTACACATAATTGCTCTAGATGAAACAAATATTAAGTGACTATAACATTCAGTTACAACCACTTGATGTGTTTTATGACAACCGAAGTGCAATTGACATCTCAAAAAATCATGTTCAACATTCTAGAACTAAGCACATTGAATTAATGTATCACTTCATCCGTGATCTGTGGAAAGGAAGGTAATCTCTATTGAATATGTTCACACTGAAAAATAATTGGCTAATATATTTACTAAAGCTATTGATGCTTATAGGTTTGAGTTTTTGAGAAGGGCTATTGGGTTATGTCTTACCCCTGTGTAATTCACAATCGTAACTCTCCCCCATTTTTTTTTAAAAAATTGCCAATAAAAATGAAATAAATGGGGAGTACTGATTTGTGTAATAGTAGTGTTTTATTTTGAGTAGTGTTTTATAGTGAATAATATTGAACACTACTGTTAATATTACCATTGCATTTTTATTTATTTTTTTTTTTGTAATTAACATGAGTCCTATTAATTAAGGGTTTAAAAGGGGTAGATAAGTATCGAGGAACAAAGATTGAAGCCGGTGTTATTTCTTTTGATCGTCTTCATCATTTTCAACCTTAAACCCTATCTCATCGATTATATCGATTTTTGGCTCACTGTACTAGTCTCGCTTGATCTTCAAGTTCTGTTTGAGCAGTTGAAACAAGCCCAACAATATGGTTCAAACTTGAAGTACAACAAATGAGACTACATCTAAGGCATCAATACAACCTAAGGTGAATAAATCGATGAAAAGAGGGATGAAGGTTCTGAATCTAACCCCACTCAGTGTTATTCCACCATTATCTCCAATCCAAGAGAAATACCAATCTTCATCAGATGGTTTTCCACCACTGTTAAAGAATAGGCATACTCGAGTTGCCAACCCACCTTCGTCATCATTAACAGAGTCAGACAACCATAAAAACTATGAACTTCGAGCATCATCTATTCAAACAGAAAGCGTGCATGTCACCCCTATGACTGATCAACCTCCACCAGAAGAAAAAGTTTGATAAGTCGGTATTTATAGGTATTTATTAGTCTATTTTAGTATATTTAATTATTAAAAGTATTTAAAAATATATTTAATAATAGTTTTTGATCATTTTTAGGTGAAACGGAGTGCGCGGTTGAATTCGTGGCAGAAAAATACTCAAAATGGAGTATTTACTTGCAGTGATCGGATGCCGGAAAGTTTGCATCGAAATACGCATCTTGCGGTGGGTCGAATAGCAGACTAGGTGTTCCAGCCAATCAAAGCATGCCGCATCAGCGAGAAAAGCTCCTCTAGACCAATCAGACGCTGACATGTGGACGTCCAAGAAAAAGCACGTCGGATTTCCACCAATCTACCGCAGCCACGTCACCCAGACGAGGAATCGCCACCAATCACGGTCCGCCATGTGTTGCCACATCATCAGAGAGCCACACCGCCTTATTTCTCCACGTTTCGGGTTCCATCGATCGGCCTCGAGATGCGAGACAGCAAACACTCCCATATTTTCGCGCGAGTCGCGCGATTCTCTCCGCTCCAACAGTGCGCCGCGTGGCGAGCTCTCATTCGTCCGGCGCGTCATTAACAAGTGTCTCGGCTAATCCGAAAGCACCACGTGGAGATGAGCCAACACACACAAAATGGAAAGCACTTATTTTCGGCGAATTACATGGCGCCAAATCAGCGGCGGTGACAGAGGCGGTCCAATCCGGTGCAGACACGTGGCGCAACAACAATTTTTCGCGAATCACGCTGTGACACATGGCGGAGTCCGAATTTTGATCTAAAAATAGCCCTACGATGCTCCTCGACGCACGAGTCACGTCTCCAACCCCTAAAATTAGTATCCGAGACCAATTTGGACTATTTTATATATTAGGAACCTAGGTATTAATGTAGAAGAATTAATTAGAGTTGTGATGAGATTAATTATTAGTTTTTGGGAGTGATTTTTGAAGACAATGTCCGGCTAATTAATTTCTTGCCTAAGTCGAAGGGGAAGCAAGTCGAAATTATGGATTCAAAGCATATTATTTGAGATCTTTTATTTTATTATTTAATTAATTTAATTTCTCCTATTTCATTGTTGTTGATTTAATGATTATGCTTTAGATCTATGGTATGTATATGGCCAGTGCATGCTTTTAGATGGACAATCTATTGTTATTTGGAATATTAGTATCCGTGTAATTGTGCTTTTAGGCCAATAAAGTAACAAACATTCACCCGTTTGCCGTAAAACCCTTTCGGTGATTTGAATGTACAACAATTGAATCTAGGTTAAATCGGGAGCGGACGCGATCCGGTTATTTAGGATTAGTGTTCCCACATATCTATATTACCGTGGTTAGTGTGTTAAACCTGATTGGCGGATGTCTAGGGTTATACATTAATTAGGGAAGTAATTAGTGGCGGACGTCCTGGCTATCGAGATTAGGGGAACTAGGAATTTCTGGCGGATGTCGATTTTCTATAGCTAATCTAGGAGAATTTAAATTAATAACTTTTTGGGAAAGATTGAAGACCATAATTGCTATTGAGTCTTGATTCTGATTTGTGGAACCGGAGATTTGGGTGAACTTTTCATTATTGATATTAATTTGTGTGAACTTTTTGTTATTGCTTGTTTAATTAATTATTTTATTGATTTTCTTGAAAACCCCCATATTTAGTTAACTCAGAGTAAACTCAAGTCCTGCAGATTCGACCCCGTATTTACCACTACTACACCCTTGCGGTTGGTAACTCGATTACGGGTTATATTTGGCACGCACGACACGCGTCAAAGTTCAAGAAAAACATGATGAAGGGCATATACAACCAAGTGTCTCTTCACCAGTTAGTATAGATGATTGGAGAAGAAGGTGTTCCAAGAACCACCACCGAGCCAACTGAAGGTGGATCTGAAACTGTTCTTAATGAATCTGCTCCTAAAGAACCTACTCATGAGCGACCAATTTCTAAGGAGCCCATGGATACCACAGAGTAAGAGGCTCCTAACCAATCCATAGACACTTCGGCTCTAACTAAAATTGCTCAAGAAAGTGTAAATCTACCTCAAACAAAACAAATGGAGCATGTGCATGAAGTCTCTACAACTCCTAACCCACAAGACACTCAAGATCAGGAAACCCTTGATGAATTGGGGGTAATTTATGTAGAGACTACTATTCCAAAAGGAGATGATGATGGCGATGACGAATGCATTTTATTGTCCTCTTTGAAAGGGAAACTAAAGAAGAAAGATTCAAAGAAAAAGGTCAAAAAGACTTGAGTTGTGTCACCAGTTCCAACCAATAAACCAGCAAGCCCGGTTGCTATCGAGGCAGAACCTGAGGAAGGATTCTTTACTGGATCTGATTCTGAAGCACCAGATCCAAGAAATAACATTCCAAACTCTGATACTGCGGCAGAACAACCCAAGATGAAGTTGGGAAATCACAGAGGCCTTACATGCTGAATGCTTGATGAGAAAGCTGAGGCCAGATATGAGAGTCTCAAAGGAAAAAATATCATGCTGAGACTTATCTTCACAAGAAAATTATGAAGCAAATAGTTTGGTAAACTTCTTAAATTCATGCTTTCTCTTCAAAATCTTTTCTTTTCCAACCAAATATAATATAAGTCTGGTAAAAGAATTTTATGTTAATCTTAAGCTGGATGTCTTTAACATTAAGTCTCCACGCTTCTAAAGAGTTTATGTCAAAGAGGGATTTGTTGAGTTATCACCTAGGATCCTCAATAAACTCCTTAAATGTCCCTTCAACGATGAAGGACATAGACTTCTTAAACCTTTTAGGAAATTAAACATCATGTCCACCTTGATTACTACCATTACACATAGAAATGAGACTGAGTAGTCTCTAGAAAATACGAAAAGGAGACGGATGATTTGACTACCCTATTCTTCCGTCTTTACAATCACATCTCTATTAACCTTCTCCCTACTAGAAATGGAAACACATTCGATAGAGAAATAGAGATACTTTTGTATGTAATAGGTCAAGGGGCACCTTGTGACCTTAGTGAGATCATCTTTCGAGCAATATTGCAGAGGACCAAACTGGGAAACATATATGAATACCTATTATTTCCCTATTTACTAACTGAATTTCTCACTTTTCAAAAAGTGCTAGAGGACAATCAGGATTCTTGGTGTTCTGCTAAAGTGCGAGGAATCTTAAATAAGATCAAGAATTATGGATCTTCAAACTTTAATGACTTACCAGTCTTGAATTAGTTAGCCACCCACTACCATACTAGTTGCAACGGCGTGGCATTTCAGTTCCAACTGATGTTACGAAAGCTGGCACATCCAAAATTTAGAAGAAAAAAATAATCAGACTGCAGCTGATGCAACCATTTCATCTGTACCTGCCCAGTCTTCATCAGTTTCACGAACTCATTTCTACTCAAAGCTATATGGAGGTGACTTCTTAGATTCAAGGAAAGAACAAGAAAAGGAGCTGATGATTGCCATTTGAGTTTTACCTGACACTTTGTTCCAAAGGTTGTTTGAGTTTTTTAGGCTTATTGCTCCTACTCCTCCCTGAAGCAGCCGATCACGGTATGGTTCTCGCTGGTTCATTTGTCGTTTATGTTGTCACAACGGGGGAGACTTTGTTCGACAGTTAGGAATATCTTCATTTAATCCGTGAAGATTTTATGTTATCACAAAGGGGGGAGACTTTGTTTGACATTGGGAATAGGTTCATTTCATCCGTGAAAATATTATTGATTTTTTTGTGGTTTCTTAAGTTTGTTGAATACTTTTGCTAGTAGTTTTGCTAGTATTTTATTTTTGTCTGGGTTCTATTGAAGATTGTTTGGACAATGTTATGCAACCAAATGATTGATGTAGTTGCAACCACCATGGAAGCTATTGTTACATGTGCCTATCAATAGTATTTTGTTATTTCAATCATTTTTTGAAGACTTATTTGACTACTTATGGAGCAATATGTTAGTTGATTATTTATGACTATGTATGCTCCTAAACTTATTTTACTGATTGTGATAACATAATGATAAATAGGGATATTGTTAATGTCGTGATCATATCGACGGTTTAGGTTGGTCATAGTAGTTGTTACAATTGATGTTATCAGTAAAGTAGTCATCTAAGTCCAACACATGATACATGTGCTCGAAATCAGATATGAAATCGTTGGAGATTTGGATAAAGATACGCGGTTGCAACTGGTCGTTTGAAGTGGTTGCAACAGGATTTTTTGATCAAACAATTCAAGATTTGATCTTATCTCTACTAGCTTATGGTTAATTTAATATCATGAAGTGGTTGGAGATTTCAATTAAGAAGAATAATCACCTCGTATTAATCATAGAGGAACGAAGTTATTTAGAGATGGAGATTGTTCAGATCTTGCTAGTTTAGTTAAGATTATGTAATCTACATTTGTCTATATATTTGTCAAAGCGATTGAGTCATGTACACCAGTTATTTAATTTACTTTGTATCGTGAACCAATTTTGTTCACTCCGTTATCAAGTTGTAAAACCCCCAAGGGGACTTGGGTGTTCCAATGAGGGGGAGCCTTACACACAAGAAGGATATTGTATATTTAAAGTCCATAAAGGAATGTATAAGAGTGTGTAGGGAGGAGCCTAGTAAGGGAGTTACGACAAGGATTCCTGTAATTCGATTCTTCATACTAGTGAAGTTTACATCTAGGCATGGCCCCGCAGACGTAGGTCTTAGACCGAACTACGATAACAGATCTGGTGCCCTGGTTTGATTTATTTTGCTGCATACTTTACATTTAAGTATTTGCATTACTTTTTGTTTCCCAGTTACAACCACTGTTGTCTTCAGTTATAACAGCCATTAGTTATTTCAATCCCGACTGATGAAGGGAGCGCACTCATCTGCTTGGTGGAGCACGCTTTACCCTATACTGTTGCGACAGTACACAGGGCAACAGCCAATGTTCCATTTACAAATCTACACAACAACAATAAACACTCCCAAAATCCATCAAGGAGGACCTCAGTGACGTAACAACTCATTTATAATCAACAACAACAACAATTTACAGAAAAATCATCATTCACCATCGAATTAAACTTCAAAAATATCAATACCAACTTACCATAATGAGAATCTCTGGATTTCTAGTTGTTTAAGCTCCTCAATTCACATTGAATTCAATCTTAGATTGATTCCTCGTGATCGCGCTAAACCCTCAGCTGCTTTTTCACTCTCTCCATCGATTTGTAAAGATAAACATGAAGGTTTTTAGTTTAAATATATGAGTTTTCTCAAGGTACGTATCACGCTATCTCGAGGCTGATCAAATGATTTATGGGCTAACACGACACCTATAAAGTTACACACATGTTTACATTATCAACAGTTACGGTCATCTTGAGGCGATCTGACAATCCATATAATTCAAACCAAACTTATAGTTTTTGATATTATATATATATACATCGTGTATTTTCTCAACAATAAATTCACCGGACAAGCTTGCGAGCATTTTAAGGTGTGCACATTCATTTCATGACATTTTTTCGCGCTTAATGTACCGGCTATTTATTGTTCATTTACATATTTCTCGATTATAGGCTTGTATATAAATTATATTTTATACTATAAGCTATAAAATTTATTCAACATTCCAAACAAACACAAACCATCATACAAACTCACGCATACGTTAATCGAGGTACGTCGACCTTAACCACGATCTTAACTCATGTTAATTAGGATTTGGATTAATGTTAAGCACCAGCTTACGGTAACATATCGTTATACTTAAGGTGTATTAAGTTTAGAGTTCTATTTCCCAAAACAGCCACTTAAAAACTAAATAAAGTTTCGACTTTCAATTTGGGATCATATATTGCAGCGCAAATTATCCATTATAAATTTTAAATCATTAAAGACACTTAGAAAGAAAGTTTTTGCTCCGTGTCTTAGCTTTTTGAAAAGGTTTGGTTTTCAAGATTGCTATTTAAAATGAAAGAGATATCGAACTTTTACAAAAGACAGCTTAAATTAAAATTAAAATCTGACCAGCAAGTTTGTAAAAATAATTTCTCAAAGTTTATGGCTCCAAGACTTATGGTTTTTTGTTACAAGGCAGCTAACATAGTAAAAGATGAGCTCATTCTGATAAGAATTAAGAGAGTTATGCCTTGTCAAATTTCATTTTAAAAAAATCTCGTATTAGCATTTAAACTACCTAATTGCATAGCATTTTTTAGCTAGAAGAAATTTGAATTTCAAAACTTCTCCAAAAACGAAGTTGTATATCTCTGAGTAAGATTTCCAACGGCTTATGATCCGCCTCATTTAGAGTTCGCATGAGAGAGTTATGCTCAATTTAAATAGGTTGGGTCAAGAAATTTGCTAAGAACTTACATGCATGCATCAAGAACACATGAAACCACAGTTTCTTGCCAAAACTAGTTTGAAACCATTATTTATAATCAAAATTTATTTAAAACATTAATTTAGACTAGAAAATAGTAGCTTAATCTTTAAATTTTATTTTTGCACAAAACCCTCAAAACTTGAGTTTCCATGTACACACATTTTTCATAAATTTAAGCAAGTAAAGAGTGGGTTTTTGTATCTAAATGATGAACTCTTGGATTTGGTCTTCATATCTTGATTCCTCTAGTGGATGAACTCCATTCTTCCTAGTTCTTTCTAAGTTTTCCAGCACTCAAGCCCAAGAACAAACCTTGTTATTATTGCATGAAGAGATTTCCCACTAACTTAGCTATATATAGTTAGAATCAATTGTGTTCATATGTCTCGAATTCAATCTAATGATCCTTGTTAACTCCTACTCCACTAACGTCCACCTTGTTGACACCAATTCGCTACTCAAATCTCCTAAGATTCCAGTTTAGTGTGAATCATGAGGCAAATTTATAACTTCAGTTTTCCATCCAACTATAGGCATTTGTAATCAATAGATTCAATTAATTTAACTTAGGCGCTTTTATACATATGTAGGCTATTTCTGGTCTTAAATTGGTTTACTATCACTTCCCCTAGTACCCAATTACTCGGCACCCAGTGGCCCGCGTTTCGACGCACATCCTGAGGCGTGTCAATCCTTGATGTACCTGATTATTATGACTTAGCCTAAAGTTTGATTATCTATTTTATGTCATATCCACCTTTTTTATAGTCATTTTATTTAAGTTAGCATTATAAGACTTAGTGTACTTGTACTTAGCCTACCTAATACCCGCTTCAACATGCTTTACAAAGCGTTTACCCATTATGCAATCTCACGCGGTATGGAAATATAAATACACACATACAATAAGTTATAAAACACATAAGAATTAACATCGCAATTATACAATCAACAAACAAAAATAACAATTTATGCCTAGTCAGGCGTGTCCTAGCCTATCCAAAGCATTCACGTGGGCCTGAGCTGGCACCTGAGTTTGAAATTAAAAAAAAAAATAATGGCGTCAATAGATATTAGGTCGTTACACTAGAAGATACTTTGCAAATGAGGAAATACTCATGTGATCACAGAGGTCTAAGATATCCCAATAAAGGTTCGACCATAGCGAAATGAGAAACAACTTCTTTTGTCAACGAAACCGAAGCATCAAATGTCACAAATGATGTTAATTCGCCACAGTTTAAGCCAACTTGCTACTACTATGGGATCAAGGGCCACATCGGACCTCGAGGCTGTTGGGGCATATGCCCTAGGTCAATCTACGAACATTGTTTATTTTATGATTTTAGTTAATAAAATAAAGGTTTTCGTTTAATGTTTTATTATAAGTGATTACATATTTACCTTATATTAAGATTCACGAGTATTTGTTAAAATATCATAAATATTCATGTTCAGTCATTATACCGGGAATTATAATGAATTAAGACTAGTGTGAATCTTGATTGATGGTCATGTAATAATTATGCGTATAGGGATACGAATCGAGATTATGAGCACTTATTTGGGAACAAGGTACTGGACCGAACCACTATAAGAACACATGGATTAAGTCATAGGTGTTACTTATCGTAAGTATATCATTTAGTCCTTCGACTTGAGATTACCATAGACTTCTATAATAGGAGCATGGTAATTTAACACAATCAAACATTATCTTTAATCAGACGATTATAAAGATTGTAATTGGTTACCATGTGAATAATATGTGAAGGTGTGTAATCAAGATAGAATTTGTCACTCTCATATAGAGAGATATCAGTGGATCCATTGATATGATAGACTGATAATGGCCAAGTCCATGTGAGTTAATATGATCAATGTCACTTGGATATTTTCAATTTACCTGAATATCAAGCTAGTATAATTGAACATTAAGGGTGACTTTCCATGCCTTATATTTAATGAAATGATATCGCATGACAAAAGGATATGATATATGTTATTCATTAGATTGTATCAATTTTGATATGCATGCTACTTGGGTAGTCATAATGTTTTGCTAGATACCGCTTATGGCTTGTATACCAAATTAGTTTTGGTTCACTGCCAACTTCGCAAGAACCTATTAGGTTGCAAACAAAGAATGGTTGTGCGCAATTTCATTTGGTCCAGAGCAATGAGTTTTATATGATAAATTTCATGACATAAAAACCCTTACGATTTGTTATATGATAACTTATTAATAGGGTCATATGTGTAATTTGTTTAACCTGCTTAAATACAATAGTTGTATTACGAATAGAATTTTAAGTGGGGGCTTATCTATATATGTAAATAGAGGTTGAAACCCTAAAACGAAATAAGATTTTCATTTTTGCTATGTTCGATTTCTCTGGACTTTGGGAGAGAAAGAAAAACGTCTTCTATCTCTATTCGAGCTAGCATTCCAAATTGTGGTCTCTATTCGTGTGTGGATTTTTTATAGAGGACGCTCACTTAAACATCTTGGAAATCGAACAATCAGATAAGGAAATCACGAAATAAGGTATGATTTATTTTTGTAGATCTAGTTTAATAGAACTTATTTTCAATCATGTTCGGATTTTTCAAATTTTGTTTTGAGTTTTTTGCTTCGTATGAACCCCAAAACCCAATAGAAGTTTCATGATGTATCGTGATTTAGCACGAAAACAAAGATATGTCACAAAAAAAAAATGCAGCCAAACGTGCTACCATGCAATGACTTCAATGGGTACCTAAAAGGACTGTCAAACCCTACTTAATAAGGGTATCTGACCGGCCATGATTACCTTAATCCACTGATAATATGCAGCCTCAATCTCTCTATCAATAAATAATTAAAAATCTGTCAATGTAATTATCAAATATGATTCTAAATCAACCACAAAGGGATTCTAAAATGAATCTTGTACCTCAAAATCCGTAAAGATTAATTACATAATCCTTAAATATTTGTAAAAGAACTTCGCCAGTATCTCCTCTATTTCTAAGCCTACACAAGAAATCTCGGCCTTCATAAATCTTCAACAAACCTACTCAGCTTGGTGGAAATACCGAAGGACTCACATCTATCCCATAACAAAATATATTGCATTAATAATGATTATTTATTTATTCTAACCTATCTCAGACTTTCAACATTATTAAATCATTAATACCTTAACTTCTTGACATTACTATCCATCCTAAAATCATTAAAACTATTCCAATCCTTCTCAAAACCATTTCAACACTTTCAAAAGATATTCTAACCTCGCATGAATTCAAAAACTCATTTATAAAATATTTTATATTCAAAAGTAATACAAACATAGAGAGAAAGAAACTAAGCAAGTCACCAATAATCAGAAAGATTTTCTTTCCTTTGTCGCCACTAAAACTTGTCATTATACAATTATAAAAATTCGATAATGTCAGATAAGTAAATCTAATATTATCCAGTACACCTATAGTAATCAAATGCATAATAATCCAAGGAATTTAAATGAACAATATAATCCGAGGAATTTAAATACAACCATGAATCCATCTCGTTTCTATTACCCGACCGCAATCAGATGACCGATCTCCAAAAATGGTAAGTAAATAATAATAAGGACTCATGCGCGGGGAGAATAACCAAACGAGTCTCATTCCTCAAGACTATGGGAGTATGATCTGATTCAACGTGATATCATGATTACCACGTAATGCAAAGTATCAGTGACTTCAACCTCTCAAGCATAATAGTCATGAAAAAGAGTTGGGTGGAGTAGGTGGTGACGTCACACAGACATGAAGAAGATATATGAGGGCACAAAAGAGGAAGATAGAGGGAATGATGAAGGTTGAGAGTGGGTTGATGGTGGAGACGCCCCATTAATAAAAAGGCCCATTGATGAAGAGAGAGAGGATGAGACTTGAGGATTCAAAAAGAGGAAACTACTCACACGAGTGAAAATAAGGAAACTAAATAATAAACTCCCATAACCAAAAAGAAGGTTGAGAAAAACAACTACAAAGTTGGCAACTGTTTTTTTTTTTTTTCAACTAGTGTAGAGGGGATAAAAAGAGTCCCAACTTACCTTGAAGGAAATCAAAATGGGAGCCATCTAGGGCTTTGATAATATATCTGCCAGATGCTTATATGTTCCCACATGATGTAAGGAGAAAATCTTACGCTCTATAAGGTCACAGAGAAAATGGTATTGAAGGTCGATATGCTTTGTGTGAGAGTGTTGGATCAGATTTTTGGAGATACCAACAACAATTTTGTTATCATAGAAAATAGTGAGTTGTGCCTACGTAACAAAGTAGTCATCAAGCATTTGACGAGTCATATCAACTGTGTGCAATATTGGCCAACCGCGATGTGTTCAGCCTCCACAGTGGTAATCATGACATCCGTAACGAGACTTTTGAAAGCCTATGTTCTTTGTTCCAAGTGATCGGTTCCTTCCGCTATTCAAGGCAACGGTGGTGTTCTTCCTGCCTCCAAAGAGGATGGCCCCTCTGTGGTTCCAACTACGACGCCCCTACCAACCTTGTTTGTAGAAACCATGGGGGCCACTAATGTCGACCTTCCCTCCACAGCATCCATCCCGCCCTCGGCTCCCCGTCGCAAGAGACACCTTGTGCGTTCCACTGGTGAGCCAATCCAATGTCTCTCATCCACTCTTGTCAAGCCGACTCTGGCTCTCGATACCATAAAACCATCTACTCCATAGGTTGACTCTATCCACATAGATGATATCGTGCCCACATAGTCCACTACACAAGTGACTACTCCACTATGCCATACCAAGATTCCAAATGGTTAGTATATTCTAGTAACGCATCCTTCCTCATCATACCACTACCCTTCACGTGAGCCAATCCCTCATTCGGTAATTTATGCGACTGTTGGTGAGGCTTACTCCTTTCCTTTTTTGACGTTGAATTTGTACTTAAGCATAACGACATTGTTCCACTTGATATTCATCTTGAGCTTGGCCTTAACGAGTCCTCCTATCAACATCATAGGTTCTCTCAGCTCCTCGAGAAGTTGTCTCCTTTTTAACAGAGTACAATGCCACTATGGTCAAAGAGTTCTATGACGACCTCTATTTCTCAATTGGCTTTCCATGTTACAACTTCTACTACAGCGGCTATGCCAGAGGCAAGGCCATTTGATTCTCTTACTGGATCATTTACAAATTTCTAGGGTATCCCATTTATAGGGCAGATGACACTATCTACCCTCTAGAGTTTCTTGAATATCTCGACTATAAGACCATTACCTCCACCCTTACCAATGGCAGGGTGAGATGTGGCTCCCAAGGTACTTGCCTGACCTCAGGCTCCCTATCCACCAAATATTTCTCTATGTTCATGAATGGCATCCAGAATCTCTTCCATGTGGCTCATGATGCCACAGTTATCTAGGCAGACGCCACTCTTCTTTAGGTTATTGATCTGGGTGCCCCTTAATTTAAGCCAGGCTCTCTTCGAGACTATCTATGATCGCTCTAACTGAGATACGAATAAGGAAAAGTTATTTTTTCCCTACCTCATCACAACCCTTCTTGAGTTTTAAGGAGACCTGCACTTGCTTATTTATCTTATTTTGGTCACAGGCATACACAAAATTAAGAAAACCATCTTGACTCAGACATCTTTTCATTGTCCTGACATCTCAATCTCGGACGAGGAGGTTCTGCCATTGGTACCTGCTCCACAAACATCTGAGCTGACCCGTCTCTTGCTATTGATAACTCAGCCCTGGCCCCAGCACCACTCCTCCATTTGGTTCATCTGTTCCTCTTACTAATGTCTCTGACTTACTAGAATATGTATTTTCTCTACTCAAATTTTAATATCTTGACTATAGGTGACGCATGGAAAAGATTTGCAAAATTTTCGTCAATACGAGGTGGCCTATTCTAAACCTTAAGTGGTTCTTCTTTTGCCTCCTCCCACTCATTTTTATCATTTATTATGTCACGAATTAGGAGAGTAGCTCCAATTCAATGGGAGCTCGCTCTATCAAATTGCTAAACTTAATACTTTATTTTTAGCCCTGCTGACTTTTGTTTACAAATTACTCAACTAACTTTATTTTGCAGGACTTTACTCTTTTGTTATTATATTCTTCACTACCAATTAAACATAATTCCTTTTTTATGCATTTCTTTTTTAGTACTAGTTCTACCACTATCTTTTTCTAAAGTGTTGTGACAAATAGATGAGAAATGGGGAGAATGTTAAGGTACAATATTCACATTCATCAGTTGTGCAACTTTGGCCGTTTAGAAAAAAAATGACATGGTAAAGAACACAAATAATCTGTGAGTCTTATGTTGGGACTTTCTATGAAGTTTGTAGACACAGATACTTGCTTTCAAACAGAATCTGTAGAATATGTCCAACGGCTATATGCGACAGCTGGATAGATTTAGAAAATATAATCTTGAAATCCAACACAGCAAGAATATCTTCGACAGCCAAACAAGATATTCTCTCTGGGCTTTTTTTCCTTCATGAAATGAAATCAAAGGAAAGAAAAATAATGCCAATCCATAATTGAAGACAAAATCAAACAGGATCTACGGAATATTTCCAATAGTCATATGCAATACTTGGATAGATCTAGAACATATACTCTCAAGACCCTACACAGCAAGAATATCTTCTATAGCCAAACAAGCTATTATCTTTAGGCTTTCTTTCCTTCATGAAATGAAATGAAAGGAAAGAAAAATAATGCCAATCCACAATGAAGACATAAAAGGCAACTTAACATATCAGCTTTGTTGTACGTTTTCTTTTTATATGTATGTAATCACAAGATGAGGTTAATCACTTACTCAGTTTTGTAATTCCAATTTACTATGAGATAAAACAAATATTAAATTGTTCTTTAAGTTAACACACACACACACACACAATACACACTGTGACAACCCCTTCTCAAATTAGGGCACCGTTTGGCCTCATTAAGCCCTAAATCGCCATGTAGGACTTCACAATGAATTAGTCAGTCTTTTTCCAAAAGCTTCCTACTTACAAGTTAATTTTTCAAATAAGCATTTTTATAATCTTATGTCAATTAATAAATCAGAGTTAATTTAAAACTTAAAAATTTCAAGTTTATTTAGTAGAAGTCTTAACAATTTAGTGAAAGCTTTTAACATAATTCCTCAGAATGTGGAAAACTAGAAAATAAAGATCACATGTATACATAATGAAACGGCGATAATATATTATCATGTATCTGGTCATGGTATTATCTCTCAACCCATAATATATACAACCTCAAAAGTACATGTGTAACGACATGTTACCTTAAGCTGGTGATTAGTACTAACCTAAATTCTAATAAACCTGAGTTAGGCTCATGGTTAAATCCAGCGTACCTCAATTAGCGAGTGCGTGGATTTGTGTGATGATTGGTGTTTATGTAGAATGTTTAATGAGTTTTATGGATTGTGGGATTAATTGGAAATTAATACAAGCCTATAATGTAATGGCTCATTTTATTAACTTCATTATTTATTTCGCAATTTCAGACATGGACGCCAACTTGGATCCAAGTGAACGCCACGGGTAGGCTAGGACACTGTCGATATAGATACACTAGTAAATTGTGTGTTGTATTGTTTAATTACGATGCATTTCATGAAATTATTTGTTAATACATCGCATGTGTGTATGTTGAATGGACATATCATGCAAGGTTGTGTGAAGGGTAGTCGCCTCGAAATGCATGTCAATGCGAGTATCGAGAGGCGAAGTACGGGTATACTAGGGAGCTCATTTAATTCATGTTAATATGACTAAGAAATTCAATCGAAACGGGCAATGTAACCATAGGCTAATTAAATTAAAATTTAAATAATAGACTATGGTGTGTCTCAAAATACGTGTCAATACGCGGGGCACTGGGTATGGAGTAGCTGAAGGTTAGTGGGACCATGAGTTGGTAAATCTTGATAAATAAAACACTAACCATATGGTTTGATAAGACTTAATATAAGGTGAGTTAATGAAATAAATAATAAGCCTATAGTTTGAACTAAATAATGAGGACCATAAAATGGACATTACGATGATCATATTGAGTAATTCTAGGAGATGAGTGCGTTAATGGAGTCATCAAGTGGTGTGGGACAGCATGTTTATGAACCACAAGATAATCCTCGAGATATGTATGCACACTTAATCTTAACCAAACATATATATACATAGGAAGTTAGTGGAGTTTTGATCAAACTACTCACACAAATCCATGAAGATTTTGGAAAACCATAGGAGACGAGGGAATTTGGAGCTGAAATCCAACACTTAAAGTGCAAATCAAGTGATCAACACCTAGGTAATCTTCTTTTTCATCTTCTACAATTGCAAATAGAACCAATTTTTAGTGTTTTTGGATGTTATTCGAGTTTGAGGGTTAGACCCTTGGTTTTTTATGAAAACTTGATGAATTACATGATATTAGATCATTTTCATAAAGAATTTACCAATGGTTTAACTAGAATTGGTGTTTTTGATAAATTGGAAAGTTTAGTGAATGCATGAGATTTAAAGAAATTTGGGTTAATCTGATGTTCTGGAGTGTTCTAGTTGATGCTTTGGAGTTAATAATATACGGAGATTGTGTAAACCAGGTTAAAGTAGCTAATTGACAAGGGTAAGACAAAATTGTCCACTTGACAATTCTGTCGCATAGGGCAATTAACGCGCTAACTGGGCCCGTTAGCGCGCTATTCATTTTGGGTTTGCAACTGTTTTTCAAAATGAAGAACAACAACACTCTAGACAAATTCCTTAGTGTGCTACGCGCTAAGTAGATTCATTGGCGCGCTAACTTCACCTAGTGCGCTAGGTAGACCTATTAGATCGCTAATGATAGATAAACTATGAATTTAAGGGATGTTTTGGTAATTTTTAACCTAATACATGTCTAAACACTTACAAACAACCTAAACTTATAAAATTAGACTTCAGGGACTTAGTGGACTGTAGCTCAGCGTCGAGGAGTTGACAGGTCGGATACAGGAGTCTAAAGAGGTCGAAGAGCGGTTTAAGGTTTGTAAAAACCAACTGAAAAACTCTGAGTATTTGATTCTCTTTTAAATTCATTCCTATCTTTTCCTTGCTATTTTATTATTACGTTATGTTACTTGGACGTTGGTTAAGGTTACTCCTCCGAATTTTTTGGTTATGTGTGCATGATGCACTGGACTATTGCACGTGTGACCCAACCTTTAGTGAACGTAACCTGAGCTTGCCCTTTTTGCACCTATCATTGACTCAGCGGATTTGGCCAACACCGCGAGGGACCAAGTGTAAAGCCAATTGGGCGCGATCACTGGTGGGGACTTAGTGACCCGAAGTATAGCTAGCCCATCTGGAACGAGCACACATTTTTGTTAGCTTAGTTGTTATCTATTCATGCGACAAGCCATTTACAGTTGTCTGTCTTTACATTTCGCATGTTTATTTGATAGTACTTCTTGCATTTCCTTACTTTATTTATGCGAATGCTCATAGTGGTTCCTTGGGATTTTACTTACTGTACTTGTCATCTGTCTTTTTGTGATGATTGAGTGCGGATCCTAGTATTAGTAGGGGCAAATGGATCCTTGGCGACTACATCTGATTGCCCACCGTTGAGGACTTACTAATACGTGCTTGTTTCGATATTTTATATTATTTTGGGTATTTATGGACTTGAGATGACATAGTACATGTTTATATACCCTGTTTATGGTACTGTCGCTTATATACATAGTACATTTCCAAGTTTTCCATAGTAGGATTTGCTCTTATAAATAATGGTTACCGTGCTAGTTACTTACTCTAATTGTATTAATTAAGGCTTCCGCTGATATATGTGTTAACTAGCAAGGTACGACCCATTAATATTGTAAGGTACAACCCATTAGTATGGCTAGGCATTAGAATAAACTTTTAAATACTTAAGGAGAATAAGTTAAGTAAATCCTGATAATCCACTAACTAATTTGATAAAACACACTTGGACACGAATTTGAGACAAGAGGTGGAGACACATTACCCAGGATAGCAGGGTCATCACAGTTGGTATCAGAGCAAAGGGGTTCTAGGAACTTGGAAATGTAAAATGAAATAGCATAAAATTTAATAAATAAACTTTAGTTATGGAAATCTGATGTTATGGCCTTAGAACTTTAGTTGGGAAGTGATGTGAGGCAGGTAGAAATAGGGCTTATATATGTTATATTTCCATATATATATATGATATACGTATATATATATATATATCGATGCTGATTTGGAGCATGCTTCTCGATGTAGATTATGGATGGACAGTCGACTACGCCTCAAGTAACTGGTCAGATTAGCGATGCAGCTAAGGATTCCTTGGTTACAGCTAGTATGGAGGATCGACTCTCAGCTCCAGAGACTCAGATGGTCGAAGTACTACGCCTGTTATGAGTTTAGACTACCGCATTGATAGCATTTTCTATAACGGTAGCAGCACTGACGCGCGCCGAACGCGTCAATAAAATTTAAAAAATTACCTAAACTAACTATTTTGTAGAATAGTGGCAAAGGGTCGATCCCACAGGGATTGGTATTCTTTCTAAGGTTTAAAAAATAACGAAAAGGAAAATCGGGTTTTGAGAGAGACTGAATTAATTAACTAATCTAAAAATAAACAAAGTAAATAAAACAATGGAAATAAATCGAAAACAATTAATAAAAACACCTAGGTCAAGACATACAAGTTTAGTTCGATAAAAGATTGGATTTGGTCATCGATTTATGTAAAATATGCTAATCAAAATATCCTAGTGTAGCTATAGACCCGGTAACGTACGCGGTTCCTCGCACTTCCAAATCTCGATAGCCAAGGTACGACGGTGACTATTTCTCTAGTCAAACACATAACCACAATTCAAGTGAATTGGATTTAATGCGTTGACCGCATTGGGCTTTGTGAAGGCACTACACCTAGACAACCGGATCACTAGTGTGTCCAATTTAGCCTAGATCCCTATGGTATTCAATCGGTCCCAAAAGGGTCTAATCAATCGGTATGGTCGAATGCCACTAGTTTGGTCTTATTGCACAAGCACGGGTGCGTACGACCTACTGGCACGTAAATCAAGATTTAAACTAGTGTTTAACCTCGATTGTTAAAATAATACCAAAGAAAATAAAATAATAATGAAAAGACTGAAATTAAAATATATAAATCTCACAAATCTATTAATACGCGAAGTCGAACATCCCTCGTAGTCTTGCCTAGGCTAGAGGTTTTAGCCTCGCATCAAAGAACACCAAGAGAAAAAGGAAAAATAGAAAAGAATGAGGAATGGGGGAGAGGAGTTCGGCCCGAAGGACATTGGCCAGAGAGAGGCCGAGAAGAATAAATAAAAACCTCCCTTTTTTTTCTCCAAACGTAGATGCATAGTTGCTATTTTTTTCTCTCTCTTCCCGTATGCAAATCTCCACTTTCTATTTTTTTTCTTTACTTGCACTTCCGTCCCTTTTAATTGTATCGTGACATCATGATGATGTCATCAACGACTATCAATTCATAAAACGTCCCATGCATATAGTTTCATTTAAGCAAGTCACCAATAACCAATGCCGCCTTGAGATACGTGTTGTTCGCTTTTTGATGCAACTCGCCACGGGTCACGCTCTTTTCGCTTTCGATTTCGATCTCGCACTCCAAATCTCTAAAAGTAATAAATAAACGCAATTAGGCTAGTATTTTGGAGACTTGACAATAAAAATATATAAATAACCTATATATAATATTACATAATTAACGACTCAACAAGCACCTAGAGAGTCAATAGCAGTTATTGTACCTATGGGGACAGTCGTCATCCCAGTTGTTCCATAGACACCCGTTGAGAGGGTAGCAATAGAGACACGGCAAGAGAGAGCCACCATAGTAGTTGTTCCATTGGAGACGCCGACTCCTATGCCTCCGCCCACGACTATGAATCAGTTTGCTGCTACCACTGCTCTGCTACTATATCGGGATTCGTCTTGGCTCTGGAGGTGAAAATGTTGAGAGAGTTTTTGAAGTTTCTACCAGATTTCTTTTACGGAGGTAGTAACCCCAAGGCTGCTAGAAAGTGGGTTTTATCTCACTAGCGCTTCCAAAAGTTGATGACAAATTATGAGAGTGTTTAGGCACGGTTATCTGGGGCATGCTTGAGAGGTCACGCAGGAGTATGGTGGACCACATATCAGGATAGAGCCAACGACATGGGTTGAGTTTAGGGAGTTGTTCTACGATCAGTACATACCTAAGGAGGTGATATTGAGACTAAGGGAGGAGTTCCTGACCCTAAGATAGGGTAACCGAACTTTGCTGCAATTATGGATAGATTTTGATACTTACTCCAGTTCTCGATGGATGTAACTGGGACGGAGCATTTGTAGATATACTATTTCACTAGAAGAGTTGATGCTAGGATTGTTTCGGCAGTGGGATTGTTTGGAGGCACCCATTCTACAGGGCATATTGATAGAGCTTTGGCTTATGAGATCAACCTGATGTAGAGGGATGGTAGACATATGACTGAGATTGAGGTACAAACAGGGTATAGTTCTAGGCCGGATTAGAGGCTGAAGAGACAGAGAGATCATTGAAATAGAGGTTGGAGGGATTACAGATGGGATAGTCATAGGGATGATCACGAGGGTAATCAGTTCTAGTATGAGGAGAAACAGTTAATCCACACCATCACACCAAAACTGGTGGATCAGCGTAAGCCACGGCCACAGATAGGCCATTAGGGTCGAGATCAAGAAGGACATGACAAGGGTCGGAAAGATCGAAGTCAGGGTTTTAGATCTGAAGACGAACAGGCTGGTAGGCAGGATAGCTGCAGATGTCATAGGTGTGGGCAGAGGGGACACTTGAGGATAAACTACAGAACACTACCGTCACCACATCAAAAGCTACAATCGGCCAAAGAGAGAGTCCATGCAGTAGCACAACCGGATGGTGGGGTGACCGAGACAGCTCGTCGAGGGTACGTCACATATTTTTGGTAGACTTATACATGTTATGTTCAATTCTGGTAGCACTTTATCATGTATTGTTGGGCTTATTGTTGGAGATTTTTGGTTAGATACACATACACTAGACACATACCTTGTCCTTAGTACAGCCATTGGGGATAAGATATACCCTAACCAGATATGTAGAGACGCAATGATAGAGGTTGAGGAACATTAGTTGCCGGCAGATTTTCTAGTGTTATAGTACTTATAGTTTAACGTTCTTCTTTAGATGGATTATTTGTCACCCTATCATGCACAGATAAATTGTTACGGTAATTAGATTAAGTTTCGTAATCTTGGGATACCAGAATCCTCACTAGTTGGATCCGCGACTAACTTACCTATCAATAGAGGCCAACCAGCTACAGTGCAGGAGATGAAGGCATTTGCAGCGATAGTCGAGCCGAAGGTGAGGATAGAGGTCAGGATTGAGGACGTTCCAGTAGTTAGAGATTTTTTTGATGTATTTTCTGATGATCTACCGAGATTAACACCACCATAAGCTGTTGAGTTTATTATTAAGTCGATATCAAGGACACAACCAATCACCACTCACCATCAAAGCAGGAGGAGGTTAGACAATAGTTGGATGAGTTATTGGAGAAGAGTTTTATTCACCTTAGTATGTCACCTTGGGAGCTTCAGTGTTGCTTGTGAAGAAGTATGGTTCAATGGGGATGTGCACAGACTATAGGAAGCTGAATCATGTGACAATTAGGAACCGTTACCCACTTCCTAGGATTGATGATTTGTTCGATCAGTTGGCAGGTGCCATATTCTTCTCGAAGATTGATCTTCACTTGGGTTATCATCATTCGATGATTCGAGATGAGGATATCCAGACGACCACTTTCAGCACGAAGTAACGGTTATTTGAGTTCATAGTCATGCCATTTGGGCTGACTAACGCCTTAACGATTTTCATGGATTTGATGGAAAAGATCTTGAAACCGTATTTGGAAAAGATTTCAAAGTCTTCATTAATGACATCTTAATCTACAGTAGGACTCATGAGGATCACGAGAGATATCTCAGGGAAGTTTTGACGACACTGAGAGAGCACAGATTATACACCAAGTTTAGTAAGCGTGATTTCTAGCTGAGTGCGATAAGAGTTTTAGGACATGTCATCAATGATCAGGGTATCTCGATGGATTCAGAGAAGATTCAGGCTATCATTGACTAGAGGACACCCGAGTCTATTACCGATATTCTTAGTTTTCTTGAACCGGTAGGATACTATCGACCGTTTGTGCAAGAGTTTTCCTCGATTACAGCGCAGGTGATGAGACTGATCAGGAAAGATGTTACATTTAATTGGTCAGAGGAATGTGAGCAGGCTGTCTATGAGTTGAAGAAGAAGTTGACTTCCACACCAGTATTGACATTGTCGGAGCCGAGCAAGACCTTGACAATTTATATGGATGCATCAGGCATTGGTCTTGGATGCGTATTGATACAAGAGGGTAGAATAGTTGCTTATCTTTCCAGACAATTGGGACTCCATGAGGAGAATTATCCAGTGCATGACTTGGAGCTTCCAACATTCATATTTGCACTGAAGGAATGTATGCACTACATTTACTGAGAGAAGTTCGTATTGTATATAGATCGCCAAAGTTTACGATATATTTTCACTCAAAGGGGTCTGAATATACGCTAGAGGATATGGCTTGAGCAGCTGAAGGACTACGACTTCATTATTGAGTATCATCCTAGAAAAGCGAACGTCTTAGCGGACGCATTAAGCAAGAATGGGATTGATAGTCAGACTGTGTTGTGACATATGACACACAAGCGTGGCTTGTTACAATCGGCAGTAGTTATGTGCTTGACAAAGGTGTAGACTATAGCTAAGCAGCACATTTGTTGTTAGGTGAGAATTTCGCCCGTATTAATTCAGAGGGTTGTCGAGTGTCAAAGGGCTAATGGGTTTTATGAGCAGTTTAGTGGTCTGGTTTAGGATCTGGAATACACCGATTAGGTAGAGACCATGGATTGGTATTTAAGACACCAAGGGAGATTGAGGATACTTGTGGATCAGGAGACACGGGATAGGATTCTAGAGGTTGCACATCGGTCTTGCAATACAGTTCATCCTGGTCGTACCAAGATGTACCATGACTTGTGGCGACTATTCTGTTGTTTAGGGATGAAGGATGACATAGGAGCATACGTCAGGATTTGTCACATTTGCCAGCAGGTGAAGGCTGAGTACAAGAGATCGGGTGGATTGTTACAGTCGTTACCTATTCCATAGTAGAAATGGAAGCACATCACCATGGATTTCATCAGTGGACTACCACAGACATCGAGGCGTCACGATGTTGTTTGGGTTGTGATTGGCAGACTAACAAAATTGACTCACTCATTCTGATTTTTATGATATAACGTTCCCACAGCTGAGCATATTATTTGAGCGTGAGGTTATTAGATTGCATGGGTGTCGGTTTCTATTGTATCAGACAGAGATCTCTGGTTAACTTCGAGGCTCTAGGAGGCTATGCAAGAGCAGTTTGGCACCAAGTTGTAGTTTAGTACGGCTTACCATCCTCAGACCGACATACAGTTATAGCGACCGATTCAGATTCCAAAGGATATGGAACACCGTGAAGGACCAAGTGTCGAGCTAGTTGGTTGCGACCACTAGTGGGGACTTGGTGACCCAAAGTACAGTCTAGCCAATCTGGACCAAGCACATAAATTTTTTAGCTTAGCTATTATCTATTCATGCGATAAGACATTTACAGTTGTCCGTCTTTACATTCCGCATGTTTATTTGACAGTACTTCTTGCATTTCCTTACTTTATTTATGCGAATGCTCAGAGGGGTTCCTTGGGATTTTACTTACCATACTTGTCATTTGTTTTTTTGGGATGATTGAGTGTAGTTCTTAGTACCGGTAAGGGAAAAGGGATCTTAGGCTACTACATCCGATTGCCCGCCGTCGAGGACCTACTAGTGCGTGCTTATTTTGATATTTTGTATTATTTTGGGTATTTGGGGACTTGAGATGACACAGTACATGTATATATACCATGTTTATGGTATTGTCGCTTATATACATAGTACATTTTCAAGTTTTCCACAGTAGGATTTGCTCTTATAAATAATAGTTACCATGCTAGTTACTGACTCTAATTGTATTAATTAAGGCTTCTCCTGATATATGTGTTAACTTGTAAGATACAACCCACTTGTATGGTTAAGCATTAGAATAAATTTTTAAATACTTAAGGATGATAAGTCACGCACATGCTGATAATCCACTTACTAATTTGATAAAACACACATAGACATGAATTTTGGGGCAAGAGGTGGACGGGCAGGTTGTAGACACATGTAGTTGGGCCTACCTGGCAAAGAGTAGACGGAGACACGTCACCCCGGGGCGGCAAGGTTGTCACATATAAATGGGAAATTAGTAATTAAACAATCATTTTTTGGTAACCAAGTACGATGAGGGGTAATGAAATTAATGTGCACACCCGAAAACACTCGTAGGCATGTCCGTTGAATTTATTGGCAAGAAAATGCACAAAGTATATATTTATATATAGTTAATGTATAAATATATATTAAGACTATAAAGTTTGGTTTGAATTATATGGATCGTTTGATCAACCTCGATAGTAAGTGTTTGATGGTATTAAAATTCATGTCACTTTAAGGAGTATCATTTTAACACATTAATCACTTGATCAACCTCGAGATAGCGTGATGCATATCTCAAGAAAAGTCCATATATAAATCAAAAACTCAAACTTATCCTTATTTGCAATCAATCATTCGAGAAAATGAGAGAAAGAGAGAGATACTGAGGGTTTGATCACGAGGGGCTAATCAGGAGTTTAATTTCCAGTCAAAATTGATGAGCTTAATTAGCTATAGATTAGAGATCATCACTGTGGGTGAGTTTGGTTTTTCGGTTTCAAGTTGAATTCATAGTTAGGTGATGATTTCTCTGTGAGTTTTTGTTGTTTATGATTAGAAATGAGTTGTTATCTCACTAGAGGTCCTCCCTGATGATTTGGGAGAGTATTTGTAGCTGTGGTGATGATTTGGCAATGGAACAGTGGTTGTTGCCCTGTTCACTTCAAGGCAATGCAGGGTGGAGCGTGCTCCACCTAGCATAGGAGCGTGCTCCTTTCGTTACTGAAGATGAACTCTGCTGCTAGAGTGCACTCCACCCATTGAGGAAACACACTCCCACCCCAAAAAACAACAATAATGCCGAGATTTGAATATAATTTCTTGAGGACTTAGGGACTGACTTAGGGGTTATAAACATAAGGTATTAGACCTATAATGATCACAAATGATTTGTGATAGGTTGAGGAACGCCTGGAAAGCATGAAATGACCCGAAAACTTAGGAAGTTTGGAAACGGAGACTTAAACAGAGGTAAATATGGATTTGGTTATTTATCAATGTTGCATGGCTATTTTAGTATATATAGTTCATGTAGTTTATGGACTAAATGGGGGACTATGTACACTTATGATGATTTTTAATAAACGGAAAACGGTGTGTAATATGACCCACGAGAGTAACTCTTTGTTTTGAGAATAGGTTTATAGGAGATGGGTTATCTTCCTAGCCTATATATAACTACTCTTGCTCAATTTAATAGGTTGTGTGGATTACATACACACTAGAAGGTTTTGGATAGAACCACTGGGATTAATGGATTGTCTAGACAGCACACCGCCCAATGTTTGGTTTAGTAATCGCATTAATGGCATTGGTGGGTAATCGACCCTAGTTTCTTAAATAAAATGGTAGTCATAGTGTAATAGTCATTGACAATTCGTTTTGCATATGTTATTTATTGAATTATATGTTTTCCATATTATTGCTAGTTAGCATTGGTCCATATTGTTATTGCATAATGTTCTTGATTATTATATGGAATGTTGATAGCTATGTGAATCCTTACTTACTAAGCAAGTTGGATCGCTCACCCCAAATTAATATTTTAGGAAAATTACCAAGCGCTATGACTATTAGATAAAGAAGATCTAGAAATATTGATCTTCTTTTTGATATCAAGAGTTTTTCATTATCTTATATAATTGTATTGAATTACAATTTTGTAATATTACAATGGATGGGAGGTTCGCATAGTCGAGGTTTATTCCGGTTTGATTTTAACATTGTATATCGTGTTTGATTATCAAAAAAGTTTTAAATTTATGCTGCATTTATTATTTTTTATATCAATATTCGATATATAATGGTGATTATCATGTATAAGAGGAGAGGTTGTTGGCTCTAGTTAAGTTTAGCAGGATTATCTAGACTTAATTAGAGTTTCAGGCCAGGTATCGCCCTAATCAAGTTAGGGGATGCTACAATATGAAAGTCATATGAGATTCATACAACAAAATCAAAAACCTACAAAATTTGGTGTAGCAGTGCTCCACAGGCTCAGAGGTAGTCTCTAATCTTCTTTTTGCTTGGTCTTCTACTCGATGGATCTGCATCCACTATCTTTAAAAAATGGTGAGTCCAGGAAAGTAGAAAGTAACACTGAGAGACATTTGCTCACATTTCCAAATATGCAAAAAGTATCTGAAAGCATAAATATAGCAACTATGCTGAAAAATAACCATGTTATAAGATACTCTAGTTGAACACTATGAAATTGACACTAGGCTAAGGAGTAATGATCTAGGGTCGGTCGACCGTGAGTTACATCACATCAGCCTTTATTCCACTATCTCATAATGGAGCAGAGCTCTATATCTTTGTTGACGGTTGGAGCTGAGCTCTACGCCTTCATAATCAATTGTAAGTGCTAGTCACATGTGATGTATACTTGTCAACAACCCTGGGTCCCATACATCGTGTGTTCTATAAGTTAGTGGTGAGATCCTGATAACCCCTGAAGTCTGCATATCTTTGTCATATCATTGTATTAGATACAAGAACTACTTTCATGACCTAAGAAATTACATGGTTTGAGAATCCAACAATGTACTTGCATACTAATGCCCAAAGAAAAATAGTTTTACAATATTATATAACACTTACCTAATAGCATGCTATTTCATTTGACCACATGTATCAACAAACAAGAGTGATATAACACATGATTTGGAGTCAATGAAACTATTTAACCAACAATTAATACCATGATAGCAAACTAATGAAATGAGAGAGAAAACAAGTCATGGTATCTAGAGTATTTATAGGCAAATCGGTCCAAATGACTGGAAATAAATAATAAAATATGAATGAAATGTAAAAAAATATCTCAATCAGTTTACTTACAATCCACACAAATGTCCATGATTTCGAACCCCCGAGACACTTCCCTAGGTTCCCTATAACATTTAACATGTTTTCAAGTGTGTTTAGACCTATACTTAAGGTATTAAAATTGTATAAAGTGTTTAAGTTAATTTTAGAAATTTTAGATTTTAGGCTGTCATATCACCTAGCACGCTGGTTGTTCTATCTAGTGCACCAATGCACGCTAGTCAATATTATTAGCGCACTGCTCCCAGTAGCACGCAATGTGCAGGAAAACCCAGAATTCTGCACATAGAATCCTGAGTTCTTTTGACACATAGACAACTCCAACACCTTGGGATCTATTTCCTCACTTACCAGAGACCTCAAGACACCCTCTAAATATATCATAACAGCCATACATCGTTTTTCTATAAATTCATCAAATTAAGCTAAGCTAATAAGGTAGTAGAATTACCTAGTTGATGAACACCAACAACTTGATCAACCCTTCAACAAACCCACTGATTTCTCTCCTTGATTTTCTATGATTTCTTCTCCAATTACTTCTCCAGCAATTTTTCAAATGAAATGGTTTGGTTTGCATGAGTTGATCCATTCAATCTTATATATTAAGATAAGATTTTTTATAGTCATTGATCTTTATGTACACACATATCTCGAGACTAATCAATAGCTTACATTTTGCCACAATTCCGATTAACTCTCCACTATCTCCATCTAGCTAACATAACTTCAAACTCAATTGCTCTTTAGACGTTCAACATGTATTTCGAGAGTCATCGCTTAGCTATTGTTTTAACTTGGTAACTTAGGTTACATTTAATATTATATCAACTATAGCCCTATTAAAACTACTATTTGAACCACACTAAACTGAAACCATCTTACCACATCACTATCTACCCATGGTCCCATGCCAGTATGCATCTCGAAGCACATCTTCACTCACGTCTCGACACCTATACACAAGTAGGAGTGACTTAGTGTCTACACATATACATTAGGCATACATCACAATAAATCTAACATATACCTCAGCCCTCTCACCTCGGTCAATGTACATTTCTCGATGCAAATCCCACGTCACAGGTCACTAATTCTAATTAATGGATTAAACTCAAATTAGAAATTTGGGTCGCGATACATACACACAGCTGAGGGGATCTCGACTTCCAAAGGGATATTGGGTTAGTGTAGGATTCATTGTAAGGAAAGTGAGGAGTGTAGCAAAGTTCGGTGAGTGATCACTAGCTATACGAAGGTTCACTACTTAGGGACTTTATGTAAATCTATGTCACTTTTCTTAGTGAATTTTATACCTAGGCAAAGCCCCGCGGGTGTAGGACTGGAGGTTCGAACTGCATCAAAAATTCATGCGTTGTGGTTTATGTTCTTTTGCTTTACTATTTTTATTAATTGTAGTGCATTGAGCATTACAATATTGATGCAAGTGAGATCCACAAACCTTTGGATAAAGGTGCAGACGGGCCCAACATTGATATATTGAAGCTTGTATTATTATAATTAATTTTTTTGAAAAGAATTTAATAGCTCATCACTTCCTCAAACTTGCTAGGAACCTTTAACCTTTAACCTTTTGAATATGCAACCGCATATGGAATAAAAAATTAAGCTACTACTTGGTATATTAATAAAATTTTAGAATCAAATAATGGAACATATACACTATATTTTGATTATGTCGAAAAAGGTTATAGATTGATTTTAGTTTTCTGCATTTTTGTTATTATCAAAAAAATAATAGAATGATAAATGCATACTTTTTAAGGAAAAACTAGACTAAATTGTAGGAGCTACATCATCCCTTTTGATCGGCGGTGGCTCAAATGAAGTCTCTTTCCTTTTTGTTCGTTAAATAAAACATATATGATTAGATCAGAATCGATGAATAGTCTCTTCCATGTTTCAGTTATTAGATTCAACAACATTGGCACAAGTCGAGTCTTCAACTCGACATCTTTATTGACGTTTATGTGTGGATTTGTAGTTGCAACTATTGGATTGATACTTTTCGTTGGAAGCTTCTTATTTTCTTCCCTAATTGGAAGTTCTATTTTCTTCCCTTATTGAAAGTTTGGTGTTTGGGGAGTTTAGTGTTAATGCAATTGAAATTATATTAAATTAGGACAAATCAGGACAAACTAAATACAATGGGTGCTCTAATTTACAGAGCTTACCAATGCACAAGTAAGGAAAGTAACTACGACACAAAATATAGTAATTCCAAAATACCAAAATAACATAAATATAACAACTTTATATAATTGCATTACATCCTTGCTTAAACTCAAAGTGGTGACAACAAAACCAATATGAGTTTGCAAATGAAAACGAATATGGACAGCGAACATGTAAAATAGACATATCTATAACAGTGTTGCAGCGAACAGGTAAGACATGCAAGACAAGCAAATATGCAACAATGTTGTAGCTAAGATGCAAGATAAGCAAATATCTATAATAGTGTTGTAGCTAACAATCAGGAAAGGCATAGCTTTAATAGCCTTATAGTGAAAGGCATAGCTTTAATAGCGTTATAGTGAACAGGTAGGACATGCATGCGGATAGGCAGATCTACAAACATTGTTTCATCTAACATGCATAACATGCGAATAAATAGGTAAAGACATTGTTGCAAGAGGCACAAACAAAGACGCCATATAAGTAATGGAGCATATTGGCAAGCAGGATGTGATTTCTCCTCAAGGTGCACTATAGGCACATTGGTTCGCACCAAGGCAGAGAACATATGTAGATCTACAACAGTGTTGCATCTAACATGCATAACATCGTGCATAACATGCAGACAAACAGGTAAAGACATCGTTGCAAGGGACACAAACAAAGACGTCATATAAGTAATGGAGCATATTGGCAAGCATGACGTGATTTCTCCTCGAGGTGCACGATAGGCACATTAGTTCGCACTAAGGTATAGAACATACATAAGGGTTAAGGCATGGTCGTTGTAAAAATCAATGGAATTGACTATGGGTTTATTCAAGTGATGATGCAAGCAGTAGTTTTGATGCAAGGGTGATGTGGATGCACTATGTCTGGTGTATGGTCAAGTTGTCGTGCAAACGGGAAATTCACGATAGAAGTTATTTTATGATAGAGCACCGAAAAAGCAAAGTTAAATTAGCCGCCGAAACAAAGGAAAAAGAAGAGATTATGTGACGGCCCCTCTCCTAATCTAGGGCACCGCCCGGCCTAATCCCTTAATTAAGCCATAATCCTATCCACGCAGGATTCAACTACGTATTAGTCAGCCTTTACAGTCTAAACTCCTCTTTTCTCGTGTTCAAGATAAGTAATACACTAGTCTTACTAGTTTATAAAATTTAGAGTTAATTAAAACTTTTTATTAAATTAATTATTTAGCAAAAGTCTTATTGGTTATGCGGAAACAATTAATAGATTATGAGGAAGCCATTTATAAAATCCTAAGTGTGGAAAACCAGGAAATGACATCATATATATAAAGTCCTCAAAATGCAGTGAAACAGTAAAATAGTCTAAGTCAGGTCGGGCAAACTAACGCTCAACCCGATCTTCTCCTTGCCTAACCTGCTGGTAGACGGCTCTGCACCCACCGTCATAAAAAGGACGATGAGTACAAGAATAAAACGGTAATCCCCGATGACAAATTTAATTTGCATTTCCAAATATTCAAACGGTATTTAAAATCATATAAATGGGAAAACTGGAAAATAAACCATATGCGAGTAAATACCAGAGTTAAACAAGTGATACTGACACTAGGCTAAGTAGTGGTGATTTAGGTCCAATCGGCAGTGAAACGTGTCACTCCGACTCAATAATCATATAGCACAAGGGACTCTAACCCAAGTGTTACCAGGGACTCTAACCTCGGTGTGTAGAACACCTCAAGGACTCTAACCCCGAGTGTCATACAGTGTCAAGTAACACGTGCCGACATCCCCATGGACTTTAACCCCGTGAGTCGCGCACACCTCGATCGAGTACAGGACCTAAATGCGAAAAGTGTTTTTATAATTTCAAGAAATACCAAGTATGGATTGTCAGGGCATAGGCACATCTACACACCTAAACAAATAAAGAATACAAGTCCCTTTAAACATTTATAAGATATTCACTAGCCTAATAGCATGTTATTTATCATTAAATTCACATTTAAAACAACAAGAATAGACATAGCATGGGATAGAATCAATGAATCAAATCAAATGAATGGATATCATGCAAACTAGACTCATCAAGTGAGCATAGGCACAATGAGCACATGATATAAGAATAGAAAGGCAAAATAGTCAAAAGGACTATGCAGGGACAACAATTAATAGAAATGAAATGTCAAGTAAAGTTGCCATTAGGTATACTCACAGCAACAAAGTAAAGTCATAGCTTTACTGGCCTCCTGATACTCCAAATCTTGTATTCACTCTCCCGTACCATTTTCCTAGGTTCCTGAGTTTGGTATCTCATTAGTTCAAATATAGTGGGTTTAAGCTCAATTTAGTGGTGTTTATTGTGTATTTAAGTTGGTTTAATAGACTTTAAATCAATCTTCCTAAATCAGACCCTAAAAACTAAATTAAGTCTCAATTTCAATCCTACACTTTAACGCATTTTTTAGGCATGAAATGGTCAAAATATCAAAATTCTCCACCGGTACAATTATTGTTGGTATCTCTCTTAGCTTTCCAGAAAGGTTTAGTTTGCAAAATTCCGATTTAGAATGAAGGAGATATCATGATTTTACTAGACATAAGTCTAATTGGAATTTAATCCGACCAACGGGTTTAGAAAATCTATTTCTCCAATCTATAGTTCTTAAAAATGTGATATTTGGTCACAAGGCAGAAAATATATCCAAATACTCAGCTCATTTGGATAAGTAGTTAGGGAGTTATGCCCTTAACAGATTTAGTTTCAAAACTTTCTTTTTTAATTCCAGCACCTATTTATAGAGCATGTTTGGACATAGAAACATTTGAATCAAAATACATTCAGTTAAGCAAAGTTATTCCTCTTTAAATAAGCTTTCAAATGCCACTGGTTTAGATCAATTTGGATCTAAAATGGGTAGATTATGACCAAGTTATCCAGGTCGATTCATAATACAGCAAGCAGAATTCTAGTTTTGGTGTTACAACTTCAAGAATTCATGTCTTTATGATTTCAAAACCAAATTAAGAACTTCAATATAGCTAGATTATCAGCTTGAAATGAGGAATCCAAATATATAAATTAATTGTAAATACTCAATCATTTACTATCTGAAATTAGCCTAAAACCATAACTTGTTCTAATTTCAACTAAAAAGATGTGTACCTAGTTGATGTAGCACCCTAGCTTGAGAATTTCTTGCCAACTCTAATGGATTCCTTTAACACCTTGATGATTCACTCCTCTCCAGCAATTCCTTCTTCTTCTCCAGCAAAAATGAATGAGTGATTTGGTTTGCTTGTTGTTTGATCACTAATAATATATATTAAGGTGATGTTCCTTCCTAGCCCTTAATCTTCAAGTATTTATGTATCCCTAGGAATATCTAATGGTCCACCTTAGTCATATATCCCACTAACTCCCACTAACTCAACCTCAAGTGACACCATTTCATTACTCACCTAGTACCTAGATGTGCCAATGTGTATCTATAGACCAATCTTATGTTTTCCATTTAATTTACTCAACTATAAGCCTTTAATTTGATTTACATTAACAAACACAACCATAGGCTTATAAGTAATTCTTTATTTCATATTAGTATTAAATAAGACTTACCAAAATGCTAACTACCCGGTTCCCCGACTAGCACGCTACTCGAGGCGGGTCCCCACTCTCATCTCGACGCTTAAGACTGTACAAACCGACTTAGTAAGTCTACACAATACATAACACTAGGCACACATCAATACAAAAATTTGACATACCTCGGCCACGTGCCTCGGTCGGTGCACGTATCACAGTGTAGGTCCCACGTCAAGGGTCGATGATCCTGATTAAGGAATTAAAATGGGGTTAAAGATTTAGGCCGTGATAGATTAGTCATTACCTAGCTCTAATACTATGTTAATATAATTGAAATTATATTAAATCAAAGCAAATAGGGGGAACCTGAATACATTAGGGTGATCTTATTTAAGAGCTTACTAATCCAGAAATGAGGAAAGTAACTACAAAAAGAACTATAGTAATACATAAATATCAAAATAACATAAATATAGCAACTTTATATAGTTGCCTAACGTATAGGTTCGTAGATAAGTAAATGGGGCTGTCATTTAATTAATGACACAATTTTCCCATACATATGTTAGGCAAATGACCAAATACATTTGAATCAACATCTTGATGGGTGGCCCAATGGTTTGGTATAGAGTTTGGGACTTTGTTATGAGTTTGAACATCGGTGGGGTTATCTTTCTTTCTTATCAAAACACAAGGTATATATGGTTGTACTTTATCTTAGTGTTGAATGAAATATATATATATAAATGCAATTTTTTTTTATCAAAAAATGACTAAATTGCATATATTAATTATGACATCTTATGAGGAAAAAGGCACATAAAGCACGGAAACTAACAACCAAGAGTTTGTTTTAAATATTGCATCATCGATTTAATGAGATTATATAGGTTTAGTTGTTGTATGTTGTACAACTCCTGCACATTGATGGCTGGGCAACTACTAGGCTAATATAGTGAACTAAATGTTAAGCTAGTTGTATTAGATTATAATTATTTTTTTCTTTATAATTTGCAACTCCTCTGTAAGTTTAAGATTGAACCAAACATGAAAAATATGAATTTCCCTATGAGTTAACTCCCATAACGTAAGAAAACCTATTTATAAATTGGTGAAAATGAACCAAACGAGACCTTTGTAGGAGTTTCTAATTTATTTGGCAGACCACCATATCTCCCCGTCGAAACGAAGACTTTGTTTGACCACCACATATGACCATATGGTGGTATCTTTGGTGGTCTACTAATTAACAAAACACTAAAGGCAAGCCACTAAAATTCTTGCACCCCCTTTCTATATTTTTCATTAAATGAAATGGCATGCCCCCATAATGGCTCACATGACCCTCCATCTCTCTCACCTTTGCGCACCACACAAAAATGACCCTTCATCTCCAATAGTCCCCCCGACCACCGACGACCAGCAACGACACGAATTTTCATTTTAGAGGCCACTACCATCGTAAGAGTCGGTTATTCATGATTTTTATGAAACATGATGGTTTTCAATTGTTTATTGTATGTTTTAGTGTGGTTTGAACAAATTATTTTGTGTTGTAGGGCATTGTTTGTTTTTATTTTTTAGTGTCTCTTAATCTTACAAAATGGAATATGAACGTCAAGAGGTGTGAATGTGCAAGACAGAGAGGTATCTCTAGATTATTCCTTCGATTTAGTCCATTTTTTTCGTGTTGTATGCCCTCTGGTTTAGCCACACAGAACCAATCAAATATGGTATGTTCGACCTCGACCGACCGATTAGATGGGTATCATTTAGTGGCATATGATTGAACAGAATAGTTTTGTTCGGTCGGATGTGGCTAAATCATACAATTTCATTTTTTTTGTAGTTATTGATTAAAGGTCGATTATGATAATGTGGTTTTCCATTTTGCGGGGAGTGTTGTCTTGTTCTGACTTTATTGATTACACTAATGACTTTATCCTCAACGTACCATTTCTAAGTAAGGATGAGTCACTCAAATGGGTTCAAAGTCAAAGATCCAGTAAAAACTTCATTATTGTCACGAAGAATTTCGATGTAGTGGGTAATGGTCGTCGTCGTGGGAAGGTGAACATGGCGTGCGAGAGGTTTGGTTCTATAAAGGTGACGCCCCAAGAGTTTAAAAAATAAAAGCCAGTAAAGAAGAGATAATTGTTAAGAAAAATTGTGAGGAATGATAAAGGGGAGCTTTTGAAAGGGACATCAAGAAGAAAATCTGGCACCAAACAATGTAGTTGTCCATTTTCAATAAATATAAAAGAACATGAAGACCATTTACGGCATATGATAGTGGTGTGTGGGCGCAATAAACACGAAATTGAGTGTTATAAGGAAGGACATGCATAAGTCGGTCGGTTAGTTCCGAAAAAGCACGTTGTTGTGGTAGTGATGATGCAAGGAAGATTTTAGACACGTCAAAGAAAATGGATTAAAATAATTCATCGACCTTGTGCATGATATACAACTCGAGGCAAAATCAAAGGTTGGCCGATGCTAGAGGGAGATCATAAATGCAACAAATCATGCATTTACTAGACACACATATTTATCTCTCATGGCATAGGAAACACGTGGAAATCGACGTTGTGAAAAACTTATTTTTGGCTCATCCCGACTCTATCAATTTGCTACAAAGTTTTCCATTGGTTTTGATTATGTTCACTTTCAGATCCTTGTTCAACTTGGTTTGTTCACTTTCGGATCCTAGTTCAGCCTCCGACACAAACTTGATTGCTATGTCCTTGAAAATGGTGTCATAATTAACAACCTTTCCCATTATAGGAATGTGTAATAGCATGCTAATACCCTCCAATGTGATCGACATTTCACCGAAGGGAAGGTGAAAAGTGCTGGTCTACGGCTGGCGTCTCTCTACAAAGGCATATGTGAGGCTTGTGTGCTTTTCTATATGAGCACTTGGTGAGTGCGCTAGGCCCAAACGACTGAATAATCCTCTGAAACCCATCTGCATCTCGGTGACACTTCAGCAAATCTCAGCTTGCCAACCGAGCGCTTTGATTGATGCATCTAAGCATGGTCTGCTCATGAAATATCACAAAATATATCATTATAAACTAATGAATTTATTGAAACAATTCACCATAAGGTACATTTGTATTATAATTCGAAAACCTAAATACATTGTTGTTCCATATGGCCGCGACAATGTGATTGTTGAAACTCTTCAATACCATCCGATTTGTTGGTCAACCAGAAAAAGGTGTTGAAGAGTCATCATCTGGCTCTTCGATAGCTTTTTGGACTAATGTTCCTACCTTTGCCTTACTACAATAGCCTTTTTCACTAGCTCTTTCTCTGACCACTTCTTCAATAATATCTTCTTCTTCTTCATTTTCTTCTTCCTTTTTCTTCTTCTTGCTCATTTTCTTGTTCATCTTCTTCACTTTCATCTTCTTCTTGATTTTCTTCTTCACTTTCTTCTTTAGTGGAATCTTCTTCCTCGACAACTTGTTCCCTATCCTCTTCATTTAACTCTGATGAATAAGATTCCACCGAAGGAATGGGGGTCTTATGAATCGACAGTTCCCTCCCTTGTACATCTGAGGCATATGTTGTAGATCCCTAATGAAGTTCATCATCTGTCCATCCTAACTCCTTTGATTTTTTGTAAGATGTCATATGTGCTCTCCTGCCAGTACGCCCACCCGTCTCGACACGGGTATCCTCCTGACTGATAGTCATCTTAGTATGAACCATACCTATAAGAGAGTTACATAAATATAACCCCGAGTCAAAAATCAATCATTCACTAAACAATATAGAAGCTCATAACAATTTTTAACTAAAAATGGGTCTGTGCGGTGGGTACTAACCAAGGAACAGCATATTATTCGATTGGTAGTGACCAAGCAACATTATACAGTTCGGTAGGATAGAAACGAATTACATGGTTACTTTTGATAGCACGTGGCCGAACAATTCCTATTATACTTGTATAACACATAATACCTTTACTGATCGGTTGCATATGATCGAACAACAACAATTTGTTCGGTCACCTATGACTGAACAATTCCATTATTTAGTATTATATTATTAAACCAAAGGCGACCAAATTTTGGGCATGAAACGGCCAATCAATTTCAACCATAAACTACAACAAACACATACATAAAACCAAAAGTTATTGAGTACTGTATAACACAGTGGTACCCTAAACCTAAACAAAATCTATTTGCGCGGTTACCTTCAACAATGTAAATAGAATTTGTTCGGTCTTGTATGACTGAACCAAAGGCGAGCCCTAGACCAAGACAAAACGCCCTTCAACTTTGATCACAAATAACAACAAATGCATACGAAACACAAAATTGAAAAATAGCATTACAATACACAAAAACTCTCACCTTGCAAAGACGGTTTTAATGAAGCTTCAACTCTAAACCACCACCACCACACATACAAGCTCTGCTACCTCTTTCTCATCCACAAATTTAAGTTGTAGGGGTGTGACGTAAATGTAGACCACAGCTGCAGGGGTGTGACGCGAAGATTGACCGGAATCAACTCCTAAGGCTCATGCTCTCATTTGTATGGAGGATTTTGAAACTCAATTTTTTCGATTTATGAGTTATTGGGTGCCCTTCCAAATACACTCGGGCATTTCAGGGAAAACAATTTGAGCGGTGCCCTTAACAATCGATGGGGTGCACTCATCATATGGCTTGCCCTTAGTGTTTTGTGAGGTGCCCTTAGTGTCTCAATGAGGATGCATGCTAGGATCTAACCATGAAAATAGGGATGCTAGGAAGACACGAAAAAAAAGCACGCACACACACACACACACACACACACACACACACACACACACACACACCCACACACACACACACACACACACACACACACACACACACACACACACACACACACACACACACACACACACACACACACACACACACACACACACACACACACACACACACACACACACACACACACACACACACACACACACACACACACACACACACACACACACACACACACACACACACACACATATACACACACACACACATACACGCACGCATGCATGCACATAGGGATGCAAATAGGGAGGGTAGGTGATAGGGGCCCCATCTCCATCCCCATCCCCGCTTAAGAATTCATCCCTCATATTCATACCCATCCCCACGCGGGGATGAACATTCATTCCCATCCCCATCCCAGCCTAATCCCCGTTAGGATAGGGAATCCCCATAGGGAGAAATTTGTCCCCATTTTATTTTCCATTGAAGACCCTCGCGGGGATTCTTGCAGGGATTTTGTGAAGAATCACCACGGGGAAATATTTTTTCCACTTAATTTTTTAAGAAAAAAATATTTATGAAAAGTATAGTACACATGCATAGGATCACAATGGTTGGAAATTCCAACCAAAAAAGTATAACATATAAATATAGTTGCAAACAATTCAAAACAAAACATATAATTAACCAAATAAGTTAAAATTATAAATCACATTAGAGTTTGTTTATCGCTAGTGTTTTGGGTGAAAGCCTTATAATATTATATAAAATTGATATATGCAATATATATAGATGTATTTGCTATATATACGGAGATCCCCATGGAGATACCCACAAAGATCCCCATGAGTAATTCTCACGGAGATCCCTACGAAGATTGTCAATGGGGATTCCCCGTAAGAATCCTCGCGAATATATTTTTCTCAATCCCCGTACCCATACCTGCGCGGGTATGAGACTATATCCCCATCCCGACCTTTTCACATAATTTTAATTATTTATAATTTTTATTATCTCATACGGTTAAAGATTCTAGAATTCTAGTTATTCTTAAAGAAGAGGTAGGCATGTATTCATTTCTTTAGTGATAATTAATTACATGATTACAACGGTGATGGTGTTACATTTACTACCCAATGTTCATCAATATGATTACCATGAGATGATGGTTACATTTTTCGCATACCCAATAATTGCATTTAGCTTTCTTAAAGGGCTTGCAATTAGGTGCAAGAGTGTTAGGATTTTTCACAGAAAACTTCTTTCCTTTGTTCTTCTAAAATTTGAGTTTTGAAGACTCTCTTTCAGCCACATTTGCTTTAGCAGCGAAGATAGGTACATCAAATCTTTCTCCCTTGTGATATACTTCTTCAACTCGAAGCCTCAGAATCAAGTCCTTCAAAGTCATCTCTTTTCTTTTGTGCTTTAGATAGATTTTAAAATTTTTCCAAGAAGGAGGTAACTTCTTAATAATTGCACTAACTTGGAAGTGTTCATTGATAAAACACCCCTCGGCATGCAATTCATGAATCAAAACTTGAATTTATTCTACTTGCTTGATTACTATTTTGGAGTCCACCGTGACATACTAGAGGAATTCACTAATTACGAATTTCTTCGCATCGGCGTCTTCTGTTTTATATTTCTTCTCAAGCATATTCCACACTTCCTTTGTAGTATTATAAGATGAGTATATGTCATATAAATTATCATCCAAGCAATGAAGGATGTAATTTCGGCAAAGAAAATCAGAATTTCTCTAATTTTCTATGGACATAAGTGTCTCCTTTAAGATAGGGTCCTCATCAGTCTTAGGCTTTTCCTCCCTTACAATATTAGCAAGGTTGAGGGTTATCAAATAGAACAGCAGTTTTTGTTGCCACCCTTTAAAATCCACCCCTTTGAACTTCTCAAGCTTTTCTTCATGCTTCTTTGAGTTATTGTTCACACTCGATTATTCTGCATTTTTCAGAGTTTCTGAAAATACACAATACAACATAACTATCTCAATAATTTTGAAAAAGATTTCCATCTTAGATTGTTACACAGAACAGTCGCTAATGATACAATAGATATGAATAAAATGAGTTTACAAATAAATAATAATAGAATTATACAATAAATAAAATTATCTAATTGGGGGCTTAAATAGAACTTTCGAAACAAAGTTCACCAATTCTGAAAGTCTGCCCAAACTTATTTGCTTCTCTCTCAAACATTATGTATTTCGAAAATCAAGTGAGTTTTTCAGTGTTTTAGTTCTACTTAAATAGAACTTTAAGCACTGGTTCAAAAAAAAGGTGATTATGCAAATCCGAAAAATAATACCTTTTGGTATTATTCAATAGTTGCACCTGTTAATAAATATAACAAAATTAATTGTCGATAATTAATTTCGAGGCTAAAAATATTTAAGTTTAAAAATAAAAATTAGACTTGATTATGCAAAGTTAACAATCTAAGCTCAAGGCCCATTACCTTATCTTTGAAATTAAATATTAAATATTATATATGTATACCCTATTACCTAATGCCACTTGGGTATTATCCATTGGATTTCTCTAAAGCTTAGCTAAAGAGAGGGTATGTGAATATAAAGAGTTTGTACTTTTTTCAAGTGAGCAATGTAAGACTAAATAGTTTCTATTCAAACTCCAACATCGTCCCATTTAAATTCCCCATCCCCATTATGGTAGCCCCACGCCTCGAGGCCGCCCCAAGGTGTCGTCGTGTCGTGTGCTCCTCTCTCGATAGCCCAACTACACATGTCTGACACCTGCCCGTCCATCTCAAGTCTTGATATTCGTGTACACGTGTGATATTAGTTTAATTAAGATGTAAATTCATATTTTTCTTGAGTCGTTAAATACCGTCGATTTAACTGTCTGAAGATTATTCAAGTTCTAGCCATTGCTAATGATTTTTATTTCATAGAGTTGCAAGTAGATCATCAGTATTTCACAACGGAAGTCTTAAAGTAAACATAAACATGGATTCTCATTAAGTTTTAAGTTTTATAAAGCATCAATCCTACTGTGGAAAACCAAAATAGAGTACATTGTATATAAGGCGACCAAAAATAAACATATACAAGTACAAGTGCCTCAGAATATCCCATAAACCCAGAATATATAACAAACAACCAAAATAAACACCTACAAGTAGTGTGCTGAACAGTGGGCAAGCTCAGAGATAATCGCCAAGAATCCCCTTACCCTTACTCGTAGAAGGATCAATACTCAGCCATCACAATAAAATAGATGACAAGTCTAGTGAGTAAAATCCCAAGGAAATTCACTAAGCATTCATATGATAAAATAAAGGAAATCCAATAAATACTGTTAAATAAATATACGAAATGTAAACAGATAACAGTAAATGAATCATCGCATGCGTAAATAACGGTAAAGCGCAAACGTGTGTGCCCGTCCCGATCAGACTAGACCATACTTTGGATACCCTATCTGAGATCCCATCAGTGAGTGCACCCAAATGACCCAATACCTGGTCCTTTTGGTGGCGACGTAGACCCACGACGCACCAACACATGTACCGACAAAGTAGTTCAGGTCGTTATTCACCGAGGACTCCTGATGCACATTTTATAGTCTAACGTGCCATAACACACAACGAAATACCCGGCGGGAGCAAACTCAACCAACCGTTCAAAGAGTGACACAAACAGAGATAACTGAAGTAAATAAGGAATAGAAAAATAATATATTGAACAAAATAGAGTAAACAGTAATGGAAGCAAGTAAATACTCAAGTGACGTTCCATTGGATTTTACAAATCTCACACACGCGCTCCGACTTCTCCGGAATCTTGAATCTGACCACGCCTAGCTCTCCGGTACCCAAGCTACACTCTCTCAGTTCTTGAAGTCGATTAAGTTTGTTTATTGTGTATTCAGATTAGTTGAATAGGTCTTAAATTAATCTTTCCAAATCAACCCCTAGAGACTAAATAAAGTCTCAATTTTTTATGTGTTGCAATACATTTTTAGGCATGAAATTGTCCAAATCTCAAAATATTTCCTTGATACGAAATTTGTTGGTCTCTATTGTAGCTTTTCGAAAAGGTTCGATTTACAAAATTCTCATTAAAACGGAATATATATCGCAATTCTATCAAAATGGCTCAAATTGGAACCGACCAACAGACTTAGAAAATTTATTTCTCCCAATCTATAATTTCAAAATTATATTTTTTTGTCACAAGGCAGTTAACATATCCAATAACAACATACTAAAAGATCTGCTCATTTGTATAAGTATTTAGGGAGTTATGCTTTTTAAAAATTTAGTTTCAAAAATCTTGTACTGCATTTTATCACCTATTTGTATAGCACTTTTGGACATGAAAACATTTGAATTGCAAAATCTCAAGCTGGATAAATTAAGTTGTTCCCCTTGGAGTTAGCTTTCAAGTTCCACCAGATTGGTTCATTTTGATTTAAAATGAGCAAGTTATGACCAAATTACATAGGCCAATTCATAATACAACATGCAGAATTTCAATTTTGGTTTTACAACTTCGAAAATTCATATCTTTTTTATTTCAAAACCAGATTAAGAACTTATTAATAGATGGAAGCTTGAAATGAAGAATCCAAATATATAAACCAATTACAAATACTTAATCATCTACCCTCTGAAATTGGCCAAAAATCAAAAGTGATTTCTACTTAAAATAAAGAGATGTGTACCTAGTTGATGTACCACCCTAGCTTGATCTTTCCTCACCAAAACCCACTGATTTTCTTCATGAATCCTTGCTAATCGCTTCTCTCTAGCAAGCTTTCTTCCTATCCAGAACTTAGAAATGAAAAATGGTTTGTTCGCATGTGTTGATCAACTCATCTTTATATATTAAGGTGAGATTGATTCATAGCCATTGATCTTCATGTGTTACGTATCTCAAGACTCATCTCATGGCCAACAACTTGACACTTATCCCGCTAACTCTCCACTAACTTACTCCGAGTGACATCAATTTATAACTCACTTGGTTCCTAAATGTGTCAATACGTATCTCTAGATCAATCTTATGGTTCCAAATAAATTTAACCAAACTATAAGCCTTATTTATTTGATCTAATTACATTAGCTTAGGCTCGTTATAATACACGTGTAGTGTTCTTAGAACTCCTATGGACACATTAGTGGTCTCACTAATCCTTCGACTACTTGGCACCCGATGTCGCGCGCTTCGACACTCATTTCGAGGTAACTCCCCGTCACAACAACTCACCTGATAACAACATACACACATGTGATGCAATCTAATAATAGTGATTCTAAACACCACATATAAACAACTATCATCCAATAATAGCATATTCCCTCGATTCTCGTATTCGAGTCAATCGAGTTTTCCCACGTAACGCCCGAATTACGACTGTTAATCTTCGAGATTAATGTTAATCCTAGTTTAATTAATTTGGGTCGTTATATCCATCCCCATTACGGGGAATCCCGATTCTCCTCCCCACTTGCATCCCTACACACAACAACTAGGAGAGCATGCAATTTTTATAACAATTTAAAAAAAAAAATAGCGACAAGTGCAACAATTCGTACGTAATCACATGGATAAGTAATTTTTGGTCACATGGGGTTTGGTATTAATTAGTAGTACCCACACCTATATATATCCCATTTCTTTTTGCACGTCTTTAGCTACTTATTTATTTCATTCGTTTCTTATCTTCATTTCGTATGTTCTCACTTGTCACTCTCTTTATTCCTTTATATCTTGTTTGCCAAAAGAAAGGGCAAAATTCGTCCTTACTTCAAACTTTTTTAACCATGTAATATTGTTCTACTCTCCTTTAGTTTTGTACTTGAAATGCATCACGCATCACGTGTCGTACTTCTGTTGGCTCCTTCTTTAGCTCTAAAGTTCCTTTGCATATGGGACCAAAACCTACGTGTCTGACGATATAGATTAGTAGGAGGAGGGGTCAGCTTCTTATTTAAGCGAGTTGTATCTTAACATGAGGCATGTTGAGTAACTAAATGGTAGTTTAATGGTTTTGTATAAGGTTAAAGGTTCGAGTCTTTTCCCGGCAAACTTGAGAGGTGAAAAAGTTATTTTGAAGGCAGCAAAGATTTTTTAAATTTGATTAATTGATTTCACAAAAAATGTAAATTAGGGCAATAACTTAGGAAAGTCTGAGATTTTCTTCGATTATTCAATCAAATTAAAACTGACTCTAAAATTAAAGTAGGGTACCTTGTTAAGTGACACTTTAAAAGTTACCAAAAATAGCAAAATACCAAAGGCCTTACACCCGTAAAACAGAAAGTATACCAAAAATAAAATAAAAAACGCGGCAAACTAAAAAAAATGAAAATTTCTAGTCAAAGTTACAAAACTTGCTAAAAATATATATAAAAACGTAGGTTTGAACGACCCAATTTGACCTAAAAACATCATGCATCAGGGTCACCATAAATTTAGATTGTTGGCTCAGTTTCTAATAATGTAATTTGTAATCCCAGCAAAATTACGAAACTGCCACCCAATCAAATTTATCCAAGAAAGCGCGGGCTATTTCTTGGACTCCATTTTCTTATCAAAAAGCATAAACATCGTCGTACATCCTGCTTTTCTCATAGGAAAATGCTACGACACTGCAAAGTCACACCTAAAATCACATTCGGTGACCTAAAGTCGCATTCGGTGATCTAAAGTTGCACCAGATGATGTGTCGAGTAGTCCCCGCGTGAATATGAGTGACCTTTGGGGTATGTGCACATAATTCTCGACGCATGCCACATGCAGGGTGTGTATCTCGAGGCATGCACGGACGAATCCTAAGGCTGATGGGACTTTGACATCACTGAACTCACACCCCAAGTCACATCGGCCTTGGGAGCTAGTCATTCGTGTACGTCTCGCAATACACACCTTGCATGTTATGCATAAGGAATTGTGTACGCGCATCCCAAAGTCACCAATTTTCACGTTGGGCCCACAACGTCACCTGAATTGACTTTAGGTTCATTCAAAGTCACATTGGATGATGTGGCGTGCAGGCCCCACAAGAAAATGGATGTGATTTTAAAATAGGCGTGATTTTAGGATGTGTGAGCATAGTTCCCTGATGCATCACACATAGGGTGTGTATCTTCAAGAACACAAGAATGACTCTTAAGACTGATGGAACTTTAACATCACCGAAGTCGCACCTCCAAGTCGTGTCGCCTTTGGGAGCCGGTCATATGCCCCTCAAAATACACCATTCGCATTACGCATCGAGAATTGTGCATGCAAAGGGAAGACGTTCGTACGCCCCTCAATATACACCCTATGTGTTAGGCACCGAGAATTGTGCGTGCACACTCCAGAGTTACACCCATATTCACGCGGGTCACATGTCACATCACTCGGTGCGACTTTCAGGTTTACTGTAGCATTTTCTAATCCAAAAAGATTAATTCCATAATCTTCTCTTTCTTATTTATTATAAATCACATCTATACAAATCTGAAATATTAGTTCTATCATTGTTTCGGTTATCAAATTTTCCGTTGACACCAATCGCTCCTTTTATAAATCACGTGCATTTTTCTCAATGATTGTCCGTAAATTTGTCTTCTTGTCGGTTATGTTCCTGAAAGTTTAATGTTTTTTCCCTCGTTAGACGTTTTTTTTTTAGGCCGCTAAGGGCACCCCACCATTTAATGAAGGCACCCAAAGTTTTTGTAAAAAATTCTGCAAAAGTGGAAAAGACTATTTTGCCCTTGTATATATAGTGATTCAAACCCTACAAATTATTTTGACAAAGAAAAAAAGGCACCCCACCACAAGGTTGAACCCTAAAGCCATATTGCATTTGGCGAGCGTTGATCGATTATTGCGGATTGTCATCATCCGACAGCGAGGTAACAATGTTTGATAACCATATGATGGTTTGAAGGAACTGTTTTTTGTCAAGGTAGGGTTTCTCAAATTTTCGATGTTTTTTCACGGACGCGATTGATTCGGCCTCGCAGACCGAGAGTTATGCACACTTCTCGGTCACCACCATCCACCGAGAACCGAATAACGAGTCTCGGTAATGGACAACCGAGAGCTATTCTACATTCTCGGTTGGACATCACCGACAGACACAAACTATACACTTTGACTTACTCTCGTGAAGTGGTGACCGAGACGACAATAAAAGTCTCGGTTTATGGACAATCGAGAGCTATTCTACATTCTCGGTCATGCTTGGCGAGAGCGTAAAACAAAATCTCGGCTCGTGTGGCCGAGAACCACGAACGCCCAATAAATGAACCATTGAATGCACCGTCACACAAACATAACAACTACTCTATCAAAATGCAACTTAATTAGACTACCAACGCACATTCAAACGATCGATTTCAACACTATCGATGTGTGAACGAAAAACTTGAACCGAGCCCTAATTTGGATATGAAATCGACCAAAACTCAGAGTCTTCAAACTCGAAAAACGTCCTACAACAGAGGAGAGAGACATAGAGGAACGAATACAACTTAGATTCGGGATTGCTAGGTGGTTCGTTCACGAGAAATGGAGAAAGTCAAGCAAGAAGACGGTGGTGGGTGGTGGGGTGCCTTTGTTTTGCAGGAGGGGTTTTTTGGTGCCCCAGGTAAATTGGTTAGAGGGGTATTTTGGGTATTTCGGGTCTAATTTTTTGGTGCCCCAAGTAAATTGGTTAGTGCCCACATTAACTGGGTGCCTTCATGAAATGATGGGGTGCCCTTAGCTGCCCTTTTTTTTTTTTTACCATGGGCGTAGCATTTTGCTATGGGCTATTGTGTTACACATGTTTTAATGTTTATTAGTAAAATAGTCATTGATTGTCACACTATTCTAATAATACAATTTGAACAATTTAAAACAACATTCAATATACTTTTTATTAAGTTAATTGGTTCTACTAATTTGTATTTATATTCAATTGAATGTGCGAGCAATTAATAATTATGAAATTTCTATTTTACTAAAAAAAATGCTTTTGAAAATATGTTGTAACACTTGTAAAGATAAAATAAAAATATGAAAATTGAAATAAGAGTAAAAATATCACCAATCCATACAAATATTCAGAAAGACAATTGAAATAGTATAGACATCCAAAAATACCATGTAGGTTCACTTAAAACTAACAACAACAACAAAAGTTGGAGAAGAATAAACCAAGGTTGACATCGAAAAATACCCTGTATATTTCCACTTAAAACTAGAAATAACAAAAGTTTCTTTTTTCTTTTTCTTTTTTTTTTTTTTTTTTTTTTTTTTTTTTTTGAGGAAAGGAGACGATGCTCCAGATATCAAAAGTTGAAAGAGCTCAATGGTACAAGAATAGACCTAAAAATAACTTGGAGGAATTTAAGCGCCATCAACCAAATCAAATCGAGTAGAGTGGAGAAAGTCGACCCTTATAACCTACTCCAACTAATTTGACATTGAGCCTTTATTGTTGCAGTACCTAAAGAACTTTCTCTTATCACAGTGCCTCAAATTAAAACCAAGAAATCCCCATTTTAAACAAACACATTACCTGAAAAATTGTAGATAACAGGCCTTCAAATGAAAAGAAAAAGAAAGCCGATCAAAAATATTCTTCTCAACTTAACACGGAAAAAAGAGACTAGAGTTCATTCAAAATCAAATATATAACTAGCTCGAAGAAACATGGCTTCAAAATGAAAACTAGAAGAAACATTGAAGACGGGATTGCTCTCTATACAGCATCAATATCTTACTTTGCTGGATCATTCATCAACAAGTCTATGAAATTCTGTCAGAATGACCCTTCCAATAAATATTCTACCCGTTATACAGCTATAAGAGATGAATTGTTGCAATCACTTAACGCCCCAAAGAAAGGAAGTAAAGAATGTTCATATGATTGTCCACATACTTTTCCAGTGCTACAACAGAAAATAAACCGCTCCAACAATAACGCTAAGTAGAGCTTCAAAATTTTCAGTGAAACAATGGCACAAAATGTTACAGCGCTTTTCAATCTGTCACTTGATACTTGCGTTTGCAATGGAAGATTTGCAAGCGCCTGCACTTGTCATGAATGGTATGCCCTTGAATGTAGCTATGCCCTTTTCATCTGTATATAGATGCTGCGTCCATAGTAAACATATTAATAAGAAAACATAAATAGAACAGTAAGTCATCATTTTTGTTGAAAAAATGATCAAAGATAAATTTCAAGTTGAGATGGCAAACCCAGTATTTCAAGCATGTATGGTTTAACGGAACCCAACCACAGAAAAGCATAACTAAACTATTTTATATAGGTCGTGCATTTCGACATTGGACTGATCGACAATTTCATTGCATGTCGAGTGAGGTAGGTAGTTGCAGAAATTGATATGACACACTCACGAGCTTAGAGAGGAATCCCACCTTTTTCTGTATTTCTCTACTGGACCAATTTAAGATGACATACCAGATTCGAGAGCCAATATCGATTAGTTTGCAAACAGAAAGAGAAACAAATCAAAGAAAACTATAAGTTCTTTCTACATATATAAGCAAAATGATCGATATTGATTCAAGCTTAGCAATGCCAAAGCATCCCAAGTGAGAAGGATGAGGCATCACTTGCCAAAAGCAGGTTGGAGGTTCAACTCATGCTGGAGTATGGGATGTAGTAATTAAGTTGGTTTCTTATCAAAAAATAAACAAATAAATAAATAGCAAAGTATACCGGAGTTATCTTCTCCAACTGCTTCTTCTTTGGGTTTAGAATATCTTCTGGCTTTCCGTCATGCCTAGATGCAAAGAATTCATAATAGAAAGTTAAACAAGTGTTAGTTCCAGTAAATTTCCAAATGATAGATTAATGTCACCAATCATTCATCATCCATTTTAAGGTTTCCGTGTTTGTAATTGAATGGGAAAACTTTTCAATGAACTGAAAATACTTGTGTTAGAAAATAGTTCTAATAATGAAAGTCACATAAAATAAATATAATAGTACCCACTAGCCACAGTGAACCAACAAGAAGAATTTGACAAAGAATTCTAAAAAAGAAAACTGATATTTGTGAACCATGATTTTCCTCCTAAATCGGAATAACCTTCATCAATTTTATGAAAAAGGCTAAGAACAATGACATATAAGGATGACTAACTCAGGATCAGTTAGGCCTCATATTATGATAATTATATATAATGATAATTATATATAGAAGATGTGATGGCAATGTCTTTTTTTTTTCTAGAGAAAAAAGGATCCAATACTCCTTTTTTTAATTAAAATAAATAACACTTCAGGTTAATCTTGATACCCTCATAAAAAGCCACTATACTTTATTCCGTAAATATTTAATTTCCAAATAGCAAAGCTCGTGCTCTCGTGCATCATAGTTCTGAATTCGCTAGATTGAGATTAGTCTTAAGCTTATCTCTTTCTGATCCAAAAAAAAAAAGTCTTAAGCGTAAAATTACTTCAAAAACAACAACATAGCCTAAGTCCCAAATTAATTGGGATCGTCTGCATGGATCAAACTCTTCCATTCTGCTCAATTAGGTGCAAGTAATGGTGAGCTTTCCAAACCATTCAAATCCCTCCTAATTAATGCATCCCATGTTGACTTTGGTCTACTCCTACCTCGTCGAATTTCTAAAATTTCTATTGAGTCAAGTTTTCTAGTTGGGTGCATTTGTAGGCCGTCTTTGCAAATGACCAAACCACCGCAACCGCCTTTCTTTAATCTTTATGTCAATTGGTGCTACTCCTCGTCTTTGAATTTCTATATTTCTTATTATATATATCTTTACGAGTTTAACCACAAATCCACCTAAGCATTCTTGTTTCTGCTACGTTCATTTTATGTAATTGTTTACCGCCTAACATTCACTTCCATAGAACATAACTGGTCTAATTACGGTCCTATAAAATTTTCCTTTTAACTTAGTAAGAATATTTCGATTACAAATCGCCCCTATAGCACTCCGCCATTTCTTCCATCCAGCTTGAATTTCGTATGACATCATTCTCAATATTACCATCATTTTGAATTCGATATCTAGTATTTCTAAACTCACAGTGCATATATTCGATCTTCGTCCTACTCAACTTAAAACCTTTAGATTCTAATGTATTCCTCCAAAGTTCTAATTTCTTATTCACTCCATCTTTTGTTTCATCCACTAAGACAATATCATCAACAAATAATATACATCATGGTATATCATCTTGAATATGCCTAGTTAGTTCATCCATAACTAAAGTAAAGAGATATGGACTTAAAGCCGATCATTGATGTAGTCCTATCGTATGGGAAATTCTTTTGTAGCTCCTCCAAATGTCTTTATACTCGTTACTACTCCATCACACATGTCCTTAATAGTATCCATGTATCTAGCATACACTCCTTTTCTTTCTAGAACCCACCAAAGGACATATCTCAGAACCCTATCATATGCTTTTTCTAGATCTACAACTATCATATGAAGATCTTTTTTCTTTTCTATATTTTTCCAACAATCTTCTTACAAGATAAATTGCCTTCATAGTTGACCTCCCAAGCATGAAGCCAAATTGGTTCTCTGATATTGTTGTTTCTCTCCTTAGCCTATTGTCAATTATCATCTCCCAAAGTTTCATAGTGTGACTCGTAAGTTTGATTCCCCAGTAATTTGAACAACTTTGAATGTTTCCTTTGCTTTTGAAGCTTGGTAAAAGCGTGTTTCTTCTCCAATCCATTAGCATCCGTTTTGATTTTAAAATTTTGTTGAAAAGTTTTGTTAACCAAGTCAATCCATTGGCATCCATTTTGATTTTAAAATTACTTCAACAGCATTAAAAAAAAAAAGTAGAGACATTGCAAATGTTGACATCGAATTAGCTTTCAATTGTTTGATACATGAAATTGCTGACATTGCAAATGTTGACATCGAATTAGCTTTCAATTGTTTGATACATGAAATTGCTTGTATTTGAACTGCTTAAGAAGATAACAAAACAAATGGTGAATAGCAAGAAAGTGAAGCTAGTCTACAACACAATAAAGTAAGCTTTTGTGGATTGAAAAAGAAAATGGACAGAAAATAGATATGATGTTCGGAATTTTTTAGTAGAAATAGGTAACTCATTGACTAGAGGAAGTTTGAGAAAAAGATCAACGTATTGTAGAATTATAAGAAAATTCCATAACTAACAAATAGAAGATTGGGATTCGAGCTGAATATAGAGCCAAATACGCAGATTCCCACAATATCCTCAAATGAGGAAAGCAAAAGAAAGACCCACTGGCCAACAAAACCATAGATAATTTCCAAAACCTCTAGTACAGCTAATGATAAGAATTGCAACGGAGAAGACATTCTAGTGGAGCCTCATATTATAACAGTTCTCCACACAACAGTAAGGCACTTGAACCGGTAAGCAAGACATCTCCATTCATTGTTATGCGACTTGCAATCTTTTGTTGGCAAGAATATTGCTACCAACTTTACTCTTGAAATATATTTTCCTTCTTAGACTTCATCTCTTAAAACTTTTTCTGCTCAATAGATACAAGTTTTGCACCGGACATCTTTTTCGTCTTCTTTTATTAAGACAATGAAGAGAGAGTTGAATTTCCCAAAATCCTAACTAACAAATGAAAATTTAAAATTTAAATACCCAAGTTCCAATAGTGTAGAGCTCACTCAACCCTGCCCTTAAGTAGGTAGGTGGATAAGAATTCATGCACCCGAGGGCATTAAACCTTTTAAATCAACTCATTAACTTCAAGAAATAGTACAAAGAGGGGCGGAGGCAAGCCCCCGATCTTAAAAGAACTTCACTTGTAACTTTGAAGCACATATAATAAAAGAAAAGCGTAGAGAGGGTTAAGAAAAAAGAATTGGGGAAGAGAAGAAGAGTAAAACAAAGCCTAAGAGGACCCTATTTTTTAAACAAGGGCAAAGCACCCAACCTAAGAAGTTCATGGCAAACAAAAGAAACAACATAGCCTCAATCCCAAATTAATTGGGGTCGGCTACATGGATCAAACTTTTTCATTGTGCTCGATTAAATGCAATTTTTACACCCTTGCTCATTCCTCACTACACCCGAGCTCCAATGCAACGCATCACTAGGTGGGAACGCCCCAACGTTTATATGTGTTTGATCCATTTCATGAAAAGTGACAAAAGTTTTACGCTGACTATCAACCTATCGCAACCTTCCTCCATTTTCCAAAAATGAAAAATGGGCTTAGAGCCTCCCTCCCCCACTTTTCGAGTATGAAAAATGTGTTTGGGACCTCCCTTACCCATTTTTCAATATGAAAAATGGGCGTTAGAGTCCTCCTTTATCCATGTTTGGGACCGGCTATGTAGCACACATGGTGTTCAACATAGAGGGAGTTAGCAAACAAAAGGAAGAAAATCATAACCATCTACAATTGGGTTGGGGGGCATTTTATAATGTATAGAACTTCACTTGTAACTTTGAGGCAAATAAGGAAAAAGAAAAAATCATGGACAAGTAAATAAAAAATTAAAGAAATCATGCAAGAAAAGAAAATCCAGGAAAAGGCAGAGAGCACCTATTTTTTCACATGGGAGGAAAGCCCCCAACTTGAAAATGTTCATAGAGTTTTCATTGTACATATGGGCACATACAATAGAACCCAAGAACCATGGCAGCTCAACAAAAGCGAGAAAATCATTTAGAAAGAAAACCATAACTACCCACAATGTTCTTTTGGCGCTATTTACAAACAATAGATCTGAAACTTAAAAAGATAAGGAAAAAGGGCAACTATTTCCACTAAGAGTTTTTGAGTTGTTTTACTTGGACTCGCCCCATTATGGTTGAGTATCCGTGTCAACATGAAACAACATGGACATCGACAGAGGGTGCGAGTTCGACCTCCAACAGTAGAGAGAGAGAGAGAGAGAGAGAGAGAGAGAGAGAATACCAATAAAGAAGAAAAGAGAAGAAGCCCTTAATGAGATATGCAGATCTACAGCAAAGATTGAAATAGGTGAGACATTCATCTTTGAAACAGGTGAGACATTCATCTTTGGCAAGTACTCATATCCAAGATTTTGGACTTTTTAGCGGGAGTCTTTGAGTCCCAAAAATTAGAGAAAAGTCGAATCTGACCTCTAGACACATACTCGCACCCGATACTCATATCTAAGTATGTGTAACATAGCTTTTGAGCATCTTAAAATGAAAAAGAAAATTTTAGAAAAAAAAATACCTCTCATTTGTAATGACAAGATTGACCACAATACAATTCAACATACCACATTATCCCTCATTCTCTCATCCTTGCTTCTCTTCTAAGAACACCGCGTCAACGAATTTCAGACGAGACTCCGACGAACACGAGAAAAGGACTATTCAAACCCAATGAATCAAGTTATCTACTTCAACCAATCCTACCTTCTTTTATAGCATAATGAGTGAGTTTTTTTAATAGCGTATATACACATTGTTTGGTTTAAGGCATAAGTTCAACTCGTTTCAATGTACAAAAGAACCGAAGTTGAGTTTTAAAAGAAGTTTGGATGACATAGATGCATATTTCATGTGATTTGACTAGGGAATTTATGTTGGATAAACCATTTTTTGACATTTGTTCCAGCCCCGCTTGCTTGGGAACCATGCTAAGCATATTCTAGGTTGACTCCACCAAAACATATTGCTTGAGATCCAATTAGACAATTGGGTTTTATGCATATGGTACCGATTGGATCAAACTATTATCTTAGCCACGAACCCTAATTCTATCCAATCAGAACATTGGGCAAAATATGAAATACATGTTATTTGTCAAAGACATTTGACCAAACTTATTCATTTTGTATTTTAGGATGGAAGAGAAAACAACCGACCCTTTAGTGGATTACACCGAACATTTAACATTGGAGACGTCTTTGAACAGTAGAGAAGAACTTATGGCATGAATTGTAGGAGTGGAGAAAAGTCAAAGGATTTGTTATCATAATTACAATTTCAAATGTTGCTATCAACTATGCGGTTGACTAGACATTGATGAGATAAATTTGATGGTCATTTTCTTGGTGTACATTGATGAGTCTTTATTTATGCTTATACTTATATAGTATTTAATATGAATAATGGTCAGAGACTCACATTTTATTGTATTATACTCTCACTTGTGGCATTTTCAGGGTTTATGAAGGATTATGGGGAAAACGGATCAACTCGGGAAAAAGTCAACACCAAGTCAAACTTGCATCAGACTTTCGCGTCGTGAGCACTACAAGCGGCGCCACCAAGTTCTTCAAACGACACCACCAACGGCGCAGGAACAGATTCACACCCCCTTCACAAACCCACAACTTGAGAGATGGCTTAGAGGTTTATAATAGATGGCGTCGACTTGTACTTACGGTGCAAAACAACACAACAGGCAGCGCCACTCACGACGTGACTACAATGAACTCTGCACCGATGTGCATTAAGCCGCCCATACAATATCCATGATACTACTAACGGCACTGCATTCGCAAAATTAGAAACAAACAACTGATTTCTTAGGATTCCGAATTTGTTTCTAATTGTAGGTGCTTATCCCCACTTATTATATATATTCAACCACATTTTAGGGTTGAGAACATCTTGTAATCACGTTTTGGAGAACAAACTTTTGGAGATTGTTCAACCATGTTTGGCTAAACATTTCATACCTAGGTTGGAGGTGAAGCAAGCTCATTTATTTGGTCTTGTCTAATGTCATATGAGATCTTTGGTTTTTAATTTCATTGAGTCAATTTTGTCTATCCCGTTTGTTACTATTTTCATGATTACGGTGCAGGTCTAGGGTATGTAAGTGGTCATTGCATTCTTTTAGGTGGAAGACGAATAGTCATGACTTGGTTGAGTGTGTGATACCAACCAAGTTGAACTTGTGACAATCATTTTCCCGTTTGAATAACAATCCTGTGGTTCTTGAATGAATAATGAAGAGATCTAAGTTAAACCGGGAGCGATTGCGATCCGATTGTTTAGGATTAGTGTTCCCACAATGCGGTTGGTGTGTTAAATCCTATTGGTGGGTTTCTAGAGTTGCCCTATCTATCGAGAGTATGAGAACTAGGAATTTATGGCGGTTGTCGATTTCATATATATAATCTATGTGGAATTGTTTTAATAATCATTTTAGAAAGATCGATAACCGTGACAAGTTTTGACCAATGAAGTGAATTTGTGGAGCTGTAAACCCAGGTAAATTCTTCTATTGCATTTTTACAAGTATTTACATTTTAGTTATTTTAATTTGCTTTTGCTCACTACTCCTGAAAACCCCCAAAATTTTAAGTCCTTTTCTACTTACCAACAACAACAACAACAACAACATAACCTCGCTTAAAATTCAAACTTTTCCATTGTGCTCGATTCGTAATTGATGGTGAGCTTTGCAAGTCCCATTTAACTTTGGTCTACCCCTACCTCGTCGAATTTCTACGACACTAGTTGGGGCATTTGTAGGCTACTTACGACACCCTACTTACCGCTACTGCAAAATAATTGTAGGAATTGGTGACCTGATTAGGGTAATTTCTTTGATGCGTTCAGCGCGCATCATATATACACAACCATGCACACATCAAGATATATATCGATGTCATAGTTATTTGTCTATGCATATACTACAAATTGAACGAATGATTAATTTTTGTTTTAAGTTGCACAAAAGTTGACATCTTATGTATGAATACAAAGGCATGAAAAATATTAACAAGTTCACAAAAATCGTTTTGTCGTTCATATGGTTCCGGTTTTTGCAAAGTGAGATTTTAGTTTTGTCCTTCCGAAATGAAACCTAATGATTCTTGTTTTATCCAACCAAAACCATGCATTGAGTGTAATGGTGTTTCATCTCGATTGGCCTAGACTTTATCACAAAAGTAAGGATTTAAAAGTGTCTTATTGAAATAGTGTCTGATGATTATAGTTGGTAGCACACGTTCGTGTAAATTTTGAATGAGACAATGGATGGGTGATATGAGTGATGAGACGAACGTGTCGTCTAGGTGTGAGATGAGACGATGGGTGAGTGGTTTAGAGATGAGATGATGGTAGAGTGGTTTGAGAGATAAGATGATGGGCAAATGAAATGATGGAAAAAGATGGGTGGGTGAACCTAGCACTGTTTGGGGTGGACAAAAGTATGGGTGGCCAACGCACATAGCGAGTTGGAATAGTTGCTTCCATAACAAAACCTAGAAATGCAAACATTTTGAAGACCACAAATAAAGCTAGAGTATATGGACGCAACTAAATATTAAAGAATTCAGTCAATAGGCTAAGACAGGCTTTCTTGTTGGCCAAGAAAACCTAAATCACGCTAGGAGATAGTATGACACTATCTATTGACGAAACTACGAAAGTGTCTTCAAAGAATACTAGTGGTACAACCCTTTTTTTCTACAATAGATGTGAACCACTTGCTCCAAACCCTAAACAAATTGAATGAGTCAAATTTTCCTAAATCCAATCTATATTGTTAGTTGTTTGAGGGAGAGGGAAGGAAGGTTATCTTACTAGTGAAACTACTTTTCCAACCAAGAGTGATGTGGGTTATCTTACTATCATGGTCTGGTTGATCAACTCAATGGAACCACAAATCGAACACACATTTCTTTTCTACAAAACAACACACTAAATTTAGAAGACAACATAAGAGTTGTATTCAGATTTTGAAAGTACTTCTCAGTGTTTTAAAACCGGGCAACACATCGAAACACAAAGCAAGAAACAAAATCAGTAATAGAGTATTAGAACAAATTGATAGAGCTCTAACAAGAGATGGATTTATTTTATGTAATTCCATGGAAGTGAGCAAACGATGGGCTACTCTACAATCAAGTACTTGAGAAAGATTGAGTATTTGATTTCCTTCAAGGTCTGAAACACGATTTAGATGAAGTACGAGGGACAATTCTTGGAACAAAACCCTTGCTCTCACTACGAGAAGCCTTCTCTAAAGTTAGACGGGAAGAAAGCAGAAAAAAGATAATGTTGCAGTCATCACTTCTCCCAACCAACAAAGATCATTCACAAAGTTCTGCTCTTGCCACTAATCCTTCTTTCTTTGAGCCAAACAAGAACAAATCATGGTGTGAACACTGTAAAAAAAACCTTTTCGCACAAAGGATACTTGTAAGGAGTAGTTAGCCAACTATTACAATTGTTCAAAACCCCATTCAACAAGACTGAATGAAGCATGTTCAAATTGACAGGAACTTCATCAAGAATGAGATAGAAAGTGGGAAGATTAGTTTATCAGATGTGCCAACTGGATCACAAGAAGCTGATATTCTCACCAAAGATTATTTAAAGCTAGTTTTGAGTCAAATCTATACAAGCGGGGAGAGTTTGACATACATTCACCAGCTTGAGAGGGAGTGTTGGACAGTAGGAAATAATTACCTAAATCAGTGGGATTTAGATTAGTTCCTAATTTTCAGTTATTCTCAACTTGTTTCCTTTTGTATTTTAGATCCTGATTTCTAGGAAAATTTTTATTTATATTTCCTTAGTTTTTCCAAATTCTAGATGTGTGTGTGCGCGCGCGCAAGAGACTAATCAATGAAATAAAGTTGAAAAACACATTGAAAACTTTTTGTGTTTGATATTATTGGTAATGATATAGGTAGATTACCAAGAATATCATGCACACAAAAAGGAGCAGATTCCCCGAACCTACAAAAACGTAGTAGATTCTTCTCATCATCTGCATCAACATTCCTACAAACTAGTTACATGAGTTTTGCATAGATTTTAAGACCTCATTTTATCTTTATTACGGAATAACATTTCCAAAAACCATTGCTTCAATTTTTACACACTGCTCTAGCTTGCTTACCCCAAGAATGAGACACGCTCCCCAATTTTGGCTCCTTCTGGAGGAATTAGAGGTTCAATAACTGTATGATCCTGGTTAGAAGCACAAAGCACCTGCAATAGAAAGGGAGATTACTTAATATTGTAAAGGGAGAAAAGAGTATTCTACTCTCAACCCAAACACCAAAACCCATAGAACATAAGAAAGGGAGGGAGGAAAAGTGAAGACAATGGTATTAGGAAAAGTACAAAAGTAGAAAAAACTTGGTTCAAAGCCATCTATGCTTTATGGAAGTGAATGTTGGGTGGTAAATAAACAAGTACATAAAATGAACGTAAGAAAAATGTGGATGCTTGGGTAGATGTGTGGTAAAGCTCGTAAAAATAGAATAAGAAATACAAAAATTCAAAGAAAAGTAGGAGTAGCACCAATTGACTCAAAAAATAGGGACGAACGATTCCAGTGGTTTGGACACCTCCAAAGATGGCATACAAATGTCTCAACTAGAAAACTCAACTGAATAGAAAATGAAGAAATTCGACGAGGGTAGACCGAAGCTAACTTGGGACACATTGATTATAAAGGATTTAAATGATTTGGTAAGCACACCATCAATTACACTAAATCAAACACAATGAAAGAGTTTAATCCATGTAGCTGACCCCAAATAATTTGGGATTGAGGCTGATTGTTGTTATTGTTGTTGTTGTAGTTGTACTTAATTCAAAGCCAAAAATAGAAGAAATTGAAGACAGTTCCAGACAGTATACCAGTCCTGCAGATACCACATCTCGTAGCTTTCCAGGCTTCACATTTGTGATTAAAACAACTTGACGATTCTGCATGATAAGAGAAGAAAACAAACTCACTTAACATATGGGGATGTATTATCAAATATTTATCATTCCATTCAACAATAAAGTAACGAGAAATAAACAAGCTTACAGCTAAAGCTTCTAAAGTGCAATACTTTGCAAGACCACTAACGACTTGACGCACATTACCATCCCCCAAGTCTATCTCCTCAACCAGCAAACTGTAAAGGAGTTAAAACACATGGCATAATAATACAACAACAAAAATTAGTTGAAGTCGGCTAAAACAAATGGCACATAAATAAAAAAGCTAATTTGTCACAGCTCTAAGGGATTAACCTCAAACAATATTTGATGCTTGTTATAAAATTTAAGGTTGATTAGCAAACAATAGTTTGAAGTTTACACTCCATATCAACAGGTAACACACATCGTCATGAACACAGAGCAAAGTGGCATGGATAGAAGGCAATATTCAAGTAAGAACAAAAGAAAAATGGAGAAAACTCACCTAACTTCTTGGGATCGATCATATAGAAAGCTTTTCTCATATTAAAAAGCTTAACTAACTGTTATTTTCTTTAACATACTCTTTAATGAAGCCGAAATCTGTCCTCGCCATGCATTAATGAACCGACACTTACCCTTGTCGTTTTAATTTACAATTTTACCGAGTCGTCACTAATTATTTAAACATTTGACTGTAACAATTCACATTTTTTCATTGCATCACCCATTAATCATACACCAAAGTTATCATGAACTCGACACACACATATAAGGTAGTTCTATTATGGTGATTTTTTAAAATCACCATTCATGGTGATTTTTCTATTGTGGTTATCTCTGAAATAAAGTCTACAAAGTTTGAACAAGAACAACATAGCGACAATAGTACATGAGGATCTGCATTGATTTGTTAAACATGAACTCGATAGATAGATTTCGCCACAATTATATAATCTGATGTCATATCAAGGAATAAGAAAAAAAAAAAGATAATATTTTGAAGCTTTATAAAATAGAAAATAGAAGATTTATATAATCCTATAGTCTATTCTTGGAGTGATGTGTTTGATCATTGATATTTATAGTGCTTTCACTTTTGATAGTTATATTTGCATTAGAGTATTCTAAATTTTTGTCCCATTGCATGCCACCTCCACACACTGGCTGTTTCCAGCTCAAATAAAAAGATTATTTTGAGAGTATCACTATCATTGAATTTATATCAAAGAGTTATATCTATTACATTAAACAATGGTAGCTTGAATGGCACATTTGTCGGAATTCTAGAAGCCGGTTAAGATTGAAATAGCCAAAGTCTTTATAAAAGATTAGAGCATCACATTGCAAGTTCTTTTTCTTTCATCCACCATAATTTTACGAATAAAATCTGGTAATACAAAGAAAAAGAAGTAAAATACTGGTATAATACCTAAACACAATACTGTATCTTGCCTATTCTTTGTGTTGATCCATCATTATTGATTTTTACAGTTTTCAGCAGCCAAGCAAAATATTCTGACACTCAATTGGATATATAAGTCAACTCAGCTTGAATAAAAATGAATTCCCATCATTGAGTTCCAACTTTTATGAGTTCCTCTAACACGTGCAAAAAAAACGTATACCTATCAGCAGATGGATGCTTCCACACCTTGCGAATGACGCCGATTTGTATATTAAAGAGACTAATGCTAAGATCATCATTTGTCTCTGTTCCTTTTGTTTCGGATACTATTTTCTTTTCCTCAGTGGACTTACGGTCTAATACATGCTCCTTTTAGCATTCTGGCCCTGGGTATATAAAGAACCACAAAATTGCATTAGAATCAAATGAAAATATTAAGATCAGAATGTTGATTGAAACGAACACAGGAATTAGAAGTATGGTTGAACAAAAAGGGAAGACAAGTTATATATTTAGATAATTCCTTTAGAATGTGACAGGCTATTACATCTACAAAGGCATGTTGGAACAAGAACACTTAGATTCATGTGTCCCATTCCATATGACAAGCTTTTATTTGTTTTCTCTTTTTTGAGAAGAAACAAACAAACTGTATTAAGTAGGACTTGTAAGATTCAAGCAAAAACAAGAAATAGAACCATAAGTTCCAAAGAGTAAAAAACAAAGACTTTATTAAGCAACGTTCATAATTACACCTAATCGAACACCTAATCACTTTGCTACTCTGACCATGGATAACAAACAGAACACAGATAACATCCCAAAAGGGCATTGACAACTTCACTCTTCAGCGAACCCAACTTGAGCATTTACACACTTAAGGGACTTTGTTCAACCCCAAAAGCCAACCTGCAAATGTTGCGGTTAGAAAACTAGACTCAATAGAAAATGAAGAAATTCAACAATGTAGGGGTAGACCTAAGCTAACTTGGGACGCATTGATTATGAGAGATTTAAAGGATTTGGAAAGCACACCAGTAAGTCCACTAAACCAAGAACAATAGAAGAGTTGGATCCATATAGATGACCTCTAATATATGCGATTTAGCTTTGTTGATGTAATCCTTAAAATACTTTTTTATGCGAAACATCATTTATAAGGGTTAAAAGTTTAAGGACCGTTACCTCAAAAACTTTGATTCACGCTTAACGGCTTAAGGCACCCCAGGTTTTCATGAGGGCATGTCAATTTTGAGCGCACGCAAATTCAAATTTCGATTTATGAGGGGACCCTAGCTTTTTTTACCAAAATACCCATTCGTCCCAACCGATGCACTCATCTCCAAAACATTGGTTGAGACATCTATTTTAGGTTCGAAGACACTTAGCCGAGACATATCTACTTCGTTCGGTTTGTGCAACCGAAACTCTTTGTTGAAATTTGGTTCACAACTGCCGAACTAAAGGTTCGGCGAGCTCTATCCAACTCTCCAATTCGGGGTTAGGTGGGCTCAGACCAACTCTCCAACTAGAGATTCGTACCTGCGAAACCGAGTCATTCGACGATCCCCTACAAATCACAAGGAGTAGCGTGGAAGGATGAAGTTGAGGAACACAAAACGAGAGAAAAAGGGAGAGGGGTAAACAAAACGTAGTGAGGGGCACAAGGGTCATTTTCATTAAAATTTAGAACTAACATTTACTAAAATTGTTAGGTCACCCTCATGAAAACCCCAGGTGCCTTTAACGCGACTCAAAACTTTTTGAAAAACATCAAATCTATCACAAACTATTCTTTCATCAAATCTATATAAATATATATATATATATATATTTATAGACCTATTCACGGGGGCCTGGGGCTAGGCTCGCCCGACATAGGACGAGCTTGGTCTTATAAATTAAAGACAAGCCCGGCCCGGCCTGGGCCCACCAAAGCCCGCCTATTTAATGGGCGGCCCAGGATTTGTGCTTTTAGCCCAGGCTCGGCCAGACCCTGGCCCCCTTTTTAAATAAGAATGATATTTTTATAAATATCTTGTATAAAAATTAATACCTTGTATAAAAACTAATGTTATATGTGAATTTGTGTGGTTCGAACCTACACCCTCGAGCTCATTTGAGTAAATTCTAACCACTTCACCACCCACTTTTTTTTTTGCTAACTCTTGAAATTTAATAAATATATTTAGTTTTTAAAAAATATTAATAAGCCTAATTAGGCCCGCCCAAGCATGTCCAAGCCCGCCCGTTGAATAGGTCTATAAATATATATATATATAATGAAATTGTTTTTGGAGGGAGCTCTCACAACGTAACACGTGGCATCGGGATGAGATCTCACAACGCGACAAGTGGCATCATGATGTCACTTTCTATTTTATTGTTGAGTTTTGAAAATACTTATTAGCGTATTTTTTTAATTTTTTGGGCTATTTTTCAATTTTAATTAGGATAATAGGATTTTACTTTCGGGATCTTTTCAAAGGAGTCACAAAAAAGATGACACGTGGCGTATTTTTCAAAGTATTTCTATTTTCATTTTTTATGCTTTTTTCGATTAGGCTATATTTTTTAGATTTTACCCAAAATTATAATCGAAATCAAATTCTAAATAATAAATAACGTTGTTATAATTGACTCCACGGCTATATTTTAGCTTTTTTTTTTTCCTGAAGCCTTTTTTTAGCTTTTAATGTTTAATTAAAACACATATTGTTGATTTCTTTTCTTTTGTTTTTACGTACTTTTTCTATATATTTTTTCCCTATTTTTTTTCCATTCTTTGGTCTAGCTAATTTTTCTTTTGATATTTTTATTTTTCAAATAGCTTAAATAGCACAGTCATTGAAATGTTTACCCACCCATAACAATGCAATTAATTAATTAAAAATATTTGTACATAAGGATTAGATTTTTTTAATGATCGTATTTTCAAAAAAAAAAAAAAGGAAAAATTGTCACCTTATCCAAAAAAGAAAAATATTTTGTCGCAATTCTTTTTTTTTTTTGGGTGTAATTTCACAATTGTATTAGGACACAAATAGGTAGTCTTACTTTTTACAAAAAAAAAAAAAAAAAAAAATAGTAGTCTTGCTATTAATACTAATTTTTTTCCATTTTTTTTCATGATTTGCACTATTGGGTTAGGAAATTAAGTTAGAATCGTTGTATACTTTTGTATATAATCCTAATTTTTCAATTTCTTCTCCTATTTTTTCATTATTTACACAATTAAATTAGCAAATTAAATTAGAATTGTTGTATACTTTTATATGTTTTTTTGGTGATTTAACTACATGACTTTGTTTTGTTACATAATCGTATAACTTTTTAACAATTAGTTGGTAAAGTATAGAATAGTACCAAATAATATATGTCCCAATAATTATTTTCTTTTTTTTTTATTAAGGTGTCCCAATAATTCTTTGTTACATGTAAATTAAATAGCTACCCAAATCAAATGAGTACAATTGAATTAATTTATAAGATATTGATGCTCGGTCTTGCTTGCTCGCGAAGCACGAGATTCCGACTTGTTATTGTTGAGTTAGGTATATACTTTTCCTAAATATGTTGTAGGTAGTTTTCTCTTTTGTTCTAATTATGTATTGTGTGTTATCAATTATTGTTTGTGTTTTGGGGATTTGGAGGTGATTAAAGCAATTTAGTGATTTTCAAGAGGAAATTGAATTTCTCCAAACAATGGTTAACTACGCTTATAAGAAAATTATGTTTTGAGTTGTACATCTCATTTTTTTTTACAAAGAAATCGGATAATGTTGTTGTCGAGTCCATCAGAGATTGCATAAGAAATTATTTTCTTTTTTTACATTTCTTCTCCTCTAGAAATTAATTATATATCATATGTATTGCTACTTGGTTTTGCCCGTGTGCAAAGCGCGGGATGCGAACTAGTTTATATAATACACCAAAGATCATATTTCCAATTGCATCACTGCTCAAAATTGCGGGTGGAATAGAATATGGCCGACATGGTGAGAATAGTAGGTAATTGAAAGTTAACAAACCAAAGAAACTAAATTAGCACTAAACCATGAGAAGAAATAGCAAACTTGCAGTTGAGTATGTCGTATTCTTGCTCAATGGGGTTCACTTGCTTAATGGAGAAAAGCAGACTAAAGTACCGTTCTGCTATCATGCCCTTATGATTCAATAACAATGGTAAGTCAGTGTATTAGATCAGTTGGCTATCACTTACTGAATTTCTTCTCATGTTGGTTGCATACCACACTCAATCTTGAGTCGTGTTACAGTTGAAACAACAATCTTTAGTTTGTGATGTTATAACTGATAAACAAAATAGCTTATGGTAGATATGAAACTTCTAGCAAAGTTCGTGATATATTAGTCTATCAACCCTTATATATATATACATATATATATATATATGCCAGCATCATTAAAAAGAGATTCCGTCAGCCAATCGAGATACCCCAATTCTGATTCCATTTATCAAATGAGAATCTCAAGTTTTCATGGCAATCAACCAAAGAATCACTTTGTGCTTAACAAAATCCCACATGGCCTCCCTTCTCATGCTCCTGTCCTTGAATATTTCACCATTTCTTTACAAGCATAAGTGAAAAAGAACTGTGGAGACAGCAGCATTTCATGCAACTACGCTCTAACACAAGTGTCAAGACTGATAAATTTGTGTAGATTTTTATCAATTTTTTAGACATTTGATAAGGGCACCACACAACTCTTTTCATGAAATCTTACACCAACTTCAAAAAACATCTAATTTTTCTCAAACATGAAAGAAAAACTGCACCGCAAAACAACTGATGCATGATCTTAAAGTTCAGCTTCCACAAGATACAGCAATGGAGAAAAAGAACACTCATCATTTAGTGGTTCAAGTGCAAAATGCACCCAACATTGTTAAAGTTGAAGCAACATGATGCCTTCCGTAGAAAGAGAATGAAAAGTAAGAGATCATCAATAAGCTTAGAGAGAAGAGAGTTGCAAACTAATATTCTGGATGAGATGAACACAAGAAACATGGAGAGGAATGGAAAAAGATTCTAATTCTTCCAAAATGTGATGGAAAACAGATAACCCCCACTTCTCTCTAAATGTGAGTGCTTAAATAAAGTCCGATTCATAGTGAAAGTAATCAAAGTAATCAAAGTCTACATAGTCAAACAAAAAAAAGAGATAAGACTATCAATATTGACTAAAGAAATCATAAAGGGAAAGGTAAGTGATTGCAAAATTTGTCTGCATGCCTATGGTCCTCCTCCCAAGATGAATAGAGAAACCTGTTTGACGCTTTGACTTTAAACTTAATATTGAGCAATAGGACGGCAAGGACAGAGACTATGAATTCCCATGGACAAAAAATGAAGCCTTTAATCTTAGGTTCGGAATATTTTCTCATTATCTCAAACACCATACTTTATACCGGTTGATCTAGCCGACAAAAGAGACAGCAAGGTAGGAATGCTATATAACCAAAAAACAGTAAGGTAGGACAACAAAAAGTTTTCAAACAATCATGACATAACAAAAACAAGAGGAAGTTATACTTGGAGATGATTAGCACCTAGACATTTCTATAGAGTGGAAAGAAATAAAAGCTTAACAATCTTAAGAACCTTCTGAACAAAACTAGTACTGTTCTTGTGGTAACATAATGGTCAAGATCAAGACTTCATGATAAACAAATTACCTTGATAGAACTCTTCTTAGATTTTGAATCTGCTTCCAACTTCTCTTCCGTCTTTAAGCTACTTGCACTCTTTTCTGAACTTTGATCAGATTGGAATTCAGCACTGTTTTTTGAGACCTGAAAAAGGAAACAAGCTATTAAATAGCCATCTCAGAACAGCAGACAAGGACCAATTGATTTGTGATAAACACTGTTAGTAGTGCTGGCAATTTGGGTCATGAAACGTTTAACACGACACGACACGACACGACCTTAAACATGTCGTGGGTTTGGCAAAAATGTATGTGGGTCATAAACAGGTTAACCTGTTTATACACGGTTAATAAACGAGTCGCTAACGTGTCAACCCATGTAACTCGTTTATGACTCGCATAACTTTCACATATAAATACAAATTTTTCATTTCCAACCCTAAAAACCAAAACGTTCAAACTTCAAAACTTTCAGCCTCTCACAGCTTTCACTCGGCAGTCGGCAGCTCTTCTTCCACCTAGGGTCGACGGCAACGATGACGACGCGGAAGAGCCAACAAGGAAGAAGGAGATTGCCTCACCTTCAACCTCAGGTAACAAAATCTCTCTCACCCCCTCTCTCTCTCTCTCTTCTCTCTCTGTCTCAAAACACAAAACCTTGGGTCGGGCGCGCTTTGTCGCGTGCAAGCGGCGGTGCCGGGGGTCGCGTGCACAATGCAGCGGCGCCGGGGGTCGCGTGCACGCACGGCGCACGGGGGTGGATCTCTCGATTCTCTATCAATCGCGCGCGTGCGAGCGGCGGGGGGGGACGCATTCTCACGGCCTGGGGGAGCGCGCGGCGGAAAGGGGGGGGGATCTCTAATGCGCGGGTGCACGCGGCGGGGGGGGGGGGGGCATTCACGGCTCGGGGGAGGCATCACCCATTTCATCTCTCGTTTTTTAATTCTTCTATCCGCCCATTTCATCTCTCGTTTATTTATACATACATCATATATATTGTTTGTTTTTACATGCATCATAATTTCTCTGTTTTTTAATGTGTCATAGCTTGAACAACATCAATGATGATGAGTTTGACACCAACAGTATTGATGATATTGAACTTGAACACACTAATGATGATGATGATGCTTAAAGATACAAATCTCCAGTGAAGCATTTTTTTTTCATTAACCTTGAATTATCTCTTACTTCTATGTTAACTTCATATAACCTTGTAGTTGGGTAATTAAACTTGAACTTGACTATTTGAGAACTTGTATTTTTAATTTTTCCTTGTATTAGATGCGTTTATAATTTTATATTTTATGTTGTTTGTATTGATTTTGTAGTGAGATATCATTAATCTAGTAGTATGTTTAACAGGTTGATAAACAGGTACACAAACGAGTCGAATTAAACAGGTTAAACATGATCTGTTTAATAAACGTGTTAAACAGTACACAAACGAGTCGAGTTAAACATGTTAAAATATGATCTGTTTAATAAACGTATTAAACGTGTCATAAACAGGTTACCTGTTTATTAAACGTGTCGTGTGTCGTGTTTACAAATAGTGACTCGTTTAATAAACGTGTCGTGTGCGGGTTTAGGATAATTATGACACGACACGTTTACGACACGACACGTTTACGACTCGCTGACACGAATTGCCAGCCCTAACTGTTAGTGACCAAATATACTATAGCAAAATCAATACTATTAATGCCTAAAAAATATGGGATAGCATCTCAATTCCCAAAAGATCATACAGATATTTCTCCTACTACGAAATCAACACCAAAAAATATATAAAGATAAAATTACAAATTTACAATATGAAAGCAAATTGTATCGATTTTATCTTAAGAGGGACGAATGTTCTACAAACATAACTTTATTATGAATAACAAAAACTACGACTGGGCCTCATACGAAATGAAAAATGAGGAATGAACTAAGAGTTATTGTATAGGTTATTAAGTAATTATTTTTGTAATTGTTAATATTCAACTGAAAGTCTAAAACACTCTGAAATTTATTTATAATTCAACATAAAACTTTAGTTTCAACGATATGTATAATAAATTGAATATACATCAAAATGTGTGTTAGACGACTTTTTTTAATGTAATTTTGGCAAATTTGAATGAAAAATCTCCTTTACAAGTTTTTTGAACTTAACAACACAATAATATAATTCAGGATCTTAATGGTACTGTACAGTGTACATCAATGGCAATTAAAGAAAATAAAAGAGTGCTATCCACATCTTTCACTTGAAAAAATAATACAAATGGTCATTGATTCCCTATTATGTTGACGGATAACATAGATAGATGTGTAATAACAAATAATGGCTTTTAGAATTACTGCCCTCTAAAACATAACAATAACCACCATTCAAAAGTTGAAACATCTATAATTTCCATTCCCTTTATCTTTTCCGAATTTTATTTATTTCACTAAATGAATTAATTTCCATGGTTTCCGCCTAATGAATTTTCAAAGACTCTTTAAATGTTTGCTATCTTCAAAGTTCAATCTATGCAATAAAAACGTGGGAATTCAATGGTAGTTTAGTTTACAGAAATTGAGCCAAAACATACTTTAATTTAATGGAGTGTCTTATTTTCAAATTATTTTACTTCAAAAAAATAATGTATTTTATGACTTTAAGGAGTATTAATTGTACTGAATGTGGATTACCATTCATCTTAAATCTATTGATATCCCATAAGTCTAATTTATAACTTGATGTAATTGCATGTAACATTAGCCATTTTGTATCCTTCTCATTATTTGATATATTGTAACTTGTGACCCTTGGTATTCTTGTCATTATAACCAAGGTCCGATGTAAAAGGGTGTCATCCTTGTAACGTACACACCAAATTGGAATGAAAAGTTTTCTCATTTTCAACTAGCCCTCTCTTATCCCTTCTTCTCTTTTCTAGTTCTTTAGTTTTACTTTCTAGCAGTAGGCTTCAAGTTTAATATAGTCACCAAATTAAGGAGTGTTAAGACCTTTTAAATTATTTTACTTTCTAGCAGTAGGCTTCAAGAAAAATAGAGTATTATATTACTTTAAGGAGTGTTAAGGGCTTCAAAGTGAAGTTAAAGGTACAATATCTTCATAACTTGCTAACTATAAGATTTTATTTAATTTGTTTCGATTTAAAAATAGATCTACGGTCACGGTCTGGGTGGTCATCCAGCTAGTCCTGCCCCAGGAAATTCTACAAAAAATGTCCAGGAAAAACAGAAGGTTCAAAAATTGGAAATTGATCACAAGTTAACTTACTATGGCCAAGCCTTCCAACTATTGAGAGGGAATGCAACAGCATTTCTAACTTCTAAATTCTAAAACATTAGTGATTTGAGTCAGATGTTACTCACATGGGGCTCAAATCCAACCTTCTGAACTGGTATTCTGTCATATACATCTCCGAGATCTTCACTGCTCTACAGAAACAGATAGATAAATTACAACTACAACCGCTTTTATCAGCCAAAACAAACATCAAAATAAGAGTATGAAGTAAGAATTTGGTCCATGTAACACATTATCCGATAACTCTTCATAAAAGAATGATTTGGTCAATTTGAAGACTGCTTCAGAGGATTAGCAAAAATATACAACTTGTACAAAATATCCATTCAACTTTCAAACAGAAAATAAGAATCCAGAATACCTTCACTGCGACAAGGAATAAAAATCTTAAGAAACATATGGTTATTAAAAGATGTTAACTAATTACTGTATGCTCCCAAGAAACCAGAAATGGAATCAAGCAATAGAAAAGTATATGCCAACCTGGATGTAGTCCATCCATCTTAGCACATTGGGATATTGTTGCCTCTCTGTAATTGAAAGACCGTTCTGCCATTGAAACTTCAGTTAATATTAATTAACTTTGAAAGACATGGAGAAGTAGAAGGAATCGATTACAAAAACTAAGAAAACCCTCACAATGGAAATCTCTAGAATTTCTCCATCTCACAACAACAACTAAGCCTCGATCCCAAATTAGTTGGGGTCAGCTACATGTATCAAACTCTTCCCTTGCGCTCGATTTAGTGCAATTGAGTGTGCTTTCCAAATCCTTTAAATCCCTCCTAATCACCGCGTCTCAAGTTAGCTTTAGTCTATCCCTACATCGTCGAATATCATGTGATGTAGCAGCTACACTACTTTTGTGCAAATGACAACTTACATCATTCTAGCTAACGAGGAAATCAGCTGTAGCTTGGGAGAGTGAGCAACCACATCTAGATTAAGTTGGCTTGAAAAGTGAGCGAAGGTGAACCTGACCTGAGGTTTTGCAATCCCATGTAGTGGAACATAAATTCAATAAAATTATCGAGCGAAGATGAGCATATTTCAATCTTAACAATTCAACTGCATGCGGCCCTGAGAATAGAAGCAGGCAAGGGCTGGAAACAAAAAGACTCTTGCCTAAGGAATTATCGACCTAATTCAACTGCATGTTAACGTCTATAGAGCATTTGGCACTTTCTTGACAAAGTTTGGCCTTCTGATCATGTAGGAGTTTAAGATTGCTTACAAGGCACTTAACTATAAAATTCTAAATAACAGGGAGAACATAGACAAAAGCTTGAAAAAGAACAATCGGTGATCAAGAAAAAGAGAGAGAATGAGATATCATACCACAAGTGAATGCACAGTGGAAAACACAAGAACATCTGTTTCTGAGATTTTGAGCCCTCCCAGAAGCACAGACTTCAGTGCCAAATCTTCATTCAATCCTTTAAAGGCTCCTTTGCAACCTTCAGGCTCGATAGGAAAAGCATCTACAAACTTTACCCACTTAATAACCTAGGAAAAAATAATAATGAAAATTCCATATAAGAGTTAAGAACTTAAAATCAGGTTATAGTGTTATGCGCATCCTGATCACACAGTTTATATAAACCTTATTAATATTAGTGTTGGTAGTTCAGCGTAAATTTGATTATTTTTATCCTAGAAACAAATTAAATATGTAACTTAAAAATTTTGGACTGATATTAACTTAAGACAGTGAGCATAGAAATCAGATGTTCATTCGAGCCAAAGCCTAACTAAATTTACCTCATTGCTATTGAGAAGGCCTTCACGTCCTGATAACTTTAGAACATATGAAAAAACTGCTTTAATGTCATTGGTTCCAACACATTCACTTGAGAAACTTTGCTGTGAAATTATGCATAATACACCAAGTACAGTGGTTACAAGATAAGGATTTTCTGCTCAACATTAAACTCCAGCTAGAGCAAACCGAGATTTTATCATAAGAGAAAAAGAACCAAAATATAGAGGCTTGTAAGTAAAATCAATCATATACACAACTAATTGCCTAAACTTTGTGTTTGTAGTTATCAAAAGATGAATTCTACCCATTCTTCAAGGCCGGATAACTTTACAACAATACATGCACATGCACAAGATCAATCGCACACACACACGCACGCACAATCAAAAAAGAAAAATGCAAAAGGAGTCTGTTCAAAGTGGGAGTGCTTCAAAGAAGGATATTAGCCTAAGTTCGAAGCATAGCAAATTGAAAATTAGTTACTTCATCTTTCCTCACAAAAAAAAAAAATAGAAAAAAGAAAATTAGTGACTTCACCAGAATAACTTAACACTTGCGACCTTTACCAGGCAGTAAGGGATTACGCATAATCTGCATTTGTCACAAGCATGAATTGAAATAACAATATTTCTGAAGTTTGTTCAATTCAATGCCTCTGTGAAAGTAAAGTCATAACATCTATAAGAAAATAAATATCACATATAATATCATATGGCATTCATATAGTTACAAGTTCCATATCAAATAAGTATTTCGGACAATTCTCATTCAAATTACAATTTCGATTTTCAACTACTACAGAAATTCTATTATGGAAAATGTATACCAATGAGAAAAGAATTGAATTGAATGTAGACCTTTTTCATTTGGTTAAACGCAAACATTAAAAGTTTCTCAAGCTCCCTAGCTCACTAAAACAACAAACTGATCCCGTGGGAGACTACTAGAAACTTAACTTGTTAACTTTCCTTTTCAATTTCATAAAGCTCATCAGACCACTCACTTGCACTTAATCCAAACTGCAATTTTTACATTGCATATCGAGCGTTAACTCAAGAAATTTGTCGAGGTAGGGGTAGACTAAAGTTAACTTGGACGCATTAATTATGAAGGATTTGAATGGTTTGGAAACTCACCATCAATTGCACTAAATCAAGCACAATGGAAGAGTCTAATCCATGTAACCGACCCTAATTAATTTGGGACTGTATCAAGCGTTAACCTGAAAAGAAACTCGACTTCTTGTTCCCAAACTTCTTATTTACATGCATTAACTGCATAATTTAGTGCTTCTTATAACCAACAACAAAAAGCTTTGCCATGCATTACTAGAAAGATAAACAATGAAACCCTAAATTTGATTAGATTTGGTTATGATTGCGATCCCCCAACAGCAACCACTTGAACTAAAACAAGAAACACCGCTAACAGCTAGAACAAGGGAACGTATGAGATTACTTACTGAGCAAGCAATTGCGGGAAAAAACGATGAGATCAATGAATAATTTGTGCATCAAATGCGCGAAAAAATGAGATACTAAGATGTGATTTGGAGAGCTTACGGGAGTCAAAGAGAGATGTTTACAGAGAGCACAAACTAGGGCTTTGTTTCGGTTGAGGAGAGAATCGTTGGCGCCGCCGTTGGCTCCCATTTCTCAACTCCTCCGAAGTGACTATCTCTCAAGGTCTGATGCCCAGCTAAGTTTGTCCAACTTGTAGGCCCTACAAGAGGAACTACTTGCATGATTGACCCTACCCTTGTCTCTTGTACCATGGGCATATTGTGTCCATCCATAATCAAGTTCAATTATTACTGATCAATCCCATTAAGGGTGGCAAAAGTTGTCCCGTCCCGTTTGTCCGATTTTGTCCGAACTCATTTTAAACGGGTTCGGACAATATTTTTGTAAAAAACATACGAGACTGGGCAATTTTTTGTGTCCGTTTAAAAATACGGGATCCGGGCAAAAATTTCAAAAAAACGGGCACCCGTTAGTGATTAATTTGAAGGGCATATAGGTAATTTCACAATGTATAATAAGTTTTTAACTTTTCTCCCATCTCCCTCGTCCCTCGAGTCCCTCCCCGCTCTCTGCTCTCTGCTCTCTTCTCTCTGTTCCACTGTTCCAGGTTCTCCCTCAACAAACCCTAACGCGAACGCCGCCTCTCACCACCTCACTTCGCCTCTATCGTCCCTCGAGTCTAATATTCATGAAAAAAAAACCTATCGGTCTAATATATTTTACATAATGTGCACCGATTTGATCGAACTTGTTCAAGATTAAAAGTTTTTTAGTGATGTTCATATATATAGATATAACTAATTATGAAAAACAAAAATATCAAATTTAATATGCTTAAATGTACATGTATAAAATACGTCTATTTTTGTATAATTAAGTCTTTCAACTAAAGGACTTATTGTTGTAAATTAGATGACCCTTTAACCAAGCTTATGAATGATCACATTGTCAACCATGACTCTCGCATTGAATTGTAACATCAAACATGACTTCTACATTCTACATAACTTGTATTCAACTTTAATGTATAATCATTTATCCATGTATTGTCATGTAACTTGTAATCCTCTCCAATGTACACCAACTATTCCATGTATTGTCTATGTTGCTTGTGAAATGTTTTATGACTTGTGGTGTATGTATAACTTGTACACATTATATAAGTACAATTATCATCATCACCAAACGACCTATATAAAGAGTGTCAACCCCATTGTAATTCACACATCAAGTTGAATGAAAACTTCTCATTCCAACTATCTCATTTATTCTCTTCTCCTTTGTATTAGTAGAAGTTCTTAGTCTTATATTTTCCTTCCATAGTTCTTAGCAAGTTCCAACTCAATTTGCAACACGTTATCAACACAAAGTTGCTCTACAAGAGGAGGTCTTGAAGATCAGGAAGTTTTTCAAAGATATAAAGTTAATAAGGTATAATTTTTATTAATTTAAATAAATTCAATTTATTTCCATGTTATCATGGTTAATTTCTTTTTTGTTACATGCATATTTAATTATGTAAATGTACTTTATTCATACATTATGCATTGTAACGTCACCGACTACGAAAGTATGCTCTGTAGTTGCGTCTTGTACGATCTTCTACATCATAAATCAAAAGTCAATGTGTGATATGTAGTTTTTCTCTTAAAACTACAAACGATTTGTTATTGTTCTGTTCTTGATTTTATAATACAAATAATGATATAAGTTTGAGTTGATAGTGGGTAAGCCTTGTCCCCGGTAAAGCTAAATATTGAAAGGAAGATGGGTTATCCCGTTTGAGGATGTATGATATTAAGTAGACTATGTATCGCCACCCAACTTTGAGGTTCTCCCACCAACTCACACGAATAATATATTTTGTTTATTAATGAATCAAGTTGTGAACATATATTTAATCATATGTTATGTTTTTACATAAAAAGGGAAAAACTATTTTATATTAAATTTATTTTCAAAATATTATTCAACCATAATTGAACTTGTTGCCTTATTATATGACTGACAATAATTACTTATCATGACAATTAGATACTACAATTTGTGAATAAAACATATATTCAAAACTGTGTGTTATACATAATCATTCGCCAATTTCTCTTTAGAGATTTGAAAAGTGAATATTTCACTTTATATATCTTTTCACCTTATGGAGTTATATATATATATATACCAAAAGGGTAATGCTCCAAAAGCTCAAAATGAGCGGTTGGGTCTCATGCTACAAAATTTAATCAGTCGAATATTAATTATAATTTCACAATTTTAATTACCTCTATGTTGAGGCTATGTGAAAATATGACTGATGAGACAATAAAAATAAGGTTATGTGCCCCGCTTCGATTTATTGTTGCAATAAATATCGAATGCGCACGTCAATCCAATAAATATTAAGGATTGATTTCTTGTTTCATGGTAGCTGAGTAAAAATATTGAGATATTATAAATATAATATCGCTCTCGTCCAATTAGTTCGGCTTCAAATTAAGAAACATATGTTGCATATAATGATCATGATCGCAATAATAAATTCACGAACGTGAAAATGTGAAAATATCAGGTAAAGGTCATATTGACAATTTCACAAAAAATTGGAACAAAAGTGGTGCACCACTACAAAGGGCAAATAATTATTGACAATGAGCACTCATAATTGTGACATTTTTTTGGTCATATATGAAAGGCTATTTTGCCTAAATATTGTTATATATATACCCAAATATTTTTGTGACATTTTACAATGCCTTCAAAATCAAAGGCAAAATATTATGAATTTTATCATTGAAAATGGTTCGATAAAATAAACACATCGAGATGTGTTTAAATCGTGACCTAAATATGAGCGATGAGTTTATGTCTTATGTATCGTGCTACATGCATGTACAAAAGTGAATATTTCTCAAATTCGAACTTGGCGGAGGCTAATGTTCATGCAATATCTAATACAACAATTTTATTATTAATGTCTTGTTTAGAAGAAGTCTACTCAGAATAATAGAAACTTTCACTACAAAAAAAAGCAAATCAGAAACGGAATTTTCCGTCTCTGATTTGCCTAAATTCCGTCTCTAATTGAAATCAGAAATGGAACAGAAACGGAATAAATCCCGTCTCTAAAATCGTCGTTGCTAATTCAATCAGAAACGGAAATTTGATTCCGTCTCTAATCGAAACGGATTAGAAATAAATTCGTTTCGATTAGAGACGGATTTAGAGACTTAAAATTAGAAACGAAGAGAGGAACAGAAATGGAATTTTTTTAAAAATGATACATTTGTAATTGCATTTCGTCTCGATTCCGTTTCTAATCGTAAACGGATCGAGACGGAAATAATAAAGTCATGAATTCGTCTCGATTCCGTTGATTCATGATATATTCTGAAAAATTAGAGATTTTAATAGCAACGGAATGTCTAATGTCGAATTCCGTTGCTAATCCGTCTCTAATTTTCATTTTTGTTTAATTTTCAAACATAAACATATTCCAATTGGTTCTCCAACCTATAACTTGTAATTACAACCATAGGACCTACTCCATCGCCTGCACCCCCTCCAACAACTCCTTGGGGTGCTAACATCCCCCAAAAAAGCAAAACTTGACATTCATACATCGACAATATATATCAACAAATATTCAAATGAGAGAAAAAAAAATGTAAAATTTGAAATTTGAAAAAGCTTTATATATCCACGAAAAATTGTCTAGTATAACAAATGGTCCAAATTTCTAAGTATTCACAAAAACCACCAATCCTATTGTTCAAAAACCATAAAAAAAAACTTACAATACTCTAAATATGCACAAAAAGAATTATCAAAATGAATAATATAAACTTTATATATATGATTGAATATAACTCTTATCTTAGTCACAATACCAAAACTTTTTGAAAATGTAGAACTATGTTCTCAATTTCTTTAGTATCTAAATGCCCCCATTTAATCGATTCATAAAACCGCAACAATAAAACAATGCATAATTGATACCGTAACTAAACATCTAACATTACACAATAGAACTACCAACAACCACTTTGTTAGGTGTCATTGTCAAATTAACAATCACTCACAATACAAACAATATTAGATACAAAAAATAATCAACAGAAGAGTAGTCAATTACAATAGAATATTAAAAATCGTAATAGTAAGAATAAATTAATTATTATCAAATCTATCTTAAACAAGTTAAATACTAAAATACATGTACCATACTAAGTTCCATTTTATGTGAAATTTTTATCATTAAACGTAAATCAAACATCATAGTTTTCTTTTACCTTACCTATGATCAATGTTTGCCAATTTGGAACATGGGTTGGTATTTGCGAACCATTTTTTGTAGTTCTCAAAAAGATTTCTTTGCTATATGACATTAACGACGATTTACCAATGTAAGATTGTGGATATCAGTAGTAAAGATCAGTGACTTCAGAACTTATTATGGTGTTAGACAATCTCCCAAGTTGGAAGTAATCGCATGGTCGCATAAAGAGACAAAACAAAGTGAGTGAAACAAGTGTAATGGAAAAATGGATCAAATAGGACGGATTGCTGAGGAGACCATGTTCCTCGAAAGTCTCTCCTTTCATGGTCATAGATGGTTCGGAACTTGCGCCTAAGATTTATAGTCTATTTATATTCCTATACAGAGCTACCATTCTAATTTTGCAAAGGGTCTCATTTTAGTTATTTCAATTTTCGAATGAAATTCTTATAAGAACTTACCAACAATCTAACCCCACTTTGTTCGCAGCCAATCATATGTGAAGATCAACACTACTTTGATCATAATATTCTCGCTTATATATAAAGACACATTAAAACGAATGTCGTCGTAAATCAAATGACATTTATAATGTGAAAATATCTATTTGATTATTCATAATCATCAATAATGCGAAAATATCATAAATTCGCACGGACATCCTTTATCGAACTGGATTTTTTTTCACATATGGACTGGAGATTATCTCAAGGCAAATCAATAGGAGACGTATATTGATTTACTCTCCATTAATCATATTATAAGATGCCTTGAATCCCTAATAGGGAAATTATTTTTATAGCAAGTTTTGCTAATTGTCACTTTGAGGAAGCAGTTTTCCCACCATTAGGGGGAGATATAAGCAATTCAAAAGGAATTACGTAAAATTGCTTGAAACACATCAAATTGCATTAAATTTGTTGTGTTATGATCCATGTATAAATTAATATGAACTCGAAGTTCAAAGGATCATTTAGTAGTAACAAAGTTATGAATCAATTACTTGATGCAAGTACTATATAGAAAAGAGTGACAATCATATGCTTCAACATTAAATGGTTCATATAGAAAATGATGTTCATGTGCAACAAAATGCACAAAATGTCTCACCCATGTGAGCATGATGAGGAGAATCAAAATGAGTTATTGGTTAGCGTATTGTACTCTTTTTCCTTTTGCTATGGTTTTATCCCACTGAGTTTTCTTTGCAAAGGTTTTTAATGAGGCAATTCTAACAATATTAAAACTCTTTATCAAGGTTAATTAGTGTATTGCACCATTTTCCTTTCGCTATTGGTTTGATCCCACCGGATTTGCCTAGCAAGGTTGTTAAAGAGGCAATCCTAACATTATTATACTCCGTATAAAAAATTTATGAGAGCAATGTACTTTTTTTCCTATACTAGATTTTTTTTCCAACAGGATTTTTCTAGTAAAGGTTTTAATGAGGCATATATATTCTCTCAAAGTGTATCAATGTGTTGCAATCTTTTCCTTAGCTTTGGTTTTGTCCCACTGGGTTTTCCTAGCAAGGTTTTTAATGAGGCAATCAATAATATTATACCACAAATTAAGATTGACGATAACATTGTACTCTTTTTCCTGTACTAGATTTTTTCCCACAGTGTCTTTTTAGTACAGGTTTTAATGAAGCATATTCTCTCAGCAAGTGTCATCCAAGGGGGAGTGTTGTAAATTGGATGACCCTTTAACCAAGCTTATGAATGATCATATTGTCAAGCATGACTCTCACATTGAATTGTAACATCAAGCATAACTTCTACATTGAATGTAACTTGTACACTCTACATAACTTGTATTTAACTCTAATGTATAATCATTTATCCATGTATTGTCATGTAACTTGTAATCCTCTCCAATGTACACCAACTATTCCATGTATTGTCTATGTTGCTTGCGATGTGTTCTATGACTTGTGGTGTATGTATAACTTGTACACATTATATAAGTACAATTATCATCATCACCAAACGACCTATATAAAGAGTGTCAACCCCATTGTAATTCATACACCAAGTTGAATGAAAACTTCTCATTTCAACTATCTCATTTCTTCTTTTCTCCTTTATAGTAGTAGTTTTTAGTCTTCTATTTTCTTTTTTAGTTCTTAACAAGTTCCAACTCAATTTACAATGTAACTTTTATCATACCGCATAGGTCGTTGTCAAGGGGTTGAGAGTTTTTTTTTCCCTTTTCGTTGTCAAGAGGTTGTTGCTTTCGGAGAATCGTGTTCGTATAGTGGATTTCTTTGATGGGGAAGATGAAGAACTTGTGTCAAATCAGGAGCCGATTAAAGAGGGCAAAACGAAGGCCCAATACTGTTTGGTGGGGAGACTCCATTCTGATAAGAGTTTCCATTTTTTTCAACGAAGAATCGGATTGATAGCCTTTGGCATCCAATAAAGGGCTTAACAGTTGTGGAATGTCCCATGAATCGCTAGATTTTTCAGTTCTACCACCCAAGAGACATGAATAACGTGTGGGATGGCGAACCTTGGACGTATAATGGGTTCTTGTTGCTGTTGAACAAACTCAACAAAGGAGAAATACCAAAGCAAGTCACATTATCTAAGGTGTTTATGTGGGTTCGAATCCATGACATACCACTCGGATACATGTCTATGAGTGTGGGTAAGCAAATGGGTGACTTTATTGACAGATATTTGGTGTATGATGGTCAGAACAATGAGGGATTGGAAGAACTTCACGAGAATTCAGGTGGCGATCGACGTCAACAAGCCTCTAAAACAGGGCAAGAAAATCAAGACAAAGAATAATGAAGGGGCGAAAGTTTATTTATGTTGGAGTTGTAATCTAAATTAGATTAGTACTTAAGCTTGATTAGGACTTCGAGTTAGAGTATGAGTCTATTTAGGATCTCTTAATTGGATTATGAGTATGTTTATGTGAGTCTATAAATTAGAGTTAAGCCCCCACATTGTAATTAACAAGTTTATTAGAGTAATTAATAAAGTGTGTCATTGCGGTGTCTCTAAACCTAACATGATATCAGAGCAAAAGTGAGATCCTAAAATCTGTGAGAGTGAGACCGAGATTTTAGATATACGGTGTGAGACTTTGTTTGAGATCGAACAAAGAATTTGGGCTTCGCATCTATTGAGAGATCGAAGCGTGCCCGTTTCTTATTTTGGAGAAGAAACGAGAATTTGAACAATTTGTTCAAAGTGTGTGTGGCAGAGAGTTAAAATCGAAATTGAGATTTTTGGTTTTCTTATTTTGTGTGAATTATGGCGACATTGGGGAATGGCCAAGTTCAACCAATTCTTCCAATATTTGATGGGAAGAAGTTTGATAGATGGAGCACTCGGATGAGAGTCTTGTTCGGTTTTCAAGACTTGCTCGTAGTCGTTGAAGATTTGTTCGAAGACCCAGGGGCCACCGCTACCTCGACACAAAAGGAGCTTCGTAAGAAAGATCAGAAGACACTTTATTTTATTTTGCAAACGTTTGATGATGTGGCATTTGAGAAAGTGCAACTGGCGAAGACATCAAAAGAAGCGTGGGACACTTTAGAGACGTCCTAAAAGGGTGTACAGAAAGCCGAGAAAGTTCGGTTGCAAACTTTGAGGCGACAATTCGAGTTGATCGAGATGGATGACTCAGAAGATATAGAGAAGTACACCAATCATGTTCAGACAATCGTCAATCAATTAAAGATGAATGGTGGAGAAGTCGCCGATCTCGATGTGAACGAGAAGATTTTGCGCACTTTGACCATGTAGTAGCTGCTATTATGGAGTCTGGGATAGATTATGAGAATAAGTCGGTTGAAGAAATCATTGGTTCATTACGAGCACATGAACAAGGAATCAATGAAAAAAGAGAAAAAATCAAGCCTACTGAGTAGGCATTGAAGACTACAGTTGTCCCGAAGCTAAAGAAGAATTATGGATTCAAAAGTCGTGATAAAGTCAACAACAATGGCGGAGGTTAGAACAATAATCAGCAGTGGTGGGATATAAATAAAGGTCGTAGATGAGACGAAGGTCGCGATTAACAGAGAAATCGGATTCAGTGTTACAACTGTCGCAAATTTGGGCATATAGCTAGACAATGCAGGGTAAAGCAATCATTAGAGTCGGAGTCTGAGGAGCAGACAGATCAAGATGAGGAGTGTCATCATACACTAATGATGGTTTCATCAGCCCATAAGAATGCTCGGAGTAACATGTGGTATCTCGACAGTGCATGCTCTAACCACGTGTGTGGCAATAAAGAATCTTTTGATGAGTTGGATGAGTCAATGTTGAAAGAGGCCAAGTTTGCCGATGATAGGAAACTTTTAGTTAAAGGAAAAGGAAGAATTATGATCCAATCGGAGAATGGTGATCATCAGTTTATTTCAGATGTGTTATATGTACCGACATTGACATGCAATTTGCTAAGTTTGTGGCAGTTGCTAGAGAAGGGGTACAAAGTGAATTTCAAAGATAATCATCTCACTGTGTTTGACTCTAAAGGTATGATCATTCTTAAGTCTCCTATGAAAAATAAGTTATTTCAGATTGAGATTAAGACTGGATCTTATCCGTGTTTTAAATCCATTATTTCTGATGAGTCATGGTTATGACATCTAAGATATGGTCATCTAAACTTCAAAAGTCTGAAATTGCTGACTCATAAGAATTTAGTGAAAGGATTGCCTGTAATTCAACATCCGAGCAATTTTGTGAGGGGTGTATTTTGGGGAGCAACATAGACGAACGTTTACTTCCAACACTCCAAGGCGTGCCAAATCTCTACTACGGTTGGTTCACTCAGATGTTTATGGTCCCCTACAAACTGCTTCACTAGGAGGAAGCAAATATTTTATGACTTTTATTGATGATTGCGGCAGGATGATTTGGGTGTATACTTTAAAGCATAAGTCTGATGCCTTTAGTTGCTTTCAGAAGTTCAAGGCAACTGTGGAGAGACAGAGTGGACACTACATCAAGACTTTGAGGATAGATGGTGGTGGTGAGTACACGTACTCGACATTTTTAGAGTTTTGTGATCGTCATGGAATTAAACATGAGATCATGCCACCACGGACAATGCAACATAATGGTGTCGCAGAGAGAAAGAATAAGGCGATTATAGACATGGCTCATAATATGTTGAAAGTCAAAGGTCTACCTGATTCTTTTTGGTCAAGTTGACATGTTCGCTTTATTTACTGAATAGGTCTCCCACAAAAGGCGTGTCCCATATAACCCCAGAAGAGGCTTGGAGTGGTTACAAGCCAAGTGTCAAACACTTGAAGGTGCTTGGATCCACTGCATATGTACATGTTCTTGATGCTAACAGAAGTTTAGATGATGACAAAGGCGTGAAAGTCATATTTATTGGCTATGTTCCAGAATAAGTTAGATGACAAAGGCGTGAAGGTCATATTTATTGGCTATGTTCCAGGGAGGATTGAAACGTACAAATTATACAATCCAATTACCAATTGTTAAGCGAGAGATGTCGAGAGAGAAGATCAAGTGGAAGATCATGACAATGCTGAATTATGAAGGGATTTGAGATGTCAAGTTTGATGAGAAGAGTGCGTGGATTTGAGACATAAAAGGAAAGAGTATTGCTCAACCTTCAACAATTAGATGTGAGGATGAAACTTCCACTTCAATTGGTATTGACGCTAGACCCCAGCGTACCAGTTGCAAACCACAAAGAAGTGTGGGACAACCAGCTCGACTTCAGGATTGTAAGATCACCCATGATAATGTCGTTGATGACGAAGGAAATCGAATGCATTATGCACTGTTCAACAATTAGGAAGTTGTGCAAGATAGATGGCGGGTGAACGATAAAAGATATCGTCGATGGAGTTCAAAATCTACATTTTGATAGAAGATCAAGTGGAAGATCATGACAATCTGAATTATGAGGGGATGATGTTTTATTTTTTAATTCAGATAGGTGATTTAGATTATGGGGGGATGTTGGAGTTGTAATCTAAATTAGATTAGTATTTGAGTTTGATTAGGACTTCGAGTTAGAGTATGAGTCTATTTAGGATCTCCTAATTAGATTAAGAGTATGTTTACATGAGTCTATAAATTAAAGTTAAGCCCCCACATTGTAATTAACGAGTTTATTAGAGTAATTAATAAAATGTGTCATTGCGTGTCTCTAAACCTAACAATTTCGAGTATGAACACATCCCAACTTTTTGCTTTCTCTGTGGTCTTTTAGGCCATAATGAACATTTTCGTCCCCAAGCTCTCGAGGAAGGATCAGAGGAATTACCATGTAAATTGGGGCCTTGGCTCAAGGTCAAGGCCTCAACTTAAGGATTTGATCGGAGCGACAAGAAATGGCTCTGCACGGGCCCAACGACGAACGATAGAAAAAAACGGAAGTTGTGAATGAAACGGGGCAAGACTGCGGATGAAGGGGCTGGATCACGCTATGATTTTGGATTATGTTAAGGTAGGATCTTCTCAAAATGGAAACGGTGTGATACCGGGGGAAATTCAAAATGGGCAGCTTGCAATAGCGAAAAGTGAGGAAATTGAGCTTGAATTAGTAGAAGAATGGAAAAAAAAAGAAAAAAAAACCCAAGAAGTAAGCCTACCAAAATGGGAGGTAGCGAAGGCCCATCAAGAGGCCAACAAGTTAGGTGCAGACTTTGGAAGCACACCTAGCACTAATCTCGATGAAGCCGAGATCGACTCAGTGGCGAGACCTGCAAGGCGGGCGTACTGTCACAGCCCAAATCTCTAACCCCATTTTAATTCCTTAATCAGGATCATCGACCCTTGACGTGGAACCTACACCGTGATACGTGCACCGACCGAGGCACGTGATCGAGGTATATAGTATTTTTGTATTGATGTATGCTTAATATTATGTATTATGTAGACTTACTAAGTCGGTTTGTACAGTTGTAGGCATCGAGACGAAAGAGGGGTCGCGCATCGAGTAACGTGCGAGCTGGGAAACCGGGTAGTTGGCATTTTGGTAAGTCTTATTTAATACTAATATGAAATAAAAAATTACTTATAAGCCTATGGTTGTGTTTGTTAATGTAAATCAAATTAAAGGCCTATAGTTGAGTAAATTGAATTGAAAACATATGATTAGTATAGAGATACACATTGGCACATCTAGGAACTAAGTGAGTAATGAAATGGTGTCACTTGAGGTTGAGTTGGTGAGAGTTAGTGAGATATATGGCAAGAGGTGGACCATTAGATATTCCTCGGGATACATAAATCCATGGAGATCAAAGGCTAGGAAGGAACATCACTTTAATATATAACATTAGTGATCAAACAACATGCAAACTAAATCACTTATTCATTTTTGCTGGAGAAGAAGGAATTGTTGGAGAGGAGTGAATCATCAAGGTGTTGAAGGAATCCATGGGAGTTGGTGAGAAATTCTCAAGCTAGGGTGCTACATCAACTAGGTACACATCTTTTTAGTTAAAATTAGAACAAGTTATGGTTTTAGGCTAATCTCATATAGTAGATGATTGAGTATTTGCAATTAATTTATATATTTGGATTCCTCATTTCAAACTAATAATCCAACTATATTGAAGTTCGTAATTTGGTTTTGAAATCATAAAGATATGAATTTTTTAAGTTGCAACACCAAAACTAGAATTCCGCACGTTGTATTAGAAATCAACCTGGGTAATTTGGTCATAATCTACTCATTTTATATCCAAATTGATCCAAACCAGTGGGATTTGAAAGCTTATTTAAAGAGGAATAACTTTGCTTAACTGAAGGTATTTTGATTCAAGTGTTTTATGTCCAAACATGCTCTATAAGTAGGTGCTAGTATTAAAAAGGAAAGTTTTGAAACTAAATTTATTAAGGGCATAACTCCCTAACTACTTATCCAAATGAGCTGATCTTTTAGTATGTTGTATTTGGATATATTTTCTGCCTTGTGACCAAAAACTACATTTTTAGGAACTATAGATTGGGAGAAATAGATTTTCTAAGTCCGCTGGTCAGATTAAATTCCAATTAGACCTATATTTAGTAAAATCATGATATATCTTTCATTTTAAATCAGGATTTTGCAAACTAAACCTTTCCGGAAAGCTAAGAGGGAGACCAACAATAACTGTAGTTATGTAGGATTTCGATATTTGGACCATTTCATGCAATGTAGGACTGAAATTGAAACTTAATTTACTTTTTAGGAGCTGATTTAGGAAGATTGATTTAAAGTCTATTGAACCAGTTTGAACACACAATAAACACACTAAATTGAGTTTAAACCCACTATATTTGAACTAATGAGACACCAAACTCAGGAACCTAAAAAAAGGGTACGGGAGAGTGAATACAAAATTTGGAGTATCGGGAGGCCAGTAAAGCTAGGACTTTACTTTGTTGTTGTGAGTATACCCAATGACAACTTTACTTAGCATTTTATTGCTATTAATTGTTGTCCTTGCATAGTCCTTGTGACTATTTTACCTTTGTATTCTTATATCAAGTGTTCTTTGTGTCTACGCTCACTTGATAAGTTTAGTTTGCATGATATCCATTCATTTGATTTGATTCATTGATTCAACTCATGCTATGTCTATTCTTGTTGTTTTAAATGTGAATTAAATGATAAATAACATGCTATTAGGCTAGTGAATATCTTATAAATGTTTAAGAGGACTTGTATTTTTTAGTTGTTTAGGTGTGTAGATGTGTCTATGCCTTGACAATCCGTACTTGATATTTCTTGAAATTTTAAAAGTAGTTTTCGCATTTAGGTCTTGTACTCGATCGAGGTGTGCGCGAATCACGGGGTTAAAGTCCCTGGGGATGTCAGCGCATGTTACTTGACACTGTATGACACTCGGGGTTAGAGTCCCTGAGGTGGTATACACACCGGGGTTAAACACTACAAAAAAAAAGCAAATCAGAAACGGAATTTTCCGTTTCTGATTTGCGAAAATTCCGTCTCTGATTGGAATCAGAAACGGAACAGAGACGGACGCGTTCCGTCTCTGAAAACGTCGTCGCTGATACGATCAGAAACGGAAAATGGATTCCGTTTCTGATTAGAGACGAATAGAGACGGAAAATATCCGTTTCGATTAGAGACGGATTTAGAGACGGAAATTAGAAACGAACGAGAGACGAATGAAATGGAATTTATTTCGAAATGATACATTTGTAAGTGCATTAGTCTCGATTCCGTTGTTGATTAGCAACGAATCGAGACGACGAATTAATAAATTTATGAATTCCGTCTCGATTCCGTTTCTAATCGACCAACGGAATCGAGACGAATGCAAATACTCCGTCTCGATTCCGTCTCTAATTAGAAACGGAATCGAGACGGATTATTCCGTTTCGATTCCGTCTCGATCCGTTTGTGATTGATAGAAATATTTCGGAAAATTAGAGACGGAATAGCAACGAGATATTTGAATTCGTTGCTAATCCGTCTCTAATTTTCTGTTTTGTTTAATTATGACACGAAACATAATCCAATTGATTCTCCAACCTAAAAATTCAAAATACAACCCGATATGACCTACTCCATCGCTTTGCACCCCCTCCAACAACTCCTTGGAGGTGCTAACATCCCACAAAAAGCCAAATTGCACATCCATACATCGACAATATATATCAACAAAAATTCAAAAGATCAAGAAAAAATGTGAAACTCAAAATTAGCCAAAAAATTTATATATCCACGAAAAATTGTCATGTATTACAAAAGCTCCAAAATTTGAAAGTATACACAAAAACCACCAATCCTATCGTTCAACAACCAAAAAAAAAGAACACTCACAAAAGGTCCAAAATTTGGAAGTATACACAAAAAGGACTTCATCTAATAACTAAAACGCAGCTTTGAAGCATTTCTGATTCTCCATTTGAGGGCAACAACCAGTGAGTATGCACCTGAAAGAAGTAGGCAAAGGAGAGATTATTGAACTAAGGATGTACATTGGAAGCGAATGAGAAAAATGGTGGATTTGAAGAAACATAGAAATTAATAATAATCATACATAAAAAGTCGGCTCCGAACCTATTTTTTAATTTCTTTACGATTGAGTTTGCTTTGGTCTTTTGTCAATTATGCACATATGTAGGTAGAGAGGAGTACTAGAGCTAATAAGGAACATGAAAGAGGATAATGGTGAAGTGCAAGAATGCTAAAAGGAAAAAACTAAACTCAAATTTGATCCCCAAACTCCCATCAATGCGTAGGAAAATAGCAACATTGACCCCCAAACTCCCATCAATGCAACATTCACATGCATCAAATTTGATCCTAAACTCAAATTTCATCCCATCTAAAAATGCTGTGTGCTCGAAAACAAACCAGCCATGTGTTCCTACTTAAAAAAAAAAATTCCAGCTGACATTCAAGAAATGCAGTGAAGAAAAGAAATAAACCATACAATGAGGAATAAGAAAGCTTCCAAAAAATACATGAACATCAAGCAAATGCAGTCAAGGACTGAAGTTTTGTTGTTGTTGTGAGTTTGGGGGTCAATGTTGCTATTTTCCTACGCATAGGAGATGGCGAACAATGTATCTATAAGATGCACCTATCATGTAAGTTGAGTTGGATTATTTATCAAGCTTTGAAAGGCTTGCATTTCAACATGCATATGATAAGTAATGGTGAAGTGCAAGAATGCTAAAAGGGAAAAACTAAAAGTTAAGCACAAACCTATCATGTAAGTATGATTCTAGAACTCATCCTCTCACCCCATCTAAAATTGTTGTGTGCTCCAAAGGTGACCAGCCATGTGTTCCTACTCAAAAAAAAAAAAAAAACCAAGTTGGGATTCAAGAAAAGCAGTGAAGAAAAGAAAAAAACCATACAATGTTGAATAAGAATGCTTCCAAAAAAAAACATGAACATCAAGCAAATGCAGTCAAGGACTGAAGTTTTGTTGTTGTTGTGAGTTTGGGGGTCAATGTTGCTATTTTCCTACGCATAGGAGATGGCGAACAATGTATCTATAAGATGCACCTATCATGTAAGTTGAGTTGGATTATTTATCAAGCTTTGAAAGGCTTGCATTTCAACATGCATATGATAAGTAATGGCGAAGTGCAAGAATGCTAAAAGGGAAAAACTAAAAGTTAAGCACAAACCTATCATGTAAGTATGATTCTAGAACTCATCCTCTCACACCATCTAAAACTGTTGTGTGCTCCAAAGGTGACCAGCCATGTGTTCCTACTCAAAAAAAAAAAAAAAACCAGCTGGGATTCAAGAAAAGCAGTGAAGAAAAGAAAAAAACCATACAATGTTGAATAAGAATGCTTCCAAAAAAACATGAACATCAAGCAAATGCAGTCAAGGACTGAAGTTTTGTTGTTGTTGTGAGTTTGGGGGTCAATGTTGCTATTTTCCTACGCATAGGAGATGGCGAACAATGTATCTATAAGATGCACCTATCATGTAAGTTGAGTTGGATTATTTATCAAGCTTTGAAAGGCTTGCATTTCAACATGCATATGATAAGTAATGGCGAAGTGCAAGAATGCTAAAAGGGAAAAACTAAAAGTTAAGCACAAACCTATCATGTAAGTATGATTCTAGAACTCATCCTCTCACACCATCTAAAACTGTTGTGTGCTCCAAAGGTGACCACCATGTGTTCCTACTCAAAAAAAAAAAAAAAAAAAAAAAAACCAAATTGGGATTCAAGAAAAGCAGTGAAGAAAAGAAAAAAACCATACAATGTTGAATAAGAATGCTTCCAAAAAAAAACATGAACATCAAGCAAATGCAGTCAAGGACTGAAGTTTGGTGTCAATGTTGCTATTTTCCTACGCATAGGAGATGGCGAACAATGTTTCTATAAGATGGACCTATCATGTAAGTTGAGTTGGATTATTTATCAAGCTTTGAAAGGCTTGCATTTCAACATGCATATGATAAGTAATGGTGAAGTGCAAGAATGCTAAGAATTTAAAAAATGAAGGTTAAGCACAAACCTGACATGTAAGTATGATCCTAAACTCATCCTCTCATCCCTTCTTATTACCCTGCATCTCAAACAGAATTTCACGTCAGAAAAACATCTTTACAAAGAAATGAAACATGCCCATGAATATCAATCATTTTTTATTGCAATAAGAAAAAGCTTTTACCTCATCTATTTGCTATCCACATGCCCACTGTTCCTTATCTTCCAACTCTCTTCTTGCTCTGTAAGTCCTGCAATGCTAGGTTGTGATACCGAAAATGGTGCAAAGATGACGATCTTTCAATTACTGATGCAATCAAAGTATATATCTTACAAACTAGTACGGTTGGCAAGCAACATTGCAAATTGGAATTTTTTTGCATACATAATCTTGTTGACATGAACAGACCCTCTTCACTACTGTTATTCAGGAATTATTTGAGCTTCTTGTAGTGGGCTTGATTGCTTTGTTTTGTATGTACTTGTAAAAGACAAGTATCCAAACTGACAGTCTCTTGTCTAGTAAAATCTTTTGTTGCCCATGCCCATGAATATCAATCATTTTTGTTGTCTACACTGCTCTTTATGGGTTTTCACAATCTGCAATTTGAACACCAAAAACACCGCAAGCATCGTAGCTTTCACTAAATCTGTAAAACATAGTTTATGTTCATGAGCTGTGGAGCCTTTTTTGAATGCTAAAAAGAATAGAAGCATATATAGATACATAGATATCTTTTCGAAGACGTCGACAGTAGGGTTCGCAAAAAGAATGACTTAAATGTAACATTCATTAAGCATAAGAAATAATAGATCAGTAAGAAGATTACTTACGGAAAGCATAATCTACTAAAATCGCCAAGATCTTATCGCCCTCGTGAGCCCTCAAAACTTTTAGCAACTTGTTTGATGATACAAGTTCATCAAATTGGTAACAATGAAACTTAATGTACTTTTAAGTTCACAAGTTACATATATGAGAGACATCGTGGTCTTACATAAAAGTCTATTTGAGGCCTGGAAAGTAGAATTTAATAGTCTAAAAATAGCTTGATATTCAAAGCTAGGTCCTAAATTTAAAGGCAAGCTTAGTTTGTGATAGTTCCCTAATTGGTATCTCTTTCTTAAGGTTAGCATGTTTGTGATCCGCAGAATCCGGCATGGTAGAAAATATCTAACCAAGCTCACTTCCAATATCATGATGTCCAAACTTTGCTAGAAGCCATGGATCTAGGACTTCGAGAGCAAATGCATCAAGAGCAGCATCAATTGTTAGGTCCTCTACGACGATTTATTCGCTTGGATTACCTATTTCATATATTACACGTAAAATCACCAATGACTTGTTTGTCTAGAGCGTATTTTTTGAAGGTCTAGTATTCCATCTATAATATTTCCAAGGCACACAAGTATAAACATGTTTTATCGGCATCGCCGCAATAAATTAGTCTAACTCACCTTTAAACTAGGTCTCAAACGACCCCCGTTCCGTGGCAATCTTGATTAGTTGACCTACTCCTTTTGATCAAGAACCTGAAAAAGGCGATTAGAAATGCTCATTGAGTTTTGAAAATCTCCTAGTTGGGATTTAAGTGCTCTATGTACATATAGTGGCCCTCAACTTACAAGTCTTACATGGAGCTTAACTAGGAAAGATGACGAGGAAACGACGAATGCTTGGGTTCCTAAATGTCTCTAAAATGGAAGACTCGTATATATTTCAATTCAACCTCTAAGAAAACGAATTGTGATTCGAGAGAGAGGAGGAGAAAATTACGAGATTTGAATACATGGATTCTACATATGCGTAGTAGAGCTATTCATGTTAAATTTACGCACCCTATCGAGGAAAGTAAAAAAGAAACTGCCTTAGACAAGAGATTACACATATCTTTTCTCTCTCCTTTGAGCATAAATTAAAATTTCGTGTAAATGGGAACTGACTCTTGTCATGAGCTTCGTTAGGATCAAATCTAGAAACGAACATGAAGTGGAATATATGGCAAAAAAATTATTGAGCATACTAACCTCGAAGGGATCATGTTGCAGAATTCCTTTGGATAGGTATATAGGAAGAAACTTTCCAACATCATCTCTACTGTATCCGAATGTCATTTGTGTGAGGTCGTTGGTCCCAAATGAGAAGAACTCCACTTGTTCCGCAATCTACAAAAAAAGAAAGGGAATCAATTTTACATGCTAATTAAATAATAATGCAAATTGATGACCTTTAATAATTAATAGTAACTTGAGCTTAACATCTTCTTGATGAATTATGAGAACATATTTCCCTACATACCTCGTCTGCAACAAGTGCTGCTCTAGGGATCTCAATCATGGTGCCAATTTTGTATCCTATGGAGGTGCCCATCTCAGAAAAGACTTTCTTTGAGACATCACGTATCAAACTCACTTGATGTTCCAGTTCCTGTTAGAGAAAAGATTCATTCCATAAGTACTAATCCAAGAAGAAACTGATGTGCTTCTTCTTAAGTGATAAAATTCATTTAGAGGAAACGATGCAGCCTTGTTAACAAATATATATCTATATATGCAAGTATATATGCGCGTAGAATAGATAGAATAAGATGAAGGAAAAAAGCTCTTGCCTGAGGTGTTCCAACAAGAGGAACCATTATTTCAGGTAAGTAAATCTCCTCAATCTGTTCAACCCCAAGGTTCTTCAATCTCTCAAGTACCTTATAACCAGGAAAAATTAAAACAAAACAATCAGACCGTGAAGACAATCAAGTGATAGGTGCATTGCCTGCAAAGAACAACATAGGAAACAATATGAACTACTGAATCGTAACCTTTTGTCCTACTTAAAAGCCCATGTAGGGAAATTAAATCAGAAACCAGAAAACAACTAGATCTTTACTTGCTCTCTTGTCCATGTCTTGCAAATGTTGCCCATGTATAGAGTATCTGTTCCATCCTTCAAATCAGCAAGGACCTTCCTTGCTTGCTCAGGAGTAGCATACCGGATAAATGCAAATCCCTTGCTTTTCTGAGAGAGGAAAAAGGGGCAGGGGAAGAAAATATAGATATGTACATGATAAGAGGAGTAAAGAACCAAGACATAAGAGCAATCTTCTATTTAATAATTTTCACACCTAGTCAGTAGTGAATCTATTGACACCTTTTAACATGTTAGGTCATTTATAGTCTATTCAAGAAACCCTTTCTTATTAGTTTTACTTATATAAAAGATTCTCTTCAGAAAAGTAGAGACATACTCTTAGTTAATACAATAAACTAATATGTCTATAACAAACTAAACCACCAGCAATATGTAAATCAAGTAACTTAAAAAGTCTACACGACAAACTATTGAAAGGAAGTGATTCAGTCGCTAAAATAGAATAGCCAAGAGAAGATTCACCTCGATAAGCACCTAAGCCACTGCCGCCAAAGCCTCCATAACCCCCACCAAGCTCACTTTGCTCCACTATACCCACCAAGCCTACCTCCGAGACCTGGAGTCCTATAAGGACCAAAATCACCACCACCAAAAAAAGAATGAGTTTAACATGCAAATGAAACAAATCGTCTACAACATGCTCATCGTCAAAAGCAATGAACCCAAACCCTCGAGAACGATAGGAAAAACTAAAACCCGCCTATCCGAAAACTGCAAAAAACGAAATAAGGAACTTCATCATCGCACCCTCCACTACATCGAGGCTTCAACAAACCACCATCCACCGCAGTACATTCATTGTCCATTTATCCTCTCGTATATCTTAGTTGGCTTGGACGCCCAGTTCATGCATAAGTTATCATGGATTTTATTTTTAATACATTATCCTCCCCCAAATAAATTTTTTAACCTAAGTTTAAGTAAAATATACTATAAGTACCGAATGTTTGCGAAATTAATCCATGGGAGAAGAAAACATGCTTTGTTTGTGTGCAAATCTTATGCGTTGCGAGAGTTCTCTCGAGTGTTATGATGAAGAAAGTGGTAGAATCGACGAGGGAGCAACATCTTCATGCCATAGCAAATGAATTTGGGAAATCGATAAAGGGTCGTTTTCCGGTCATCTGTGTTGAGAACATGTAGGCTATTCTTCTTCTAGGGACATGCCATAATAGAAGAAGAAGAGCCTACATGTGCTCAACACAGATGAACGAAAAACGAGCCTTTATCGACTTCCCAAATTCATTTGCTATTGCATGAAGATGTCGCTCCCTGTCTATTCTACCACTTTCTTCATCATAGCACTCGAGAGAACTCGCAATGGCATAAGATTTGCACACAACAACAAGATGTTTTCTTCTCCCATGGATTATGCAAACATTCTAAGTACTTATAATATATTTTACTTAAAAACAAAAAAAAATTTGGGGGAGCAAAAGGGAAAAATATTAAAATCCACGATAAAATATGGAACATCGACCTAAAAATGCACAAAAAGAAGTGTGAATCATAAAGTAATTCGAAGAATTTCTAAAGTTGTCTACACTATAAAACGTTTAATCTAAGAATTTACACAAACAACACGTGAAGTACCTATGTATCACCAACCTGCTCATCTCTCGAGAGCCACGCTTACGTCTCACGCCCAACATTGTCCCCTTGTTGGGGTGGATCGACCGGATCTATTTGCGGCGGCTGTTGCTGGTCATGAGGTGGCGGTGGTGGTGGCGGTGGTGGTGGTTGTTGCTGAGCTAGGCCTATTTCGTCCATGTCCATCCCAAGACGCTGATGCATGAACTCCATAACCTTTCGTAGTTGCTCCGCAACGACATTGAACTCTGCCCGCGGCACCACATCCGGCGTCTGCGACGTGCTAGCACCAGGAGCTCCGTATCTCCTCTTCTTTCTCCCTACGGACCCGAGTCCGTAGACACGTCCTTTGGAAGACTCACCCGCCACATTGAGGTACACCGCCTCATCATCCACCGATTGCTCCGGTGTAGCACAGGTCGCCTCCCCGACGTCTGCTCTGGAGCCTATCCTGCATATATGCACAACAAACAAAATACATGATATGGGGTAAAGTATACTTAATAATATTTTACATATCATTTCTATACTTACATAGAACCGCTCTGATCTAGTATCGATGAATGTCATCCTGTCGTGATTAACGGTGTGGAGATGCAAATACAAGTCATTCACAGTCGGTGGCGTCTCGGATGAATCAGCCTGCGTGCAGGACCAAGCATAGTGAACAAGTGTATAAATGTACAAAATATCCTAGATGTTACAAAAAACTTACCAATCTTTCTTGGGTAGTCACAAAAGACACGGAACCACCACCGTGCTTCGAGGGTCCAGTCCCAGGGCCTTCGACCTCAGTGTTCCTATTCTCCGTCGCTTGCCTAGACCTAGCCTGGAAGTCCTCGCTCTCCCAGTACTGCAAGTATCTCTTCCATGCCTCATCTGTAACATAAACTGGCTGCACACGATTCTTCTTCAACTTGTGCATCAACGCGGTGTACCTTGTGCTCGCAAGCTTCGTCGTACGCCGCTCGCACGAGATCCTCGGGAAGCGCATCATCCCATCTAAAAAATACCTACAAATTGGCGATTGCTATTGTTACATCACATTGAGAAAATAGTATAAATCATAAGGCATATGGTAGTCTTGTTTACCTTCCACTCGGCGCCGATATTGGTCTTTATGATGAGGCGGTACATTCGACTTCCAACAATACCCTTCAGAATCATCCATCGTTTAAAAACTTTTGTCATCCTCCGTGCACAAAAATGCGAAGGATGCAACTCCCCGTGTTTCATGAACATGCATATCACCTTAACTACTTCTTCAATATTTGACATCCATACTTGAAAATGACATATAAAAGTCAAACACAAACTTACGTATCATTGGCAATCGGGGTGATAGGGATCCCCCGCACGCGAGGGGGCTCCATCCTGTCCTCTGAGGTGGCGCGGAGGGCTGTCACCTCCAACCCTGCTATTACGTCTTCTTGTCGGGATGCTTTTGCCGGTGATGCTTGTGGTTGGGGTGCAGCCTCGTGGGTAAAGGAGTCATTGATGTCGGAGAAGGTGTGGGGAAGTGTATATTAGGCATAGTCCTTGATGACGACGATGATGGTACAAGACGACCCCGACGGTATGGAAGGGGAAGGTGACGCGGCGCCGTATCGTGCTCGAGAGACCGAGAAGTCGGAATCGATAATGCAGGTATCGAACCACGACCTCCACCGCCACGACCTCTATGGACCCCTCGTGTGGCCTGACCACGAGGGCCAGTTGGTATTTCACCGCCAGATGTCGGTGCCGCACCTATTCCGCCTGGACGATGGCCTCCTAATGGCAAACCTCGACATCCCCTATGACCACGTCCGGCCATGATACCTAACAATATTCACGAATAAAACATCAGAGAAGGAGGGCATACAAAAAGTAGAAATTCAGTCTAAATTATTGGAATTAATAACACAGGATCCATGCTAATAAAAGTAACTACATTATTGGTTGTTGACATATCATATACATACTTTATTCGCTATCATCCGTTTCAAATTCACTCTCATGAGTAGAAGGTGAGGATTCTTCTTCTGATTCATCTCCACTATAAACTTCATCGCTTGGACCCGCTTCAACAATGAATTGAGTCCCAGTCGGAACATCCAGATTGTTGATATCGGCGACTGCATCATCGACTACACACGTGGTGGGCATCCCATCTTGGAAAACAATCTCTGCTTAGAGCCCTGGTCATTATCGTCTTTGCTAGTTTCCTCGTCGGCAAATTTTGGTGACAAACAACAAACCGCTAGCCATTCTTGTCGATCGTTCCGCATAGAAGGGTACGAAAGGTAGTAGACTTGAGTGGCTTGCATTGCTAGTACAAATGGCTCGTAGTTGTTATATCGTCGACTTCGATGAACCTCTACCAATTGAAGTGTTGGGTGAGTCCTCACACCATGATTCGGTGTAGGGTCATACCATTCGCACTTAAACAAGACCACACGTTTGAGGCCGGTATACTCAATCTCCACAACCTCTTGCAGATACTCCATAATAGTTATGGGAAACATCAGCGTAGTTTGAACCCTTCACCAAAACACCGCCGCTTTCTGCGTCGATCTATTAACGTCATATGTTGCGGAGTGGAACTTATACCCATTAACAAGGTAACCAGGGTAGACAGTACATGATCGACTAGGACCAACAGAAAGATCAACGAGCGTCTCGTCAACTATAGAATTCCGAGCCTATTTGTCAAAATTAGAGATGCAATATGACACATTAGTTATGGGAGAAACATTTGAATCTATAATGTACAAAAGTAATGACCTTACATATGTTTGAAACCAAATGGGGAAGTTGTGCTCTAGACTACTATCAACTTCCGACTCCCCCATTGCTTGAGTGATTTCATCGACGAATATCCTAGAAGAAACGAACGTGTAAGTCGGTTGTCTTACTAAAATATGAACAATGAATGTACCGCATTATTGAAAGAAAGTGATGGACATACTGAACGTAAGGAGCGATCTCTGGACAATTGAGCAGTATGTACGAATGAGCGGCATTATACTCCTGCTCTGTTAAGTACCGCTCCTTCGACTTGCCCATGGGTCGACCAGGATAAGTGAAAATTGAGAAATTGCCAACGAAGTTCGGTGTGGGCCCGAGACCGCCATCGTCGTTACGTGGCACTTTGTCATGCAACGTAAAGACGTGATCTTCGAAGTAGTAAGAAGAAAAGGATGTGACATCTTCGACCAAATAAGCATTACACATGGAGCCCTCAACCTTCGCTTTGTTTCGCACATTGTTCTTCAAATGTTTAAGGTACCTATATGAATGTTATAGGAAATGTTGATATAAAACCTATTGAATGGGAAAATAATATCAAGGGCTCAAGATAGTACCTCTCAAATGGATACATCCATCGAAATTGAACGGACCGACCGACGGGCCTCGTAGGCCAAGTGGATTGGTAGGTGTTCCATAGAGTCAAATAAGCTTGGAGGGAAAATTTTTTCCAACTTGCAAATGATTTTTGGTATTTCGAGACTCTAAGACCTCCATATCTTGATACCGACACATTTCGCAGATTAGGGACCTAAGAAAAGGCTTAATTCGCTAATTGCAACCCAAACCGAGTTTGGGAGAAGTTCTCTGAATGCAATTGGTATCAACCGTTGCATGAATATATGACAATCATGGCTCTTCATGCCGAACATTCGCATTTCTTTGGATCTACACATCGACCAAGATTCGATGCGTAACCATCGAGAAAACGCAACTTTTCAACCCACTCGCACAATTTTTGTCTTCTTGATGTATCAAGAGCATAGCACCCAAGGACGTAAGTATTTGTCGCCGAATCAATGTGTAGAGAAGGTCGGTGACAATATTCACGAATATCTTGCCTCGATTTTGCATTGTCCTTACTCTTGCCCGGTACACACATAATAGTGTTGAATATGTTGTCAAAAACATTTTTTTCGATGTGCATGACATCTAAGTTGTGGCGGATCAAGTTTGTCTTCCAATACGGCAAGTCCCGTAATATGCTTTTCTTCCTCCATCCCGAATTCTTAGCTATCCGCCCATTCACGATTCGGCGCCGATTTCTGTCACCTTCATCAAGCCAAACGATTCAATTTCGCCAAAATTTCTTCACCAGATCCGCAAAGCGGGCGGATCATCATTTATGACCATTTTGCCTCTAATGAAATTTTTTTGTCTTTCCTTAATGGTGATGACTTCTCCAAGAAACGACGATGACAAATCGAACCACGATGTCTTACCACCATTTCGCAATTGAAATGCATTTATATCCTCCATACAATATGGACAAGCGTACTTACCGTGTGTGCTCCAACCGGACAACATGCTATATGCGGGAAATCACTAACAAATCCATAAAAGGGCAACTCGCATGAGAAAATTTGTCTTGGTGGAAACGTCGTATGTAACCACCCCATTGTTCCATAAATCTTGCAACTCTTTCACAAGCGGTGAAGGAACACGTCGATTTTCTTGCTTTGGGCTGGTCGGTCCAGGAACGATAACCGTTAAGAACATAAACTCAGATTTCATGAACATCGACGGTGGAAGGTTGTAAGGAGTCAAAATCACGGGCCACGAAGAGTACGATTTCCCGGAAAGCCCAAATACTTGAAAACCATCAGTGCACAATCCTAAACGAACATTCCGAACCTCGGCGGCAAAGTCTCTATTGACGTCATTAAAATGTCTCCAAGCAATCGAATCAGAACAGTGTCGCATAACATCTTCAGGCGATGAATGATCTCCATGCCATCGCATATGTTTTGCGGTTGACTCAGACGCATACAATCGTTGCAACCGAGGGCCCAAAGGGAAGTAGTACATTCTTTTGCAAGGGCGGTTTTTGTGTTCCGACCACGACCTCGTCGATGTGCAACATATCGTGATTTCCCACAAAATTTACATGACGTCAACTCGAGTCCACTCTCCAATAAATCATACATTGGTCCTCACAACAATCTATTTTCTCAACAGTAGACCTAGACCTCGCATTAGTCTTTTAGTGGCATAAAAATTCTCAACCATTGAGTTGTCATTTGGCAAACAATCCTTCATGAGTTTAATGATTTCATTATACCCTCGTTCAGATATATGATGTTCAGACTTGATCGCAAGTAATCTTGCCATTGCGGACAACGTTGTCATGGTTTCGCAACCAGGCCACAATTGTTCCCTACTTGCATCAATCATGTCATATAGTTGGCGTGCTTGGGGGTTTGGTGATTCTTCCACGGCATTCCAATTGAAACTTGGACCTGCCACGTTGTGTAGCATCTCGCGGTAAGGTGTCGGATCGTATCCTCCCACATCAGCATCATCAATATGGCTATCCATTTCGTGAAAATTTTGCGGGCCTTCATCTCCGTTCTCACCATGTTCGTACCAACTGTGATATCCCGGGACAAATCCATACCTACATATGTGGTGCTCAACCGTTTCGACGTCCAGGTACGACACAAGTCGACATTTCTTAAAATTGCACGGACATCTAATCTTCCTTTCACTTTGGTATGTAGGACAATGTTGTTTTGCAAATGATATGAATTCTTTAACCTTCGCCGCGAATTCAATTCGAACGTAACCGTTGTCGAGCCGGTTGTACATCCGATCTCACGCTTGTAGACGACATTCCTAGTCGAACGTAACCCTTGTCGAGTCGGTTGTCTATTCAAGTAATGAAATAATAATGATTAAGATGATAAGAAATCTCACTAATTGGAGAATATTGTAAATCGGAATAGCGATCTAGACCATCTAGAAGAAATTGATAGCTAAGTGAAAGAACGAGGTTCGCACATTAAACTCATGAATAGAGAATAAATTGACAAAGTTAGGAAGTCATTAATTTTCTAGCTAGTCAGCGTTACACGATGTCTCAGGTTTCATTTATGATCGTATTGTAATGTAATGTCTCTTTTCATATGATGGTAGATGTAATTTGGAGGGGGTAAAGAGAAATCTCGAGATTTGTTGTCACAAATCTCGAGATTTGATGAACAGTATAACAAAATAAAGTTTCGGCGGGAATGGTGGCCCCATTTTTCGAGAGACGAATTTAATTCCGTCTCTAATTCCGTCTCGATCCGTCTCAAATCCGTCTCTGAATATTTCCGTCTCAATTCCGTCGCTAACTTTTAAATGTAGAAACGAAAATTCCGTTTCTAATTCCGTTTCTGATTTAGAAACGGAACTTATTTCCGTCTCTAATTCCGTTTCTAATTTGCTGTTTATTTGTAGTGGATATAAGAGGCATACAAATACCACATAGCATTAACGCGTCTACTACTTGTTCACTCATACCTCCTTAAGGTTATAGGTTCCATTCTCTAGAAATTTAATGCCAAATAACAACATTAACTAAAAGAGTAATCCTAGTGTTTCTAATCCTAACTAGTAGTAGAAATTAAGTAATTATAGGTACTATTCAATCGTAACCAACAACACCTAACTAATCAATCATCCATAGCAAGCGCATGAATATGAAATTACTAACAACTATAACATCAAACGACAAAGTAATTACCTCAGTACATGATTCTAATGTATTATAATGTTGATCACGACATGCTTTACCGATAAAATAAACATGGAATAACAACCAAATACGGATGACATGCTTTACCGATAAAATAAACATGGAATAACAACCAAATACGGAATCAATATAAATCTTGAATTGCTCAATTAAAAGGTTGAAATGAAATATTACATATTAATAAACCTAAAAATAGAACAAGCATAACCACAAAACACTATGCATGTAAGAGAAGAGCAGAACAAAAACTTCTAAACCAAACAAAAGACACAACATTAACTTAATAGATCAAGTGAAGAACACCAACTAATGCACATGAAAGCCAATCCGGGAGAAAATGTGAGCAGATACAATGTGAAGAGAATTCGGGTGTTAAAAAAAATTTTTTGTTACCTTGACGAGCGGAGAGCGGAGCGGTAAGCACAGAGCGACCAGAGAGCAGAGAGCAATGAAAGAGACGGAGATTCAAGATCGAAAATCAAAAAGAATCAGAACGATGTGCACTCATTCACTGCACAATCAACCACGTAACAAATCATATCACTCAAGAACAGTTAAAATAAAACCTCAAAAAGTAATAACAATTAAAAGAACTGAACTCTTTAAATATGTCACCTGATCAAGAGTTTGTTCCTTCACAGTTCATAAACAATAAGGTAGTACTATAACACCGCCAATTGCCAAGACGAATTTAAAATAATAAAAAGGATTCCATGACCAGAATAGCTAAGACCTATCAAGAAAATAAATTTTTTTTTAATCCATTTAGTAGACTAGTATAGCTGAGCCGCTAAGAAAACCTAGTATACACAATGGTCAGCCACATTATGTTCATTTCCTATGTTTGAACATCAAGGCATATATATGACTGCCTTGCCTAGCAGATATAGCTTCAGTTCAAGTGAAAATCTATATTTCATTCATGAGCATAATATTTGCAATGCTAACAAGTATTACGACTTTAATATTTCGGATGCCGCAGAGATAAGGTACGTAGGAACACCGGACACCCCGAATATTTATTGATAGATGGAAATTTATGAAGTCTGCATGCTTAATTTAAATTGGAAAATCTTTCAAGATAAAAAGGTTCTTGCCTTCAACTCCGATCTTTACTAGAAGATCGAACTATCAAATGAACCATAGCGGAAACTTAAATAATTCTCATGTCACCCTTGGTTTTCCATAAATTTTTTAAAATAGATAAACAAGGGGACTAGAATGCCAACTCGACAGACGCAAAAGTTGAGCGAAAACATTGTAGCGATTCAAGACTTCCTCAAAACCGTCACAAGGTGAATGATCTCTATGAAAGTTTGAAGAGCTCTTGATCATGAGTGTTGGCGCATTATAAAGAACAATAAAAAACAAATAGATTATATCGAGAATGTAGTAAGACTCCAAAACTACAAATGCCAATAGAACCGAATCGAGACCGAGAGAGAGCTAGAGTTGAGGGCCGATGACGAGATCGGCGCGACGAGACGGAGAGACCGAGAGACGGCGAGACCAGAGAGACAGCGAGAGAGACCAGTAGCACGACCAGGACGAGAGACGGAGACCAGCGCGACGAGACGGACAGACCAGACAACGAGAGAGACCAACTAGCACGACCGGACGGAGAGACGAGACGATCGAACGGGATGGACATTTGGGGACGAGACGATCGAATGATTTTGGACGAGACGGAGAGACAGATTTAGGTTTTGGGGTTTTTTCGTGAGAATGATTTAGGGATTTACGGTGTTTTGTTGGGAAGGGGGGGTGGGGTGCGGGAAAGAGGAGGGGGTGCAATGATCCAAGAAAATACAAATCTCGAGGAATGATGAACGGTCATAAGAAATGAAGAATTTGGCGGGAATGGTGGCGCCAAATTTCAGAGACGGAATTTAATTCCGTCTCTGATCCGTCTCAAATCCGTCTCTGATTTTTTCCGTGTCAATTCCGTCGCTAACTGTTAAATTTAGAAACGGAACTTATTCCGTTTCTAATTCCGTTTCTGATTTATAAACGGAACTTATTTCCGTTTCTAATTCCGTTTCTGATTTGTTGTTTTTTTGTAGTGAAAGTCCCTGGTAACACTTGGGCTAGAGTCCCTTGTGCTATATGATTATTGAGTCGGAGTGACACGTTTCTGTGCCGACCGAACCTAAATCACCACTACTTAGCCTAGTGTCAGTATCACTTGTTTAACTCTTGGTATTTACTCGCATATGATTTATTTTCCAGTTTTCCCATTTATATGCTCTTAGATACCATTTGAATGTTTGGAAATGCAAATTAAACTTATCATTGGGGATTACTGTTTTATTCATGTACTCACCGTCCTTTTTATGACGGTAGGTGCAGAGCTGTCTACCAGCAGGCCGGGTACGGAGAAGATCGACAATTATCCTTGAGCCTGCGGCGTGCCACTGCATCGATTGTAGGTCTTCTTTTGGTATTTTGATTGTATATGTTATATATGTCTTTCAGATACTATTTGGGGTTGTATATTGGGTTGAGTGTTAGTTCCCACTTGACTTACACTATTTCACTGTTTCACTGCATTTTGAGGACTTTATATATGTGATGTCATTTCCTGATTTTTCACACTTAGAATTTTATAAATGGCTTCCACATAAGTTACTAATTGCTTTTGCATAATCAATACGACTTCCACTAATTAATTAATTAATTTAATAAAAAGTTTTAATTAACTCTAAATTTTATAAACTGGTAGGAATAGTGTATTATTTATCCTGAATACGAGAAAAGAGACGTTTAGGTTGTAAATGCTAACTAATACGTAGTTCAGTCCTACATGGATAAGATTATGACTTAATTACAGGATTAGGCTAGGCGGTGCCCTAGATTATGAGAGGGGTCGTCACACGTACCAAGGCCAATGAGTTGCCTTAGTTGGAACTGTTGAGGACTCGGTAACCCTCGGACAATATTTGCACTAGTAGATTTTATTAAAGTGAATAATCCAGATTTAGTTTTTCTTATGGAGACTTTGTATATTGATTCAAAAATAGTTGAAATAAAAAAATAAAATAAAGTTTGACAATTATTTTGTGGTGGACAAAATTGGTAAAGGATGATGTATTGTTGTTTTATGAAAAAAAAAAAAAAAAAAAAAAAAAAAAAAAAAAAAAACATTTGCATGGTTGTGGGTTTCTTAAACAATCATATTAACCTCGTGATTAGGGAACATAGGCTTGAGTGGATATTAACAGGGTATTACGGGTTTCCTGAAAGTGGAAGGAGACGTGGTGCATGGAAATTTATTCGTGCATTGTCGCAGTCCTCAAGATTACCGTGGTGCATGATAGGAGACTATAATGACTTGCTTTCAAAAGAAGATAAAAGAGGCTGTCCAACAAGAGATGAAGGATGGCTTCAAGGATTCCACGAGGCTATTGCGGACTGTGGGCGCAATGATGTTCCTTTAATTGACCATCAATTTACTTGCGAAATAAGGAGAGGCACTGCGAATTTCATAGACGAGCGCCTTGATCGTGCAATGGTCACAGATTCATGGTTGAACTTATACCCAAATGTTAGGCTTTTTAACTTAACCACCCCTACTTCAAATCATAGTCCGATTCTGTTGAAATTTGAAGCTACAACGAGAAGACACAACTACCACCGCTTCAAATCTGAAAATACATGGTTGAAAGAGGAAGGCTTCAAGGAGATGGTAGGAGATTCATGAAGCCGGAATCAAGTCTCGAATGTGGTCGATTGCATAGGCAATTGTACTACAGCGCTACAGGCATGAGGCACCAATAAAACTGGCAGTTTTTCTGCTTGAATTAAGAGCAAGAAGAGTGAGATCGACAATCTTCAAAAAATTGCCGACAATCGAAATGGTGCAAGAATGAAGGAAGCAAAGGTTGAGCGTGGTGCTTTGCTTGAGCATGAAGAAACATATTGGACATCGTTCAAGAATGTCGTGGTTACAAGAAGGAGACTTGAACACCAACAGGGGTGTATTCGATTGAGATTTTAATAGACTTTTGATTACTTTTATTGACTAAAAAAGTTTAGGGGTATTCAATTAAAACTTTTAGAGAGTCTCTAAAAGTAAGTGTATTTAATGTGAACTTTTAGTTACTTTTAAAAAGTCTCTAAAAGTTTTGGGGTATTCAATTAAAACTTTTGTAAACTCTCTAATTGTAAGGGGTATTCAATTTTTTTAGAAATTTTGTAGATTTGTAGGTTTGGATGACTTTTCAAGACTTTTCACCAAACCCTATATATGGTGAAATTTTTCTCATCTCTTCAGCCTCCACGAGAAACTTTTGGGGTCTTCTTTCTTCTTCGTCGCCTCTCTCTCTCTCATCGCGAAATCTGTCTCGCTCTCTTTCTCTCTCTCTCTCTCGCTCTCTCTCTCTCTCGGTCGTCTGATCTCTCATCGTCTGCTCTCGGTCGTCTCATCGTTTGCTCCGTGACCTCCAAGCTGGGCTCCTCCATCGTTTGCTTCGACGCTGCCTCGCTTCTCCATCGCTGCCTCGCTTCTCCATCGTTTGCTTCGACGCTATCCGAGGTAACGTCCTAGACCAACGTCTCTCTATCTCTCTCTCCCTCTATCTCGCTTCTCCATCGTTTGCTTCTCCATTGTTTGCTGCCCCTGCAAATTTTTGTTTTGGCTGAGTTTTCAATTTCGGGTGATCAAGAACCCAAAATTTTTTTTATTTTGCTGAATCAAACACCCATCAATATTGGTCATAACATCTTCAAACGAACGACAGGGTGATCAAAGAACCCAAAATTCTTGATTTTGCTGAATCAAACACTGATCAAACACCGATCAAACACCCATCAATGTGGGTATAAAATTTTACTTTTCCTAACACCTCCTAACACCTCGCATGTGATTGAGGGTTGGATATGAAACGAAACAGATTGCCAGGGTCTAATCATTTTTTTTCTTTATAGATTACACTTCCTTTTGGCACCTTGCTAGCACAATTATCATGATTGTCTACTAAAAGTTCTCTTGTATCTTCTCCATGTTTTTACCCTTTATTTCTTTCTTTGACCTTGACCATCTGTTTGCAGTTCTCGTGTTATATTTTACATATGCGATTATCACTAGTAGCTTTTTTCATTTTATTTGCTTCCATTCCATTGCTTACCACTTGGTATTTTGCATTTTATTTCAATTCTGATTCCTTTTTAGCATCATATGTGTTTGCTAATAATGTAGTGGTGTTTTTGAGGGGGTATAGCTAATAAGAGCGTTGCTAGTATTGTTGGAAGAAATTGTTCTTCTTGTTAGATTAATCGAATTGAATTCACCATTATCCGTTTTGTGCATGACATGTTTGGATTAGATCGAGTGCATTGGAAGAGTTTAATCCATGTAGCCGACCCTTACTAGTTTCAGATTGAGGCTTTGTTGTTGTCTTTTTTCGTGCATGATATGTTTTTTTATCTTCTGAAGCTATTAAGATTTATCTCAAGTTTTCAGTAGAGAGTCCTTGGTCAACCCCATTGTGCCTTGGCTGGACAATCTGTTCTCGTCCAAAAAAATTCTAATTTTATTTAGTAAGCTTTACCCCCTAACAAGATTTATTAGGTTATGACAATTTTTATATATATATGATTATAGTGCGATGGGAGACTCACCCAAGTAAAAAAGGAAAAGGTGTGAAAACCCAAAAAAAAAAAATGAGAAAATTGTTGGTGATAAAATATACTACATGGACAACCATTGAAAAAAAAATACTTCCCTGTTCTTAATGCAACACTTGGAGAAGTAAGTTCTAATTATTGCTAGAGTTGTTATAATATAATAGAATTAATTTTTGTTCTTGTTGATGATGATGATGATGATGATGATGATGATCATGGTCATTAATTCTTGCTCTTTATTTTTAGGATTGTATTGGAGCTATCGATGGTACCCATATTCCAAAGAATGATTGTTGGAAATGATAGTAGCAACTATCACAATCGTCATGGCTTCACTTCCCAAAATGTCTTGGCTGCATGTAACTTTGATTTGGAGTACATATATGTTCTTAGTAGATGGGAAGGATCGGCACATGACTCAAGAATATTGACTGATGCTTTATCTAAGAGAAATTGACTTAAAGTACCACAAGGTATGATCTAATTAATGTCAAAATTACTTGTTTTTATATTATGTTATTTAAGTACCACAAGGTATGATCTAATTAATGCAAATTACTTGTTTTTATATTATTGTATTTAATTTATTTATTTTTAGTATGTTTTTAGGTAAATATTTTTTGGTGGACTATGGTTTTCGAATCGGCGTCGCTTTTAGCTCATTTTCGAGGTGTTCGTCATCATCTTTCCGATTTTACCGGCAAGGGCGACATCCCGAAAATGCTAATGAATTATTCAATCTTCGACATGCATCTTTGAGGAATGTGGTTGAAAGGTTGTTTGGCATATTCAAATCACGATTCACAATTTTTAAAACAGCTCCTCCATTTCCATTTAAAATTCAAGCAGAGTTGGTGTTGGCTTGTGCAGGATTACATAACTATCTTCGCAATGAGTGTCGTTCCGATGAATTTCCAATTGAATTAGATACTGAAGATGCATTATCCTCAGATAGTGAAGAAGATGATGATTTTGAAATACTTTCTGAAACTCAAGAACAACAAAGGGAGAATGCCAACCAATGGAGGAATTTTATAGCTACTGAAATGTGGAGTGATGTTGATGTAGTAAATAATAATAATAATAATATGCATTAGATCTATGTTCTTTCTTTCGTACTTTATTTGTTATTTGTACAATAAATATTTTTAATAACCTTAGTAGTTTATTTTTTCAATTAAAAAGTAACCGAAGCTTTAAAAAATGTACAAGAAGTCCATCAAAGTCAATCGACCCTTTTTTTTGTTTTTTGGCTGGGGTTGAGCTTAAACTCTTCCCTCCCCCATAGCCGAATACAACCAATACAAACCTCCCCCCCTAGTAAAGTCATATTCTTCCTCTCTCTCTGGTTCGACTGTCTCGGTCTCTTCTATTTTTCTTCTTTCTTGATTACTTCTTTCCTTCCTCCCTTTCCCTCAATCACACAAACACCCACACATACACAGTCCCTAAAATCAAAATTAACAATCCCGTCTTCTTCTTTTCTTTTTTATCCATTATAGGGGCGAAATTGAGAGAGAACGAGAGAAGGGATTGAGAGAGAGAGATTCAGCAAGACAGTGAGGATAGACGAAGGAAGAATGAAGCAAATGTTGAAGATGGTGAAAAGTGGGGCACATACCCCTGTTCGATTTCGAGATTTATGGATGTTTATCAAAAGTCATCCAAATAAAAGTTTACCAAAGTCTATCAAAGTCCTTACAAAAGTCCATCAAAGTTACTAAAAGTCATTAAAAATAAAGTCTATCAAAGTCTATCAAAGTTTTAAAAGTCTACAAAAATCTACAAGTCTCTTAAAAGTCTATAAAAGCCATCCGCTTATAAAAGTCTCTAAAAGTCTATTAAAATCTCAATTGAATACACCCCCCCAAATATTTTCATGCATCGGCAACGCAACGACAAAGACTAAACACTATTTCTTTTCTTTGTAATGATGCAGAGAATCAAGTGGAGGACCAGGAAACAATAAAGCTTATAGTAGTTGATATTTTCACAATTTATTCACTTCATCAGTGACAGATAAAGAACCGGTCCCATCAGCAGTTCAGGCCAAAGTTTCAGAAGAAATGAATGTTTTCCTATCAAGGAGGCGTTGTTCCAAATGAATCCCTACAAAGCACCGGGTCTGGATGATTTCAACCCGGCTTTCTTTCAAAGAAGTTGGGACGTAGTAGGAGAATACATCTTTATGCAATGTCGAAGTTGGATGGAAAACTTGAGCATACACAAAGGAGTGAGTGATACGACCATTGTTTTGTTTCCCAAATGTGAGAACCCATCTAACATGAAAAGTTTCATCCAATCTCATTGTGCAATTTTATTTACAAATTAATGGCAAAACTAATGGCGAATAGATTGAAGGATTACTTGCAGCATATAATTTCAAATCATTAATCCATTTTTGTGCCAAACAAGTTAATTATTGATAATGTCTTTATAGATTTTGAGTTGTTACATGGGATGAAATGCAACAAGAGGGGAAGTAAGGTAATGTCACACTGAAGATTGATATAAGTAAAGCTTACGACAAAGTGGAATGATTTTTTCTTCATAACATTTTGTTGAAGCTAGGTTTTGCAAAAAACTAGGTGGAGTTGGTAATGTTAATGGTATCTACAGTTGAGTTTCAGGTTAATTTTAATGGAGAATTAATAGGTCCAATACGCCAACGAGAGGTCTGTTGGGACATGTGCCCTAGGTCAATCTTATGAATATTGTTTCTAATATTATTTTGGTTAATAAAATGAAGGATCGCATTTGATGTTTAATATTATAACTGGTTTACATGTTTACATTATAATAAGATCTATGGATGTTTACTGAAATACCCTAAATATCTCTAGCCGGTTATTATATTGGGAACTATAATGAATTAAAACTAGTGTGAGTCTTAATTGATGGTCATATGATGATCATACGTATAAGGATATGAATCAAGATCATGAGTGCATGTTATGGAACATGGTATAGGACCGACCCGCTATGAGAACACCTTATGGATTATATCATAGGTGTTACTCATGATAGGTATATCATTTAATCATCAGACTTGAGATTACCAGAGACTTCAACATTACAATCATAGTGATTTGACACAATCAAATGGTGTCTTTAATCGTATGATTATAGAGAGGGATATTAGGGGATCTCTCGATATGTGATTGGTTATCATGTGAATAATGTATGAAATTGATATAGACTTTGTCCCTTTCGTATAGAGAGAGATATCAGGGGATCCCTCGATATGATAAAGTGATAATAGCCAAGTCCATGTGAATTGATATATATGATCAATGTCACTTGGATGTTTTTAGTCTGCAAGATATCGAGATTAGTACGATTAAATATCAAAGGTGACTTTTTTGTGCCTTATGCTTGATCAAAGGATATTGTACGACAAATTGATATGGCATATAGTATTGATTAAGTTGTATAGATTTTGATCTTCGTGGAACATGAGTAGTCATAATGTCTTGCTAAAGACCATTTATGACTTGCATTCCAAAATAGGTCTTGGTTCACTGCCAACGTTGCATGAACCCATTGAGTCACACATAAAGAATGATTTTTTCGATTTTAAATGACTCGAAACATTGAGTTTTATATGATAAAATTTGTAACATAAAATTACATATGTTGTGACATATTAATACCTCATTCAGTATGGTTATAATGATAATTTACTTAACCAACTTTATACAATGGTTGTATAAGTAGGCATGTTAAGTGAATTAACATTACACATAAAATTAGGGTTGAAATCTAATTTTTGTTTTTGAGAAAAGGAGTTAGGTTTTCGGCCGTTCTTAAGTTTAAAGAAGAAAATAAAATTGTTTTCATGTTATTTCTCGGGCTAGCACTCGAATCTCGGGCATCATTTGTGTAGGGGTTTTCTAATAGAGGATGTTCGTCTCTAGCAGCGTCTTATAGATCGATCAGGTAATAGATGGAAACTTGCAATTAAGGTACGATTTAGTTTCAATTAATCGATTTAATGGAATTAGGATTTGATCTTGTAGGGGTTTTCGAAATAAAAATTAAAAATTCTCACTACATTTCGAACCCAAAACTCAACAGGTTCTACACCAGGGATGCCCTTTTCACTGTACTTATTCTTTCTATGTTCTGAAGGTTTATCGGCAATATGAAATTGGGCTGAAAGAGAAAGTAAGTTGCATGGTTGTAAGTTAGAAAGAATATCACCATCGATCACTCACTTGTTATTCGCATATGATAGTTTTTTTTCTTCAATGTAAATCCGGGTGAGGCTACCATGATGAAACAACTACTAGACAGTTATGAGAAAGCTTCAGGTCAGTTAGTTAATATGCAAAAGTCGGCTATGTTCTTTCGACAAACGTATCAGATGAGATGGAGTCGAAGATATATAACAACATTAAGGTTTACAATGATTTGTATTACAACAAATATTTGGAGCTAACATCACTCATAGGGAGGAATAAAGTGTGAAGTATTTTTCTACATAAAGGGATAAGAAAGAATGAGGAATATTGTAACAACCCTTTTTAACCAATCCCGATTAACTGATAAATTACGAGTTAATATCATAAGCTCAGATCCACGTAAACGTCGTGGAAAAGTCTATGACACGCCTAATCGGGGAAATATGTTATTTTTGTATGGCGAGTGTTTAACTATTTTATTATTATTTAATAGTTCGCGCCGCGTTAATAAAGAATTTCGCTTAGTTGCGTTGTGCGCGCGTAGTGACGAGAGTATGCAACGCTGCAGAGTGCGCATAACGCGGGTGTACGGGGTAGTATGGGGTTGAGTTGTCACATCACGTCATATATCGCATCACACATCAAATCAACCCATCACTCATCATTACCCCATCTTTTTCTAAAAAAAAAATTCTTTAAAAAGAAAAAACGAAGAAAGATGAGAGAGAGTGAGAGAGAAGAAAGAAAGAGAGTGAAAGAGAGAGTGACAACAAGAGAGAAAGAGAGAGGAAGGAGCGGCTCCGGCGAGGGCGAGCAGGAGGCGGCCGGACGACGTCCCAACAGCGGAGGTCATAGCAAGCGCGGAGCGCACTGACGCGACGCAGGGCGACACGACGATTTCAGCGGGATCGGCAGCGACGCGGTATGCGGCGGCCAACAGCGGCGCGTGGCGGTAGAGACGATCGGTAGCGCGGCGCAGACTGCGACTGCGAAGCGCGACGACACGAACGGGCACGGCGGCGGCGGCGAATTAAACTCGCGACGACGGTAGCCAGCCCGGTGGCGAACTATAGCTGCACGGACCTGCAGTGGTGCGAACGACACACTCCAGCGGCGGCGGAGTTGGCCGGCAGCGACGGCGATCAGCAGGGCAGCGACGACTCCAGCGGCAGCGGTCGGTAGCGAAGACGGTCGACAGTGGCGGCACGGCAGCAATGACGACGACGGTGATGCGACGACGGCAACGGCTTCGGCGCGACAGCAGCGTTGGCTCGGCAGCGGCAAAGGCGCGGTGAATGGCGCAGTGGCGCGTTGTCGGACCAATCGAACCTTTACAAGGGGTGCGATTCGACGAAGTTCGACGAGGAGATGCAGGTGGGGTTTGTTTCACCTAATTTAGTTGTGATTGGAATGATTTAGGCAACATAGCCCTAAATAATAAAAATTGTATAAATGGACACCAGGGACTTAGGCTACCGTAGTCGGGTGTCAGACGCATATCTCAAGGCGAAAGTGGGACGTCTCGGAGAGATATTTGTGATTATTTGAGGTAAATAGACCCACGAGAAAATCAGCTTAGAATTTACTTATTTTCATTGTAAATTATTTGTGAAACATTACTTTTCGCCAGTTCAGTTTTCAGGTTTATTCTATTCCCACGTGTGTCTGTGTATGGTCGAAGGGACGCTGTGACCCTGTGACGTCCCCAACTACAAATAAGGGCACCGCCCGGCCTAATCCCTTAATTAAGCCCTAATCTCCCCTATAGGACCTAACAAGGAATTAGTCAGCCTTATTTAAACACCTACACACTTACCATTTATGATACAACCTACAGTTAACTTACTTGTTCTAGTGACTAACCTATGGTTGTCTATGAATCAGAGTTACTTAAATTTTTTTTTTCTAACAAATTATTCAGCGGAAGTCTTATTTAGTTACTAATGGAAATGAAATCCTAAGGCCTAACCTATTGTGGAAAAACCAGGAAATAGTGATCACATGCATATATAAACAAAAATGGTGATATATATAACATGTGTTCAGTTCTATAGTCCTATCACTCAACCCAAAAGGCAAATGAGCATGTACATAACAAAAAGTTATACAAAAGCATACAAAATGTACAAAAGTAGGTCGTAGCAGTCCTCCGCGGGCTCAGAGGTAGTCACCAATCTTCTCTTTGCCTGGTTTGCTACTCGGTTGATCTGCACCACCGTCACAAACTAGACGGTGAGTGCATGAATATATTTAAGTAATACTGAGAGACATCGATCCACATACCGGAATAAGCAACAAGTATCAAATTGCATAATTTAAATAGAAACTTATGCTGAAAGGGATATCATGCAAAAAGATACTTGAGTTAATCACATATGAAACTGACTTCAGGTTAAGTAGTAATGGATTAGGGTCGGTCGGCCGCGATCTTCATCACATCAGCCTGTCCACTACAATCTGAGCTCTGCTCCATAACATTCATTACAAATTGAGCTCTAATGTCAAAAGGTCGTACGTACGATACGCTTTTTCTATTCCAAGTGAATTCGTTGTCACCGGAATGTATACTTGCTAACATACCCGAGTTTTAAAACTCGTCATGTTCAACCAAGTTATTCTTGCGCCAACAAACCCCGAGGTTCGGTTACCCCGTTCGAGGCACGTTACCTCGTGTGTCATGCAAGGTAGTGGAGAAATCCCCTAACATCCCGACAAGTCTAGTGACCCTCGTATGAAAGCGGAATTTCGATCATCGAATGACCCTAACCACAAGAACCACTTTCATATTCAAAAATGACGCAATATTGGAATCCAAGAGATGTAATAGCATATCACTGCACAAAGGATTTGAGTCAAAGTATACAAACTATCCTAATAGCATGCCATATCACTGACTCACACACGACAATCAATATGACAAAGTATAGGAATTAGAATCAATGATATACAAAACAGAGTATGCTATGAACATCATAAAATGAGCAACTGAACAAGTCATAGCATATGGATTTCAAAGGTAATTCAGTTCGAATAACTGAAAATAAATAAATAAATGGAATGAAATGTAAATAAATGTCTCAAATCAGTTTACTTACATACACACAACAATTCCTAAGCTATTCGGCTCCCGTCGCGTCAATGTACGCACCCAAACCTCGTAATAGCTCCTCTAGGATCATAACAATTGAAAATGTATCAATTTAAGTTCCAATTTAATGATTTAACATCTCTAAATTGGTCGACATCGGTCAAAATTGAGTTCGAGACCAATTTGCCGATTTCACGTTTTTCGAGGTAAAACCCCGGTATAACGCCTCGACCGACTCCCAAATTTTTCACTTTTTATAGGAATATTAAAGTTTTATTGATTTGGGTCACAAATATATTTTTTCCTATTTTTTGTAATTTTCCTGAATTTTTACATATTTTTAACTATTTTTAGGAATTTATTATATATTAAAAACTGTTTAAATTAATTAAATAATTAAATATATATATATATATATATATATATATATATATTATATTAGGGTGGATCCGGGTCAACCCGACCCGGTCCAACCCGATCCGGGTCGGTCCGACCCGGTCCTCCCGTGGTCGGGGTCGGTCCGGCCCGACCCATATGGGTTCGGGTCGACTCGACCCGACTCCCTCTTCTTCCTCACCAGAGCATTCGTGCTCTGGTTTCTCCTTTTTTTTGTCTTTGAGGCGTTGGGACTTTGGCGTCCATCCCCAAACCATCAGAAGTTGATGGCATGGGAGACCCCCTGCCATCTTCTACCTCACGCCTTTCGGCCATGGAGGCCGAGCCTTCCATGACCGAACATGGCGGCCAACAACGACAACCCAAACAACAACAACAACAGCAACGACAGTAGCAACAACAACGCGAGATCAACTCACCTTCGACTGTCGATCTTTTTCTCTCTCCCGATCTCTCTCTCTCACCGCCAATCTCTTCTTCCTCGGTTTCTCTCGTTCACTGTTTTTCTCTCTTTTGTTTCAAGAACAGATAAGGTGTTAAGTATTTGATGTCCTCGAGATTCGTGCAACACGAATCTCAAGGCATAACCCAAAAATATCTCATTTGTCCCCCACCGCCTTACTGTTTGGCCCTATTTTAGAAATTTTTATTATTTATTATTTTATTTTCTTTTTCTTTTTCATTTAACCAACTTTTTATATTCTAGCCACTTAGTAAACAAACCATTAAATTACTTTTAATGTAAATTAATTAATCTTACCCCACGAGCTGCTACCTCGAGTCCACGTCGGCACGCAACACAAGGCGCATCCCCCCGCTCGTCTCGGTACCTACGTACCCATAAATGATTTAGTAGTCTACACATATACAATACACTAAGCAAACAACACAACAAATATAACATTTACCTCGGCCACCCTGCCTCGGTAGTGACACGTATCGCACCGCGGGTCCAACGTCACGGGTCATTGTGTCCTAATTAACGAATTAAACGTGTATTAATTATTGGGCCGTGACAATACTTCCCAACTAATAGAAAGTTCGTCCTCGAACTTAAACTAAACGAATTTTAAAATATACCTGACTCGAAAAGGTAAGGAAATCTGTCGCGCATATAGGTTTCCCGTTCCCAAGTGAGTTCCGAATCTCCATGAAACTGCCACTTCACTAACACCTTCGGGATAGACTTGTTTCTCGACTGTTGTACCTTTCGGTCAAGAATTTGAACGGGTTGCTCTTCATATGAGATATATTCACTCAAATCTATCTGACTCAAATCCATTGTCAGTCTATCGCCTGCCTTTAACTTAGCTAGTCGAAGCATTGAAATATGAAATACCGGATGAATACCCGACATTTGTGGAGGCAACTCTAACTCATAAGCAACCTTTCCAACTCGTTTCTTGATTTTGAAAGGTCCGATGAATCTCGGTGCTAATTTGCCTTTCAAACCAAATCGATGATGACCCTTACGAGGAGAAACCTTTAGATACACTAAAACTCCCTCATCGTACGTGAGATCGCTGCGATACATGTCTGCATACTTCTTTTGCCTCTCCTGGGCTCCCTTAAGCTTCTGGCGAATCTGTCTTACCTTTTCTATGTGATCGACAACAATTTCAGGCCCTAACAAATTTCGGTCTTCTGGCTCAGCCCAACAAGATGGTGAGCGACACGGTCTGCCGTATAACGCCTCAAATGGCGCCATTTCAATACTCGCCTGATAACTGTTGTTGTATGCAAATTCACACAAAGGTAAATACTCTTCCCACGATCCGCCAAACTCAAGTACACAAGCCCTGAGCATATCTTCGAAAGTTTGAATCAATCTCTCAGTCTGTCCATCAATCTGAGGGTGAAAGGCTGTGCTAAACTGTAAACGTGTACCATATTGCTCCTGCATACTCCGCCACATCCTGGACGTATACATAGCATCTCTGTCTGACGTAATAGTCGAAGGTACTCCATGCAGCCTGATAATCTCTCTCTCGAACAATACACTCAGCTGGTCAAATGTGTAATGAGTTGCAACTGGTACGAAATGGGCGATTTCGTCAATCTGTCCACAATCACCCAGATGGAATCATGTCTATGAACCGTCCTCGGCAGTCCTCGAACGAAATCCATAGCTATGTCTTCCCACTTCCATTGTGGAATGGGAAGTGGTTGTAGTAATCCTCCAGGTCTACGATGCTCTGCCTTCACCTCGTTGCGAGATCCCACGAGCCTCCGATATACTCTGATATGTCTGCTTTCATCCCAGGCCACCAAAAATGTCTTTTCATATCATGATACATTTTGGTCCTTCATGGATGAACAGTGAACCGAGAACGATGTGAATCCTAAAGAATCTCATCTCTCAGCTCTGCCACTGACCGGTATCCACAATTTGCCTCGAAATCTGAGACACTGATCTGCCGTCTCCGCCGAGTCAGTACATTCGAAACTCTGCGCTAACTCACTGAATCTCGGATACAGTATATCAGCTTTCTGATCCTCTGACACTCTCTGAGTCGACACTGTCTGAAGTCTCACTTGAGCACAAATCAGTACCTCCGTGTCATTAGCAATATCTGACTGACTCAGCCTCGCCGCCGCCTCGAGTAAACCATACTCGTGCATCATATGACATCGAATAGTTTCAGCATTTCCAGTCGGAATTCTACTCAGCGCATCAGCAACGACATTTGCTTTTCCTGGATGATATTCCAGAGAAAAGTCATAGTCTTTCAAAAACTCTAACCATCTGCGCTGTCTCATATTCAACTCTTTCTGTGTGAAGAGATATTTCAAACTCTTATGGTTAGTATAGAGTGTGAACTTCTCTCCATATAGATGATGTCTCCATATCTTCAGAGCGAACACTACCGCCGCCAACTCTAAGTCATGAGTTGGGTAATTCTTCTCATGTATCTTCAATTGTCTTGATGCATAGGCCACCATACCTTTATCTTGCATCAACACACAACCTAACCCCATACGAGAAGCATCTGTGTACACCATGAAACCCTTTCCAGCCTCTGGCAATATCAACACTGGTGCGGTAGTCAACAAGTTCTTCGATTTAGCAAATGACTCCTCCCATTCCTCTGACCACCGAAACTTCACGTCTTTCTGAGTCAACTTGGTCATTGGTGAAGCAATCTTCGAAAAATCCTTCACGAACCTTCGGTAATAGCCTGTTAACCCCAGAAAACTCCGAATCTCCGTTACTGACGTCGGCCCTGGCCAATCCAAAATCGCCTGAATCTTTGCTGGATCTACAACAATCCCTGCTGCTTCAACTACATGACCCAAAAATTTAACCTCATACAACCAAAATTCACACTTACTGAATTTGGCATATAGTCTGTTCTCCCTCAAAGTCTGCAACGTCGCCCTGATGTGCTGCTTGTGATCTTCTTGAGTCTTCGAATACACCAATATGTCATCGATAAATACGATCACAAAACGGTCAAGATATGGTCTCATCACTCGATGCATCAAATCCATAAACATTGCAGGAGCATTAGTCAAACCAAACGGCATGACTGTGAACTGATAGTGTCCATACCTCGTACTATATGTTGTTACGTATCTATCATCCTCCCTAATCCTCAGCTGATGATACCCTGATCGTAGATCTATCTTGGAGAAAAATTGCGCTCCTCTCAGCTGATCGAATAAGTCGTCAATACACGGTAATGGATACTTGTTCTTGACTGTGACCTTATTCAATTGTCTGTAATCAATACACAGTCTCAAAATACCGTCCTTCTTCTTCACAAACAAGACCGGTGCTCCCCATGGTGATATCGAAGGTGTGATGAATCCCTTCTCGCTCAATTCTTGCAACTGTTTCCTCAATTCTTTCAACTCTCGTGGAGCCATGCGATATGGTGGTATAGATATCGATTTCGTCCCTGACACCAACTCAATAATGAAATCAATCTCCCTCGGTGGTGGTAATCCAGGTAAGTCTTCCTGAAACACGTCCGAAAACTCACAAACAACCGGAATCTCTGCAAGTTTCGGTTCATGACTCTCTGCAACGGTATATACAGATACCAAAGTCTCCATCTCCCCACTAGTCGCAAGCCGACCTCGAGTGCTCACGGCTCTCAGTGTACTACCACTATACACGAACACTGGACGCCCTGGAATCTCAAATCTCACTGTTTTCGCAAAACAGTTGATATGAGCATGATATGATGCTAGCCAATCCATCCCTAGCAACGCATCGAATTCCAAAAATTCTAGCAACCTGAAATCTGCAGGTGACTCGACCCTGTCGATCTCTACTGGACATCTCTCCACCAGAGAATTAAGGTACACTCTATCTCCAGCTGCCGTACTCAAAATCAAATGGACTTCGACACTAATTGGTTTCAACCCTAACATGCCGACCATGCGACCAGAAATGAAAGAAACTGTAGAACCCGAATCTAATAAAACATAAGCTCGATAACCACAAATAGAAACCATACCCTCAATAAGTTTCCGCGTAGCGTCTGTGTCAGGCTGTGCAATCGTATGGACGACCTCTCGACGTTGTGGCGGAATCAATGTCGCTGGTTGCGGACAATCTCGACTGATGTGTCCCTCCTGACCACATCGATAGCAAGTGACTGCTCTCGACTGAACGTGTGTCCGATCCTGCGCCTGTGGAGATGCCTGTCTCTGCCCTGGTCTGGAACTATCTCGTCCTCGTCCTCGTCCTCTACCTCTGCCTCTACCACCATGCTGCTGACGTGAGGCTGGTGGTGCTGGTAAAGCGGGTAAAGAAGACGTAGTAGGAGCTGGCAATGCAGGTCTGACTGGTGGTGGTACAGGAGGTCGACCCACAATAGTCTGCAAAGGTGTAGGAGGTGCTACATAAGGCACAATCGCCCCTTGAACACCCCTATCCCATCTCCTCGGTCCTTTGCCTCTCTATCTCCTCCGCCTATACTCTGCCATCTGATCAGGAGTCATCGCAGGTACTAAGGGTGTCCCGTCAGCCATGCGGCTCATATAATAAGTCTCGTGAGCCAATGCCCGCTCGAAAATTTCTCCCAATGTCTTGGCACCCGAACTGGCCAAGTAGAAACCAATATCCGGCCTCAGTCCATTGCCAAAATAATATACCTCATCGGCATCCTCCTTCACAAGATCTCCGGCAAACTGCTTCAAATAGCCGTATCTGTCTCAGTATCTCATAACTGTGTCGTCGGCTCCCTGTCTTATGTTCATGAACTCCTTCCTCAACCGCTTCATCACCGCGGGTGGGAAGTATTGCTGATAGAACTTAGTCTTGAACGCATCCCAAGACTTAAACTCTCCCTCAGCAGCTATCGTCGCATGCCACCACACATCGGCATCTCGCTGCAAGGTGTACGACGAAATCTCCGCTCTAAGTCTATCATCAATCTGCAAGACTCTATGTAACTTCTCCTGCGACAAGACCCACTTCTCAACCTTCTCAAACTCCCTCTGACCGTCAAAATATACAAGTTTCAGTCTGATGAAATCTTTCACCAGCTGAACTACCGCTGTCGAACCAGCTGATGGGGGTGTGGAAAATGGTATCGGCACTGTCTCCGCTGCTGGAGTTGCTATCATCGGTGTCGCAGGTACGGTCGGTACTACGATCGGTACAGTAGTCGTAAGAACTGCCGTCTGAGCTGGAGGTGCTGGTAGGGCAAGGTGAGAAGTCACCAGTGCAATGAAATCCGCCTGCTGCTGACCCTGAGCAGCTACTCGATCGGAAAGCCTCTGAAAATCCTCTGCTGATGGTATCGAAGGCTGGCTACCACTCGCACCGACATCATCTCTATCACGTGAATCCGCCATCTCCGACTACAAATGGAGAACGTACGCGAATCAGCTACTACGTGGATAATGCAAATATACACATAACAAAATTAACGTGTATATAATAAATATATCAAATCCCCAACTCACTTTCACTCACTTCCCAACTAATAGTTTCTAGGCGAGGATCATCTGGTTTTCCACATCTAACTAAAGTTTTCTAACTTCTACAATTTTTTTTACATCTTTTAGTTGTTTCTAGCTGAACAATGTAGGTCGTTCACTACATATTGTAGCTGTGGTATCATATTGTAGAAACTTCATATTCTACAATCTTAAAGTCATGCTTTCTAAAATCCACGACATTAATACTAGCTGTATTGGTCTCATATAACCTGAGACTATATAAGTATGCCAAACTTTATAAACCTGGCTCTGATACCAACTGTGACGTCCCCAACTACAAATAAGGGCACCGCCCGGCCTAATCCCTTAATTAAGCCCTAATCACCCCTATAGGACCTAACAAGGAATTAGTCAGCCTTATTTAAACACCTACACACTTACCATTTATGATACCACCTACAGTTAACTTACTTGTTCTAGTGACTAACCTATGGTTGTCTATGAATCAAAGTTACTTAAAAAATTTTTTTTCTAACAAATTATTCAGCGGAAGTCTTGTTTAGTTACTAATGGAAATGAAATCCTAAAGCCTAACCTATTGTGGAAAAACCAGGAAATAGTGATCACATGCATATATAAACAAAAATGGTGATATATATAACATGTGTCCAGTTCTATAGTCCTATCACTCAACCCAAAAGGCAAATGAGCATGTACATAACAAAAAGTTATACAAAAGCATACAAAACGTACAAAAGTAGGTCGTAGCAGTCCTCCGCGGGCTCAGAGGTAGTCACCAATCTTCTCTTTGCCTGGTTTGCTACTCGGTTGATCTGCACCACCGTCACAAACTAGACGGTGAGTGCATGAATATATTTAAGTAATTCTGAGAGACATCGATCCACATTCCCGAATAAGCAACAAGTATCAAATTGCATAATTTAAATAGAAACTTATGCTGAAAGGGATATCATGCAAAAAGATACTTGAGTTAATCACATATGAAACTGACTTCGGGTTAAGTAGTAATGGATTAGGGTCGGTCGGCCGCGATCTTCATCACATCAGCCTGTCCACTACAATCTGAGCTCTGCTCCATAGCATTCATTACAAATTGAGCTATAATGTCAAAAGGTCGTACGTACGATACGTCTTTTCTATTCCAAGTGAATTCGTTGTCACCGGAATGTATACTTGCTAACATACCCGAGTTTTAAAACTCGTCATGTTCAACCAAGTTATTCTTGCGCCAACAAACCCCGAGGTTCGGTTACCCCGTTCGAGGCACGTTACCTCGTGTGTCATGCAAGGTAGTGGAGAAATCCCCTAACATCCCGACAAGTCTAGTGACCCTCGTATGAAAGCGGAATTTCGATCATCGAATGACCCTAACCACAATAACCACTTTCATATTCAAAAATGACGCAATATTGGAATCCAAGAGATGTAATAGCATATCACTGCACAAAGGATTTGAGTCGAAGTATACAAACTATCCTAATAGCATGCCATATCACTGACTCACACACGACAATCAATATGACAAAGTATAGGAATTAGAATCAATGATATACAAAACAAAGTATGCTATGAACATCATAAAATGAGCAACTGAACAAGTCATAGCATATGGATTTCAAAGGTAATTCAGTTCGAATAACTGAAAATAAATAAATAAATGGAATGAAATGTAAATAAATGTCTCAAATCAGTTTACTTACATACACACAAAGAATTCCTAAGCTATTCGAACTCCGTCGCGTCAATGTACGCACCCAAACCTCGTAATAGCTCCTCTAGGATCCTAACAATTGAAAATGTATCAATTTAAGTTCCAATTTAATGATTTAACATCTCTAAATTGGTCGACATCGGTCAAAATTGAGTTCGAGACCAATTTGCCGATTTCACGTTTTTCGAGGTAAAACCCCGGTATAATGCCTCGACCGACTCCCGGATTTTTCACTTTTTATAGGAATATTAAAGTTTTATTGATTTGGGTCACAAATATATTTTTTCCTATTTTTTGTAATTTTTCTGAATTTTTACATATTTTTAACTATTTTTAGGAATTTATTATATATTAAAAATTGTTTAAATTAATTAAAGAATTAAATATATATTATATATATTAGGGTGGATCCGGGTCAACCCGACCCGGTCCAACCCGATCCGGGTCGGTCTGACCCGGTCCTCCGCGGGTCAGGGTCGGTCCGACCCGACCCATATGGGTTCGGGTCGACTCGACCCGAGTCCCTCTTCTTCCTCACCAGAGCATTCGTGCTCTGGTTTCTCCTTTTTTTTGTCTTTGAGGCGTTGGGACTTTGGCGTCCATCCCCAAACCATCAGAAGTTGATGGCATGGGAGACCCCTTGCCATCTTCTTCCTCACGCCTTTCGCCATGGAGGCCGAGCCTTCCGTGGCCGAACATGGCGGCCAACAACAACAACCCAAACAACAACAACAACAGCAACGACAGTAGCAACAACAACGCGAGATCAACTCACCTTCGACTGTCGATCTCTTTCTCTCTCCCGATCTCTCTCTCTCACCGCCAATCTCTTCTTCCTCGGTTTCTCTCGTTCACTGTTTTTCTCTCTTTTGTTTCAAGAACAGATAAGGTGTTAAGTATTTGATGTCCTCGAGATTCGTGCAACACGAATCTCGAGGCACAACCCAAAAATATCTCATTTGTCCCCCACCGCCTTACCGTTTGGCCCTATTTTAGAAATTTTTATTATTTATTATTTTATTTTATTTTTCTTTTTCATTTAACCAACTTTTTATATTTACATATATATATATATATATAATTTATTCTAGCCACTTAGTAAACAAACCATTAAATTACTTTTAATGTAAATTAATTAATCTTACCCCACGAGCTGCTACTTCGAGTCCACGTCGACACGCAACACGAGGCGCATCTCCGCTCGTCTCGATACCTACGTACCCGTAAATGATTTAGTAGTCTACACATATACAATACACTAGGCAAACAACACAACAAATATAACATTTACCTCGTCCACCGTGCCTCGGTAGTGACACGTATCGCACTGCGGGTCCCACGTCACGGGTCATCGTGTCCTAATTAACGAATTAAACGTGTATTAATTATTGGGCCGTGACAGACCCCTTTCCGGCTCTCTCGTTGATGACGATCTGATTGTTGCTACGGTGTTGGTCATACCCTAGATTACGCGTGAGATTTTCTCTCAGCGAGTCGATGATCTCGAGAGCTAGTTGACGTGAGGCCCACCTCCGTCACGGGTTTCCTCTCTTTCGAGGCGTTGGGCGGAAGTCTACCTTCCGACCAACAAGGTTCCTCATTTCGACCGTGAAGAGGGGATGTGGATTTCCTCATCCCCAGGGCCTTCTCGATTTAGTGTTTTTGTCCCAGGGTTCGACAACTATACACCACACTCGTGTTCTACATTCTTTATTATCTCACGACTTGTATTCATGCTTTACATTCCTGTTCATGTACTTTATATGCATGAATTGTAGCCGTTCTACATTCTTGATTATCTCCGATTTGGAGCGCCTCCACTAGCTTACTCGTACGTGATTGTATTTATGTATACATATTTTTGGGATTATTTTGGTAGACGTTTCACCTGATACATGTATATTGACATCTATTATACATTTTTGTCGCCTTAACTGATATACATGGTATCTTTTTGCTGGGTTTCCACCCAATAGGTTGTTAATTAATGCATAATTTGTTTAAATTAATTATATGCATGTTATTAAGACTCCCGCTACTAAAACAACTTAAATAAATCAAAACGAATGAATTAAGTTATAAAACTTTACGACTTAGTATATTTTGCTAAAATAATCATTTTAATATCAAAATTTACTAAGTTGGAGTATTAGATGGTAAGTTCGCGGGTCATCACAGACATGTGTGCATGTGACGTGGCATGACTTGGTGGCGTGTCCGACGACGTGGCGGTGCCCGGTTTGTTGGGTTTTGGGGTTCATACGCAGCGGAGATTACAAAACAATTTTGACAAAAACCCCAACATGATCCGAATCTAATTCCATTAAAAACGTTTAAACCATGAAAACTTAATCATACCTCAGTCACAATATACCTTTATGAAGGTTAATCGATCTCTAAGGCGCTGCCAACGACGAACGCCCTCTACCAGTAGTCTACACACGAACGACGGCCGAGATTCAAAGTGCTAACTTCGAGAGAATACCAAACCTTTTTGTTGCTCTCCGAAACGATCCATAGCATACAAAAAAACCCTAAATCGTTTCTAAAACGAAAATAGAGTTTTGGCCTTTAATCTTTCGTACGTGTTTTCTAACTTAAAACGTCTATTTATACAACTCTCGTATATAAGCGGTAAAGTAAATTACACATATACCCTACTTAAAGAAGTATAAGTGTAATACACCACACGAACGTTTCTGTCATGAATTTTATCATATAAAATCCATTTTTCTGAACCATCTTAAAATCTCGTAAAATCATTCTTAGCGTGTGACCCAATAGGCTCATACAACGTTGACAGTGTACCAAAACACATTTTGGTATACAAGTCATAAGCGGCCTCTAGCAAGACATTATAACTACCCAAGTTGTACGAATATCAAATCGATACAACCTAATCTATAGTGTATATAACATCCTTTTGCACACAATATCCTTTTGATCAAACGTAAGACATGGAATTGTCATCCAACATGTTCAATCGTACTAGTCTCGATCTCTAGGTAGACTGAAAACGTCCAAGTGACATTGATCAATATCAATTCACTTTGACTAGGCCTTTTAATAATCTAACACATTGAGAGATCCACTGGATATCTCTCTTTATATGAGAGGGACAAATTCTATCTTGATTACACACCTTCATCACATTACTCACACAGTAACCAATCACAACCTTTATAATCGTCCGGTTAAAGACAACGTTTGATTGTGTCAAATCACTGTATTCTTAATGTTGAAGTCTTTGGTAATCTCAAGTCAGAGGACTGAAAAAATACACATATCATGAGAAACAACTATGATTTAATCTATGTGATGTCCTCATAGCGGGTCGATCCAGAACTTTGTTCCCTAACAAGTACTCGTGATCTTGATTCGTATGCCTATACGTATAATCATCATATGGTCATCAATCAAGACTCACACTAGTCTTGATTCATTATAGTTCTCAGTATAATGATCGACTATGGACATTTAGGATATTTCTGTAAATACCCATTGATCTTATTATAATGTAAACATGCAAATTAATTATAATAAACATCAAATGAAATCCTCTATTTTATTAACTAAAAGTATTAATAAAGACAGTTAATGGATTGACCTGGGGCACATGCCTCAACATCTCCCACTTGCACCAGGGTCAATCATACATGCATCTAAAGCCTAATGATCTAACATGACCATCATGTTTTGCTTATGGAAGAGCTTTTGTCAATGGATCCGCAACGTTGTCTTCAGTAGGTACTCTGCGAATCTTCACATCTCCTCTCTCAATAATTTCTCTGATGAGATGAAAACGCCTGAGTATATGTTTGGATCTATGGTGTGATCTAGGTTATTTGGCCTGTGCTATTGCCCCGTTATTGTCACAATACAAACAAACAGGGTTAGCAATACTTGGAACCACTCCTAGTTCAGAAATGAACTTTTTTATCCAAACCGACTCCTTTTCTTTGCATCGGACGCTGCAATATACTCAAACTTCATTGTAGAATCTGCCACGATCTCTTGCTTCGAACTTTTCCAGCTTATCGCACCCCCATTTCAAAGTAAACACATATCCAGATTGCGATCTAAAATCATCTATATCAGTTTGAAAACTTACATCTGTGTAACCATTTACAACTAAATCATTTTCGAAACCTCCATAGACCTAGAACATTTCCTTAGTCATTTTTAAGTATTTAAGGATGTTCTTTACAGCTATCCAATGACTCTCACCATGATCTGACTGATATCTGCTTGTAGTGCTCAAAGCATATGATACATCAGGTCGAGTGCATAGCATGACATACATGATAGATCCAATAGCTGATGCATATGGAATCTTATTCATACGGTCTCGCTCATCATTTGTCTTAGGAAATTGATTCTTGCAGAGACTTATGCCATGAGACATTGGCAACAATCCTCTTTTAGAGTCTTGCAAACTGAACCTATTCAACATCTTGTCTATGTAAGCACTCTGACTTAGACCGATTGGCCTCTTAGATCTATCCCTATAGATTCTTATCGCTAGGATATAGGCTGCATCTTCTAAGTCTTTCATTGAGAAACACTTCCCTAACCAAGACTTGACATTCTGCAATGTTGGGATGTCATTTCCAATGAGTAATATATCATCAACATACAGTACCAGAAAAACAACTACACTCTCACTAACCTTCTTGTATACACAAGGCTCATCTTCGTTCTTAATAAAACCAAAATCCTTGATTGCTTCATCAAAACGAAGATTCCAACTCCGAGAAGCTTGCTTTAATCGATAAATGGATCTTTGAAGCTTGCAATGATGTACAAAACCTTCAGGTTGTGTCATATACACGTCCTCAAGCAGTTTTCCGTTAAGAAATGTTGTTTTTACATCCATTTGCGATATCTCATAGTCATAATATGCAGCAATGGCAATAAATTTTTTTATGGATTTAAGCATGGCTACTGGCAAAAAAGTTTCATCATAATCAACACCTTGAGTCTGCCTGAAACCTTTTGCGACAAGTCTTGCTTTAAAAGTATGCACTTTGCCATCCATGTCAGTTTTCTTCTCGAAAACCCATTTACATCTAATGGCCTTACCACCTTCAGGTAAATCAGCCAAGTTTCAAACTTGGTTATCATACGTGGATTGCATCTCAAAGTTCATGACACTTAGCCATTTATCTGAGTCTGGTCTAGACATAGCCTCCTGATAAGTGGTGGGCTCATTTTGATCCATGAGCAACACATCACGACTATCAGTAATGAGAAACCTGAATCTCTTTGGCTCATGTCTTACCCTACCAGATTTATGTGAGCCTTGTGTCACTTGCGGAGGTTCAACTGGTTCATAACGTTGTTAAACTTCTAGTAGCGGTTCAGTGTTTATCTGTGATTCTTGAACTTCTTCAAGATTTATTTCTCTCCCACTAGTATCTTTTGAAATAAACTATTTTTCCATGAAGGCACCATACCGAGCAACAAGCACTTTGTTCTCAGCTGGATTATAAAAGTAATATCCTTTTGTTTCCGTAGGATACCCCACAAATAAACACTTGTCAGATTTAGATGCTAGTTTTTCTAAGACTTGTCGCTTTACGTAAGCCTCACAACCCTAAATCTTAAGGAATGATAAACTAGGTATCTTCCCATACCATATCTCATATGGTGTTTTATCAACCGCTTTAGAAGGAACTCGATTTAGAGTGAAAGCTGCAGTTTGTAATGCATAACCCCAAAAGGATAATGGAAGATCTGCATGACTCATCATAGATCGAACCGTATCTAATAAGGTTCGATTTCTCCTTTCAGAAACTACATTCCATTATGGAGTTGCTGGTGGAGTCAATTAGGAGACAATCCCACAATTTCTAAGATGATCATCAAATTCTTGGCTCAAATATTCACCACCCCGATCTAACCGAAGTGTTCTGATAGTTTTACCAAGTTGATTTTGCGCTTCATTCTAAAACGTTCGAAACATCTCAAATGATTCAGCTTTATGTTTCATAAGATATACATAACCATATTTGCTGCAATCATCAATAAATATAATGAAGTACCGATAATCTCCTCTAGCCATTGTGTTTATTGAACCGCATACATCGATATGTATTAGACCCAATAAATCACTTGCCCTTTCACTGTGTCCAGTAAAGGGACTTTTAGTCATCTTGCCTCGTAAACAAGATACGCACATTTCATATGTTTCTAAATCAAATGAATCTAGAAGTCCATCTTTATGGAGCTTCGTTATGCGTTTCTCATTTATGTGCCCGATACGACAATGTCAAAGATAAGTTTGATTCAAATCATTTGACTTAAATCTCTTTGTATTTATGTTAAAGACTGGAGTATCAGTGGACATTTTCATGCTTAGAATATAAAGACCATCACACAAATCAACATTTGCATAAAATATTCCTTTACGAGAAATGGAACATTTATTATTCGCAATAATAAAATCAAAACCATCCATATCCAAACATGATAAAGAAATGATGTTTCTGCTCAAGGTAGGCACAAAATAACAATTATTTAAAGTTAAAATAAGTCAATTAGGTAAGACTAAGTCATATGATCCAACAGCCAGGGCAGCAACATTTGCAACATTCCCTACGTGGAGGATGACCTCTCCTTTCTTCAACTTTTTACTTCTAGTGAGTCCCTGCACATTTATACAAATGTGAGATCCACATCCAGTATCTAATACCTAGGAATCACTAGTAGATAAATTAATCTCAATAACATAAATCCTTGTAGTGGCAGTCGCACTACCATTTTTCTTCTTTAGATCTTCCAAATAGAGTTTGCAATTTCTGAACCAATGTCCAGGTGCATGAAAGAAATGACAATGTCCTTCCTTTTCTTTTGGGTCTTTTAAAGTAGGAACAGGACGGGGATTGACTTGTTCCACTGGCTTTGCGACAGGTGCAGCAGCAGCCTTGGCAACTTTAGCCTTGCCTTTACCTTTCATCTTCATTCCCTTTCCCTTTTGGACCATCAACACATTACTAGAGGGTTTCTTGATATTTTGTTCAGCAGTTTTTAACATCAAATGCAACTCTGAATATAATTTCTCCATATTATTCATATTGTAGTTCATCACAAATTGTGAGTAACTCACCGGTAATGAATTCAGGATCAAATCCGTAGCCAACTCTTGGCTTATGGGAAATCCGAGTCTATCAAGCTGGTCAACATAGCCCTTCATCTTCAGAACATGAGGACTAACTGACGCACCCTCAGTCATCTTGCAAGAATGTAGGTTCTTGACTGTCTCGAACCTTTCTTGCTTAGCTTGCTATTGGAACATTTCCTTCAGCGTTACGACCATGTCGTAGGCTTCCATTAGTTCCATGTCCTTCTGAAGTTCAGGAACCTTAGTTGCCAGCATAATACATGCAACATCAGTAGAATCGTTGACTTGCTTATTATGCATATCCTTCACAGCTTTCGTAGCATTGGCTGGTGGGTCCTCAGGGATTGGAGCATCCAGGACATACATCTTGCGTTCATGCTTAAGAACGATTCTCAAGTTTCTGAACCAGTCAAGAAAGTTAGTCCCATATAGCTTATCATTCTCAAGGATGGATCGCAGTGACAAGGGATTATTGTTACTTGAAGAGGCCATTGATCTACAATAAAGATTATGCAAAGTTTATTTTAGTATTAGAGGAGTAGACTCCCACTAAATTAACAACCCTCCTAAAACACACTGTTTATTTAGGGGACTAAAATCCATATTTCACCTAATTCTATGACAGCTATGGCATGAAACACAGAACTAGATTATTTAGGTAGGTAACGGTTACCAATTACATCTTATGTAATTTTAGATACTTATATGAGATACGGAACATCTTATGTCTTATCATGTTTTTATCTCATCATGTGCGTAAAGCTCAAAACTATTTTGATAGCTTTATTAAGTCGGACCATTTTAAACATTTAGGTAACTCTTATCCAACTTTTCTCACCAAGATAACACAATACACCCAGCTATGGCTGAAACTGTATTAGTGTGATCGAGGTCTTGACAAGTGTTTAAAATGGATGGCATGAGACTTAAAATTTAATAGAGGGACTTTATTCAGTTTTAGTGATTTTATGTAAACAATGAAATATCATATATTTTTATTGATTTGTTAAATCACTAAACAATTTGAAGATTTTTATACTATTCACTAATAAAAGAATTTTCGTGCGCTAGGATTAGTTAGAGCGGTCCCGCTGGCCGGTCAGCGGACGGGGGTACAGGGGGTAGCGCCCCCGTTTTTTTTAAGAAGACGAATTTCAATTCCGAAAATCAAAATTTGCTATAGAAAATCATATTTTTCGCTGATTTTATTATCTTAAATTTACCCCTTAATTTATCCAAAATTAAGTCAATTAAAACATTTTTAATTAACCCGGTCCTACATCTAACTAATTATCTTATCCTAATCTAATTAGGACTTAAGATATTTGAATCCTAGCATATCACCAATAACAAAATTCTCCATATCTATCTCTTATCCAATAGGGATAACGAAACCGATTTTGCAAATATCTATTAATCTAATTTGTTATCTATCTCTTATCAAATAGAAACTTCATAACAAAATATATATAAAGAGATAAATAAACAATTTCGAAGATTAATTATTTGCAATTTCGGTCCTAATCCAAATAATCACAAACATGTAATTGAATTATGAACTACTATCCCGATCAAACCTAATCATATTAGTTTCGAATTAATATTCAGACTTATACAATTTAGGAAACGTAAAACAAAGTAACCTAAATATGCAAACTGAATTACATATATTTCATCCGTGCATCAATACACGAAAAATAAAGATTATACATAATGGTGTCATGAATCACAAAACACGAAACTTAATTCATTAAAATTATTCGAATTAACCTAACATGGTTACTAGGATGTACGAAACTTATTTCAATTAAATCACGAATATATGTATCATATACATAAAACATGATAATAAATCTCACAGAAAACTTATGTATATCACATATACATCAACTATTAACATGCTTTCAATCATATATCATGTATATATCAGAAGAAAACATGCAATGTTTTTAATGGAATCGAACTCGAAGGCTCTGATACCACTGTTGGGTTTTGGGGTTCATACGCAGCGGAGATTACAAAACAATTTTGACAAAAACCCCAACAGGACTCGAATCTAATTCCATTAAAAACGTTTAAACCATGAAAACTTAATCATACCTCAGTCGCAATATACCTTTCTGAAGGTTGATCGATTTCTAAGGCGCTGCCAATGACGAACGCCATCTACCAGTAGTCCACACACGAACGGCGACCGAGATTCGAAGTGCTAGTTTCGAGAGAATACCAAACCTTTTTGTTTCTCTCCAAAACGATTCAGAGCATACCAAAAAACCTTAAGTTGTTTCTAAAACGAAAATAGAGTTTTGGCCTTTAATCTTTCGTACGTGTTTTCTAACTTAAAGCGTATATTTATACGACCCTTGTATATAGATGGTTAAGTAAATTACACATATACCCCTACTTAAAGAAGTATAAGTGTAATACACCACAAGAACGTTTCTATCATGAATTTTATCATATAAAATTTATTTTTCTGAACCATCTTAAAATCTCGCAAAACCATTCTTAGTGTGCGACCCAATAGGCTCATACAACGTTGGCAGTGTACCAAAACACATTTTGGTATACAAGTCATAAGCGGCCTCTAGCAAGACATTATGACTACCCAAGTTGTACGAATATCAAATCAATACAACCTAATCAATAGTGTATATAACATTCTTTTGTCACACAATATCTTTTTGATCAAATATAAGGCACGGAATTTTCATCCAACATGTTCAATCGTACTAGTCTCGATCTCTAGGTAGACTGAAAACATCGAAGTGACATTGATCAATATCAATTCACTTTGACTAGGCCTTTTAACAGTCTAACACATTGAGGGATCCACTAGATATCTCTATTTATATGAGAGGGACAAATTCTATCTTGATTACACAACTTCATCACATTACTCACACGGTAAACAATCACAACCTTTATAATCGTCTGGTTAAAGACAACGTTTGATTGTGTCAAATCACTGTATTCCTAATGTTGAAGTCTCTAGTAATCTCAAGTCAGAGGACTGAAAAAAATATACCTATCATGAAAAACAACTATGACTTAATCCATGTGATGTCCTCATAGCGGGCCGATCCAGTACTTTGTTCCCTAACAAGTACTCGTGATCTTGATTCGTATCTCTACACGTATAATCATCATATGGTCATCAATCAAGACTCACACTAGTCTTAATTCAATATAGTTATCAGTATAATGATCGACTAGGGACATTTAAGATATTTCTGTAAATACCCATGGATCTTATTATAATGTAAACATGCAAATTAATTATAATAAACAACAAATGAAATCCTCTATTTTATTAACTAAAAGTATTCAGAAAGACATTTAATGGATTGATCTAGGGCACATGGCCCAACATGGTTTGCCTTGGAATTTGGGGTCGTCACAGTTGGTATCAGAGCTAAATTCTAGAATACTATGGACAATTTATGGAAGTGTTCAAAGTTGTGATACCAACGTCGCAGTTGGTATGAGAGCTTAGGTTCAGGCGAACCTAGGGGAAAGTTTTGAAAATCTCATGGCTTAAGAGATTGTGATACCAACGTCACAGTTGGTATCAGAGCTTAGGTTCAGGCGAACCCAGGGGAAAGTTTAATACAACCGAATAAAACTTAACAACAAACATTAGATGTGGAAACCCAAAGATCCTAACTTAGAACTTTAGTTGGGAAAAGAACATGGGACGGAAGTGACAAGGCTTATACGTTATATATTTTAATGTGTAATAGTATATATGCGTATATATGCGTATACGAGGCTAATACGGACGTTCGCGATTTGCAAATTCTACATGATTGGACAACCAATTCTTTATACGGACAATGGAGGCCAGTCGAGCGGCTCGACACCAGTCAACTCGGATCAGATATTGTGCGACACAGTCGCACTCCAGAGTTTGCAACTTGAGGAGATTCTTCGGTTGCTTCGAGCGTAGGCAGCGAAAATACCGACCTCTACCACACTCGCCGTCACCACTACTGTAGAGCAGATCGTTGTCGCATCCGACTATTCCGGCGACCTCGCTCACGACCACTACTACCAAGATACTGCCAACAATCACTACACAATTGACTACGCCAACCGTGGCACCGACGCTGATTCCACCCTTGAAGATCACATTCGAGACCTTCTTAACTGCTGAGATGAAGTTGATTAAGGAGTTCGTTCGTGTTTACTACTAGGGGAGATGCTGAAGTATGGTAAATCGCTCACACAGCCGCCCATGGAGAGCCGAGTACTTAGGCAAAGTTTGAGAAATTCTTCTATGATCTGTATATCCCGATCGAGGTTCAGCTGAGACTGAGAGATAAGTTCTTGACGCAGAGGCATGATGGCCGGACGGCGGCGTAAAACATTGAGAGATTCACACACCTGCTTACCTTGCGATGGACGTAGATGGAACCGAGAGACTTCTGGTCCATGATTTTATTCGAGGACTCCGACTAGATATTGAGGGAGCGCAGATTGTACGCCAAGTCCAGTGAGTTCGAGTTTTGGCGCTCGGAGGTGAAACTCTTAGGACACGTGATCAGTGATAGAGATACTTCAGTGGACCCGAGTAAGATTCACACTATCATCGACTGGCCTACACCAGAGTGCATGAAAGACATCAGGAGCTTTTTCGGATTGGCAGGATATCATCGACTTTTTGTACGAGACTTCTCGATGACTAGATTGACCAAGAAGGTTGTGATCTCCCATTGGTCCAATGAATGTGAAGTGGCCTTCACCGTGTAAAAGGAGAAGTTGACTTATGCATCGTTGTTAATGTTGTCCGAGCCGGACAAAGACTTGACTATTCTTACGATGTTTGTGACACCGGATTGAGATGCGTGCTGATGCAAGGAGACAAGTGATAGTTTATTTGTCGCGTCAGTTGGGGACTCATGGGAGGAGTTGTCTAGTGCACGACCTGGAGCTCGCAGTAGCTATGAGTTTGTCAGAGGTCTCAGAGACTGCAGAGGCATACATTTGCAGACAGATGAGAGTATCAACAACATCTACTCCGCTCGTCTTGGAGTGTCAGAGAGCTGATGTGATGTATCAGAGGTTCAAGGACATGACAGAGTCTAGGTTACCTAGATTAGCGCGAGTCCATTGATAAGTGTTTGATACATTCAGGTAGATTGTGGGTTCCGGCAGTGGCAGAGTTATACGATGATATTATTCAGGAGGCTCACAAATCCAGGTACACAGTGCATCCCGATAGGACCAGAATGTACCATGATATGCGACAGTTATTTTGGTGGTCAGGGATAGAGGCAGATGTCAGCCAATATGTGAGAAGTTGTGAGGTGTGTCAACAGGTTAAAACTGAGCACGGGAAGCCTAGAGGACTATTGCAGCCACTGCCTATCCCACAGTGGAAATGGGAACACATCACTACGGACTTCGTCAGTGGGTTGCCGACGACTTTGCTCCAGCACGATGCCATTTGGGTAGTCGTGGATCGATTGACGAAATCAGCGCATTCTATCCTAATCTCCATGAAATATAATTTTTCGCAACTGAGCATGCTCTTCAAGCGGGAAATCATCAAAACCCCATGGAGTGCCAGTATCTATCGAGTCAGATAAAGACAGTCGATTTACTTCGCAACTTTGGCAAGCCATGCAGGAACAGTATGGTACCAAATTGCGGTTCGGCGCGGCTTTTCATCCGCAGACTGACGGGCAGTCTAAGAGACTTATTCAAATCCTTGAGGACATGCTCAGAGCCCATGTGCTACAGTTTGGAGGATCATGGGATGAGCATTGCCACTTTGTGAGTTTGCCTACAACAATAGCTATCAGGCTAGTATTGGGATGCCATCATTCGAGTCGCTATACGGGAGACCATGTAGATCACCAACTTACTGGGCAGAGCCCGAGGACGTAGCTGTCGTTGGGCCAGAGATTGTTGTAGATCACACAGAGAAAATTAAGCTGATTCGTCAAGAGGTTACAGGCTGCTTGGAACAGACAAAAGGAGTACACGAACAAACACCGTGACGTGCTAAGTTATGAAGTGGATGATTTGTTCTACATGAAGGGTTCTCCCTTGAAGGGCATCATTGGAAAGAGGGAGTCTACCGTGTGAGGGCGGTACTCCACTTGTTCCAAGGTAAATATTGAATTAACTTTGAATTTCGGGACGAAATTCCTTTTAGTTAGGAAGATTGTAACGACCCGTTTTAACCAATCCCGATTAACTGATAAATTACGGGTTAATATCATAAGCTCAGATCCACGTGAACGTCGTGGAAAAGTCTATGACACGCCTAATCGGGGAAATATGTTATTTTTGTATGGCGAGTGTTTAACTATTTTATTATTATTTAATAGTTCGCGCCGCGTTAATTAAGAATTTCGCTTAGTCGCATTGCGCGCGTGTAGTGACGAGAGTGTGCGACGTTGCGGAGTGCGCATAACGCGGGTGTACGGGGTAGTATGTGGTTGAGTTGTCACATCACATCACATATCACATCACACATCAAATCAACTCATTACTCATCATTACCCCATCTTTTTCTCCAAAAAAAATTCTTTAAAGAGAAGAAACGAAGAGAGATGAGAGAGAGTGAGAGAGAAGAAAGAATGAGAGTGAAAGAGAGAGTGAGAACAAAAGAGAAAGAGAGAGGAATGAGCGGCTCCGGCGAGGGCGAGCTGGAGGCGGCCGGACGACGTCCCAACAGCGGAGGCCGTAGCAAGCGCGAAGCAGGGCGGCACAACAGTTTCGGCGGGATCGGCGGCGGCGCGGGTACTAGTAGCGGCCAACAGCGGCGTGGCGGTAGAGACGGCAGGTAGTGGCGTTGCATTGCGTGCGAGAGCGCGCAGCGGCATGACAAAGCGCGCGCGGCGGCGGCATTGCGGCTTCGCGGACGGCAGGCAGCCGGCGCGGCGGCGCGACGACAGCGGCACGGACTGCGGTGGCGCGGACGGCGACGCACTCCAGGCTGCGCGGAGGGCGAGCCGGCCAATGGCGGCGGCGATCGCGAAGCGTGACGACTCTAGCGAAGCGGTCGGCAGTGGAGACGGTCGACAGCGGCGGCACGGCAGCAACGACGACGGCAGTGACACGACGACGGCAGCGGCAATGGCGTGGTGAACAACGCGGTGGCGCGTTGTCGGACCGATCGAACCTTTACGAGGGGTGTGATTCGACGAAGTTCAACGACGAGATGGATGTGATGTTTGTTTCAACTAATTTAGTTATTATTGGAATGATTTAGGTAACATAGCCCTAAATGATAAAAATTGTATAAATGGACACCAAAGACTTAAGCTACCGTAGTCGGGTGTCGGACGTGTATCTCGAGGCGAGTGCGGGACGTCTCGGAGAGATTTTTGCGATTATTTGAGGTAAGTAGACCCACGAGAAAATCAGCTTAGAATTTACTTATTTTCATTGTAAATTATTTGTGAAACATTACTTTTCGCCAGTTCAGTTTTCATGTTTATTCTGTTCCCACGTGTGTCTGTCTATGGTCGAAGGGACGGTGTGACCCATTTCCGGCTCTCTAGTTTATGACGATCCGATTGTTGCTACGGTGTTGGTCATACCCTAGACTACACGTGAGATTGTCTCTCAGCGAGTCGATGATCTCGAGAGCGAGTTGACGTGAGGCCCACCTCCTTCACGGGTTTCCTCTCATTCGAGGCGTTGGACGGAAGTCTACCTTCCGACCAACACGGTTCCTCATTTTGACTGTGAAGAGGGGATGTGCATTTCCTCATCCCCAGGGACTTCTCGGTTTAGTGTTTTGTCCCAGGGTTCGACAACTATACACCACAGTCGCGTTCCACATTCTTGATTATCTCACGACTTATATTCATGCTTTACATTCCTGTTCATTTACTTTATATGCATGAATTGTAGCCGTTTCCTTGGACTTCTTGTGAATACTAACTGAATTTCTCTGGGATTTACTCACCTGGAACTTATCATTATTTGTTGGTGGCAAGTCGCAGATCCAACGACGAGCCGGGGGAAGATGGTGACTAGCGACTACCTCTGATTTGGAGCGCCTCCACTAGTTTACTAGTAGGTGATTGTATTTACGTATACATATTTTTTGGATTATTTTGGGAGACGTTTCACCTGATACATGTATATTGACATCTATTATACATTTTCGTCGCCTTAACTGATATACATGGTATCCTTTTGCTGGGTTTCCACCCCATAGGTTTTTAATTAATGCATAACTTGTTTACATTAATTATATGCATGTTATTAAGACTTCGCTACTAAAATAACTTAAATAAATAAAAAACGAATGAATTAAGTTATAAAACTTTATAACTTAGTATATTTTGCTAAAATAATCATTTAAATATCAAAATTTACTAAGTTGGAGTATTAGATGTTAAGTTCGCGGGTCGTCACAGACATATGTGCAGGTGACATGGCATGGCTTGGTGACGTGTCTGGCGACGTGGCGGTTCCCGGTTTGCCTCGGAATTTGGGGTCGTCACAAATATACTATTATCATGGCGCCATAGATTCTTTTCTATTGCAGGGAAATATGTGTTGCTAAAAGCAGTTGCTCAAGCACTTCTGTCTTATTGTATGGGTACTTTTCTTAACCCTTTATCAATTTGTGATGCTATTAAAAAAATGATGAATTCTTTTTGGTGGCGTGCGAAAGTGGGTGAACAGAAAGGAATGAAGTGGATGAAATGGCGAAAACTTTGTGTTAGGAAATAAGAAGGCGGAATGGGGTTTAAAGACCTCCACAATTATAATCTAGCCATGTTAGAAGTAAGGTTGGCGTTTAATACATCACCCAAATGCTTTGGCTTCGAGGATATTCAAAGATAAATATTTCCTAAATATGGACTTTATAAAGGCCAAGTTAGGCCATAATCCAAGTTTCATTTGGAGGGGAATCATGATAGCGGGAACAGTGATCGAAAATGGGTGTAGATGGAAGATAAGCGTTGGGAAAGGGGTGAGAATATGGCATGATGTGTGGTGGAAGGATAATGCAAACCTCGCATTTCCACTTCTCCGATTGAAGGGTTAGAAGATATTAATGTGAATGAGTTATGAATCCTTTTTGTTGAGAATTGGGACTCTAAGATTATTGTGGATCTCTTTAATGCTAGATATCCTAAGGAGATTCAACAGATAATTCTTTGTGAAGGAAGTGAAGATAGACTTATATGGAGATTTACTAAAGATGGGCTATACCAAGTCAAGTTCGGGTACCCCATAGCTTTGAATTGTGAAGATGATGCTTCGCTCAGCCCGATTTCGGGAGAGTGGAGAAAGTTATGGGCCAGAGGATTACCAAGTACAATGACTCATTTCATTTGGCGTATGTTACATAATTGCTTATTCAATTAAGTCTGATTGGTGGAGAGGGGACTTCTAATTTCATATGTGTTGTGTTCGTTGTGAAACCTCATCAGAATCGCTTGCACACTTGTTTCTTTACAACAACAACAACAACATAACCTCAGTCCCAAACACTTGTTTCTTTAATGCCCAAAAAACAAGAAGGTGTTGGCACGATACCAACAGCCTCACCACAAATCGACCATGTTACAGACATGAAAGGCTAGTTCTTTAGTATTGGGCATATAGTAAATAAACAAGATTTACATGAATTTATGGGTTACATGGAGGAATAGAAATAATATCCTTTGGAGAAGCAATAGTAAATCTATGACCACCTAATTCAACAGTTGGGAGTTGGCTGAAACTTGGATTGAAGCATGGCGAAGTAGCATGTTTGGAAATAATCTGCAACAAGTTCCAGACATGTCTAGCAATTGAGTAGCTTCGACTATCGGATGGGTAAGATGTAATACTAATGCGACCATTTTTGAAAGTGAAGGAAGGATTGGGCTAGGCCTTGTAATTTGAGATAATGCGGGACAATTTGTTGGGGGATTGTCTTATTTTTTACCAAGGTATTGCAGTCTAACAGAGGCCGAGACTTTAGCTATAAGGGAGGCAATGAAATGGGTAGATTCTTTGAATTCGCAGAAGGTTGTATTTGAATCGGACTCACTTCAAGCGGTGAATGGAATAACCAAGCCAACAAACGATATAACTACGCTTGGCGACATCAGTGTAGGGAGATTAAGCGAGGACATGTGGAGTTGAAGATCCATTATATTAGGCGACAAGCAAATACGATTGCCCATTATATGGCAAAAAATTCGCGAAGTCATGAAGAAGTAAAATATTGGAGACAAGTTCTAGAGTGTGTGCAAGCTATGTTGTAATATATGTACTCTTGAACTTCTTTCTTCAATAAATTGATGTTATAAAAAAAGTCTATCATCATCGCTTAAATTTAGGGAGTAACTATTAGCACTCTTATACCTTATATCAAGCCCCCATTTAATTTAATGTTATTTACAGCCCTCAATAAGTTAGTTCATGTTTTAAGCACCATCTTAATTGTTAGCGAACTCTCTAATGTACCCCTAACTTATATTTGCCCCTTACTCTCTAAAAAAAACCATCTTTTGATCTTTGTGACCCTCAACTACCAACCCCTTGTTGCACATAATCTTATTTTCTCCATTAAGTCAATTTGTTCCATGTTGCATTCCAAGATTGATTCTTTGATCCTTAAAAACTAAGATTTAACATAAATAAATATTTTAACCATTTAAGAATATGAATCAAATCTCAACCAAATACTATAATAAATATGTTGCATTTGGTGGTGAGTTGTTCAGTGTATGGACAAAGAGATGAGGAGGGGTATAAAGATTAAAAGGTATAAGAGAAATGAGATGAGTTTATGGTTTAACTTGGAGTGTAGTATAAAAAGTGAAATTTAAATAAAGGGAGAAGTTGAGTGTAGTGAGTGAGATAGGAGTTGGAGATGAGTTGTAACGGCTAGGAATTTATTAATAGTAAATCAGTCTCAAATTAGGGTTACTGACCTATGACTTGGTCTGAGAGCAGGTAAACAGTCGAATACTCAGTGTGAAGACCGCGTAGTATAATATTTTTTGAGTGATGGATGCCTAATGTGATGTATTTATGTAGAATTATTTAATCATACCTACTTGTATATATAGTTGTCGAGATGTTCTTGGGGATGCGCCTCGAGATGTGTGCCGTGTGGGATCGGGGTATATAGTGGTGTGGTGAGATGTAATTTAAGTAAGTGTAACTTAAATAATTAGATCAATGTGGCTATAGTTTGATTTACATTAATGAAACCTAAAGTTAGAAAAATAAAATAATAGTCATTTGATGTTCCTCGAGATACGTGTAGAGATACATCAAGAGCAAAATTGAGTATGAATTGGTGTTACTAAGGTTAATGGAAAGTTAGTGGAGTTTAAATCATGATGTGGCCCATTAAGTTAGTCTCGAGATACATGTGCACATTAAGATTAAAGTCTAGGAATAAAACCTATATATATATATATATATATATATATATATATATATATATATATATATAATGGCCCGTTTAATCGATCCCGATTAATTAATTACAAATTAAGAACATAAGCTCAGACCCACGCGGACGTCGCGGAAAAGTCTACGACACGTCTAATGGGTGAAATATGATATTTTTGTGTGACAAGCGTTTAATTATTTTACTATTATTTAATAGTTCACACCGTGTTAATTGAGAATTACGTTGGTCTCGTTATGCGAGTGTAGTGACGAGAGTGTACGACGTCGCGGTGTGCGCGTAACGCGGGTGTACGGGGTAGTATGTGACGTTGGTATCACAATGTCTTCAGCTCAAACTAGGCTCTGATACCAACTGTACCAACTGTGACGGCCCTAAACTCCAAGGCAATCGGGTACCGCCGCGTCGCCAGACACGTCACCAAGCATGCCACATCACCGCATACTTACTTTTAACTGTCTGCGACTTAAACCTTTGCACGTATCTTTTTCGCCTTAAATTAGTATTTATAGATATTTTATGGATATTCACATTAAATTGACTAAGTTTAGTTATTCACGATTTATTAAATTATTAAATATCAAGCGGAAGCCTTTTAAAACATGCAAACACCCTATGAAAGAAAAGTTTACATTTGTATAAATAAGCCTATAGTGTGGAAACCCGACATTAGATACCATGTATATTAATGAGCGATAAAAGTACAAAATGGATAACATATACATGTATCAGGTATACAAGTCCTTCCAAAATTTCATAAAAAAATAGTAAATAGATACATACAACACCTACGCAAAAATGACGAGCTCTCCTAACTCCGATGTAGTCACCTGAGACGCCCTTGCCCGGCTCGTCGCAAGATCTGCGATTTGTCACAAAAAATAATGACAAATCCCAGTGAGTAAATCCCAGAGAAATTTAGCTAATATTCATGAATTCCAATAAAACGGCTACATTCATGCAATTTAAATAAGGGACAAGAAATAAAATAATTCGCATGAAATAAGTTGTTGAGAAAGTCAAATTTGGACACGAGTGTAGTGTGATAGAGAACCCTGGTCGACATCCGGGAATCGTCTTAGCTAAATCGAGAGGAACATTGGACGACCACCTCGCCAAACATCTCACGGTCGAATGAAAGGAACCCATGAATGGTAGAACCCCATCCAAACATCTCTCGAGAGGAACCATTGACAAAGACTTAGGTCTTCGTCAAACATCTCTCAACTTACGGGTTTCGCGAAGAATAATCACCGCGTAGCCCTAACATGGCTAATTACTCGAGTAGCTAGCCTCGAGGTGTGAGTCTGTGCCATGCCCGACCCCGTCGACAAACACACATACACACGAGAGTTGATGAACAGTAAATGAACAACAATGGAAAACACAATGGAATAATGAAATGTAAAATAAATTAAATGCCATAAATTGAATTTTAATTAATTTTTTCGTGGGTTTACTTACCTCAAACACCTTCGAACGTCTCGCACACGCATCGAGATGCGTACCCGACACCGACTATGGTAGCCTAAGTCCCTAGTGTCCAATTATACAATTTTGTCATTTTAGATTTTCATTTAATTGAATTTATAATGTGGGTCCCCAAAATTTGTAAAGTTTTTATTCCACAAATTTGATTCTTGACACGTTTTTCGAATCGTACCGAGGATCGATTGTTCCGGCAACGCGCCACCGCGCCGCTGCCGGCGCCGCCACCGCCTCGCCACCACTTCTTTGTCGCGTCGCGCCGCCGCTGCCGTCTTATGCCGAGCATCGTTGGTGGCGCCGCTGCCACTGCGCCACATACCGTGCCGTGCGTCGTCGGCACTTGCCGCTACTCGTTCGGCGCGTCGCCGCTGTCAAGCCACCTCGCCGTCCACCGTCGTCGGCTTGCTCACCGCGTCGCCGTTGCTAAACCGCCTCATCATCACCGTCCGAGGCCTTCTTTCGCCGCCGCTCCCGGCCACGACGCTAGGCCGACGATCGGACTCGCCGCCACCCCGTCCCGAACAACGCCGCCACCCTCGCCCTCTCCGTCCGCCGCTGGTGCTTCGCCTTCCTCACTGCTGCTGGCGCCGCTGGTGCTCCTCACCGGAGCTCCCTCCACGTCTCTCTCTTTCCCTCTCTTGGTTTTTTTTTTACTCTTTCTTTCTTTCTTCTCTCTCTCCCTTCTCTTTCTCTCCCTTTTTTCCTCTCTCTATTCGTTTTTTTTAAAAGAAAACAATTTTTTTTTTTTGGAGAAAAGACAAAGTGGAATGATGAGGGATGGGTTGGTGATGTGATGTATGACGTGATGGGATGGCTAATGTGACAACTCAATCTCATACTACCCCATACACCCGCGTTACTACACGCGCACAACTTGCCCAAGTGTAATTCTCAATTAATGCGACTCGAACTATTAAATAATAGTAAAATAGTTAAACGCTCGCCACACAAAAATAACATATTTCACCCATTAGGCGTGTCGTAGACTTTTCCGCGACGTCCACGTAGGTTTAAACTTATGTTCTTAATTTGTAATTAGCCAGTTAATCGGGATCGATTAAAACGGGTCGTTACATATAAAGATAAGATGAACATGCAAATGGTTTCATTTTGTAATTTATGAGTGAAGTAAAGCTCTGGAGGAAGAAGATCAACATTTATGAAGGAAATTCTAGTGTGTTTGAGGAGTTGATCAAGTTGGGAATATTCTACAACTAGGTAAGCTAATCCACACATAGTTTTGATAACATTTAAGGTGTTAAATAATTTCTGATTTTTGTGTGATTTTAGAGATTAAATGAAATTATTTTCGAAATTAATTTACATATTTGGATTCCTTTGGAAAAATCATTACATTTGCTATAAAGAAGTTTGGAATTTGGAGTTAAATTGACCAAGTTATGATCAATCAAACTATTAGGTGTGTCCTCGAGTCTTATTAAAAATGCATGCATATTTTGATGGTTTAATGGATATATATGAAGTTTATGATGATGTTGGTTGTTCTTATGATCATGGTGAATGTGTTGGGTCCCTAGATGGAGGGTAACATGGATCTAAACTAATGGAGATGACTGATTGATGAGGAAACTTAGAAATTTCAAGTGCATAATTTTTGGGATTTTTTTGCGTTTAACGCGCTAACAAGTGTGAATAGCACGCTAAGGAAGTCGCTAGCGTGCTAGATAACCTACCTAACGTGCTAGGTGCTCTGACTACACATTAACTACAATTTCTAAAGCTAAACTCAAACACCTTAAATAAGTTTTACACCATAACTGAGAATCTAAACATATTCTAAAACGTGTCAAATGATACCAGGAGCCTAGGAAGAGTTTCGGAGGTTTGGGTACAAGTTTTAAGGTGACGGGAGGCCGTATTAGCCTAAGAACTTGACGTGGTTTATAAATAAATTGATTGAGATATTTATTTACATTTCTCTCCATTATGCTTCATGTTTATAGTCATTTGGATTGATGTGTTATTGTACTCTATATGTCATGACTTTGTTGTAACGACCCAAAATTTACTAATAGTAAATTAGACCCTAATTAAGGCTATTGACCTGAGATGTGGCCCAAGAACGGATACACAGTTTGAATACTAAGTGTGAGGATTGAGTAATATAATATTTTTGAATGATGGATGCCTAGTTTGATGTATATGTGTAGACTACTAAGTCACTCCTACTTGAATATAGTTGTCGAGGCATTAGCGGAGATTCGCTCGAGATGCATGCTAGCATGAGACCAGGGTAGAAAGTGATGCGGTAAGTTCATTTATGTTTAGTATAGCTTAAATAATAATTTTAATATGGCTATGGTTGTTTTATATTAAATGTTCATAAGTTAGCAAGTTAAAATAATAGTCATGTGATATTCCTCGAGATACGTATTAGCACATCTAAAAACCAATTAAGTTTCATATTAGTGTTAGTTGGCATGAGATAATGGAGAGTTAGTGGGAAAAGTGTCAATGTCTATGATATTAGATAATTCTCGAGATACGTGTGCACATAAAGATCAATGGCTATTAATCAACCATATCTATTTCATATATAAAGTTAAGGATCAACAAATGTAAAATAAACCAATTCATTTACAAAACGTAGAAGAGAAGCTAAGCATGTTGGAGAAGAAAAAATCAGAGGAATTGAGGAAGGTTTTGACAACAAAATCCAGGGAGATCAATGAGAGTTGGAGCTCAAATCAAAGAGTCATCAACCCTAGGTACATATCTCTCTATTTAAGTTTGAAACCAGTTTTAGCTTTTTACCATTTTTAGATGGTAGATGATTAAGTCTTTACAATTGTTGATATATTTGGATTCTTCATTTCAAGATAATAAGCTAGCTATTAAGAAGTTCTTAATTTGGTTTTGAAATAAAAAAGATATGTGTTTTTGAAGTTGTAAAACAAAAATAGAAATTCCACTTGTTGTATTATGACCCAACTTATGTAATTTGGTTATAACTTGCTCATTTTCTAGTCCAAATGTTTTCATATCCAAAAGTGTTTTACAAATAGGTGATTGAATGTATTGTGGGATTTTTGAAACTAAATTTTAAAATGTATAACTCCATAATTACTCATCCAAATGAGCTAATCTTTTAGTTTCTTTATATTTGGTATATTAGCTATCTTGAGACCAAAAATCACGAATCTTGAAATTATTGATTGGTAGAAATGAATTTTCTTAATTTGCTAGTTAGATTAGGTTCCGTTTGAGCTGTCTTTGGTGGAATTATGATATCTCTTTCATTTTAAATCAGAATTTCACAAACCAAAACTTTTCGAAAAGCTAAGAAAAAAACCAAAAACTTTGTATGAACGGAAGATTTTGAGATTTGGACAATTTCATGCTTAAAATTGCACTGCAATATAGGACTAAAATCTCATTGCTTTTTAGTCTTAAGGGGTTGTTTTGGGTTAAGGTTCCTAAACCCATTTGACCTAACTTAAACCAAATTTATTTAGATTAGTTTGATATCAGGAACCTAAGGAAGAGTATAAGGAGTTCGGATAAGTGATACAAGGTGTTGGAATACCGGATTAGTTAGAAAATTGGCATGTATGTAAGTAAACTGATTGAGATATTTTCCTTCATTTCATGCCTTGATGTTGTTGTTTATTTATAGTTGTTTATATTGTTGTGCCATGCTTTGTATGCTTATTTAACTGTGTGGTCACTTGATTATATTAGTTTATGTGTTATGCTTGCTAAATTCTTGGTGTTATTATTGGTGTGTTGTTTCTTGTTATTTGTGATTGGTAAATTAGAATATGTGCGTGTAAGTTTATGATGTGGTTTGGGGTGTACGCGGCTCACTGGGTATGGGACTCGGGAATATTGGTATACTAACTAGTTAGTGTAACGTACCTAGTATATGAGGTTGATGAAATGAACAAGTGGCGACCAATTAGCGTAATACTGATGTACTATGCATACTGACCTATTACATGAGGTCGATAAGTCGTGTTTCACAAGTAATAAGGATAATACCTATATGCACAACTAAATAAGCTATTACTTGAAAGGTAATATCTAGGCCAATAAGTGAAATGACTAAGCGGCAACCAATAAGGCCGATGTACTATGTATACTGACCTATTACATGAAGTCGATATGCTGTGTTTCACAACTAATAAAGAGAATGTCTAATATAAGCGACAACCAATAAGGGTGATATCAAAGCACTATATGTATTGCCCTATTACATGAGGTCGATATGTCGTGTTTCACTACTAATAAGGAGAATGCCTTAAATAAGCGGCGACCAATAAGGGTAATAACAAAGTACTATGTGTACGGACCTATTACATGAGGTCGATATGTCTCGTTTCACACCCAATAAGAGAATGCCTATGTGTACAACTAAATAAGTGAATACCCTAGGTCTATGTGATTAATAGGGTATATTTGGGCTAATATGTTAAATATATAATTTAAAATGGTGGTTCATTTGAATAGTCTATTGATGCTACATTGTTTGGTAATGTATTTGTGTATTAATAATTATTATGGCATAATGAATGTATGTATTGTAAGTTGTTATCTTGTTGTGCTTGGAAATGTGGATAAATGTCTCTAAGTTTTACTTTCTACATTACTGTACTCACTGTCCTTTTTATGATTGTGGGTGCATATCTATCGAATAGCAGACCCAGTCAGGAAAAGATTAACGACTACCTCTGAGCCTTTAGAAAATTGTCGTGTCTGATTTTGTAGGTTTTTTATTTTGTTGTATGACTTATATATATATATACTTTTTGAGTTGTATATATTGAGTTAAGCAATATTTTCCCGACCAGACAAATGTAATTACACTATTTATCATCTTTATATTGGTTATATACATGTTATCGTTGTTTCCTGGTTTCCACAATAGTGTTTTTGTTAAGTCTTCCACGATAAATTTAAAATGATAACAACTTATTAATTAACTCCGAAATAAAATGAATTGTAAAATAATTATTTTTGGTGCGAATAACTAGGTAAATAGGGTGAAAATGTTGACTAATACATTGTTAAGTTCTACGTGGATATGATTAGAGCTTAATGGCGGGATTAGGCTGGGTGGTGCCCTAAATTAAGGAGGGGTCCTCACATTTGTTGTATTCTCTCATTTCATGAGTTTGTTATCATGACATTGGTAGATGTTTAATTGGTATTCATTGACTTTTAATCAGGTGCTATGTCATTCTTGGTTATTCAAAATGTTCATAGAAAAGCATGTTATTAGGTGAATGATATGTAGTGTTGCAAATTATATTCATTTGATTTCATTTAAGCTATTCCATTTGGGTTCCCTTATTGTGTTATTTCTTGAGTTGTGAAAGTAGTTATTGTATATAGGACCATTATAGAGATAGACCACGACATATGGAGTCATTAGATTTTTGAGGATGTCAGGACCTTACCATTAGCTTGTGCGGTATACGGGGTATGGGACCCGAGGTTGTCGACAAGTAATTATATATATCTAAAATGGCATTAATTGTAATAATGTGAAGGCATTTAAAAAATGATTACACCCTAAATAATAGAATAGAGTTGATGTGATTTAATTTCATAGTCAATCGGCCCTAGATCATTATTAATTAGGTTAATATCAGTTTCGCATTGTTTAACTAAAGTATCTTATATCATGATTCTTAATTTACCTTTCTTTGCTATTAGTATGCTTTCATATACTTGTCGTATATTTGAAAATATGGATAAATTTCTATCAGTATTATTTTCTACATTACTGTACTCACCGTCCTTTTTATGATGGTAGGTGCAAATACTTCAAGTAGCAAACTAGGGAAGGAGAAGATCGAGGATTAGTATTGAGCTGTCAGATGAGAATTTCTGCTACTTTTGTAGGTGATCATTTTGTATATCTATTACTTATGTCTTTTTGTATAACTTTGGGTTGCATATTGGGTGGAGTGACTAAACTTCCCTATTGTTTCATATGTTACTTTTGGTTGGTATTATATGATCATCTGTTTACCTGGTTTCAATAGTAGGTGTTTTTATAAATGCTTCCGCTAATTTTATTAAGTCTTTCGCTGATAATTAAGGTAATAATAATGATCTCTTAATTAACTCTGATAATATTGAAATAAATAGTAACTTAGTTGATCGTGTGTAACAGGGTGAATGAGATGTATAGGCCGACTAACATGTAGTTAAGTCCTACATAGCACGGGTTAGAGCTTAATGATGATATTAAACTGAGTGGTACCCAATTTGTGGAACCGGGCTGTTACATGAGTTTAAAGTTTCATTAAGAGATGAATATGTAGAGTGAAAAGTAAAGTTCAGGAGGTGGTGTTGAGAGTGGGAAGTAGAAGAGAAAAACAAATGAGTTCATGATTTAGAGTGAGGTTATTTATGTAATTTTGCCTAAAATATTTTAGTTTAAAAATGTATTTAATTAAAGAGCATCACTATGAGCACCTCACCTATTATTAAAGACACACAAATTTTATGGTTATTCTCTCATCTACATTTTACCTTGATGCAAATGACAAAATCACTTTCATATAAACCTTCCACAATTTCACAACACACTTTGAACAAATTTTGGGGCACCCCACCTTCTTTATCTCTTATCTCTAACCTAAGCCTACATGTTTTGTTTGTGGGCATGTATCAATTCTTCGGCTTTCACATCATCCGATAGCGAGGTAACACTCCATTACAACCATATTAAGGTTCGATTCAACTTTTTATTGGAAACATTGACATTGATGATTTAGGTTTTCATTGTAAGATTTGGTAGATTCGGCCATTCGAAGTTGTTTTCAGCGTAAAATGGATCAATATACCACAATGGTGTAAGAGGAGGTACACGAAGAGGTATTTGTTACTATATTTTGTGTTTTTTTTTTTCTTTTTTACATGTGGTTGCACGGTCACGATTGTTTCGGCCACGTAGAACCGAAACTTGGAAACAAGTCTTGGTAAAGTCTTGGTATATCGTGGCCTAGACTAATATTCATGTCTCGGCCATAGGGTTTCGAGATATAATGAAGATTCTCAATTGTATAGTACCAAGATTCTTTAAGTAGTGTCGGTTGGCCTTAACCGACACATTATTAAGTCTCGGACCTGTACTATCGAGATTGTGTATTTTTTGTTTTTTGGTAAATATGTTGTGTCTTGGTGATGAGTCCTTATGGTTCAATGTTTGTGTTGCAAGTAATGCCGATTTCCATGCTATTTCCGGACTACAAGGATGCTTTCACTCTTTGTGGGCCATTACCATCTAGAGAATTGATTATTTCATGGCTTCAAATGATTGGTGGTGCGCATAAGTTTGTGTTAGTAATGAAACACTCTGATGTCAGAAGGATTAAGCGCATGCGAAGGGTCAAACTTGCATGTGAGAGGTCCAGATACATTTAGGGGAATGTCACAAAGACTAGAGAAAGCCAAAGCCGCAAAACTTTTTTTTTGAAATGAAGAACCGAAGAGAGGAGAAAAATATAAGGTCGCAAATTGGTACGAAGAAATATGGGTGTCCTTTATTTATTAAAATCAAGGAAATGGATTCTTTTGGTACGTTAATGTCGTATGTGGGAGGCACAATCATGACCCCACTAACAACTTGGACAACCACTCATTTGCAGGAAAATTCGGTACGGGTAAGCAAGGGTTGTGGTGCAGATGACTAAGGGGAATACGAAACCAAGAGATATCCTCAACATGTTGAAGCAAATGGATGTAACTAATGTTTCGATTATGCAGACAATATACTATACAACAACAACAACAACAACAACAACAACAACAACAACAACAACAACAACAACAACAACAACAACAACAACAAAACAACAACAACAACAACAACAACAACAACAACAACAACAACAACAACAACAACATAGCCTCGGTTCCAAATTAACTGGGCTACATGGATCAAACTTTTCCATTGTGCTCGATTAAGTGCAATTGATGGTGAGCTTTGCAAACCATTCAAATCCCTCCTAATTAATGCATCCCATGTTAACTTTGGTCCGCCTTACCTCGTCGAATTTCTACGGTTTCTATTGAGTTAAGTTTTCTAGTTGGAGCATTTGTAGGCCCTCTTTGCACCAAACCATGCGGACAAAACTATATCGAATTGAGGATGCAGGTGGGGGACTCAAATGCAACAACTATTGAACATATTGGAGAATAATAAAGGGATGTTGTGGCATAGGAAGCATCCCGAGATGAATGTTGTGATCGACTTATTTTGGTCACATCTTGATTCAATCAAGTTGCTAAAGTGTTTCCCGTCGGTTCTTCTAATGGATTGCACATACAAAACTAATAGGTATCAAATGTCATTAATGAAGATAGTTGGAATCACTTCGATGCATTTGACATTCTCAGTTGAGTTTGCTTTCATATCATCGGAGACTAATGTCAATTATGTTTGGGCATTTGAGAACTTGAGATCTATATTGGACGGGTGGCCTAAACTTGGCGTGATTGTTACAGAACGAGAATTAGGCCTGATTAGTGCTATCGAAGAAGTATTTCCAACATCGTTTCACCTTCTTTGCTATTGGCACATCAACAAAGTAGTATTGGCCATGAATAAGAAGATATTTGGAGATAACGAAGGCTTTGCGCGTTTCATGGATGGGTTGGTTGTGTTGTATGCTAACTAGGAGACGTCATTTGAACTTAGGATGAATGACTTACGGTGTGAGTTCAAAACTATGAAGGATCTTATTGATTACTTATATAACACATGGGTGAAAAACTACAAGGAAGAATTTGTACCAACATGGACATATCGAATTATGCACTTTGGGGAACAACGACGTAGAGGGTTGAGTATGCACATTCTACTTTGAAGCTATATCTTGATAAGTCAGAAAAATTTAGAGACTTTGTGAGGTTTGGTAGATGGTCTTTTTAGGATCCAACATAATAACATCAAGACGTCATTTAAACTTAGTTCGAATGTTGTGCAATACGAATATGTTGATGGTTTCTATCACCGGTCGCGTGGATATGTCTCTCAAAGGGCATTTAAGTTAATTAGAGATAAATCGGAACGTAGAGAGGATGTTGGACATGAGTCTACTCATTGTGGATGTGAGATACATTCCACGCATGGTCTTCCTTGTGCAAACGAGATAAACTTTCATAAATTGGTCGGTTCACTCATCCCACTCGAGGACATTCATGTATATTGGCGAAAGTTGAGTATGGTACCATATAATATTGCGGATCAGGCCGGATACAATGTAAATGATGAGATTCAAAGAGTGTTGGAAAAGTCTCATACTTGCACTAACGAGGACGATCACATAAGGATTTTTTAGCTGCTCAAAGAGATTAGTCGGCCTTCATCCACATCAGAGGTTGTCTTACGTACAAAAATAAAGATAAAGGGATGAACACCAGGGTCTACGGTTGGAAGTTCGATGAATAAAGGAAAAAAAAGCCTCAAAGAGGATACTCGATGAAGAAGATGCTTCGACGACATGATTGTCAAGCGTGTTTGAGTATGTACTATCGAAAGAAGAGGCATATAGTTCGAGGAAAAGCAAAATAAAGTAGGGCCTAAAATACCTCTAACACGTCGAGTGACTATGTGTATCTAAGATTGGTTATTCTTATTACATACAATCGGATCGGTTGTCATATGTTGAGAGCATTATCGATTTAACGGGCGATAGTAATTGTGGATATCGATGCGTTGCCTCCGGCTCGGACTTCTCGATGTAGATGGTTGGAGGTTAGTACGTAGAAAGATGTTTGATGTGATAACGAGGTATGAAACTCTTGGCAGGAAGTACTTGGAACTAGTTATGAGAAAGTGAAGACTGTCGTGTATTGTTCGGATCATTGGGTTGGTTCCTCTTTTGAGGAATGATTAACACTTCCGAACATGGAGCTATTAATATCAATGGCTTTTAAACTCATTTTAGTAAACCTCTCGCATGATAGTTGTTCGACATTTCTTCCTCTATGTTATGTCCTACCACCATCTTTCGGTAGTCGGCTTATCATTAGCATGATTGATGATAGGAACATCCATTGGGTTAGGGTACGTTCGTACATTACTTCATATATTAGTTTTTTCATTATGGTTTTTATTTCAACTTTGACTTGTATGATAATGACTTCTTTGTTATACTTTGTATTTGATAGGTGAAGTTGAACGTGAATGCACCGCTTCTACCATTATATCTATCGTGGGAAAAGTACGCTGAGGAGTGCGCTAAAGGTTGGCGCGATGGATTTATAATTCAAGAAATTATGTCGGTATCACTTCTTAGCTAGGCATGCCTTCCGTAGTAGACTTAGTTTTTCCTTAAGAACGTTGAATGTAAAAAGAGTGTTTTAGTGTAGTTTACATTATTGTTTACGTCATTACTTACCATATTACAACACTATTGTCCAAAAACATGAATTATTTGTTGTTCGTTTACGAGCGTTGGTGAAAGGGTAATTTTATTTCTGATTTGGTTGCATTTTTTTATCAAATTGTACCAGAACCGAAATTCGGTTCTTCAAGTCCAAGAGCGTACCTAAAATCTCTCCATGCAATAACCAAAACTATTAGCATGATCTCGGTTACTGCATACCGAGACAAAACCAAATCACATATGGTACAATCATCTCCATTACCAATTACTAAGAATCAACTGATTATTTCGAAGTTCCACTATACGAGACTTCTTCTTACAAGTTGGACACATCTAACCGAAACAAGACGAAACAATCCATTGAACATATAACTCGATAGTATTCTACTTGAGTAATAGCCCAGTTTTGGTCATTGATAACCGAGAACATGACAAACTTCTCGGAACTGTACGATCGAAAATATCCCCTGGATGGTTTAAAATGATGTTAAATGTACTTCTCGGTGACATATGTTTGTAATTATGTAAACGACTACGGACCGAGAGACCGAGATTTACTAACCAATCTCGAACCTGAAGGACCAAGATTGTGTTCTGATTACTACAAGGTCTTCATTTTAAACCCGGATTCATATTATCACATGGCCAACATAATAACATTCACATCAATAAACAAACATTAACACCGGAACATACACAACAAATTAACTTTAATGATTTCCGCAAACATTCAAACAACAACATCATTGCAACACAAGTTCCAAAATACAACATAAATTACAACAATACAAGTTCTAAGATCAAATACAAAATACAACAATACAACATAGTCACTAACATTGACTAAGTACTTGAAAGCCCTTCATTGTTTTGGCTTTTTCAAATTTTTCTTAGTGTATTCATTGCCAAGCATTCTCTTTGGGGGGCAAGCATCGATCGGTGGCGATGGAGCATTAGCGGGGATAAAGTGTTGTCATTCTGGGAGTGCTTAGGGGTTGGTTGGGTAAGGGTTGTTGCGTCGGTGGCAGTGGTGGTAGCGACGATGGTAGTGGTGGTGGTGGTAGGACCGAGACTTCTCCCTGACAGGAAATTTACGACATCACTCATCATCTTTTTTGCCGACTCCAAAGTACATAACTCCATTGGGGAGTCCAAACATCGAAATTGTTAAAACATAAAGTCTCTAAACATTGTCATTGTGTGTCACACCTTAAATGACGTTTTTCAATGAAATACATTGTATCACTAATGGTCTATTCAGTTGTTTCCTTGTGTAGCTTTGCCCAGGATATCGCCACATAGGCCTGGAGAATACATGCACCACTCATCAAGATCTTTGGAGATCACGAAAAAAATCTCGTGAATCTACAAAGAATGGCAATCATCTACTAAACAACGAAAGTAAGTCCATGCTTTGATTGTGTATTTCAAACGGGATAAGAGATAAGGAAACTCGAGATTCAAGCAATCATACTTTTTCTAATTGAATAAAAGGAAAGAAAGATATTAGGCAACTTCAATGAACATTGCAAGGAAGGAAGACAAAATCGAATACTTCTTGAACCTTCTTTATAAATAGTAATGTAATCACAAATGTAAAGTCATCGATTTTCACATACCAAGTATTCTTTGCATTCATGTGAGATAGAGAACACAATTCTCTTTAGTTTTTATATATACAAGGCTAAGGGGACTTAGTCGAAACACCGATAGGATCTTAGACACCAAGGGGACTTGGGATTTTTGTAAGTGCAAAGTGTAAGGGGAGTGATTAGTGTAATAGAACTTGGTGAGGGATCACTAGCTAGGTGAGGGATTACTAGTTAGGAGTTATATGTAAATTTGTAATCATATTTCTTACTTAGTGCATTTTACAACTAGGCGTGGCCCCGCACACGTAGGACAGGAGGTTCGAACTGCGTAAACAATTCTCACGTGTCATTTATTTACTGAAATTTATTTTTCTTGCTGTTTTTCACTTACGCCAAGACAAACAACCCGTATCTATGTCCACAACACTTATATATACAGGGCTATTATCTGTGGCCACAATAAAATCTGTTGGATAGATTGTTACTACATTTTTGCCAAGACAGACAACGTGTATCTGTGCCCACAACACCTATACATACATAGCTACAATCTATGCCCATAGCAAAATCTATTGGATTAGATATTGTATTTTTACATGGTATCAAAGGCTTAACGCTTATACTCTTTATTGCGTCAAAGAAGGCATATCCTAAACAGAAGCAATGTGTCATCCTCTTCAATATGATCTACTTGAGGAGTTTCAACCACTAACTCCATTAATCACTTACTCAAACCACACTTACTTGAAGTCAAGAATGGAGGGATTCGTATTTTCACTTGATGTGAAAGCATAGAGTGCAATAGAAAAAGGATAAAAATTTCTTGAAGTTGATGACAAACCCAAAGACATGAATGGTTGGAGTGATGCTGAAGAACGACTTCTCCTTGCTAATGCAAAAGCCTTGAATGCAATCTTCAGTTAGGTAAATCAAGAACACTTAAACCTGATCTCATCATGCAAGATAGCCAAAGACGTCTGGACAATCCTTCAAAATGTCTTTGAGGGAAATGATGATGTTAGAGATTTAAAAAAAGTAATTCTTGCCTCTTAATTTAAAGCTCTAAGAATGGTTGACGATGAATTTGTTGCGGAATATGTAGCAAAGCTTCAGGGCCTAACAGCTCGCAAGAAACATATACGAATCGCAAAATGGTTGAAAAAGCCATCAAATCATTACTACCAAAATTTGTTGTAAAAGTGGCAGCCATTTAGGAAACAAAAAAGATCAAAGGACTTGAAATCTCTCACAATATATGAAATACACTTAAACCAAAATAAAAAAGCAATGGGAAATTGCTTTCAAAGTTGTTGCATAATACCTCAAGGAATATCAAGCCGAGGAAAGTGAGTTTGCTTTAATCATTAGAAAGTATAACAAATTATACAAGAAGGTACACGATAACAAGTTTAGTGACCCTAAACAAAACATGGCTGGTGAAAGAAAAACAAAGCAATTCAATGCCGAGAATATGAAGGGTTTGGACACTATCAATCTGAATGTCCAAATTTCATAAAGAAAAATGGAAAGTCTCTTAACACAACATTGAGTGATTCTGAATCAGATAATGAAAGCAACAAGAGCAATCTAGGTTGCGTTTGATTCCAAATCAGATTTCTGTATTTATGATGTGAACCCAACTGCTGAATTAATTACTTATATTGCCTACATCTTCCATTCAACATATGTGCCCCTAACTCTTCAAACATTCAACATGTGCTTACAGAAGAGGTAATGCTTCTAACTATGAACTTGATTTAGATTCTATAGCGGCCCCAAATTTCGAGGTTTGCCACGGGTGCCAATGCGAGCTCACGACCTTGCCACGCCCGGCCTGGTTGTATCCTACATGTGCCATTAACCTACACAATTTCATTCAAAACCCAATACTTGACCAACTTACATCATGAAAAGTTACAAGTTAGCCAATTGGACTCAATTCACCTATTAAGATCATTTTTAACAATTAGATTATAACGGAAGACTTATTAGACTTGATCAAGCAGTAATCAAATAAATTCAAGTATTAGAGCATCAACCTAATGTGGAAAAAACCCATAATACAAACATTATAATCAGAAAGATGACCAAAATCCTCAAAATAAGCCAATATACAAGTCATGGGTAGCTCACAATATATTTCGCATCCCAAAAGTAAATATACATATATACAAACGTACGATAGATGATGTAGTATGTCACAGGTAGTCCTCAAGCTTCCCCTTGCCTTGACTCATACCGGGGTCTGCACTCAAGCCATCGCAAAAAACAGATGGCGAGTCAAGAGTAAGTAATCCTAAGGAAATTCAATAAGCATTTATAGAAATCAAATACAAGAATTTGAATAAAGCTATTAAATAAACATACAAAAAATTAAAACATCAATTGCGTTCATCACATGAATACATAATAAACAAGCTCAAAATGTGTGTCTACAACCTAATTTAGACTAACACCATTGAGACGACCCCAACTACAAATAAGGCACCGCTTTGCCTAATCCCTTATTTAAGCCATAATCTCCCATATATGACCTAATAAGGAATTAGTTTGCCTTATTTAAACATCTGACGTCAGTGACTGAGATTAGAAGTCTTCTGGGGTTAGCAGGCTATTACCGAAGGTTCGTGAAGGATTTCTCAAAGATCGCTTCACCAATGACCAAGTTGACCTAGAAAGATGTGAAGTTTCAGTGGTCCGAGGAATGCGATGAGGCATTTGCTCAACTATAGAACTTGTTGACTACTGCACCAGTGCTAATATTGTCATGACCCAAATAATTAATACACGTTTAATTCTTTAATCAGGACTAAATGACCAGTGAAATGGGACTCGTAGCGTGATATGTGTCACTACCGCGGCACGGTGGCCGAGGTAAATGTTATATTTGTTGTGTTGTATGCTTAGTGTACTATATATGTGTAGACTACTAAGTCATTTACGGGTATGCAGATATCAAGACGAGCGGGACATACCTCGAGTCACGTACCGACGTGGGCCCGAGGTAGCAACTCGTGGGGTAAGTATCATTAACTAAAGTAAAAAAAAATTGATATGTGACTAGTGGACCATAAGTGGCCACGTCACATACTATATACATATTATATATATATATATATATATATGTTGGTCAATTAACATTATCTCACTTTGATTTTAAAAAGAAAAAAAAAATAGCAACAGAGAGGAAGAAAAACGACCGAGAAAGAAGAAGAAGAAGAAAGAAAGAGCGAGAAAGGAAGAAGAGAGAGAGAGAGAGAGAGAGAGATAGATCAAAAGAGAGAGGTCGAGGAACTCGAAGCAAGGTACGTTGCTTGTTGTTGGTGAATTCGGTTGTTGTTGTGGTTTGTGTGGGTCGGTCATGGTGAGCCACCATGACTCGGCTTCTCGGAGGAAGGAGATGTTTGTGAGGTCATCTCCCTCCCAGTGGTGGTACGGGGTTGGGGCCGAACGCAACCCCAACGAACTAAAAAAAAAAAAATACAGAGCAGCAACTCTGGTGGGATGAGGAAGAAGATGGGAGTCGGGTCGAGTCGACCTGAACCCATATGGGTCGGCCGGCCGACCCTGACCCGATGGGGACCGGGTCAGACCGACCATGATCCGGCTGGACCAGGTCGGATCGACCCGGGTCCGGTTGGACTGGGTCGGGCTGACCCGGACCCATCCCAATAAAAATAATAATAAAATAATATATATTTAATTATTAAATTAAATTAAACTGATTTTTAATAAAAGAAATTTCAAAAAATAGATAAAATGCTGGAAAATTCAGAAAAAATCCAAAAAAATTAGGAAGAATTTCAAAATATTATATTTCGACAAAATAAATAGAAATGGATAATTTTTTATGAAAAATGCAAGATTTGAAATTTCGGACGCGACTTTTACGTGGTTTATACCTCGAAAAGCGCGAAATTAGGCAAATTGGTCTCAAATTCAATTTCGACCAATTTAGGAATTTTAAATAATGAATTGTGAATCTAAATTGATAACTCATGACTTAGAGTTGGCGGTGGTAGTGTTTGCTCTGAAGATATAGAGACATTATCTATATGGAGAGAAGTTCACACTTTATACTGACCATAAGAGTTTGAAATATCTCTTCACATAGAAAGAGCTGAACATAGGACAGCGTAGATGGTTAGAATTTTTGAAAGACTATGACTTATCTCTCTAATATCATCCAGGAAAAGCAAACTTCGTTGCTGATGCGCTGAGTAGGATTCCGACTGGAGATACAGAGACTATTCGATGTCGTATGAAGCACGAGTATGGTTTACTCGAGGCGGCGGCGAGGCTGAGTCAATCAGATATTTCTAATGACACGAAGGTACTGATTTGTGCTCAGGTGAGACTTCAGATAGTGTCGACTCAGATAGTGTCAGAGGATCAAAAAATTGACATTCTATATTCGGGATTCAGTGAGTTAGCTCAAAGTCCCGAGTGTACTGATTGGACTGAGACAACATATCAATGTCTCAGATTTCGAGGCAGATTGTGGACACCGACAGTGGCAAAGCTGAGAGATGAGATTCTTCAGGATTGACATCATTCCCGGTTCACTGTTCATCCGGGAAGGACCAAAATGTATCATGATATGAAAGGACATTTTTGGTGGTCTGGGATGAAAGCGTACATATCAGAGTATATTACGAACTGTGGGATATGCCAACAGGTGAAGGCAGAGCATTGTAGACCTGAATGATTACTACAGTCGTTTCCCGTTCCACGATGGAAGTGGGAAGACATGGCCATGAATTTCGTTCGAGGACTGCCGAGGGCTATTCATCAACATGATTCTATTTGGGTGATTGTGGACAGATTGACAAAATCTGCCCATTTCATACCAGTTGCAGCTCATTACACATTTGACCAGCTAATGTATTAAAATATACCTACTCGAAGAGGTATAGAAATATGTCTCTCATATAGTCTTCCCGTTCCCAATTGAGTTCTGAATCTCCATGAAACTGCCACTTGATTAACACCTTCGGGATAGACTTGCTTCTTAACTGTTGTACCATTCGGTCAAGAATCTGAACCGGTTGCTCTTCATATGAGATATCCTCACTCAAATCAATCTGACTCAAACTCACTGTCGGTCTCTCACCTGCCTTTGACTTAGCTAGTCGAAGCATCGATATATGAAACACCGGATGAATTCCCGACATCTGTGGAGGTAACTTTAACTCATATGCAACATTTCCAACCCGTTTCTTGATCTTGAAAGGCCCGATGAATCTCGATGCTAATTTGACATTCAAACTAAATCGATGATGCCTTACGAGGAGAAACCTTTAGATAAATTAAAGCTCCCTCATCGTACGTGAGCTCGTTACGATACATGTCTGCATACTTCTTTTGTCTCTCTTGGGCTCTCTGAAGCTTTTGGCGAATCTGTCTTACCTTTTCTGAATCTTCTTGGATTTTCCAGCATTTTATCTATTTTATGAATTTCTTTTATTAAAAATCAGTTTGATTTAATTTAATAATTAAATATATATAATTTTGTTTTTTTTTGAGGGTCCGGGTCAATCGGACCCGGATCGACCCAATCGGTCCAACCGGACCCGGGCCGGTCTGACCCGGTCCCCATCGGGTCAGGGTCGGCCAGCCCGACCCATATGGGTTCGGGTCGACCTGACCCGACTTCCTTCTTCCTCATCGCACTTGAGCTGCTACTCTGAATTTTTTTTCTTTTTTTTTTAGTTTGCTGGGGTTGGGTTCGGCCCCAACCCCAAATCAACCCTTGGGAGGGAGATGACTATTGGGAGGGAGATGACCTCATAGTCATCTCCTTCCTCCGAGAAGCCGAGCCATGGTGGCTCACCATGACAGACCTACACAAACCACAACAACAACTAAATTCACCAACAACAAGCAACGCACATTGCTTGAGTTCCTTGACCCTCTCTCTCTCTCATTCATCTTCCTTTCCCGCTCTCTCTTTCTTCTTCCTCTCTTTTACTTTTTTTCTCTTTTTAAAGATCAAAGTGAGATAATGTTAATTGACCAACATATATATATATATTATGTATATAGTATGTGACGTGGCCACTTATGGTCCATTAGTCACATATCAATTCTTTTTTTTACTTTAGCTAATGATATTTATCCCACGAGCTGCTACCTCGAGCATACGTCGACACGCGACTAGAGGTGTGTCCCCGCTCGTCTCGGTATCTGCATACTCGTAAATGACTTAGTAATCTACACATATACAATACACTAAGCATACAACACAACAAATATAACGTTTACCTCGGCCACCGTGCTGCGGTAGTGACACGTATCTCACTACGGGTCTCACATCACGGGTCATTTAGTCCTGATTAACAAATTAAATGTGTATTAATTATTTAGGTCGTGGCAACCATACTTCGAAATCTCTCGCGAGCATTGCCAGCGAGTCACACTCCAACATGGCTAGCCTCCGGGTCCTCTTGATGGCCGCGCGTGGTCCCACATTGCACCGAAAAGATCATCGGGTTGAACTATTCACCGAGACCCCGGGTGACACGTGCTATGGTCTAGTTGACATATATACAGAATAGTCCGATGGGAGCGCACTCAACCAAATCATCCATATAAACCATCTAGAAAGGAATAATGAAATAACTGAATGGAAGACAAATAAGGAAATAAATAAATAAATACTCGAGAGAATTTCAATTGGGTTACTACACACCTCAAACCACGTTCCACTTAATACAAAAGCGATATCCACGCCTCCAAATGCGTGCCTCAAACCTCTAGATCAAATCTAAGTACCTAAAATTTGTTAATTTATCAATTTCCTAAACTTTGGAATTTCCTAAATTCACATTAGAGTATTAAATCCATCATATTAATCCATATTATACACGGTATCGATCCCCGGGATAGACCTTAATTGGTTGAATTGAAACCAAATTTGAAAAAGTGTTTTATTATTCCAGGCAAAATGACGTCGCAGGTGGTGCAGTGAAAGTCACGGTGCTGCTCGCGGCACCCTTCTTACGGGGTACTCCCCGAGGTTTTTCCGGAACCCCAGCTCTAACTTCGCGACCCGAAGTCGATCCAATCCTTTATGGTTCACCAAAACTACCGTAAGGCATGTTCAAACCACGTTAAAACTCGTCCAAAATTCAAAGCAAAACCTAAAAAACTCTACAAATTCAACACCACCACCCACAACATCTAATACCACGATAATTGCTTTCATCTAACTTAAAAATCATAGCAAAAACCCCTAAACCAGTGAGCTAACTCGCATATCCAAAATCCATGACGAAACCTGAAAATTCATACTTGAAACATAAAAACGAAGAGAGAATGTGAATCTCATATTTGATTGTCGTATGGACCTCCAAATCTTTACTTGAAATTCACCAAAATCCCCCAATTTTTCGTCCAAAATACATTGTGTCGATAATTGTCTATTCGGTTGTTTCCTTGTGTAGCTTTCTCAGGACATCATCATATAGGCTCGAGAATATATGCACCGCTCACTCACCAAGATCTTTGGACATCATGAAAAGAATCTCGTGAATCTACAAAGAATGGCAAGCATCTAGTAAATGGAATAAGAGGTTAGGAAACTCGAGATTCAAGCAATCAAATTCTTTCATAAGTGAATAAAAGAAAAGAAAGATATTGGGCAAATTCATTGAAGGGAAGGAATACCAAATTGAATGCTTCTTGAACCTTCTTTATAAATAGTAATGTAATCACAAATGTAAAGTCATCGATTTTCACACACACCAAATATTCTTTGCATTAATGCGAGATAGAGAACATGATTCTCTTTAGTTTTTATACACAAAAAGGTCAAAGAGAATTAGCTAAAACACAAAGGGGATCTCGAACACCAAGGGGACTTGGGATTAAGTGTAAAGTGTAAGGGGGAGTGATTAGTATAATATAACTTGGTAGGATCACTAGCTAGGTAAGGGATCACTAGTTAGGAGTTTTATGTAAATATGTAATCATATTTCTTACTTAGTGCATTTTACATCTAGGCGTAGCCCCGCGGACATAGGACGGGAGGTCCGAACTACGTAAACAATTCTTATGTGTCGTTTATTTACTGAAATTTATTTTTCTTGCTTTTTTTCATTTATGCTAAGACAGACAGCCCGTATATATGCCCATAACACTTATATATACAAGGCCACTGTTTGTGGCCACAACAAAATCTGTTGGATAGATTATTGCTACATTTGTGCCAAAACAGGCAACCTATATGTGCCCACAACACCTATATATATAGAGCTACAGTTTGTGCCCATAGCAGAATCTATTAGACTGAGATATTGCGTTTTTTCAGTAATGTCACGTCCAACACACGCCTATTCCACTGTTGAAGACAAAATGAATGAGTTAATGTTAACAATTACAACACAATTCATGTTGCACACATCAACATAAAACCTAAAATAGTTACCATACCTCCAATAGCTCAATGTCATTGATAGTTGTGGCAACAAAGTCTTCATCTTCATGGCTCGGGTTCTCGATCACCGAGTGTGACACTTTCAGGAACCAAGTTAAATAGTCATATGTAGCTAAGAACTTAAACTGCTCCTTTTCGCCGCGAACTTCAGGGCCAACAAATGCTTTTGCCAATGCTCCCAATTGTCTTATTGGAACCCATACTTGACAAAGTATTTTAAGTGCAGATAGGCCTCAGACTGCTTTCAATGGGCGGTATGGAGGGTTAGGTATAGATTGCACATGGCCAAGATGTCTCAGAATCCTCTCTGGATGGTAGGGCTCCACCACATCCATGTATTTTAATGTGCCATTATAGAAGGCCATCGGGTGCACAACTCCATTATCCCTGGTATCAACATAAGGGTCCCAAGTGACCTAATCAAGCATAAACAATCATAATTAGTAAACATAAACTTACTTGAACTTTTACCAACACGATTGACTAACTCACCTTGTTTGGCCGCAACCTGTCCAATGTCTTCACGATAGACCCAAGCTTGTCAACATTCATCATCGTCTCGTGTTTCTAAATCTATCTAGAAACCCGAGGTTGGGCGTAGTCCATGTACTTTGCATTAGATGTGGCGAGCCCGAGTTTGAAATATATTCCCATCTTTGACAATACATACAAGATTAGTTGTTTGAAAAGTGCAAAACTCGATTAAACTTTTTTAAAAAAACCAAACAAGATTTAGTAATATTACCTCAAGTAATGTGAGGTAGCTGGCAATCTGGGAACATGCACTATGGTGGCAAATCCTAAGTGATGGTATTATGCCAACACAGCTGCACCCTATGCATAATTGCCCATATCATCCAAATCTTCAAGAAGCTTTAACAAGGAAATAGAGACCCGAGATCCATTATTGCTCACAAAAAGTGTGCAAGAGAGGAGGTACAACTAGTACGCCCAGATAGTGCATTCCATTGGCGGATAAGTAGTGTCTTTCGAAGCACTTTTGAGGCATCACCGAGTCTTTAGCCAACAATTTCGAACCATGAGCCCCTTGCTGATGTTCATTTCTTCCTCATCATCTTTAATACGAACCCCAAGTAGTTTAGACACTGTTTTTCGCATCCGCGCGAGATTCCTCGTGTACCTCGTAAAGTTGTCAACTGCAACCACTTTGCCCGTCACATGAATCTTCAAGAGAATGCTCACATCCTTCAAAGAGATAGGCATTTCATCGAATGGTAAGTGAAATATGTTTGTTTCCGACTGCCACCGGTATACAAAGGCATATATGACCTTTTTGTTTCCTTACGTATGAGCATTCTATCAGCGGAGTCAACGCGGACCATTGGATAATCCTTAGAAGACCCTCGGTGTCAGGGTGACACGACTACAAATTTCATTCTTGGATCCGAGCACCGTGATTGATACACTTGAGTAATGGATGATCCCACAACAAAAAAACACTTCATCGTACAATTCAACATTCCTTGCACGATTCCCAATAGTTTTCCATTTCCTTCACATCTACCTTATGTTCTCTTTCCAATAAGATGCCTCCTCGCCTAGGATTATCCCTCGACGCCTCAACACTAGCCTCCTCCTTACTCACTAGGGTCTTGGAACGAACCATACCTAATAAAACAATTAAATGTAAGCACCTCGAATAGAAACATAATAAACTTCAGAAAAATCAGAGAAAACTCAACCATTTCTATTGTCTCGGTCAAGCATGTACGGGAAAAGATTTACAATCATGGTGAGGTATGACCGAGATAGTAACCCAAGTCTTGGTAATTGACAACCGAGACAATGGTTCAATCTCGGTTGTACATCATCGAGACTGAGCTAATTGTATATTCTAAATTAATCTCGGAATGTGGTGGCCGAGAGCAATCCGAGTGTCACGGTACCTAGGACAATACAACCTAACCACAATCTCGGTTATGGATAACCGAGACGATCAATGATCGATTACAAATACACTTACAACTTTCAATGATTATGCACTGAGACAATAATGTGATTCTCGGTAGTATGTAACAGAGACTTTGTGCAACTACATTAAAAACCTAAGTCTCGGACAAGGATAGTCGAGACTGTGAGCATCTTCTCTGACCAGTGTGGCCGAGAAACATGGGTTTGCAAATTTAAAAATCTAGAAGAAGAACTACATAAAACAAACAAAAATCAAACCATAAACTATTAAAATTGAGTTTATATATAATCTGTCGAATAAACGCCTCCTGTGAGATTGGAACCCTGGGACTGAGCCTTAAAATGTAGCCAACTCAGATAACTCGAGATCTATGAAATTGAAAGAATAACCCCACTTGAAAAGTGAAAAATAGAGGAGAACGAAAGAAAGAAGTGATTGCCCTTGCCAAGGATCAAGAGAGAGTCTAAGGTTCGAAAAAATTCCAGTTCCTCCTTCTTCATTTATTAAATTGGTGGATTGGTGGTGGGGTGCACTTAGGGGCAGTTTTGGGATTTCGTTCAAGTTTTTTGGGCACCCTTGGTAAACCACTTGGTGCTCTCAATAATAGTGTGCCTTCACTAATAGGTAGGGTGCCCAAAACAACCTTCTTAATTAAATGAGGAAGTTGATATAGAGTAGTGGGGCCCTAATTGTCGCTCCCCAAATTTATTATCACACACTTAATTAATGGCACAATCAATCTTTCAATCGTCACCTGAATTTACTATTTCGCCATTGATTAAGTCTTTCAACCTTCTCTTAATTTTATTATTCTACCTTTAATTAAGGGCCTTCCCGCTATTGAATCCAAATATATATAACTAGTTATCAAAAAAATCAAGAAAAAATGAAATACTATACTTTTAAAATATAAAAATAGACTATTAGATTAATAAAATTCCCATAAGCGTAGTGAGTGAGTTCAAGTGTGTATAGCACGCTCCATAAACTAGTATGTATATAATGCTAAAGGGATTGGATTAAATTTGGATGCTTAGATTTTGAACATATTATCCGTAATCTGGTCTAATCCATGGAGATCACTAATTTTATAATCTAGTATAGTCCACAAACTATAAATGCAATTCAATTAGCGTTATTTGGTATGGACTGGCTGGATCTACATATTACCGAATATTTTGTGCACCATCCCTCTTGCTCATTTGATAGTATTTTATAAATACTTTTCTCGTGTTTATTATGCAATTAGAGAGAGCTAGGGATTTAAAAAACTTGTAATAACTATATGAATTTGTATAGATACAATTCTAAATGGACATGGACACATGTTGAAAATGACTCGAAAGGAACACTAGATTAAGCAAAAAATACGTCATTGTGCAACAAATCACTTGCTCTTCTAGATTCCATTGACATCTTGCGTCAAAAGATTTGGATTCAAGCCTTAAATCGATGCTTAAAACACTACCACCACCACAAACAAATAACAAAAAATAAACCAAATAAAAAGAACTACTAAAAACCATAAAAGATCTTCACAAATAAATAAAAACAAGTAGGGACGCACTTACAAGAGGAGATGAAATTTGTTTTGTTGAAGTTTGACTGGAGTTTGATTAGAATTTATGATTTAAGGGAAGACAAGGTATTAGAGAGTGAAAGAGAGGATGGAGGCAATGCATTTTTATGAGTGGAGGCACGATGAGAGAGGATGTTTTTTTAGTGAGCGACTAAATGGACCCATGTTTTTGCTTAGAAGACCCACTCTAGTGAAATGACCCAACTTCCCTTCCATATAATTTTTTTTACTCACTCATACTCCACTCAACCCACTCACCTATACCCAAGTCACCTTATCTCAAATAGCATTCTCACCACAACCTCACATCTAACGAAATCTGAGCAAAATCACATCGATTCGACACTGTGAATGCATTTCTCATCTCTTTTAGTGTTGATTATGAAGGATTTTTTATTTTTTTTTATTTTTTTGAGTCCGTATTGTTTGTAAGATTGTTATTGGGTTTAGGGCTTTGATTTGGGGGTGACTCTTTGTGACCAATTTTCCACAAATTGGGCCCCGCCTGGCCTAAGCCCACGTGGACCCCCGAGCCAGCCTCACAAGGTCAACGCAAACCTAGTCAGCCTTCCAATCCATCATAATCAATAAATTCAAAAGTTTTAAGTTGAGTTATTAATATTTTTCAAGTTTTACAGTTAAGCGGAAGCAATACTACATGAAATAACTCAACAATAATATCAAGGAGTTAGGCAACCTAGTTGTGGAACCCAGTAAATATGTTATCATCAGAGGAGAGTAAATACAAGATATACAAAAATTTCACCTAGCTATGGAGCTTTCCCTCTCGCTACTCGTCATGCGCTCGCACTCGATCAAACACGAGATTGACGAGCCCAGGTAAGTAAAATCCAGTAGAATCTAAACAGTAATTCAAGATAAAATGAAACAGTCTAAAAGTCATGTAGATAAAAAGAAAATTATACGGAATGCATGAGAATGAGACTGTAAAACAATGAAAGTACAACGAGAATGAGTGTCAAAGGAAACAATATAGAGAAGTGTCAAAGTAGTCTAAGACCACCGAGTGCGAGTGCCACATGGTCGGGGTCGCAGAGTTGCGGCAACGCCAAGCAGACTCGGTCATAGGATGCGGCATCGCCATACCTAAAATGTCGCGAATGAGGGATATTGACGGCGCCCCGGATAAAACACATCTCATTCCAACCAAATACTGTGACTCGAGGTCATGGCCCCGGTTGCGAGCCGGCGACCACTCCAATCAGAGACACGAGTACGACTCACTTGGCCCTCGGACCCTCATAAATGAGTGGGAATTCCAAGAAAAAGGACATGGTTCAACATCAAATAGAAATGTAAGCTCAATGAACTACATCCCAAGTGTCCATTTATACCATTTAGGACTAATTTACTAAGTCAGTCAAATAACAACCAATTTACTTAACATATAACTCACCATGGCCTTCAAAATTCATTTGAAACTATCGCGTCGTCGTACGTCGTCGAATCACACCCCAAGTCGAGGATCGATCATTTCAACGACATGCCACCTCGCCGTTCACCGCGCTGTTGCCGCTGCTGCGCCGACGCCGCCGTCGCGCCGCTGTTGTAGTCGCACCACTGCCACCATCATCGCTGGCGTCGTGCTGAGCCGACGTCCCGCCGTCCGGCCGCATTGCGATCGTCGCTCTCCCGATCGTCGCTGTCGGACGCCGTCTTCTTGCTTCTTCCGCGCCATCGCCCATTGCTGCCGATCGCTGAAACGCGCCGCCGCGCCGCTAGTTCCCCCTCTAGTGGCGCCGCTGCTGCCACCAGAACCTTCCTGGGCCTCCACCTCGCCTTTTTCGGCCTCTCCGGCTAGGCATCTCCCTCATCGCCTCCTCTTCGCCTCGCTCTCGGCTTCACCTTCCTCGGACGCCCCAAGGGCCTCCCAAACCTCTCCACCACCTTCCGGCGGTCGGGCTTCAGCGGGCACCCTCTGGGCCGCTTGCTCTTCTACTTCGACCGAACTTCCTCGCCGTCGGCCCTTCTACCGCCCACTACTTCTACTTACTTCACTTCCTCTCGTAAGTCCCTCATCTCTCTCTCTTCTTTCTCTTTTCTTCTCTCTCTCACTCCTCATCTTATATATATATATATATATATATATATATATATATATATATATATATATATATATATATATATATATTTATTCATATATATAAAAATATATATACACATTTTTATTTTCTTTTTGATGTGACCGCATTAAAATCATTTTCGTCACATTACGCCGCTACATCGGTCCACGTCGACACGCGACTCGAGACGCCCCGCTACCTCGGTCTACATCGACACGTGACTCGAGACGTGTCCCCGTTCGTGTTTCGGCTCCCCGAATTCCCTACGTATACATTGCTCGTAGAACGACCCAACGATTAGCATTCTAATATCAAATTGGATCGCATCATGGAAAAATATCATACCTCGGTGTCTCCACCCGAGATTCAGACATACGTGTTTCGACGAGTGGGTCCCACATTCGACCTTGATTTGGCACGTGGCACAAGTCAAATTTTCGGGCCGTTACAATCTTCCCAACGAATTAGAATTTCATCCTCGAAACTTATGCACATCGATAGTGTGTTATGACTGGAGACCCAAGGCGATACCCGCCAATGGCCGTACTCGCTCAAGGCCATACCCCCATCTTACTCTGTAGGGCTAGGCTCCTCCGCGACAAGCTGGGCTCATCCGTGACGAGCTGGGCTCCTTGACCTCCAAGCAAAGAACACACCATCTGCTTCCTCTCATCAATGTATGTTAGGGCAACATCCTCGCAGCATATATTAGAATATAAATGCACATCTTAGTCTCATGATCCGTTGTCATTAACAAACTCATATCTGCAGTATGTCCTTGGGAATTTAAATCAAACTCTCTGATTCTCCGTTAGTCTCCCTGTTCGAGTAGGTCACAACCCAACTTATACCCTCTATCAGGGTACGATAATCAGACATGGCGCGATAATAGCATGAATCTGCTCCTAGCTCTACTGTGCCTGCCCGCTGCTGGGAACACCTACTGGTGAAGTGACCTGGTTGTCCACACTCCCAAACAGATACGTTGAAGTCTCGATCCGTATGGGACATGTTGTCCCTGTCCCTGTCTCTATGCCTGACTAGACCTCTGTCTCTATCCCTGCACTTGACTGAAACTTCGACACTGTCTCCGGTCATTGCCTCTGCAATCAACCCTCTGATTGTACTTATGCTGAGGATTTGACGGTGCTGGCTATTATAGTTCACTGGCGTAACTCTACGTTGGACCAACTAACATTGGTGCAGTATACGCTGCATATGGCGAAAACGCAATAGATCTTACGCTCTAAACTCGATCTCTCAGCCACGACCGTCTCACTCTTTTTTTCCTTTGATCATCTCCAAACCCTCGCACTAACTATAACGATGTCGATATGCGACCGGTACTCCAGCGCGTGTGCTCCTAAAAGCTCTCGCTAGCCATAGCCCTCGCTTAAGCCTCTTGTACTGTGCTCGAAGCCGTCGTCTCCCAACAGGACTAATAAATTCTAGGAAACCATGTATGACGTAGTAAGCTTGGTCGGTGTCCGTGTCAGCCGCACCCCCAGCATACTTCATCATGCATATATATTGATCCATGTACCTCAACTGACTCTCTGGTCCTTTGTCAAATGGTCTGAAACTCAGTATTATTCAGGTACGCACTGTTCCCATCGACACCTACGTAATACGCCACTAGATTTCAACCTCGCCGACTAATGGATTTGATTATATACTAGGCTGCATTTGTGCTGGTATGGCCGGTACATCATGTATCTTCACGTGACCATATATATGTCACCTCAACGTACCCTCATGCAACTTCTCCGGAAAAAATGCATCTGAAACGTGCGAGTCTACCTCGCCTCAACTGTAGCCCTAACACCCGTATTAGTCGACGTGCTCAGCATATCCTCAAGTAGTGTCTCAAATGTATAGGAGATACTATTTTGGCCTGTACATGTGTCCTCGGTCACTGCAGGCCTGAATAACTAGAGTTGCTGACGTAGACGACGACGGTGTAACATGTGCCCTTAACAACCGAGAAATCTCCTGCAGTTGTTAGTAGTGCGATGTATGCAGCTCGTCGGCACTCGCAAACCGCGAACCTGCAGCCTCACGATCATTCCTAAACCCGATCCGAAAGTTCGTCGCATTTTCCATAACCACGAATTCTCGATATCGTATATATATTACACCACAACAAATATACCATATCGGTTACATATTATTATTATTATTATTTTTACAACATGCACTACTTACACGAGAATTTTCTTTCAGTGCGTTTACTAACGCATCTGAACAAATTTAGCATGTGATAATTCTTGAGATATACAATCTCATAGGATTTCTATTTAGGTGGCCACTAACTTTTAGAACGATTTGCAGACTCTACCTCAGCTCGTAACACTTTGTTCATTTACAAGTCTCTAAAGGTGGTGGTCGAATTCACCCACCCTGAGACTTTAAATGCTTAGTGTCACTAAAGTGGAGTTACTTGGGCTTCGATTCAACACTACTACTCCAAAGCTTTCGTCAAAGCTAAAGGAGTCCGTACATGAAGTAATCGTTAGCTCTCAAGTCATCTCAACACTCTGCTCCCTTAGAGTCTGCATTACCTACTCTTAAAATTTATTTTTTTATTTTTTTATTATTATTTTACACATCAATAAAAGTTTTTAAGTCAACAATTTCGAAATTCTAATTAACCCATAGTGCAATCATGTGACAACTACTGCGCAACTATGTGTTTATATGTCAATGACAAATTAACCATTGATTAAGTGTTGCAGAATCTTCCATTATAGACTGAAGCAAATGCCATGGGCGATTTCCATGTATTGCAAGGCTAGAAGGGACCATAGTCCACAAATCACAATAACATACGGGTTCTTAGTGTATTAAGGTCATGTGAAGCCAATGTACACTATATAAGAGTTACCTTGAGATGTATTCTTATGGTAATGCCAGTATTGACAAAATATAAAAGAAAATTATCATGATAGAATCATAATTAACTTATGTCTTCAATTGTCTCCATATTACCAATTTAAAATCATTTAAAGAATACTATAGGAAACCCTCAATTTCAGTAATAAACTTTTGAGTCCTAAATAAAATCAAAATTCCTCTAAATGACTTGAAAACCAATTCACAAGTTTGTTTGAGTCCTAAATGACCTTTTAAGTTTCAATTGGAAACCATACCCTTTGTAATACCAAAGTTTCGAATTGAAAACCTTAAAAGTTCTAATTATCTCATTTTACTCAAAATGAATTGTTTCATTTTCCATTGGCTTCACCAAACCAACAATGATATTTATCTCAATTTATCAATTTCTCAGAATCCGATAAATTTATCGTCAATCTTTTTCAGTTTTCTACTCAACGCGTCTTACGCGATACACAAGAGTGAATATCATATATCTATCGATAATAATATAATACAACACATTAAATATAACATATAGTTCAAATTTTAATTTCTCCAACTCTCCTCACTTCCTAACGAAGACTTCAGTCAGGATCATAGGATTCCACTCTAAGTTCAGGGTTCCTAACTTCTACTAGTTTATGTCTTATGCTTGTTGTTGGTTAATTAGGAGCTAAGTGTAAAAATTTAGGCTCCGATACCAACTATGACGGCCCCAATTTTCCACAAACTGGGCCCCGCTCGGCCTAAGCCCACGTGGACCCCAAAGCCAGTCTCGTAAGGTCGACGCAGACCTAGTCAGCCTTCCAATCCATCATTATCAATAAATTCAAAAGTTTTAAGTTGAGTTATTAATATTTTCAAGTTTTACAGGTAAGCGGAAGCAATACTACATGAAATAACTTAACAATAATATCAAGGAGTTAGGCAACCTAGTTGTGGAACCCAGTAAATATGTTATCATTAGAGGAGAGTAAATACAAGATATACAAAAATTTCACCTAGCTATGGAGCTTTCCCTCTGCTACTCATCTGCGGCTTTGCACTCAGTCAAACACGAGATTGACGAGCCCAGGTAAGTAAAATCCAGTAGAATCTAAACAGTAATTCAAGATAAAATGAAACAGTCTAAAAGTCATGCAGATAAAAAGAAAATTATACAGAATGCATGATAATGAGACTGGAAAATAATGAAAGTACAACGAGAATGAGGTCAAAGGAAACAATATAGAGAAGTGTCAAAGTAGTCTAAGACCACCGAGTGCGGGTGCCACATGGTCAGGGTCGCAGAGTTGCGGCAACGCCAAGCAGACTCGGTCATAGGATGCGGCATCGCCGTACCTAAAATGTCGCGAATGAGGGATATCGACGGCGCCCCGGATAAAACACATCTCATTCCAACCAAATACTGTGACTCGAGGTCATGGCCCCGGTTGCGAGCCGACAACCACTCCAATCAGAGACACGAGTACGACTCATTTGGCCCTCGGACACTCATAAATGAGTGGGAATTCCAAGAAAAGGGACATGGTTCAATATCAAACATAAATGCAAGCTCAATGAACTACTGTACATTTTTTAACTGGTTTACTTACCTCGAAATCCGTAATTCGTCCTCAAGACGTCCCGCTCATGTCTCGATATACGCACTCGACACCCGACTCCTACGTCCTAGGTGTCTATTTATACCATTTAGGACTAATTTACTAAGTCGGTCAAATAACAACCAATTTACTTAACATACAACTCACCATGGCCTTCAAATTTCATTTGAAGCTATCGCGTCGTCGTACGTCGTCGAATCACACCCCTTGTCGAGGATTGATCGTTCCGACGATGTGCCACCTCGCCGTCCACCGCGCCGTTGCCGCTGTCGTCATCGCGCCACTGCCACCATCATCGTTGGCATCGCTGCAGGAGTCGCCGCTGGCCGCCGTCCCGCTGTCCGGCCGCTGACGATCGTCGCTCCCGACCGCCGCTGCCGGCTAGTAAAATGTCGCCGCCGCGCCGCTGGTTCCGCCTCCAGTGGCGCCGGCGCTGCCACCAGAACCTTCCTGGGCCTCCCCCTCGCCTTTTCCGGCCTCTCCAGCTGGGCATCTCCCTCTACTTCCTCATTTGCCTTTGCCTCCGCCTTCACCTTCCTCGGACACCCTAAGGGCCTCCCAGACCTCTCCACCACCCTCCGGCCGCCGGGCTTCGGCGGCTCCTCTCAGGGCCGCTAGCACTTCGCTTCGAACTTCCTCGCCGGCGACCCTTCTGCAGCCCACTCCTTCTCCTCTCCTCACTTCACTTCCCTCTTTCTCTTTTCTTCTCTCTCTCAATCCTCATCTTATATATATATATATATATATATATATATATATATATATATATATATATATATATATATACACCTTTTTTATTCATATATATATAAATATATATACACCTTTTTATTTTCTTTTTGATGTGACCACATTAAAATCATTTTCGTCACATTACGCCGCTACATCGGTCCACGTCGACATGCAACTCGAGATGCCTCGCTACCTCGGTCCAAATGGACGTGCGATTCGAGACGCGTACCCGTTCGTATTTCGGCTCCCCGAATTCCCCGCGTATACATTGCTCATAGAACGACCCAACGATTAGCATTCTAATATCAAATTGGATCGCATCATGGAAAAATATCATAGCTCGATGTCTCCACCCGAGATTCGGACATACGTGTTTCGACGAGTGGGTCCCACATTCAACCTTGACTTGGCACGTGGCTCAAGTCAAATTTTCGGGCCATTACAATCTTGTATTTTGGGTGCAAAGTTTCGATGGAATCGAAAATATTAAGTGATTCCATGCAAAACTCACTATTTTTGTCATTTTCATGTATTTTTTAAGAGTTTTGAGATTTTTTTGAAAACTACACCCGAACTTGTTCAAAGAAAGAAAACATTCATACGACACTTGGTGACTTAGTACAAGTGCTCTACAATGACTAAAACTGAGTAATATAAATGATTGAGGGGTGTTGGGGTGAGGGTAATAAGGCGAGCAAAGGTATTTTTGGAATTTTGAGAAAACAATGGGGGAAACTTAGTAAAAAGTGGGGTATGACGAAGTAAAAATCAAAAAATGAGGCCCACCAAGCAAAAACTAGTGTCTGCTTGGTCGCTATATATATTATAGAAAACAGCTAACCGGACCTAAAAACTTACTCAACATATCCTAATTCAAATTTTCATTTTTTTGCCCTTGTGTATAAAAAGGTGTTTGCGTAAATACCCCACTCACTTATACACATGTCACTCAACCGAACCTCATCCTCTCGAATCGCACTCTCATTCCCGATCTAACTTTGACGAAATATGGGAGAAACCCTTTTGATTCAACACCAATAGTGCATTTTTCACCTCTTTTCGTGTCAATTTTATAGTTGTTTTAGGTTTTTCGGTTGTTTTTAGTCTGTTGTTGTTGTTAGGGCATGTGCCCTTGGTCGATCCATTAACTGTCTTTATGAATACTTTTAGTTAATAAAATAAAGGATTTCATATGCTGTTTATTATAATTAATTTGCATGTTTACATTATAATAAGATCCATGGGTATTTACATAAAGATCCTAAATGTCCCTAGTCGATCATTATACTGGGAACTATAATGAATTAAGACTAGTGTGAGTCTTGATTGATGATCATACGATGATTATGCGTATAGGGATACGAATCAAGATCACGAGTACTTGTTAGGGAACAAAGTACTGGACCGACCCTCTATGAGAACATCACATGGATTAAGTCATAGTTGTTCCTCATGATAGGTATATTTTTCAGTCCTCTGACTTGAGATTACCAGAGACTTCTACATTAGGAACATAGTGATTTGACACTATCAAACGTTGTCTTTAACCGGACGATTATAAAGGTTGTGATTGGTTACCGTGTGAGCAATGTGATGAAGTTGTGTAATCGAGATAGAATTTGTCCTCTCATATAAAGAGAGATATCTAGTGGATCCCTCGATGTGTTAGACTGTTAAAAGGCCTAGTCTAAGTGAATTGATATTGATCAATATCACTTGGATGTTTTCAGTCTACCTAGAGATCGAGACTAGTACGATTGAACATGTTGGATGACAATTCCATGCCTTATGTTTGATCAAAAGGATATCGTGTGACAAAAGGATGTTATATACACTATTGATTAGGTTGTATCGATTTGATATTCGTACGACTTGGGTAGTCATATTGTCTTGCTAGAGGCCGCTTATGACTTGTATACCAAAATGTGTTTTGGTACACTGTCAACGTTGTATGAGCCTATTGGGTCGCATACTAAGAATGGTTTTGCGAGATTTTAAGATGTTTCAGAAAAACGAATTTTATATGGTAAAATTCATGACAGAAACGTCCTTGTGGTGTATTACACTTATACTTATTTAAGTAGGGGTATATTTGTAATTTACTTAACCGTTTATATATAAATGTTGTATAAATAGACGCTTTAAGTTAGAATACACGTACGAAAGATTGAAAAGGCCAAAACACTATTTTCGTTTTAGAAACGACTGTATGTTCTGGATCGTTTTGGAGAGAAACAAAAGGTTTGGTATTCTCTTGAAGCTAGCACTTCGAATCTCGGCCGTCGTTCGTGTGTGGACTACTGGTAGAAGGCGTTCGTCATTGGCAGCGCCTTTGAGATCGATCTACCTTCATAAAGGTATATTGCGACTGAGGTATGATTAAGTTTTTCATGGTTTAAACGTTTTTAATGGAATTAGATTCGGATCATGTTGGGGTTTTTGTCAAAATTGTTTTGTAATCTCCTCTGCGCATGAACCCCAAAACCCAACAGTGGTATCAGAGCCTTCGAGTTCGATTCCATTAAATTCATTGCATGTTTTCTTCTGATATATACACGATATATGATTGAAATCACGTTAATAGTTGATGTATATGTGATGTACATAAGTTTTCTGTGAGATTTATTATCATGTTTTGTATATATGATACATATATTCGTGATTTAATTGGAATTAGTTTCGTACATGCTAGTAACCATGTTAGGTTAATTCGAATAATTTTAATGAATTGAGTTTCATGTTCTGTGATCCATGACACCATTATGTTCGATTGGGATAGTAGTTCATGATTCAATTACATGTTTGTGATTATTTGGATGAGGACCGAAATTGCAAATAATTAATTTTCGAAATTATTTATTTATCTTGTTATATCTATTTTGTTATGAAGTTTCTATTTGATAAAGATAGATAATAAATTAGATTAAGAGATATAAGCAAAATCGGTTTCGTTATCCCTATTGGATAGGAGATAAATATGGAGAAGTTTGTTATTGGTGATATGCTAGGATTCAAATATCTTAAGTCCTAATTGGATTAGGATAAGATGATTAGTTAGATGTGGGCCCGGGTTAATTAAAAATGTTTTAATTGACTTAATTTTAGATAAATTAAGGGGTAAATCAGCGAAAAATATGATTTTCTATTATGAATTTCAATTTTCGGAATTGAGATTCGTCTTCTAAAAAAAAATGGGGGCGCCGCCCCCTGTACCCCTGTCCGCTTGACCGGCCAGCGGGACCGCCGTCTAACTAATCCTAGCGCACGGAAATTCTTTTATTAGTGAACAATATAAAAATCTCCAAATTGTTTAGTGATTTAACAAATCAATAAAAATATATGATATTTCAATGTTTACATAAAATCACTAAAACTGAATAAAATCCCTCTATTAAATTTTAAGTCTCACGTCATCCATTTTAAACATTTGTGAAGGCCTCGATCACACTAATACAGTTTCAACCATAGCTGGGTGTATTGTGTTATCTTGGTGAGACAAGTTGGATAAGAGTTACCTAAATGTTTAATATGGTCCGACTTAATAAAGTTATCAAAATAGTTTTGAGCTTTAGGCACATGATGAGATAAAAACATGATAAGACATAAGATGTCCCGTATCTCATAAAAATATCTAAAAATTACATAAGATGAATTGGTTACTGTTACCTACCTAAATAACCTAGTTCTGTGTTTCATGCCATAGCCGTCATAGAATTAGGCGAAATATGGATTTTAGTCCCCTAAATAAACAGCGTGTTTTAGGAGGGTTATTAATTTAGTGGGAGTCTATTCCTCTATACTAAAATAAACTTTGCGTAATCTTTATTGTAGATCAATGGCCTCTTCAAGTAACAATAATCCCCCGTCACTGCGATCCATCCTTGAGAAGGATAAGCTATCTCGGGACTAACTTTCTTGATCGGTTCGAAACTTGAGAATTGTTCTTAAGCATGAACGCAAGTTATATGTCCTGGATGCTCCAATTCCCTGAGGACCCACCACCAATGCTACGAAAGTTTGTGAAGGATGTGCATAATAAAAATGTCAACAATTCTACTGATGTTGCATGTATTATGCTTGGCAACTATGGTTCCCGAACTTCGAAGGACATGGAACTAATGGAAGCCTACGACATGGCTATAACGCAATGAAGGAAATGTTCCAACAACAAGCTAGGCAAGAAAGGTTCGAGACAGTCAAAAACCTACATTCTTGCAAGATGACCGAGGTGCGTCGGTTAGTCCTCATGTTCTCGAAGATGAAGGGCTATGTTGACCACTTGATAGACTCGGATTTCCCATAAGCCAAGAGTTGGCTACGGATTTGATCCTGAATTCATTACCAAGAAAGTTACTCACAATTTGTGATGAACTACAATATGAATAATATGGAGAAATCAATTTCGAGTTGCATTTGATGCTCAAAACTACTGAAGAAAATATCAAGAAACCCTCTAGCAATGTGTTGATGGTCCACAAGGGAAAGGGAATGAAGAAGAAAGGCAATGGCAAGGCTAAAGTTGTCAAGGCTGCTGCTGCACCTGTCGCAAAGCCTGTGGAACAAGTCAAGCCCCAACATGTTCCTGCTTCAAAACACCCAAAAGAAAAGGAAGGAAATTGTCATTTCTGTCATGCACCTAGACATTGGTTCAGAAATTGCAAACTCTATTTGGAAGATCTAAAGAAGAAAAATGGTAGTGCGACTACCACTACAGGTATTTATGTTATTGAAATTAATTTATCTACTAGTGATTCCTGGGTATTAGATACTGGATGTGGATCTCACATTTGTATAAATGTGCAGGGACTCACCAGAAGTAGAAAGTTGAAGAAAGGAGAAGTCATCCTCCGCGTAGGGAATGAAACAAGAGTTGCTGCCCTGACTGTTGGATCATATGACTTAGTCTTACCTAGTGGACTTATCTTAACTTTAAATAATTGTTATTTTGTGCATGCCTTGAGCAGAAACATCATTTCCATTTCATGCTTGAATATGGATGGTTTTAATTTTATTATTGCGAATAATAGATGTTCTATTTCTCGTAAAGGAATATTTTATGCAAATGCTGATTTGTGTGATTGTCTTTATATTCTAAGCATGAAAAGGTCCACTGGTACTCCAGTCTTTAACATAAATACAAAGAGATTTAAGTCAAATGATTTGAATCAAACCTATCTTTAGCATTGTCGTCTCGGGCACATAAATGAGAAACGCATAACGAAGCTCCATAATGATGGACTTTTAGATTCATTTGATTTAGAAACATATGAAACGTGCGTATCTTGTTTACGAGGCAAGATGACTAAAAGTCCATTTACCAGACACAGTGAAAGGGCAAGTGATTTATTGGGTCTAATACATACTGATGTATGCAGTCCTATAAACACAATGGCTAGAGGAGGTTATCAAGATTCATTACATTTACTGATGATTTCAGCAGATATGGTTATGTATATCTAATGAATCATTTGAGATGTTTTGAACGTTTCAAAATGAAGTGCAGAATCAACTTGCTAAAACTATCAAAACACTTCGGTCAGATCGAGGTGGTGAATATTTGAGCCAAGAATTTGATGATCATCTTAGAAATTGTGGGATTGCCTCCCAATTGACTCCACCAGCAACTTCACAGTGGAATGGAGTTTCTGAAAGGAGAAATTGAACCTTATTAGATATGGTTCGATCTATGATGAGTCATGCAGATCTTCTATTATCCTTTTGGGGTTATGCATTACAAACTGCAGCTTTCACTCTAAATCGAGTTCCTTCTAAAGCGGTCGATAAAACACCATATGAGATATGGTACGGGAAAAGACCTAGTTTGTCTTTCCTTAAGATTCGGGGTTGTGAGGCTTACGTAAAACGATAAGTCTCAGAAAAACTAGCACCTAAATCTGACAAGTGTTTATTTGTGGGGTATCCTAAGGAAACAAAAGGATATTACTTTTATAATCCCGCTGAGAACAAAGTGTTTGTTGCTCAGTATGGTGCATTTATGGATAAATAGTTTATTTCAAAAGACACTAGTGGGAGAGAATTAAATCTTGAAGAAGTTCAAGAATCGCAGATAAACCCTGAACCACTACTGGAAGTTCAACAACGTTCTGAACCAGTTGAACCTCCGCAAGTGACACAAGGCCCACGTAAATGTGGTAGGGTAAGACATGAGCCAGAGAGATTCGAATTTCTCATTACTGATAATCGTGATGTGTTTCTTGAGGATCAAAATGAGCCTACCACTTTTCAGGAGGCTATGTCTGGACCAGACTCAGATAAATGGCTAAGTGCCAGGAACTCTGATATGCAATCCATGTATGATAACCAAGTTTGGAACTTGGTTGATTTACCTGAAGGTGGTAAGACCATTGGATGTAAATGGGTTTTCAAGAAGAAAACTGACATGGATGGCAATGTGCATACTTTTAAAGCAAGACTTGTAGCAAAAAGTTTCAAGCAGACTCAAGGTGTTCATTATGATGAAACTTTTTCGCCAATAGCCATGCTTAAATCCATAAGAATTTTAATTGTCATTGCTGCATATTATGACTATGAGATATGGCAAATGGATGTAAAAATAACATTTCTTAATGGAAAGCTGCTTGTGGACGTGTATATGACACAACCTGAAGGTTTTGTACATCCTGAGAATTCTAGGAATGTATGCAAGCTTCAAAGATCCATTTATGGATTAAAACAAGCTTCTCGGAGTTGGAATCTTCATTTTGATGAAGCAATCAAAGATTTTGGTTTTATTAAAAACGAAGATGAGCCTTGTGTATACAAGAAGGTCAGTGGGAGTGTAGTTTTTCTGGTACCGTATGTTGATGATATATTACTCATTGGAAATGACATCCCAACATTGCAGAATGTCAAGTCTTGGTTAGGGAAGTGTTTCTCAATGAAAGACTTAGGAGATGGAGCCTATATCCAAGGGATAAGAATCTATAGGGATAGATCCAAGAGGCTAATCGGTCTAAGTCAGAGCGCTTACATAGACAACGTGCTAAATAGGTTCAGTTTGCAAGACTCTAAAAGAGGATTGTTGTCAATGTCTCATTGCATAAGTCTCAGCAAGAATCAATGTCCTAGGACAAATGATGAGCGAGACCGTATGAATAAGATTCCACATGCATCGGCTATTGAATCTATCATGTATGCCATGCTATGCACTCGACCTGATGTATCATATGCTTTGAGCACTACAAGAGGATATCAGTCAGATCCTAGTGAGAGTCACTGGATAGCAGTAAAGAACATCCTTAAATACTTAAGAAGGACTAAGGAAATGTTCTTGGTCTATAGAGGTTTTGAAAATGATCTAGTTGTAAATGGTTACACAGATGCAATCTGGATATGTGTTTACTTTGAATGGGGGTGCAGTAAGCTGGAAAAGTTCGAAGCAAGAGAGATGGCAGATTCTACAACAGTAAGCTGAGTATATTGCAAATGGCGTCGATGCAAAGAAAGGAGGCAGTTTGGATCAAAAAGTTCATTTCTGAACTAGGTGTGGTTCCAAGTATTGCTAACCCTGTTCGTTTGTATTGTGACAATAACGGGGCAATAACACATGCCAAGGAACCAAGATCACACCACAGATCCAAACATATACTCAGGCGTTTTCATCTCATCAGAGAAATTATTGAGAGGGGAGACGTAAAGATTTGCAGAGTACCTAGTGAAGACGACATCGCGGATCCATTGACAAAAGCTCTTCCACAAGCAAAACATGATGGTCATGTTAGATCATTAGGCATTAGATACATGTATGATTGGCCCTAGTGCAAGTGGGAGATGTTGGGGCATGTGCCCTAGGTCAATCCATTAACTGTATTTATGAATACTTTTAGTTAATAAAATAAAGGATTTCATTTGCAGTTTATTATAATTAATTTGCATGTTTACATTATAATAAGACCCATGGGTATTTAGAAATATCCTAAATGTCCATAGTCGATCATTATACTGGGAACTATAATGAATTAATACTAGTGTGAGTCTTGATTGATGATCATACGATGATTATACGTATAGGGATACGAATCAAGATCACGAGTACTTGTTAGGGAACAAAGTACTGGACCGACCCGCTATGAGAACATCACATGGATTAAGTCATAGTTGTTCCTCATGATAGGTATATTTTTCAGTCCTCTGACTTGAGATTACCAGAGACTTCAACATTAGGAACATAGTGATTTGACACTATTAAACGTTGTCTTTAACCGGACGATTATAAAGGTTGTGATTGGTTATTGTGTGAGCAATGTGATGAAGTTGTGTAATCGAGATAGAATTTGTCCCTCTCATATAAAGAGAGATATTTAGTGGATCCCTCGATGTGTTAGACTGTTAAAAGGCCTAGTCTAAGTGAATTGATATTGATCAATGTCACTTGGATGTTTTCAATCTACCTAGAGATCGAGACTAGTACGATTGAACATGTTGGATGACAATTCCATGCCTTATGTTTGATCAAAATGATATCGTGTGACAAAAGGATGTTATATACACTATTGATTAGGTTGTATCGATTTGATATTCGTACGACTTAGGTAGTCATAATGTCTTGCTAGAGGCCGCTTATGACTTGTATACCAAAATGTGTTTTGGTACACTGCCAACGTTGTATGAGCCTATTACGTCGCACACTAAGAATGGTTTTCCGAGATTTTAAGATGGTTCAGAAAAATGAATTTTATATGATAAAATTCTTGACAGAAACGTCCTTGTGGTGTATTACACTTATACTTCTTTAAGTAGGGGTATATTTGTAATTTACTTAACCATCTATATATAAAGGTTGTATAAATAGACGCTTTAAGTTAGAATACACGTACGAAAGATTAAAAAGGCCGAAACTCTATTTTCGTTTTAGAAACGACTTAGGGTTTTTGGTATGCTCTGGATCGTTTTGGAGAGAAACAAAAGGTTTGGTATTCTCTTGAAGCTAGCACTTCGAATCTCTGTCGTCGTTCGTGTGTGGACTACTGGTAGAGGGCGTTCGTCGTTTGCAGCGCCTTAGAGATCGATCAACCTTCCAAAAGGAATATTGCGACTGAGGTATGATTAAGTTTTTCATGGTTTAAACGTTTTTATGGAATTAGATTCGGATCCTGTTGGGGTTTTTGTCAAAATTGTTTTGTAATCTCCACTGCGCATGAACCCCAAAACCCAACAGTTGTTGTTGTTGTCGTTGTTGGGCTTTGATTTAGGTCTTGAATATCACATTTTTGGCATATAAATGTCGCTAGATTCGAGAATATGAAATGATTTTGAGCGAAACCCATTATTGTTTAGTTGTTTTCAGGCGTTTTTATGGAGTTTTGAAACTTTTTTGTTCTTTCTTGTCCCCTTTCGGGTTTCGGACGCACACAACCGAGATTTCTAAAGAGGTGTTTGCTTATTCTACCGAGACCTCTAAAGAGATCTTGGCTAACTCCCACCAAAACCTCTTTTAAGGTTTTGGCTGGCTCTTTCAGTCTCCCATTGAGACTGAGACTTCTTTCACAGTCTCGGTGGGAAGTAACCCAGATCTTTGGTGGGAGTCGATTGAGACTACTTTTTTCGGTGGAAGTCAGCCGAAATTTTTAAAGAGGTTTTAGTCATATCCATTTGAAACCCATAAGCAACACTTCCTTACTCCTAGCGCACGACGAGACTAGTTCCGACCTTATTCAATGAAAAAAACTCATACGACACTTCCAACCTAGTACAAGAGCTCTACAATGGTTAAAATCGAGAAATGGAGAGGATTGAGGGGCGTTGGGTGAGGGTGATATAGTGAGCAAGAATATTTCAAGGATTTTAGAAAGGAAAATGCTTTTGTAACCCACTTTGGGCACCTAGTGGACACAAATGGGTGTCCCTCCATGCGATACACCTCAAGAAGTGTGTACGTATATCTCGATGTGTTACGCACACAGGGTCGGGGTCGCAAAGCCGCGGCAACGCCAAACATACTCGGTCATAGGATGCGGCATCGTCGTACCTAAAATGTCGCGAATGAGGGATATCGACGGCGCCCCGGATAAAACGCATATCATTCTGACCAAATCCTGCGACTCGAGGTCATGGCCCCGGTTGTGAGCCGACGACCACTCCAATCAGAGACACGAGTACGACTTACTTGGCCCTCGGACACTCATAAGTGAGTGAGAATTCCAAGAAAAGGGACATGGTTCAACATCAAACAAAAATGCAAGCTCAATGAACTACTGTACATTTTCTAACTAGTTTACTTACCTCGAAATCCGTAATTCGTCCTCAAGACGTCCAGCTCACATCTCGATATGCGCACCCAACCCCCGACTCCTACTTCCCTGGTGTCTATTTATACCATTTAGGACTAATTTACTAAGTTAGTCAAATAACAACCAATTTACTTAACATACAACTCACCATGGCCTTCAAAATTCATTTGAAGCCATCGCGTCGTCGAATCACACCCCTCGTCGAGGATCGATCGTTCCGACGACGTGCCACCCCGCCGTTCACCGCGCCGTTGCCGCTGCCGTCATCGCGCCACTGCCACCATCATCGCTGGCATCGCTGCCGGAGCCGCCGCTGGCGGCCGTCTTGTTGTCCGGCCGCTGCCGATCATCGCTCCCGACCGCCGCTGCTGCGTCGGCCGCCGCTGCTTTGTGATCTTGCCACCGCCGCCGGCTGGGCTGCTTGAAATGCTGTTGCCGCGCCGCTGGTTCCGCCTCCAGTGGCGCCGCCGCTGCCACCAGAACCTTCCTGGGCCTCCCCATCGCCTTTTCCGGCCTCTCCAGCTGGGCATCTCCCTCTACTGCCTCCTCTGCCTCTGACTCCAGCTTCACCTTCCTCGGACGCCCCAAGGGCCTCCCAGACCTCTCCACCACCCTCCGGCCGTCGGGCTTCAGCGGGCGCCCTCTGGGCCGCTTGCTCTTCTGCTTCTGCTTCAGCTTCCTTGCCGGCGGCCCCTTCTGCCGCCCACTCCTTCTCCTCACTTTACTTCCCTCTGTCAGTCCCTCCTCTCTCTCTCGTCTTTCTCTTTTATTCTCTCTCTCACTCCTCATCTTATATATATATATATATACAATTTTTTATTTTCTTTTTGATGTGACCACATTAAAATCATTATAGCCACATTACGCCGCTACATCGGTCCACGTCGACACGCGACTCGAGACGCCCCGCTACCTCGGTCCACATTGACACGCGACTCAAGACGCGTCCCCGTTCGTGTTTCGGCTCCCCGAATTCCCCGCGTATACATTGCTCGTAGAACAACCCAACGATTAGCATTATAATATCAAATTGGATTGCATCATGGAAAAATATCATACCTCGGTGTCTCCACCCGAGATTAGGACATACGTGTTTCGACGAGTGGGTCCCACATTCGACCTTGACTAGACACGTGGCACAAGTCAAATTTTCGGGCCGTTACAATCTTGTATTCTGGGTGCAAAGTTTCGATGGAATCGGAAATATTAAGTGATTCCATGCAAAACTCACTATTTTTGTCATTTTCATGTGTTTTTTAAGAGTCTTGAGTTTTTTTTGAAAACTACACCCGAACTTGTTCAAAGAAAGAAAACATTCATACGACACTTGGTGACTTAGTACAAGTGTTCTACAATGACTAAAACTGAGTAATAGAAATGATTGAGGGGTGTTGGGGTGAGGGTAATAAGGTGAGCAAGGGTATTTTTGGAATTTTGAGAAAAAAAGTGGGGAAACTAAGTAAAAAGTGGGGTATGACGAAGTAAAAATAAAAAAAATGAGGCCCACCAAGCAAAAACTAGGGCCGCTTGGCCGTTATATATATTATAGAAAACAACTAACCGGACCTAAAAACTTGTTCAACATATCCTAATTCAAATTTTCATTTTTGCCTTGTGTATAAAAAGGTGTTTGCTTACTCATACCCCACTCACTTATACACATGTGACTCAACCGAACCTCATTCTCTCGAATCACACTCTCATTCCTGATCTAACTTTGACGAAATATGAGAGAAACCCTTTTGATTCAACACCAATAGTGCATTTTCACCTCTTTTCGTGTCAATTTTATAGTTGTTTTAGGTTTTTCGTTTGTTTTTAGTCTGTTGTTGTTGTTGTTGTTGTTGTTGGGCTTTGATTTAGGTCTTGAATCTCACATTTTTTGCATATAAATGTCGCTAGATTCGAGAATATGTAATGATTTTGAGCGAAACCCATTATTGTTTAGTTGTTTTCAGGTGTTTTGAAACTTTTTTGTTCTTTCTTGTCCCCTTCGGGTTTCGGACACACACAACCAAGATTTCTAAAGAGGTATTTGCTTATTCTACCGAGACCTCTAAAGAGATCTTGGCTAACTCCCACCAAAACCTCTTTTAAGGTCTTGGCTGGCTCTTTCAGTCTCCATTGAGACTGAGACTTCTTTCATAGTCTCGGTGGGAAGCAACCCAGATCTTTGGTGGGAGTCGATTGAGACTACTTTTTTCGGTGGAAGTCAGCCGAAATCTTTAATGAGGTTTCAGTCATATCCATTTGAAACCCATAAGCAACACTTCCTCACTCCTAGCGCACGATGAGACTAGATCCGACCTTATTCAATGAAAAAAACTCATACGACACTTCCAACCTAGTACAAGAGCTCTACGATGGTTAAAATCGAGAAATTGAGAGGATTGAGGGGTGTTGGTTGAAGGTGATATAGTGAGCAAGAATATTTCAAGGATTTCAGAAAGGAAAATGCTTTTGTAACCCACTTTGGGCACCTAGTGGACACAAATGGGTGTCCCTCCATGCGTTACCCCTCAAGAAGTGTGTACGTATATCTCGAGGTGTTACGCACACATCTTGGTATATCACATGGAGGGGCACCTATTTAGGGCCACTAAGTGCCCAAAGTGAGTTACTATAACATCTTCCTTTCAAAAACTCAAATGGCATGTTCGCTTCACAAATATAATAGTCCCAAGTGCATGTGATTAAGTTATATATGAGATTATGATTTAGGTTAAGTGATTAGTCCCGATTAGGGCACTTGTTCAGTTTGGTGTGATAAATTTGGGATTAAGTTTTCGGAGGTTGGCGGAGTGACCAACATGGCCCCAATTCAATATCCCTATTTCAAAATCGAAATTAAAAAGAGAGATCTAGTGACATACAATGAACTGAAAAACATATTGATTGTACTCCTTTTTCAAATGAAACAAATTACGAGTTTAGGTTTTCTAAAGAGAACAAACATTCAACCGACAATTCAACATGCCATTTTTGAAAGTGGTAATACAAAACGGGAACATGAACCTAGTGCATTATTCATACATTATTGGAGATCATTCAAGAGCGAGCTCTGCCAACAAAGAAGAACATGAAACCAGAAATTCCAAACAAAATCAAAACGCAAAGGAATCAACAACTATTCTGAAAGAGACGATTGAATCGATGATTTTGGCGGCAACAAAGAAGAACGAAGCGAAGAAGATTTTGGCGAGATTAAAAAGAGACGATGATGCTCGCGAATACGTGCAACTGGTGCCACACGACGAATATGAATGGTGATGATGTTCGTCGATCTCCTCTTGCGCTCCCTTCGATCTCCTTCTTTAGTTGGTCTCCCCCAGCACACCACGCGAAGAAGATGAATGGATATGAACGATTAGGTTAATGAGGGAGGGGTACTTTGGTAATGTTTGAAACGAATTAATTAGTGACACCAAAAAGATTGTTTAGTTTAGTTGATATTAGATAATCCCGTTGATTAGTTAATTTGCCAAACAAACATCGAATTAGCCAGTGCGGTGTAACTAATTCGACCTAAGACCGTAAAACGAATAGGCCAATAAGAAGTTAGAGAGAGAGAAACCTCCTTTCACAAACTTATAAGCGGCATGTGCGGGAAGTGGGTGTCCAAAATGTTTACTCTACCATCTTCCTTTTAAAACTCAAAAGGGGTGAGAGAGAGAGAGAGAGAGAGAGAGAGAGAGAGAGGGGGGGGTAAGGGCTTAAAACTCAATGGAGGAAGTGGCGGAAGGGCTATGGGGCCTGGCGGACGGGCACGAAAAGGCAGGAGACATCGGAAGATCCGTGAAGTGCTTGGAAGCCATTTGCCAGAGCCAAGTCTCCTTCTTACCAATAACCGAAGTCAAGACTCGGCTACGCATCGCAACTCTCCTCTTGAAGCATACCCACAACATCAACCATGCCAAGTCCCACCTCGAGAGGTCACAATTGCTCCTCAAATCCATCCCTTCCTGCTTCGATCTCAAGTGCAGAGCTTACAGCCTCCTCAGCCAGTGCTACCACCTCGTCGGCGCCATCCCCCCTCAGAAGCAGATCATTCTCAAGGGCCTCGAGCTCACCGCCTCTGCTGGCGATGGGTAAATTGTTTTGGATTGGGTTTTAGGAAGTAGTTGCTTGTTTGAGATTGATGATTAAATTCTCATATTTAGTTGACGATTTGGATTTTGCACTCAACCTGTAGGATTTGGAGGGGAAATGGGTTTTAATTGCATTTGGGTAGTATTTAAATTTTACTTTTTCTTGGACATGCAAAACTTTTGTCACTCTTCATGAAAAAGAAAATTAAAGACAATTACATAAAATGAACGTAGCAAAAATGAGGATGCTTAGGTGTTTGTGTGGTAAAACTCGTAAAGATAGAATAAAAAATATAAAAATTTAAAGAAAAATAGTAGTAGGAGCAATTGACACAAAGATTAGGGAACAACGGTTGAGGTGGTTTAGTCACCTACAAAGATAGACTACAAATGCCCCTGCTAAAAATTTGACTTAATAGAAACTGAAGAAATTCGATGAGGTAGGGGTAGATCAAAGTTAACTTGAGACCCATTAATTAGGATGGATTTGAATGGTTTGGAAAGCTCACCATCAATTGCACTAAATCGAGCATAATGGAAGAGTTTGATCTATGTACCCGCCCCCAATTAATTTGGGATTGAGGCTGTGCACTGACATGTCACGGAATCAAAGCTGTTTGCTCTTCGTTTTCAGGGAGCAATAGGTTTGGGATGATTTGTTGATCACCTATGAAAATTGTTTTTTAGTCTAAGCTTGTTGGAAGGTGCTGTTCATGGAAGTAATTCTATAAAGCATTAATTTTGTATTTGGGGAATTTATGCGTAGTAATATGCGTACTTTCTCAAATGAGTTTGGTTGTGCAAAAATTGGATGACTACTTTGTTATCTATCTTTTCTTTGAATTGAAGGTTCACCATAAAGCTGTGGTCGTGCAACTTTTATTCACAACTTGCAAATGCGCTGGTGATTGAAGGAGATTATGGCAGTGCCGTTGCCTTCTTAGATAGGGGTTTCACATGTGCTTCTGAGATATACTATCCAGAACTGCAGGTGAGTCACTTGTTGCTTAATGAGCTTTCAGAATAATCAGATTCTTATATATTTGTATTTCTAATTCTTAGACCAGATGTTTTTTGCAACTTCAATCCTGCACGTGCACCTCATGCAATGGGAAGATTTAGACTCGGTGGATAAAGCAGTGCAAAAATGCAGTGAGGTTTGGGAGTTCATAACGCCTGATAAAGTAAGTTCAAATGTTCTTGGTTATGTTTGATTTCTCTCTCTTGAATATTAGTAGTGGAACGACTTGTGGTAACTGTCTACAAATAATAGATTGCTGTTTGGATAGTATTGTAAGAATATTTTATCAAAAACTGAGCTAGGATAGCCTCTTGAGGTTGCCTCTGATGCTTTTAGGATTAATGTCCTTTGAGGCTTTACCAATGCAGTTTATTTTTATTTGTATGAGCAAAGTAGGTCGTGCTATTTATTAAAATGAGTCTCAACCTAAACCCATTTTTATTTTGAAATTTCCTAATTCTTCATAATATTTTTGCTGACTGGAATGAATATTATTAATTTATAGGCCCCTGAACAACTAGGTATTTAGTGATTGCTCCATACACAATTAATTTTCCTTCATACATGATACAATCCAGTTTGAGGTTTGAAGAGTTTGACAACATTTCTCCCCCGCCCCGCCCATGTTACTTAAAAACATAATTAGGTAAAACCCATTTTTATCTAGTCATTTATCCGCAAAATACATTTTAATTCCGAAATGCTGTCGAACTCCTTGATCCTCAAATTGGATCGTATCTAGTCACGACCCCACTTCCAATTTATGGTGTAACAATTGGTAATCACTAATCATACTTGAATAAAATAACTCAAAAGGCTTCAGGTTTAATTACACTTTTTAAATTCAAAATGACAATCACTCATTCATCATATTCATAAAAAAGCTCATTAGATTATTCAATGACCATCATTATTCAAACAATCAATGTCTGCTTATTTTTTGTATCGAGGTTCAGTTATTTATAAAAGCTTATTTTATTATCACTCAAAATCTGGTCCCTCTAATTTTCTCTAAAATTATTATTATTATTATTTTTGAAAATTGAGCTTACGCCTTTCCGCCTTGGGGGCTACCTAGAATATTTGGGACAAAGCCATGATAGCAGTCTCTTAGGAGAGGCCTTTTATTTCCTGGTTGTAGTTGTCATTTTCCTTTTTACATTTTTCAGTTAAATTCCTAATGAATTTCAGATTTATGTATAAGTACATGTTATGACTTATTTAAGTCAAGATGGTAGAGGCGGCAAGGTTTGGGGCTATCGTGAGTTTGACTCCCACTTTAGTAAAAAAAAAAAACTTATTTAAGTCAATATGTGATTGGATAATCACTAATAATTAGCAATAGAACGAACTATATGATGGTTAAGTTCAATCAATTAGTCACATTTCCCTACTTTTTCTTTATATATTTGGTTTCTTTTTTCCCTTTGGAAACGTAATGTGAGTTGAATGAAACTCTGAGATACAAAAGACAAATACAACATATGTGAAGTTGTCTTCTCGCTGAACTTCTTGATAAACTGTTTAACATCAATCACTTCATAAAAGGTGTCAAACTAATTTTCTTAGATGGATTTTCTATTGTATTAGGGTTTTGTTGAGTATTATAGGTTTGATTATTCGCTATAAGCTCTATTTAGACTTGTGGTGTGCATTTGATAGGTCGCACCGGAGCGGGAGAACGAGGGGGTCGCCTTGGAGATTTTATTGATAGCCCCAAAAGGGGAGAAAGAGCATAAATACAACGAGAGGAGGAGGGACTCTCCCCACAATCGCCCTGAGAGAACTCTCTCAACCAGACGACCCAAAATACCAAAATCACATTCAACCCAATTATCCTCCCCGGACCGACTCACATTAATCACCTTATATACACCCTCTCTTGTTAGGACTCTATGGACACACAAATTGACACACAATTGGACTCACTGTAAATTGGACTCAATTGGACACACCAATTATGTTATTCTATAGATGACTCTCGCATGATTCAATTGGACCTAGCTGGTCCCATCGATGACTTGGACCTCTTGTTCCCACATCTCTTTCTCATGTACACTTGATGGTTGGGTGGACGACCCTAAATCGTATCAATACTCCCCCCAAGAAGAGCCACCTCTCAAGGTGGAAAGCCGGAAAGGAACGGCGCACATGCTTAACTAGCTCCTAGGTGGCATCCGCATCAGGTAACTCGAGCCACCTTAGCAAAACCATCGGCCTAGCAGGGTCAGTCCGATAGGCTAGGACCTCCTCCGGCTCAGTAGGAAGAATGAGGGAATCGAGAGAAGAGGAGGGAGGGCAGGAGCAGCAGTGCGGTTACCAAGTACCTTACGCAGCTGAGATACATGGAAAACTGGATGGATTGTCGCCGAAGAAGGAAGTGCAAGCTTATAGGCCACGGAGCCAAATTTTGCGATGATCTCAAAGGGCTCAAAAAATTTGGGGCTCAACTTCATGTTAGATTGACGCGTCACTGATTTCTGGCGGTAAGGCCGGAGTTTGACATATACCCAATCGCCAACGATAAAAGTGACTTCACGACGGCCGCTGTTCGCCTGCTGTTTCATACGATTATGGGCTAACAATAATTGGTCCCGTAACTCCACCAAGGCAGCATCGCGGGCCACCAACAGTGCATCGAGATCGGCATTTGTTGAGGAGGAGATTATTCCCGAGCGAACTAGTGGGGGTGGATCTCGTCCGTAAACAACGCGAAATGGAGAGCACTTAAGAGACGAATGGAAGGATGTATTATACAATACTTGGCCCAGCTCAGCCACTACGACCATTCCTTCGGACGTTGACTGATAAAACAACGTAAATAAGTCTCCAAACAACGATTAACCACTTCGCTTTGCCCATCAGACTGTGGATGATAGGCAGAACTCCTATTTAGCCTTGTGCCTTGGAGGCGGAAAAGCTCGCACTAGAAGTTGCTAAGGAATATCTTGTCTCGGTCCGAGACGATGCTATGGGGAAAGCCATGAAGGCGGACCACCCCATGAAGGAAAGCGTTCGCAATCGTTCTCGCGGAAAAAGGATGCTTCAATGGAAGGAAGTGATTGTATGTTGCTGAATCTGTCCACTACAACCAAGATTGAATTCCGCCCCAATGAAAGAGGCAGTCCTTCAATGAAATCCATGGAAATGTGTTCCCAAATAGCCGTTGGAATCGGGAGAGGTTGGAGCAAGCCGGCCGGGGCCAGAGTCTCATATTTGTGACGTTGGCAGACATCGCAGGAGGCTACAAACAACTTAATGTCGCCCTTCATGCCAACCCAAAACAACTCTGCCATGATTCGCTTGTATGTTTTTAGAAAGCCCCCATGACCTCCAATCGGACTCGCATGAAACTCGGTTAAGATCCTCTCCTTTAGTGATGAAGATGCCGAGAGGACCACTTGATCATCGAAGCGTAATTGCCCTCGAAAGAGGGACCATCCTGGGGGAACCTCAGCCTTCTTGCAGTAGGGCTAGCAAAATGGGAGCCAAGAATGGGTCCTCTTGAACCTCAGAGTGTATAAGAGCCATGTCCAAGAAGAAGTGGTAGTGATGGACTGAAGTTCCATACATGGGTAACGCGACAGAGCGTCAGCCGTAACATTAGAAGAGCCTGGCTTGTACTGGATTTCAAACTGAAAACCCAATAATTTAAGTATCCACCGTTGGTACTCCGGCGCAATCACTCGCTGTTCGAGAAGATACTTAAGGCTACGCTGGTCGCTTCGAACCACAAACTTTCGCCCCAGAAGGTAGTGGCGTCATTTCTGTACGGCTAACACAATAGCCATCAATTCTCGCTCGTATGCTGAACGTTGACGGGCGCGGGGAGAAAGAGCTTGGCTGAAAAAAGCGATTGGCCTGTCATGTTGTGAAAGAACTGCACCCACCCCTACCCCGGACGCATCAGTCTCTATGATGAATAGGGCGCCAAAGTTGGGCAAACCAAGAGTTGGAACAGCAACCATGGCCTGTTTTAAAGCTTGTACAACAGCTGAGGCCTCCTCGGACCAAGAAAACCCCTTTTTACGTAATAGCTGGGTAAGTGGAGCCGCGATCTTTCCATAATTTTGTACAAAGTGCCTATAATAGCTCGTCAGCCCAAGGAACCCACGCAACTCCTTAGGATTTGTGGGAGTTGGCCAGTCCACCATTGCCTGCACCTTCCCTGGATCGACCATCACTCCATTGCCAGAGATGATGTGGCCAAGATAATCAAGTTGCAATTTAGCAAAACAACACTTCTTAAGATTGTCAAAAAGAGAATGAGCTGAGAGGATCGAGAGGACCTGTGTTAAGTGACTCACATGCTCGTCCAACGAGCGACTGAAAACCAATATGTCGTCGAAGAAAACGAGTACGCATCGCTTGAGAAGACCCTTAAAGATAGAGTTCATTAGCGCTTGGAAAGTCGCCGGGGCATTGGAAAGACCAAAAGGCATCACTAAGAACTCGTAGTGGCCCTCGTGAGTTCGGAAGGTTGTCTTATGTACATCTTGAGGCCGCACTCGAATTTGATGGTATCCCGAATGTAAATCCAGTTTGGGAAGATTGTAGCTCCGTGTTACTCATCTAGCAACTCATCAATGTTAGGGATAGGAAATCTGTCCGGCATCGTGACCTTGTTGAGCGCTCTATAGTCAACGCAAAATCTCCAGCTTCCATCCTTTTTCTTCACCAACAGGACTGGACTTGAAAATGGACTGCTGCTTGACTGAATAAGGCTAGCGTCGAGCCTTTCCGACACCATTTTTTCAATCTCCTCCTTTTGTACGTGGGGGTAGCGGTATGGGCGCACTCGGACCGGATCCGTGCCTTCCCTTAATACGATGGCGTGATCAAAGGCTCGAGGTGGAAGGGTAGCAGGCGTTTGGAAAAGAGAGGTGAAGGACTGCAACACCGATTGAATGCAAGGCTCCACCACAGGAAGATTTGGTTCCTCCGAATCCGCCGAGATCTGACATAGTTCAATCAGGAAGCAGCCCACGACATCCTCATAGGCCGTTGTAATGAACGAGACGAAATCAATACTCTATGGAGGTTAGGGTCTCCCCAATAACAGAATATTCCTTGCCCTCAGACACAAATGTGAAAGTAAGGTTCGACCAGTCTGTGGTTGTCACTCCCAACGAGTACAACCATTTCATTCCCAACAGGACATCCGAGTTTGTAAGAGACATCGGGAAAAATCTTCAATCACCGTGATTCCCTGGAACTGGATAGCGACCTCCTTGCACATCCCGGAGCGTCGTACCTGATAGCCGTCATCCAAGAGGACACCATATTTGGATGTTGGAGAGATTGGCAGTTGGAGGAGGTTCGCCAGCGCGTCGGACACAAAATTGTGTGACGCACCACAGTCGATCAGAATGACCACATCCACTCCTTGTACTTGCCCTTTAACTTTAATGGTTCGCGACCCTGGGTAGCCTCGATAGCCTGAGCGGATAATTCAATCATAGCTAAGTCTACGCAGTCCTCCATCTCCACTGATTCAGGAGATGCGTCGACTTCACACGGTTCATCATCGACGAGCATGACTTGGAGTTCCCGGACCTTGCAACGGTGGCCATTGAAGTACTTCTCATCCCATCGGTAGCACAACCCTTTGCTCCTTCGTGCTTGAGCTTTTGCTTCTGTAAGTCTCTTAAACTTAGGTGGAGACGTAGTGGGAGTAGCCGCAGAAGAGGTTGTTGGGCTGGATGAAGAGGCAAAAGAAACAGGTGAGCCGTTCGACAGGCCGGACCAACGCTGGAGTGGGTCTTGGGCTGTCCCGACGAGCTGTCCCTGCTGGAGCCCGTGATCGAATGTGGTACCCACCCTTTGGGCCTTGGGTCGGGCCCTGAGGAAGAGCCCATGGAGCCGGACCTTTCTTTGGGGCTCATTTTAGGTAAAAGCTCGAGATTCTCAAGCCCAAGAAGCTTGGCCTCGATCCACTCAGCTCGATCCAACGCCACTCTCATCGACTCCGGCGGGTCCGCTAGTAGTTCCAGTTTGATCCTTTCCTGCAACCCATTGATGAAGACAACCATTTTGTGATTCTCTGATAGCACCGAGCCCAGGTGCAAGGAAAGCAGTTGGAACCTCTCTCTGTACGCGACCACCGTGGTCTCTTGCCTGATGGCGAAGAGCTGCTGACATAACTAGAGGGGATAAGCCCCCTTGAACCTCCGAGAGAGCTCTGCCTTCAAGTCCGCCCAGGAGGCGAAGATTCGTTCCTGCTCCTCCGCTTGGAGCCAATTACCTTATATACACCCTCTCTTGTTAGGACTCTATGGACACATAAATTGACACACAATTGGACTCACTGTAAATTGGACTCAATTGGACACACCAATTATGTTATTCTATAGATGACTCTCGCATGATTCAATTGGACCCAGCTGGTCCCATCGATGACATGGACCTCTTGTTCCCACATCTCTTTCTCATGTACACTTGATGGATGGGTGGACGACCCTGAGTCGTATCAGCATTCCCTTGCGATTGTTTCACTGGTTACCCTTCCCAACTTCACATGGATTCTAATGTCTGCTGGTGCTTCTATTTTTGTGATCAAATATGTCGGTGCTTGTTATGATTGACCTTGATACTAGACTTACTTATTGATAACTTTTTTTCTCAATGATGAAATCTGGGAAGAAGTGTATATCTTTGTTGTTAGACTTGTACGAGTTAACTCGGTTCTAAGGTTTGCCGAGTTAAATAGACCTACAACTCGGTCTAGTGCATGAATCGTGCGATTCGAAAGGGGTCGCGACCCCAACTCCAAAACCTCAATTTTTTATAAATCAAACCAAATGGAAGCAAGTTTTAACGCATTTTCTCTTTCTATGCACGATCCCACTTGACTACTCTTGTATTGTATATTCTAGTCTAATTATCGTTTTATATGCTAGCATATTTTATTCTATATATGCAAAGTTAAAAAACCTTGACTACAAAGTACAAATTTTATCAAAACAATAGATATTTGTGTATGAGGAAATAAATATATAGAAAGATTCTTTCACTCTATCTAATTTTCCTCTTCTTTAGCTACATATTTCTTGTGATTTGTAAATCTTAATCCATATTGTAAACTTATAACTATATTTAAAATTATTTCGAAGGATTTAAAAAAATCGAAAAAAAGCTTACGATTCGATTAATCAACCACCTTTACCGATTTTATGATACGATTCCGATTTGACAACTTTGTTGTATATGGTTTAATCGTTGGGTTATGTTGTTCTTCGATAAGAAAATTTTATTTGTTACCCATGGGAGGCTATTAATGGGTTACAATAATTGTCATGTTGGCGCGATAAACATATTTGCTTGTGCTAAATAACGGGGCGTGGTATGGTTGTTGGTGTTCCATGTTGAACTTCAAATGTCTAAATTTAGGGATAGAGGGAAAGTATCGATGATAAGATCTAATGGTAATTTGCTACGGGAATTTCAAATGAACTGTTGAAATTATCACTCAATGCAATAGTTTTAATTTCATGATGATCATTAGCTTACTAAATGCCAAATGCACTTAACGAAGTTTTTTTTTTTTTTTTAATCCAAGTCATACAACAACATTTCTTCTCAAAATAAAAGTAGTCATACAGTGCCAATACTATTTCATGTACAACCACAAATTTAAGTAGAGCAATAGAGCAACACCTTCAGGTTAAACCATTTCATATTTCGTGTGCTTTTCGCAGCTTCACAGTCTCATTACACTTTGGCCCTCTCACCCCTCACATGCACATATTAAGTCACATTCTATGCACACCACCACAACAACAACAATACAACATAGCCTTAGTCCCAAATTAACTGGGGTCGGCTACATGGATCAAACTTTTTCATTGTGCTCAATTAAGTGCAATTGATGGTGAGCTTTGCAAACCATTCAAATCCCTCTTAATTAATGCATCCTATGTTAACTTTGATCTGCCTCTACCTCGTCGAATTTCTACAGTTTCTATTAAGTCACATTCTATGCATGGCTATTAATTTGCAAAACTTCTGTAAAGAGTATTTTCATGTTGGTCTACTCTTTCCAAATGAAAGGTAATGCTATAGTATTCTTATTGCAATATTTTTACTGCTTCGGCCTAGAATTCCAGTACTGTGTAATACCTTTTTTTTGGATTCTAATATTTGCTTACTCACCTAGAAACAACAATGCCCTGGATTATTCTTTTACAACGAGCTGCTCCACACGTTCTATCGACTAAGGATATGCGACTATAAGAATGCTGGTCAGAATGTTGAAAGAATGGATGCTGCCATGAAGAGTGATTTGCAGAAGATGCAGAACATCCGAGAATTAACTATAGAGCTCAATTCCATAAATCAAGGTCTCTCTCAATCTGACCTACATTACAGGGATCGAGCTGCTTTGCTTGAAAAACAAACTCATCTCCAAGAACAAATTCTAAGTATTAATAGTTCTAGTGGCTTAGAATCTGTTGCACCACCGTACTTGGAAAATGCTAGAACAACATGGGAAGATAAGTTGGTATTGGCTCCTCCTCCAATAGACGGGGAGTGGCTACCAAAAAGGGCTGTTTATTTACTGATTGACCTTATGTTTGTCATATTTGGGCGTCCCAAAGGGCTATTTAAGGAGTGCACTCGAAGGACACAGTCTGCACTGCTTTCGATACAAGGTTGGTTGTGTTGGTTTTATTCTCATATTGATTAGTGCCAACTACTTGTCATTTTTTTTCTTGATTGTTCCACGTCTACTGTTAAGCTTAATTCTAGTCTACTTTTTATTTTTATTCTTCTTCTTTAATAACCTTAAGTGTAAAATGATTTTTATTACTAAAACTTTTTTATTCTCCATTTGCTAATTGAATACAACAACAACAACAACAACATAGCCTCAGTCCCAAATTAACTGGGGTCGGCTACATGGATCAAACTTTTCCATTGTGCTCGATTAAGTGCAATTGATGGTGAGCTTTGCAAACCATTCAAATCCCTCTTAATTAATGCATCTCATGTTAACTTTGGTCTGCCCCTACCTCGTCGAATTTCTACAGTTTCTATTGAGTCGAGTTTTCTAGTTGGGGCATTTGTAGGGCGTATTTGCAGGTGACCAAACCATCGCAACAGCCCTTCCCTAATCTTTGTATCAATTGGTGCTACTCCTACTTGTCTTTGAATTTCTATATTTCTTATTCTATCTTTACGAGTTTTACCACACATCCACCTAAGCATCCTCATTTCTGCTACGTTCACTTTATGTAATTGTTGTTGCTTTACCGCCCAACATTCACTTCCATAGAGCATAGCTGGCCTAATTGCGGTCCTATAAAATTTTCCTTTTAACTTAGTAGGAACATGTCGATCACAAATCACCCCTGTTGCACTCCGCCATTTCTTCCATCCCGCTTGAATTCTATGTGTGACATCATTTTCAATGTTACCATCATTTTGTATGATTGATCCTAGGTATCTAAAGTGGTTTACCTTATGAACTTCTACTTCCCATAATTTTACCACTCCGTCATCTCGATGTCTAGTGTTTCCAAACTCACAGTGCATGTATTCAGTTTTCGTCCTACTCAACTCAAAGCCTTTAGATTCTAATGTATTCCTCCAGAGTTCAAATTTCCTATTCACTCTATCTTTAGTTTCATCCACTAAGACAATATCATCTGCAAATAACATACACCGTGGTATATCATCTTGAATATGTCTAGTTAGTTCATCCATAACTAAAGTAAATAGATATGGGCTTAAAAGCCGATCCTTGATGTAGTCCTATCGTAATGGGAAATTCTTTTGTAGTTCCTCCAAATGTCTTTATACTCGTTACTACTCCATCATACATATCCTTAATAGTGTCTATGTATCTAGCATGCACTCTTTTTCTTTCTAGAACCCACCAAAGAACATCTCTAGGGACCCTATCATATGCTTTTTCTAAATCTACGAATACCATATGAAGATCTTTTTTATTTTCTCTATATTTTTCTAACAATCGTCTTACAAGGAAAATCGCCTCCATAGTTGACCTCCCAGGCATGAAACCAAATTGGTTCTCTAATATTGTGGTTTCTCTCCTTAGCCTATTGTCAATTATCCTCTCCCACAGTTTTATAGTGTGACTCATAAGTTTAATTCCCCGGTAGTTTGAGCAGCTTTGAATGTCTCCTTTGTTTTTGAAGATTAGCACAAGCGTGCTTCTTCTCCAATCCATTGACATCCGTTTTGATTTTAAAATTTTATTGAAAAGTTTTGTTAACCAAGTCAATCCGATTTCTCCTAAGCATTTCCAAACCTCTATGGGTATTTCATCTGGGTCACATGCTTTCCTATTTTCATTTTCATTTTCATTTGCTAATTGAATAAAAAGGAGAAAAAAATTGTTAGAATAAGATGCTACAAAGTACAAACTATCACTTATTAAATGGCATAGTAATGCATGTGGTACAGATGCTAGGATTTGGGGCATGAAATACATCCCGACATGATGGTTGAGTTACTTATTAATAGTCGAATGCTTTCATATTCTCACTTTTCTATGGAAGTGTAGATAACATGGCTGGTATTCCAAGAAACTTACATTGATTATTTGACCGCGACAACATATGATATTTTGACATTGAAAGAGTTTGATTTAATTGACATCTTTAAGTTTTCCCTCTTGATTCTAACCAACTTCTCATTGTCTCCTATAAGAAAAGGACTTTGAATTGAATTATTATGGTATGTGCAGAGGAGCTTGCGAAGCTTGGAATCTCTGATGGCGTGCGAGGTTAGCTTCATTTTTTCTATTAGTTAATTTTCCTCCAATCTTTTCGATATTAGGAATTCAGGAGAGTTGAGTATCCTCTTTTCTATTTAGCCAATTCTGCATGAGTTACTCTATGATTTTACTTTGTTTCTGAAGCTCTTAGAGTTATCATTTGGATCCTCTTATATTTTGATTCCTCCAATCACTAGTTTTGTCACGCGGATGAGCTTTTATGACTAATAATAGGACATCTTCATTTCCCCAGAGGTGGACTTGAGACACTCAGACATCTGGATGGCAGGTGTCTATTTAATGCTTCTAATGCAATTCTTGGAAAACAGAGTTGCTATCGAGCTAACACGATCAGAATATGTTGAAGCGCAAGAGGTATTAGATGCTTGGAATTTCAGTGTGCCTCGTACATTCATATCTATACCATTTTCCATATCTTGTGGGTTTTCTCATTAGTAGACATGTTAGCATTTCTTTATAAGTTAATATGTTAAGATGAATGCTTTGATGACATTAACGCTGGCGGAATTTAGAAACAAAGTCAGGAAAGTGTAACGAAAGAGCTTGGAATTGACATTTATTTCAGACTTTTTTAGTAATCCTAAACTACTATGTTTATTTTGTGAAGTAAGATAATTGAATCTCGAATTACGTTCACCATTGTTCCAAATCACGGATCGAGCCCCTTGAGTTGCACACTTTCATGACTTGAGTGCCGCGTTGATTTAGTTCTCAAGTTGCATGCCAATAAATCGATAAACTTCAAAAATGTGCCTAGATTAATTAATATGGTTAGTAGCCTTCTTTAGTTTGGTTAGTGTCAAAATTAATGATGTAGTTGACATAAACTCTTGTGCACTGATTGACCTAAGGATAAAATTATCACGATTTTTTAATACATATGTTGAGGATTGCATTTGCTTGATGTATTACATGCGTATCTTCCTCCTATTGATGAAAATTGAAAGATACAAAATTACGAGCAAATAAGAACAAGATCCACAACATTCGAGAGGCTGGGTCTCTTGTCTCGCCTACTCAAGACTATCTCACTTACAAATTTCTTAGATGATCACTCTCACTTCCCCTCCTAATCTCCTATTTAAACTCTTTAAGTATCTATTTGTGTTCTCGCCAATCTCTAAGTAGTAGAATGAGAGGGACTACTGTAAGTTCCCTCCTCATGTCAGACACGCTGGTTTAATGTTGATGCGGCTAACTAACAAGTGTTGCTTCCGACGCTTTGAGGGCAATTTCAATATTTTTCAAATTCAATCAAGATCCCCCTGCCTTTGTGCCCTTCCTCTTGCGAGAGCACACAAACTTTATTTGAGGCACATCAGCTTTGAGCATTGATTTAATTTGTCCATCGGCTTGGTTTTGTTTTCATGCATGTACAAATCTTTGTGAGTTTAGTTTAATGCTAAATTGATGTTGTTGATTTATGTTGCGGGTTAAATGTGTTTATTTTGGATCTATTCGACTGTTGGCTTATTCCTTTTCCATATTTTCTTCTCTTTATTTTTGCTTATGTTTGGAGTTTATGAATATCAAATGGAAGTAAATTTACTCAATCAGCTATGTAAATGATGTGTCATGCTTACTAGCCTAGTCAGCGTAATATTTTTTTTTTGCATTAAAAGTTTGCCTACATGATTTTCAATGTGTTTTGGCGAAGTTGTTTTAACTTCTATGTTTCACTATTATTCAAACTCGCCACTTAGGGTTGGGAAATATGAATGCATACATGGAATCAGTTATATCACTGAGTTCTTAATGACGTAATGGGGTGCAAACAACCCTTTATTGATGATGAAAGCCGAAAAGAAATACACCCCAAAAGAGTAACTACACCTGAGAAAGAGACAAGCCTCTTCTCACCAGACTAACAGTCCCACCAAAATGAGAAAATCCACATGTCCCTGGTCTGAACATTGTCTCCCCTTTTATACTACTACCCCACCCCTTATCATCTATACAACTAATCCCACATACACACTATGCTTTACTAACTCCCGTGGGCCCGGCTTGGCCAGCAGTAGTGGGGGGACCCGTGAGGGCCAATCCCGCACAACTCTTCCTCTAACGTTGATACACCTTCGAAATGAGGGGCCTAACAATACTCCCCCGGTGGACAGCCACCTTGTCCTCAAGGTGAAAGGCTGGAAAGGACTTGCGGACATGACACATCAACTCCCACGAGGCATCAGAATCGGGTAGGGAGGACCATTTGATCAACACTTCCGGACCCGCTGCGAGACAGCGATAAGCCAAGACATCCTCTGGCTCAACTCGGAGAGTAACGAATTCGGGAGCCAAAGGAGGTAACTCCGAAGAAACCGGGACGGACCCAACCACCTTTCAGAGTAAGGACACGTGAAAAACTGGGTGAATGGCAGCCGCTGTTGGTAGCTCGAGGCGGTAGGCAACCGCGCCAATACGCTCCAATACTTTGTAAGGGCCATAGAAACGGGGCTAAGTTTCATGTTAGAGCGGCGGGTCACCGTGTGTTGGCAATATGGCCTCAACTTAAGATACGCCAAGTCGCCCACCTCGAAGGAGAGATAACGGCGGTGCTTATCAGCTTGCTGTTTCATGCGGTTCTGAGCCATGAACAACTGATCACGCAATTCAGCAAGGGCATGGTCACGGGACGGTAGGAAAGAATCAACATCCAGGTTCGTAGGACTAGGTAAAGAACCGTAACGAACTACTGGAGGAGGGTCGCGGCCATAGAGTACCTTAAAAGGCGAACAACGCAGGGAGGCATGATAAGAGGTATTGTAACAGAATTCGCCCAATGGAGCCACTGTGACCAGTCCTTCGGACGTTGGTGGATAAAGCAACGTAGGTACATTTCCACGCAACGATTCACCACTTCGGTTTGACCATCACTTTGAGGATGATAAGCTGAGCTGCGGTGCAAGGCTGTATGCTGCTGCCGGAATAATTCACACCAGAAACGACTGAGAAACACGCGGTCGCGGTCCGACACAATGCTGCTAGGGAAACCATGAAGGCGGACAATTTCCTTGATAAACACGGATGCCACTGTTTGAGCCGAGAATTGGTGTCGAAGGGCAAAAAATGGGCAAATTTGCTCAGCCGGTCAACCACAACAAGGATAGAATTTGCCCCATGGGAGACTGACAGTCCCTCAATGAAATCCATAGACACATCCTCCTACACTTTAGCTGGAATTGGGAGCGGTTGAAGAAGCCCAGCTGGTGAAGCAGTCTCATATTTGTTGCGTTGGCACACATCACAGGAAGCGACAAAGGAATGGATGTCACGCTTCATGCCGGGCCAAAAAATTCAGCCGAGAGACGCCGATAGGTCTTGAGAAACCAGTCGTGCCCCCCCACAGGAGATGAGTGAAATTCGGACAACAACTTGAGCTTGAAGGAAGAAGTAGCCGGTAAGACTACATGACCCTTGTAATGAAGGAAACCCTTGTCAAGGGACCAACCCGGTTTAGCTGAGGCGTTCCGAGACAGAAGCAACCTTCAGCTGAGATAATATGCCCAAGATACTCCAGCTGAGATAATATGCCCAAGATACTCCAGGGAAGACTTCGCAAAACAACATTTCTTCAAATTCACAAAGAGAGAATGTTGCTGGAGAATAGAGAGAACCTGATGGAGGTGGGCACAATGGTCGGTCATGGAAGAACTATAGATCAGAATGTCATCGAAAAACACTAGGACACACCGGCGAATAAGGCTTGTGAAGATGGAATTCATGAGGGCTTGGAATGTAGCAGGGGCGTTAGAAAGGCCGAAGGGCATGACGAGGAACTCAAAATGTCCATCATGTGTCCGGAAAGCCGTCTTCGGAACGTCCGATGCTTTGACGTGTATTTGATGATAACCCGAACGCAAATCCAACTTCGAAAAAATGGAGGTGCCATGCAACTCGTCGAGCAATTCATCAATGTTTGGGATAGGGAAACGATCCGGGATAGTGGCCTTGTTCAAGGACCGGTAGTCCGCACAAAAAGCCAACTCCCATCCTTTGTTTTGACTAATAACACTGGGCTGGAAAATGGACTATTACTAGGCTGAATTACACCCGCGCATCTCTTTCACCAGCTTCTCAATCTCAGCCTTCTGAATCTGGGGGTATCGGTACGGCCGGACACGAATGGGCTTAGTACCTTCTTTCAACACAATGGCATGGTCGCAATCTCGGGATGGCGGTAAGCTGGTAGGCAACTGGAACAGGCTACTGAATTGATCCAATACCCGCTGGACGCAGGCCTCAACCAACAGTGAAGGAGAACTCGATGTGGGAGGGGAGAGATTGAAGCATTCCACCAGGAATCCCCCGAGAACAGTGTCGAGTGAACGTTGAATAGACTTACATGATACAAGTGCCGGTGCAAGGTTGGGTCGCCTTGAATGGTCACGGCCTTGCCCGCATACACAAAGGAAATTGTTAAACGTTGCCAGTCTATGGTGGTAACCCCGAGGGTGGACATCCATTTAACCCCCAAAATGATGTCGTGACCTCGCATTCCGATAAGGAAGAAATCCGCGGAAATAGTGAGACCCCGGAAAGAGACAGGAACAACCTTGCACACCCCAGACCCCGATAACCTCGCTCCGCCCCCTACAAAAAGACCATAAGCTGTCGTAGGCGCCACAGAGAGATGCAACTCCTTTACCAACACTGGGGAGATGAAATTGTGAGACGCTCCGCCGTCAATCAGAATCACAACCTCTCGCCCTTGCACGCTCCCCTTGACTTTAATCGTATGAGGGTCGGGGACCCCCACGATGGCGTGAGCCGACAACTCGATCGAAGTAAACTCCGCTGGCTCCTCAGAAAGGTCGGACGGAGATTCGGGAGCCACATCGCTCGGGTCATCATCGACTAGGAGCACATTCAGGACCTTCTTTGCACAACGGTGTCCCGCATGCCATTTGTCGTCGCAACGATAACACAATCCCTGCTTCCGACGCGCCAATGCTTCGGACTCGTCAAGCGTTTGGGCTTCGGTGGTGAAACAATTGGGGTGTCTGTGCCGGAAGAGCTTGGACTGGTGGAAGAAGATGAGGACTGATGGGTTTTGGTCCGTGGGCCTACGGACGAATGGGCTTTAGTTGCCACCTCTCGAGTTGGGCTTAGGAAAGTATGGCTAACCCAGTGGGGGCCTTTGTTGTCTCCCTTGACTTGGGCCCAACCGAGGACGAATGGGCCTTGCCCCCTCCAAGCCCAAGAACCTCAGCTTCTCCAAGCTTCTTCTCCAGACGACCTGCTCGCGCCACCACCGCCTTCAATGTTGCCGGCGGCTCCACCATCATCTCGACGCGTAAACGATCCTTCAACCCATTGATGAACACCGCGATTTTCTGCCATTCCGTCAAGCCCTCCTGATGCGGCAGCAAGAGTTCGTAGCGCTGACGATACTCGTTCACCGTCGACTCCAGTTTGATGGAGAAGAACTGCTGACAAAGATAGAGGGGATCGGCTTCGGCAAACCGCAATGAAAGCTGTCTTCAGATCCTCCCAAGACTCGAACGCCTGAACCTTTTCTTCTGTTTGGAGCCAGATCTGGGCAGCCCTATCAAGCAGATCCGCGCCGCTCGAAGCTTGGACAACTCCGACATCTCATGCAAGGCGAAGTAATGCTCCGCCTGATTAAGCCATACCGGTAGATTCTCCCCATCACATGTCGGCATCTTGATCTTGCGAACTTCAGGTCCCGATCGATAGGCCTGGCCTCGCCGATCTGAACTCTCCGCTGATGGATCGACCTCCCCCGATCGCGGATCTGGTGGATCTGGTGCGAAAACACCCCCCTGCGGCCTGATCTGAGTCGCCGATCCCGATTCCTGTCCACGCAGGAAAAACTCTTCCATCCGCCGTGACCTCTCCTGGATCTGGGTCCGGATCTGTGACTGGGTGTAGATCTGAGCCTGAAACTCCGATCGTAGGCCGTGAATCGGACCCTCCAGCTCCCTGAGCTTGCTCAACTCCGCCTCGACCGCTTCCATGCGAGAGTCTGCTTTTGGTCCCATGATGTCGGTGCTTTTGCTCTGATACCAGTGTTATATCACTGAGTTCTTAATGACGTAATGGGGTGCAAACAACCCTTTATTGATGATGAAAGCCAAAAAGAAATACACCCCAAAAGAGTAACTACACCTGAGAAAGAGACAAGCCTCTTCTCACCAGACTAACAGTCACACCAAAATGAGAAAATCCACATGTCCCTGGTCTGAACATTGTCTCCCCTTTTATACTACTACCCCACCCCTTATCATCTATACAACTAACCCCACATACACACTATGCTTTACTAACTCCAGTGGGCCCGGCTTGGCCAGCAGTAGTGGAGGGACCCGTGAGGGCCAATCCCGCACAACTTTTCCTCTTACGTTGATACACCTTCGAAATGAGGGGGCCTAACAGAATCCATGTTGGTACTAGGTTTTTGAAATCGAATATAGCAATAAGAGGTAGAGAAAGGGGATCCACAACTAAGAGAGCAGATCATGTTGAGAGACCAAGATAATTGTAACAAAAAGAGATTAAGGAGGGAAAGAGAATCCCATAAGATAAAAGGGAGAGAATCAAGGGAGATTTAGAGGGGAGAATGTATTAGGAGAGATAGAGGGAGATGATCACGGAAGATTGCTCGAGATAGAGAGTGTTTAGACATACATAGATTTATTGGTGTTGCTTGCCCTTCTCTTATTTTTTTTATTTATTTTAAAAATTGATGTCCAACATAATACATAACTCATAATGTGTTCATATTTCTTTGGTGAAATTCATGATTTGTTGTCCTTTTATACAACCACCACCACCTCTATAACAAATTAGTTGGGGTCGGCTATATGGATCAAATGCATCCACCTAGCTTGATTTATTGTAGTTGATGGCATGGTTTCTTAATACTTGAAATTAGTTGAGATATAATACATAATTCATTATACCTTTATTATTATTATTATTATTATTATTATATAAAATTCATGATTTGTCTACATGGATCAAATATTTCCACTCAACTTGATTTAGCGGAGTGGCAAAAGAGGTTCGAATTCGTTAAAATTGGGTTTGAGTTTAGGCAAAAAGTTTGAAAAAATGGGTACTCGTTTAGCAATTAAAATTTTAAGGGTACATTACTGTTTTCTCTCAAAAAACCTAAAACCTTGTTACTCTACTATCATCTCTAGTGTTTGGTTGCCCAACTCAACGAAGAATCCCTCTTTCATGCCTCATTGTCACATTGTTGTAACCGCACTCCTTTGTCTCCCTCGTGTTTTCCTTCATCTCACTCATTGGCATCGTCGCCTATTTCTCCGCGGCAGTCCTACTAGGTGGTCTCTCTCGTATCTCTCTCTAGTGGTTGTCTCTCTTGTGCGATTTTGTTGTTGATTGTTGGTTGCTAGTTCATCGTGTGGAATATGACTTGTATTCCTAGTGCACCCAGTACCCGTTTTGAGCGATGTTTTCTGTGTTCACAACAATTGCAGAAGTGTTGAACATTGACTTGAAGCAAGTCCTTTGCAAGATCAACCGTGATTAGTCCAACGCTCTCGTTTGCTATTAAGATTCACAATTGCATTAATTTTGAACCTATATGTCCACTTGAATAATCTTGTATCGACAATTAGGATTTAGCTTAAGCCATTCAATTGGTGCATGTGATTTAATTTTCGTGGACAATTGGGTCAATACTTTGATTGTAGTTTCATTGCGTTCTTCACTTCTTCTCTTATACATTTATGAAAAATAAATAAATTGTGTTTTCTTATTCATAATTTGAATGCTATAGCCTATTTGTTCATCTCATATGGACCCAAACTGGTATGATTATTAATACATTCTACCTCACAGTTATGCATATAAATCCATTCCACCTTATTGTTATGCATGTATCATTTTTTATAGTAGCTTCTGAAAAGAAAATGATTTCAATTGTATTTAATAAGGGGGGTGTATTCAATTTAAGAAATTCATGGATTTTAAAGGACTTTTTTGTTCATTGATTTTAATGGATTTTAATGAAGTTCGTGGATTTTGTTGGGTTTACATGGATTTTTAATTGAAGATTTTCAAGGATTTATGCGGTTTGTAAAGATGATTTTTGTGGAGATTGAAGGAGTTTGACAGACTTTTTGCAATAATAAAGAAATCAAATCTTAAAAATGCGTGACTCGAGGAACATCCAACGACCGCGACTTAAAACAACCCAATGCACTATTTATCTTCTTCTTCAATACAGGTCGAGAACTAGTCAGTTTGATTTTGGGGATTTTGTGGATGTTGAGCTGCGCTTGATCCGCTACATTGTAGGGACGAGGTCGTACCAGGTTTGCTTGTCTCAGTCGGTAGTTGAGGCCTTCGTGGGTATCAGATTCGGGCGTTAAAGTGGAAGGTTAGGATTTGGGTTTGGATCCATTGGTTGGATAAGGTCTGTTTAGCGGAGATGTTGGAGATGAGGTCATTGGGTAGCATTACTGAGCATCATCGACAAATGGGAGAACACAAGAAGATCGAGCGTAGAGGGCAGAGGGCAAAGGAAGAAGATGGTACACAAAGGTGAAGCATCATTGTTGGATCTGAGAACACAATAGATGACACACACCGTGGAGATCTCAAATAGTTGGAGCATTAGATGAATAACTTGGCTACTAGGGTCGAACAATTGGGGTCTTCCACAAATCCTTCAAAATCTCACCTCTACCCATATGAGAATGTTGGATTCAATTCGTATACAAATCTTAAGAAAAGTCCATCAAAATCCACCATCACCCCAAACCCCACAATTCACAAAAAAGTTAAATACCCATAGATTTTTTAACACTCCTTGAAATCCATCAAAATCTAAATTAAATACCCCTAGACTTTTAAAAACTCAATCGAAATCCATCAAAATCAAAATTAAATGCCACATGATTTCTAAATCCTTCAAACTCCTTTATAATCCATAGAAATCTCCAATTGAATACACCCCCCTGAATGGGTCCGGACAGGAAACGATTCTCGTATGTTTTATAAAAATACGAGACCGGACATGAAAATATGTCCGTTTTCAAAACAGATTTGGGTCCGAAATGCCATCTTAATTCATTATTAGGAGGTGATATCCGAACTTTTTCCCATCCATACCCATTTTTTGCTGGTCTAATTTTGTATAATTGATTATGCACTTTTTCACATTTCCTTAAAATTCTTCATAATTAATGCATCCCAACTTCTAAGTAATCAATTCAATTCTGCTAGTATATTGTCGAATTCGTTCAATTTCTACCATATTTTTTATGATAAGAAACCACCAACTTGACTACAAGATGAGTCAAATTCATAAACTCCCCCAACCTTGCCTTTGACAAATGATGCCTCATGCATCTTGCTGGAGATGCTTTGGCCAATTTTTACAGTATTGAGTTTTCAAATTAAAACATTTGTTGACCGTCTTTGGATGTGCCAGGAACTGTAGCCGCCATTCCCTAATTTTCTCATCTATTGCTGCTACTTCTACTTTATTTTGAATCGTGGCCCTAAAACTCCTTGAACTTTAACTTCTTCGAATTGTTTGATTTTTATTGAACACTGAATGAAGAGTCATAGACAAGTAAAATTTTACAAATCTTCATACTAAATTAAGGGAAGAATGACATCATTTGCAAATTTTAGTGCTAAATTGTGAGTAAAAATATTTCAACTAACGTTCATTTAAAAAAAAACATACTTCTATTGTGCAAGGGGCATGTTAAACTTGAAAATTGTATCAATTATGAGTTATGATGAGTGGATTCTAATTTATTTCCTCAAAATTAGAATGAATTAAAGTGATCGAGTCTCTTAAAGTTGAGCTTAAAAACTTATTTTAGGTATAATATGAAACAAGACAAGAAATGTAATAAATGATGTGTTTCTTTAATTTGCTTAGGCAAAATTAGAATCTTGGTAATACTTGGATGAAGTTATTTTTTCTTCTCTGGAGTGTCGAAATGTTAGAAAACTCCCTACATCAAATCAAAGTTCCCTTAATTACTTCTAGATTTTGTGACCTAAGTGATAGGTGGAGTCGAATTTTCGATCCTTGCTTTGAATCTTGGTATTTCTTACTCTATTTTATTAGTTTTACCACACATCCACCTAAGTATATGCTTCTTACCGCCCAACATTTCGTCCAACACACATACACACACATTTAATGCCAATACAAAAACACATAGTTACGAGCAAATGGGTATATATTTTGGCTTCATTGAATTATGTACACACACACACACAAACACAATACACAATACACAATACACAATGAGACTCAAATATATATCATTGTCATGGGAACATCATTTTAGGACAATTGGATTTTGATCTAATGTTTAATACACTCATGCATTAATTGCTGCACATAGGTCATTAAATGCTTGACAACACACAATCATAGTTCCCATCACATGGGTATATATATATGTTGATTCTACCATGGTTATTAGGGTAAATCACCATATATGGTGATTTTTATTTTTAGTCATTGAATTTAGATCCAATGTATAATATTGCTTCTTAGTACTTGTGCACATATTTGAGAGTCATTAATGTAGCTATCAAAATAACTATTGGATCTAAATCCAATGATCAAATAGGTGTAGTAGTACTTAAGTCCAAATGACATAGGTTTGTGATAGAGACCTCCCGTCGGTAGTTCAGGGTGGGCCCAGCAGTGAGGCCAAAGGTGGGCTATAAGCAGTAGGTATGAGTCAAGTGTGATGTGTGGGGTGCGGTGCGCTCATAGAATATGAGTAGATGGGGATAGTATATGTAGCAGGACTGTTCACTGTTTCAGGATCTTTCGTATTGGGTTTTCTAGGGTTGAGCAGAGTAGTACTTTGTCTCTGGGTTAGGGTTCCATCTCTCTGAGTTGTAACTCTTTCTTTTGTTATCAATAAAATACTGAGGCAACCCTTTTTTGGGTAAGTAAGGGGCGTACTCTATCATTGGTTTAAGAACTTCAACATGGCGCCAAAGACTGATTCACGATTGAATCTATTAGAGGAGCAGATGAAGTTGATTCCAATGGAACTTTAAAGTATTCCAACACTAGAAAATTCGTTCGCTAGTTGAAATCAAGAGTCCAGAGCCTGATGCACCAACTGAAGTTGATGCAGCTTCAGCCTAACACGCATGCTTCCGGATCTAGTCAGATCGGGGATGCTAGTGGTCAGACGCACCAGATCCGAGAAGTCCATGACGTCGGCCAGATCCAGGCCCTTTGGGGAAGGAGGGTGTGCATGGAAGACCAGATCGCGCCGCGCCAACGTACAGATCCGACTCAGAAGTTCGAAAGATTAAGATGTCGACATGCAACGACGAGAATCTCCTCATCTGGCTCAACCAAGTCGAGCACTACTTCATGCTTCATGAGATGCCGAAAGTCTCAAAGTTGAGAGCTGCCCGGATCTACTTGGAAGGCCCTGCCCAAATCTGGTTACTGACGGAGGAAAATTTGAAAGCCCTCGAGAGTTGGTCGGAGTTGAAGGTACAATTGATACGACGTTTCATGGAAGTTGATCCCCTGAGTTTCTACCAACAATTCTTCTCGTTGAAACAAGAGACTACAATAGGCGAGTATAGGGAAAGGTTCGAACTCTTACTCCTGGAACCCAAGCCACCGCTTTGTTCATCAATGGCTTAAGGATCGAGTACGGGTGGAAGTCATGGTCGATCCACCACGGACGCGCTAGGCTTCGTGGAGAGGGCAACCCAGGTGGAGTGAAAGCATCGGGACAACGATGCTTTGGGCTGGGAACATTAGGAGGCCCAAAGGCCCAAGCGAATGTGGTCTCCACATCCAAATCCGAGTCTAGGTCACCGAATTTGGTCACTCACACTATCACAAGCCCCTCGCGTGATTCGGGTGCCGACCCACTGAAGAGCTTGACCTAGTTGAGCCTAACTACCAAATCTAGCCCATCATCATCAAGATCATCGAGCCTTGCTTCCTCGAAGCCTGCTACCCCACACGACTGTTCGCCTAAGTTCAAACGTCTTACTGAAGTTGAGGCTGAGGTTCTATGAAAAAAACGCTTCTTACCGCCGCGACGCATAGTGGTTCACTGGTCACCATTGTCAGAGGAAAGAGGTGCAAGTCATGCTCGTCGACAATGAGGATGATGAAGCATCAGGCTCGGCGAGGGAGAAGTGGTGCCCACAGAATGCGTGACGATGGAGTTGTTCGCCCATGCGGTAGAAGGGAAGCCAAATCCTCGCATAATTAAGATTAGGGGATCGGTTGAGGACATCGATGTGGCTATAATTGTTGATATTGGCTTAAATATGGGTTAGGTACTTAACTCAGTGGGTTTGGGTTAGTTTAACCCGATTAGTAAAACACAGTTATTAAGTTAAGTAGACTCCTAATGCAACATGGTTTAGTCTCATAGTACAACTCTGATACCGTAGTGTATATATATACGTAGGGTAGACCATTAAATTGGTAATGTCTTGTAATCTCTTGAGTTAGTGAGTGTGAGAGAGTTGGAAGCTTGGCGTTGGTGTAATCTTCTGAATTAATAAAATCTTTGTGTTCTCTGCCGTTGACGTAGGCATATTGACGAACCATGTAAATTCTCGGTGTCGATAGTGTGTGTGTGTGTGTGTTGTTTGTTTGTTGCATTTGCTCTACAAATTGGTATTGGAGCTCGGGATCGAAGACGGGCTAGTGGTGCAGTGAGATTACAAAAACCAAAGACGTTATTCAACAATTTTTTCTTTAAATCGTTGTATAGAGGAACGATTAAATTCTTTGTTGATTCTTGAGAATTCACTAAAGGAAAAAGAAAAAAATTGTCTTTTGTTTTCTTGTTATGAATTAATTGCAGGGAGAATTAATTGAGAAGAGTTTGTTTTGACTGAACATAATCGCAAACACGAATTTGCGTTTGAAGACGAAGACTTGCAGATCACCATATGCTTGCACACGATGTTATTTTTGCACGGGTTCGTGTGCACAATTAGATACGCACAAAGTTTGATCGACATGCTGAAATTGTTTTCTTGATATCAAGGTCATTCGGTGTTGGAACCGAGCGTCGTTTTTTGCGTTGGAATCATGACAGAGAGCTCTACGCAATAGTAGGTGCGGATAGTTGAGATGGCTCCAAAATATAAAGTTGAGAAATTCAACGAAAAGAATGACTTCAACTTGTGGCGGATAAAAGTGCAAGCTTTGTTAGTTTAAGAAGGGTTGCAGAAGGCGCTATTGGGAAAGAATGCATTGCCGTCATCAATAACAGAGGATGAGAAAGATGAGGCCATACAGAAAGCACATAGTACAATCTTGTTGTGCTTGGGGACGAAGTCTTGAGAGAAGTTTCAGAGGAGACAATTGCTGCGGGATTGTGGTTGAGTTAGAGAACTTGTACATGACGCAATCCAACTCCAATAGGTTATATCTCATGAAACAATTACACTACTTGAGGATGATAGAAGGGAAGTCCATGAGAGGGAGTATGTTGATGATTTCAACAAAATAATCATGACACTGATGAATGTGGGGTGCAAGCTTGGTGATGAACAAGAAGCTATGTATCTGCTGTGTTCACTACCTGAATCCTTCGAGAACTTTTTTTATGCAATATTGTTCAGTAAAGATTCCTTGTCTTTGGAAGATGTCAAGATCGCATTGAGTTCAAAGAAGTTTCAGCGGATGATGACATAAAATAGAATACAAGAATCTGGGGATGTATTGTCAGTCAAGGGTAGATCTGAGCAGAGAGCTAGAGGCCAGAGAAATAAATCCAGATCAAAGACTAGGAGCAGGAAATTAAAGTGCTTTGGATGTCACGAAGAAGGGCACTTTATGAAAGATTGTCCGGAGCGTAAAGGAAAGGGTAGACAAGAGGTCGAAGATACTGGAGATGCATCACTTGCAGAGGAAGATGAAGTTAATGTTCTTATAGTTAGCAGTGGAAGCTCGAGAGACGATTGGATATTAGATTCAGATGTTCGTATCATGTGTCCTAAGAAGAATTGATTTACCGCTTATCAGTCAGTTGATGGGAATAAAGTCTGATGGGGAATGATGCAACCTGTGAGGTTGTAGGAATTGGAACAGTTAGAATCAGAATGCATGATGGAATTGTGAGAACGTTGACAGACATCATGCATGTTCCTAACTTGAGAAAGAATATGATTTCCTTGGGTTTGCTAGACTCCGTTGGTTGTAATATGAAGATACAAAATGGAGTGATTACAATATCGAGAGGTGTTATGGTCATGATGAAATGGTTGAAAATGAATGGCTTATACACATTAAAAGGAAGTACCATCTTGGATATTGTAGCGGTATCATCTTTAGAGACAGACAGAGACAGACACCACTAGGTTATGACATGTGAGATTAGGTCATATGAGCGAGAGAGGATTGACTGTATTGAGCAAGCAAATCTTGTTGACTAGGGAGAAGACATGTAAGCTTGATTTCTGTAAGCATTGTGTTTGGAAAACAATGTAGAGTCAAGTTTAGTAGTGCAGTGCATAAGACAAAATGGTACTTTGGATTACATCCAGTGCCTTCTCTAGGGGGTGGTAGATATATGTTTACTTCATAGATGACTTCTTGATGAAAGTTTGGGTATTCATCTTGAAGAAGAAATACGAAATGTTTAGGAAATTCAAACAGTGGAAAACCTTAATAGAGAAGCAGACTGACAAGAAAGTCAAGCGGCTGAGAACTGATAATGGCCTTGAGTTTTGCGGAGGAGAGTTTAATAGGTTTTGCACTGATGAAGGGATTGTGAGACACCGCATACTTCGATATACTCCTCAGTAGCATGGACTTGTAGAACGAATGAACAGAACGTTGATGGAGAGAATGCGGTGCATGCCTTTCAAATGCTGGATTACCGAAGGAGTTTTGGGCTGAAGCTGTTGGCGCAACTTGTTATTTGGTGAATCGGTCACCATCCACAGCGATTGAGTGTAAGACTCCTGAAAAGGTGTGGACAGAATCCCCAACAGATTATCAGAACTTGAGAATGTTTGGTTGTCCCGTGTATGGTCATGTGAATGAAGGTAAACTCGAATCAAGATCAAGGAAGTGCATCTTCATGAGTTGCGAGCATGGGGTGAAAGGGTATAGGTTATGGTGTCTCAGCACAAAGAAGATTCTGATAAATAGGGATGTTATTTTCCATGAGGTAGCATTATTAAGTCCTAAAAGTGTGCAGAGTGCGCCAGAGGAAGGTCAAAGAGTCAGGAATTGGTGGAGTTTGAAGCTGGTGATAGGAGAAACATGAAAAAGAATGTTTCTGAGCAGCTGAATGATGGTGTAGCGCAAGACACTAGTCAGATACAGGAGACATCTGCTGATGATTAACCATATAGTATTGCCAGCGATTGACCAAGGAAGAAGATAAAGCCTTCGGACAGGTATGGTCATGCATATCTTATCGCATTAGCACTCAGCGTGATGGATGAGGTTCAGTGTGAAGTCTCAGTGAGCAAGTTTAGGGGCCTGGACTTGGGTGGAGTTCGGAGACATTGGAGGCCCTCAGGGGCATTTGCAGAATGAGATTTTGATGAAGGTTAGAAAATTCAAGCCAAGGTGGAGATTTGTTGATATCGACTTGAATATTGGTCGGGTACTTAACCCAGATGGGTTTGGGTTAGTTTAACCCGGTTAGTAAAACCCAGTTATTAAGTTAAGTGGACTCATAATACAACAAGGTTTAGTTTCCTAGTACAACTTTGATAGGTTTTGGTTTCCTAGTACAACTCAGATACCCTAGCGTATATATAAGTAGGGTAGACCATTAAATTGGTAATGTCTTGAAATGTCTTGCATTAGTGAGTGTGAGAGAGTCGGAGGCTTGGCGTTGGTGTAATCTTCTGAATTAATAAAATCTCTGTGTTCTCTGCCGTGGACGTAGGCATACTGCCGAACCACGTAAATTCTCGATGTCGATAGTGTGCATGTGTTGTTTGTTTGTTGCGCTTGCTCTAACTATAATGATTGAAAGTGGAGCCTCTCACAAATTCATTTCGCTGAATTTCTTAGTAAGTTGAAGTTACCAATTTCGACTACTTCGATTATGGAGTCGTGGATGGTGGAGGCTCATGGGTCCAGGAGTTGGGGGTTTGTAATGCGGTAAAGTTGTAATTTCAAGGGCTTACCGCCACTGCTGATTTCTATCCTATTTCGATGATGAGTTCCGACTTGATTATGGGTATGCAATTGTTAATGTCAATGGGCATGTTATAGTTATTTATGAGTAACTTTTGCTGATATAGGTTGAACCCCAATCATTTGAATGTCGTGGAGGTGAAAAGCCTCAAACATCCATCTACTGGCATATTGAAACTTTGTAATTGGCTAGATCTATTCAGTTGTTGAGCATAAGCTGCTGCCTGGGTCCAACGCCAAATCTTATTGTTGTTTTAGAACCTTCTCAATGTGTTTATGCTATGCCTATATAGTCATAGTCTCAACATGAAGTCATAAAAAAACATTAAAAACTTGTTCATTTTGCAGGCTTTGGTGCTGATGAAGAATTGGTTCATTCGCTTTCCAACAATCTTGTTGGGGTGTGAGAGCATCATTGAGATGCTGAGAGGACAATATGCTCATTCTGTTGGCTGTTTCAATGAAGCTGCTTTTCATTTTCTTGAAGCTGCAAAGGTTTGCTGTTCTCATCATGTCCATCTTTTATTTAGTGAATGGAATTATACACCACTGTAATAAATTTGTAAAAAAAAGCTATGATGAAATGTTGTTCCTGTTTGTGGCTTACGCTTATTGCTTCTATGATGAGCAAATACAGGAAAAGTGTTAATGAAACCTACTTGGAAGTTTTTATATCAAAACTTAATGATTGAAACTAGTGCAAAAGCATATTTCTTACGAGAAAAGAAGACTAGTTGCTGTCTCTTTATGCTTCAGCTGTCAATAAAAATTGATGTCTCCATAATAATGACTCACTGTTTCTAATTTGAAAATATCAGTATGTATTGAGTCTAAGGCTTTAGAGATGTCGTGAATAAGAAGTTATAACTTTAGCGGAATATGTTAAGAGTCTAAAATTTAAGTTGGCTAGAACTAAAATCGAATATATCCAATTGTGAGTTTAACAATAGTAGAGATCAAGATAATGAAGGATTGCAATTGGTAGAAGTAGAAGCCCTTAAGGTAACCATTTTAGATATTTAAGATTAATCATACGAAAAGACGAACAAGTTAAGGGTGACAATACACATAGTATTCAAGGTGAATAGAAGAAGTAGAAGAGTGCAACAGGTGTAATATATGACCAAAATATCCCTGTTGAACTAAAAGGTAAATTCTATGAGACTGCAATTATGCTACCTATGCTTTAGGGTATAGGTAGCAAATGTTAGTGTTATGATCCTTGGCAATGGGCCTAGTCATAGGTTTAGACACTGTAGAACTGTTATTGTGCCCAATCTTGACTAAGAGACAAACTCGCTAGTCGCCCTAGGTTGAATCTTCTCGCTTACGCCAAGTTGCAAGAATAATAGTTTGCTTTCTTATTATTGCATAATACTAGTCTTAAGATAGATCGCTCATACAAGGGTAAGAAGTTTAAAATAGAAACTAACTGTAATGAAAACAAGATAAGGAAACATATGCATAAAGTAAATAAAAGCAAGCTTCTAATGTGGAAAACTTCTAAATAAGCTATCTAAATGTCAAAAAAAGGAAAACTCTAAATAAGCAGATTAGTGGAAGCTACCTCTATCTTCCTTCTTTGGTATTTTTGACAAAAAGGCATCCATATCATCACTCACGCCTTTGACTTCAAATTCATGATAAGCAGATTAAAAGTGATAAAGGGTTAGAGGGAAATGTTGTCACTGCCACTGTGTTCATCTTTAGGGATTCCTCAATCTAGAACATGTGTTCTCAGTTGTACCTCTGGGAGTAGGATTCATAATAATTATATTACGAGCCTTTAAATCTCATTTTGGCCATTTTTCTTGAGCGAGCCATTTCACAAAAGAGTGGTTACCTTGTCATTTGTCTACAATTTGGTTGAATGGTTGGAAGGTTTCTTTTAATGTAGAAATCGTGTTAGTGGACAAGGTTGTACCTCCATTAGTTGTCTTATGAGTCGACCAACTATCGATGAAGAGCAATGCTAGGGTGCCCTTTGAAACCTTTTACTTACATTCTTCTGTTTGGTTCATGTTCATTGCAACTCATAGGTTTTATGGTTGTTGCATCTTAATGTCTTTTTGGAAGTTTTCAACTAACCTTGCAATGAAAGGATCTACTTGTTGACGAGGCGTCATTGTCAGAGGTTTAATTGTGACTCGAATTGGCGTCGAATCGTTGATAGTCTTCCACACAACGTGCTTGTTGTATGTTGTCTAACTCATCCAATGATTGTTACTCAGTGGAGGCTCGAATCGTACGTGACAAAATCGTTAAACCGTTGGAGGTCTTCGTTCTTTTGTTTAACTTGATCAAATCGTAAGCGCGCTTCACCCACGACATTGAAATGACACTAGGCCCACCTTATTTCTTTGAAAAGTCTTTTGATTGAAATAATATTCCTCACTCACTTCAGCCATCCTAATGGATTTTCTTTGATGTGCATCTTGATATTGTATGTCCCTTGTACTACGAGTCGAGATCTCCCATTGAGTCCACAATCATTGTGTCGCTCCTCATCATCATTGTTGATGGGTTTTTTTGATGTTCGTTGAACCACAATTAAGAGATCAACCATCTATTCTTCCAATGCTCGTTGTTGGGTTATCATTTGCTCTTGAAACCTTCAAGCGTCTTTTTCATAGCTTCCATGTCACCCATAATCATTGGCTTTGATACCAAATTGTTATGGTCCTTGGCGTAGGACCTAGTCATTGGTCTAATGCTTCGGAGTTTGTGACTTTATCCTTTTGTTGAAGAAAATTGTTACTTTTCCCTATTTCGAGTAGGAGACAAATTCTTCCTAGGTCGAGTCTTCTCACTCATTCAAGCTTGCTTTCTTATTGCATAAGACTAGTCTTTTGCTAATTGTTGATTCATGGGTAAAAAGTTTGAAAATAGTAACTAACCATTATAAAATAAACTAAGATAAAGAAACACATAATGAAGTAAATAAATGCAAGCTTCTATGAAGGAAAACCTTCTTTTTTGGTTTTTTGTCAGGTATCAGGCGTCAACCGCACCAACTAATTCCTGCTTAGGAAGTGTCGGGCCCCATACAGAGACCGACCCTCCCTACTTGTTTTTTCCATCCACGACACTCGTACTTCTAAATAAACTATCTATCTATCTATAAGGAAAATGAAACTTCTAAATAAACTAATTAGTGGAAGCTGTATCTATCTTCCTTATTTGGTATTTGGAACCAAAAAGGCATCCATTTCAGTTGGACGTAAAAAACAACACATACATAAACTGAGTATAGTGGCAATGCAAATGCTTAGTTGAATGCATGGGGAAGCACTTGCAGATAAAATAAGAAATATGAAGATTCAAAGAAAATTAAGAGTAGTGCAAATAGATCTAAGATTTTGGTAATGGTGGTTGCGGTGGTTTGGATACATCCAAAGACGACTTGAAAAATGCCTATATTGGATAACTTAAACCGTAGAAATTGAAGGAATTCAACAATGTAGGTTAGAGTTAATATAACACGACATGCATAAATTACAAAAGGATTTATAGGGCTTTGAGCCACATCATCAATTACATTAAAAATCGAGCTCAATGGAAGCGTTTGATCCATGTGGCAAACCCTAAGTAATTTGGGATTGAGACTTTGTTGTTGATGGTAATGATGTATGTATGTAAATATTTATTTGACAAATAAGATGCAAATGAAAAAAAAGGCTTAATAGGCAAATATATCCTAACGTTTCAAGATTTTTGCAAAAATATTCTAACGTTTCGATTTTTGCAAATATATCATAACCTTTTAGTTTCATGCAAATTGTATCATTGTTTGTAATTATTATATATCAAACCACAATCAAAGTGATAAATGTTCACTAGATTACACACCAATTGCATTTATATGACATAATATTCTCAATTGTATGCATAATTTATTATATTTTTAAGTGTAATTCACCTAAAAAAAGGAAGTGAGGATACAATTTTCAAGAAATCAAAAGGTTAGGATATTTTTGCCAAAATTTAAAAGTTAGGATATTTTTACAAAAACTTTGAAACGTTAGGATATATTTGCCTATTAAGCCAAAAAAAAACTTTACTAGTTTATGGTATTGTTACTTAACACGGATCTATGAGTAATGTTATTGAGTAAATGTTACTTTGATATATTCCTAAAGGAAAATTATAGGTCCATTAATACTATTTTAGAATAAGTTAAAGCGTTGATACATTATTATTTATATTAAATTAATACAAAAATGTATGCTAGTATTGGAAATGAATTCAAGAAATTAATGGGGAGAGACCCGTCCCTTGTACTGTAGACATGTTTATTTTTTTGCCACAGAATCACAATTACCAAATTGACATATATATATATATATATATATATATATCTTTTAACAAGAAAAATAGATAGAAAAATATGTAGAGACTGCAAAGTAATACCCGGTGAAGCGCTTACTACCCAACATAAGTTAGTAGTATTTGATATTAAGCTAAAACGATGACTTAATAGGAATAAAAGAGTCAGTGATCCTAGAATAAAATGGTGGAACCTAAAAAATAGTAAACAAGTAGAGTTTAGAGAAAAACTATTAAAGGAAAATGTTTGTAATTTTGACTTAGATGCTAATACAATGTGGCTAGAAATGAGTAGTTGCATAAAGAGAGTATGATCAAATGTATTAGGTATATCTAAAGGCTTGGGGCCACCAAAGAAGGAAACATGGTGGTGGAATGAGGATGTCCAATGAGCAATTAAGACTAAAAGAGAGATGTATAGGAAAATACCTAAGTGCCAAGAGGAAGATGTGTACAATCAATATTAGTTAGTGAAGCCGAAACAAATTTCATGGAAGATCTATATACAAGGTTAGGTAATAGAGATGGTGAAAAATATTTATATATAGGCTAGTCAAATTAAGAGATAAAAAGAAACAAGAGCTAAATCATGTAAGATGTATTAAGGACGAAAATCAAAGTGTTTTAACGTGCGAGATTGATATTAAGGAGAGATAGAGAAGTTACTTTGATAGTTTATTTAATGATGGTCAAGTTGATACTATAGTAGATGAAAACCCACACTAAGAGAAATATAAACTATACTCGCAATAATATAATTCTAGAAGTTAAAGAGGCATTGAAAAGAATGAAAATAGGGAAAACATGTGGCCCAGATGAAATACCCATAGAGGTTTGGAAATACTTAGGAGAAATTGGATTGACTTGGATAACAAAACTTTTCAATAAAATTCTAAAATCTAAACAAATGCCAATGGATTGGAGAAGAAGCGCACTTGTGCCAATCTTCAAAAACAAAGGAGACATTCAAAGTTGCTCAAATTACCAGGGAATTAAACTTATGAGTCATGCTATGAAACTTTGGGAGAGGATAATTGACAATATTCTAAGGAGAGAAACAACAATATCAGAAAATCAATTTGGCTTCATGCCTGGGAGGTCAAGTATGGAGGCGATTTTCCTTGTAAGACGATTGTTAGAACAATATAGAGAAAAGAAAAAAGATATTTATATGGTATTCGTAGATTTAGAAAAAAACATATGATAGAGTTCCTAAAGATGTTCTTTGGTGGGTTCTAGAAAGAAAAGGAGTGCATGCTAGATACATAGACTCTATTAAGGATATGCATGATGGAGTAGTAACGAGTGTAAAGACATTTGAAGGAGCTACAAAAGAATTTCCCATTATGATGACTACATCAAGGATCGACTTTAAGCCCCATATCTATTTACTTTAGTTATGGATGAACTAACTAGGCATATTCAAGATGATATACCATGGTGTATGCTATTTGCGGATGACATTGTCTTAATGGATGAAACAAAAGATGGAGTGAATAGGAAATTAGAACTTTGGAGGAATATATTAGAATTTAAAGGCTTTAAGTTGAGTAGGATGAAGGTCGAATACGTGCACTGAGTTTAGAAACACTAGACATCGAGATGATGGAGTGGTAAAATTAAGGGAAGTAGAAGTTTCTAAGGTGAACCACTTTAGATACCTAGGATCAGTCATACAAAATGATGGAAATATTGAGAATGATGTCACACATAGAATTCAAGCTGGATGGAAGAAATGATGGAGTGCAACATGGGTGATTTGTGATCGAAATATTCCTACTAAGTTGAAAGGAAAATTTTATAGGACAACAATTAGGCCGGCTATGCTCTATGGAAGTGAATGTTGGGCGGTAAAGCAACAACAATTACATAAAATGAACTTAACAGAAATGATGATGCTTAGGTGAATGTGTGGTAAAACTCGTAAAGATAGAATAAGAAATATAGAAATTCAAAAGCAAGTAGGACTAGCACAAATTGATACAAACATTAAAGAAGGGCGTTTGCAATGGTTTGGTCACCTGTAAAGACGACCTACAAATGCCTGCACTAGAAAACATGACTCAATAGAAACTGTAGAAATTCGACGAGGTAGGGGTAGACCAAAATTAACATGGGATGCATTAATTAGGAGGGATTTGAATGGTCTGGAAAGCTCACCATCAATTGCACTTAATCGAGAACAATGGAAAAGTTTGATCCATGTAGCCGACACCAATTAAGTTGGGATTGAGGCTATGTTGTTGTTGTTGTTGTCGTGTGTGTATATATATATATATAGATAATTCTACAATGGAGCCCAAATATATACCCATGCCATGAGAATCCCTTAAAATTTGTTGTGCATTTATGACTCATGTGGTGTGTTCGGTTGGGTTGATGAGTTGTCTTGATAGGGTCGGATTAGCAAACATTGGATTACATGACTATGAATTAGAGTTAATCCGAAGTTGGAGACTTGTTCGGTTGGCATGATATAGTTTTAAGTTATTTAAAGAAAATGTCATTTTTACCCCTCCCCATATAAACCCTCCCCCCTCGAAATCCGTGGTTTTGTTTGAGTAAGTGAAGGACATTTTCGTCCTTACACATATTGGGAGAGATTGGATTAGCTAGTGATAGGGTGAGAGTCCACTTTGTTTAGTCCAAAGTTTGTATGATTACTTAATCCGATGACATTATCTAATCATGCGAACCGAATAACGGATTACATCTAATCCAACGGATTACTTAAGCTGTCATGCGAACCGAACGCACCAATGTATTGTAATAAGGAAAATGATAAAATAACTCGCTTTGGGCGCACATTTTGTTTTTTAGTCATTATGGTGTTTTGTCAAATGTGGGGCTAACACCTTGGGAGACAAGAAAGAGCCATAAATGGCTAAAAAACAAATTGTGCGCCCCAAGTATGTGCCTAAAATGTGTTATTTTATCATTTTCCTTGTAATAAATGTCCCAAAACATTGACCATTGGATTAAAACCCAATGGTTGTAACTAATGTTCCCATGGCATGAATATTCTTATGGTTCTCATGGTAGTAGTACCATATATATATATATATATATATATAAAGATTAATTAAAAGGGAAAGGGTTGTTTGTTATTTTTTGGTAATTTAGATCTTATTATTTGTTAATTTGAAATCCTTTTTTTGTTATTTCTTTTTTTCTTTACGAAGAATTGAGTAAAGCAGGCTTCTGGTGAAACTTAAGATTCTGTATCATGAATTACACCGGATGCAGGGACATACAACATAACTTTCTTGTGTCTATGAAATGCCATTGCAGGTAACTCAGAGCAAATCAGTGCAAGCCATGTGTCATGTTTATGCTGCTGTTTCTTACATATGTATTGGTGATGCAGAATCATCTTCGCAGGTAATATTCCTAATATCCTTAAAGCTTTAGCTCTTGTCTGGAGAAGTCCTTGCATTGTCCAATCATTTTATCATTTTATCATGTTATGACGGGATATATTTGATCGAGCAGGCATTGGATTTAATTGGACCAGTTTACCAAATCGTAGATTCTTTTGTTGGAGTCCGAGAGAAAACCAGTGTTCTTTTTGCCTATGGTCTTCTACTGATGAAACAACATAATCTGCAAGAAGCACGGTAATCCTTATGTTTTAATCCATGATTCCTCTGTTGGAGAGACTAATGCTTTATTTTCTACTGAAGGGGTTAAATTTGATGTAGTGAACGCAATAAATCTCATTTGTAAAATCTATATCAGGCTTGTAGTTTTAAGGAAGAGGTTGACTTTGAATGTGAAAATTTAGTTTCTTCACTTAATTTTGAACATTGACTGTTGTGCAGCATTCGCTTAGCCAGTGGCTTGAGGTTAACGCATCAACATTTGGGAAATATTCAACTTGTGTCCCAGTATTTAACAGTTCTTGGCAGCTTAGCACTTGCCCTACATGATGCTGTACAAGCCAGAGAAATTTTGAAGTCATCTTTAACATTAGCAAAGACGCTCTATGATGTTCCAACTCAGATATGGGTGCTGTCAGTTTTGACAGGTAAAAGATCAATCAATTCCTTATTTTGTTTTCGGATTGTGACAGGTAAAAGAAAGTGTTCAATGAATTCCTTAAATATTAGTATCGTTACATGCACGTCACCATGAGGCTCGAATATATATATATATATATTTGCAAATCATATTATTTATATTTATTTGGACTACCTGTTAGAATTATAAGACGGCTATTGGGCCAACTTTGCTTCACGTGGGGGGTGGGAGGAATGTTGGGTGGTAAAGAAACACCGCACATGTAAAATGAAATGGATGTGTGGTAAAAGTAAAACTCATGAAAGGAGGATACGCAATGTAGAGATCAAAGAGTAGTATCACCAATTGATGGAAAAGTTTGGGAAGAGCGGCAGGAGTGGTTTGGACACATCTAAAGAGGACCTAAAAATGCCTCAGTTGGAAAACTTGTCACATTATAAATTGAAGAAATTCAACTATATATAGGGGTCAACCTAAGATAATTGAGGATGCATTAATTAGGAAGGATCTAAAGGATTATAAAAGCACGCCATCAATTGCATTTATTTGATTGGAGTGGAAGAGTATGATCAAGCTGAGTGGACGCATTTGATTTATGTAGTAGACTTATCTAATTTTTGATTGAGGTGTTGCTGTTGTGGTTGCCTTTTCGATTTGTGTTTCGCATCTATCACACTTGACTTTGACATGTAATTGTTGATTTTTTTCTCATACTTGAGACAAATCTTGTTGAGACAAGTTTATAATGGTGCATACGACCTGATGGTATGGACAAGACAAGATTGGATTATCAGAATCACCTCATCTCTACTAGAGATAATGATCGTGATTTATTTAATCATTTTCTGTCCAAAAACTTTAAAAATGTTAGATTAACTAAAAGTTGGACATCAGTCTTCCACATTTAGATTTCAGTGCTAACGTTACTCCTTTAAGTCCTTTTTGCTAATGTAATATGGCTTCTTAAGATTTTTTACTTCTTTTTTTTTTTTTTTTTTTTTTTTTTTTTTTTTTTTTTTTTGAGTTAAGATTTTACTTCTTGATCGATCTTATTTGTTTATTGAGGAAATGCAAAAAAAAAAAAAAAAAAAAGGTTTTGAAATTATTAAGAAAAAGAGCCAAAGCAAACTTCTTAGTTTCTTATATCTACGTGAGCGCACCATCTTGGAGGTGTGAATTGCGTTTGCTTGATCTTTTCATAGGATTGTACCTTTTGGTTTTATATATGTGTCGAATTCAAATTGGAATTGGCTTATTGATATTTTACTCTTTTCGTGATCTTATCTGCAATATTTGTTGAGGAATTGCAAATAAAGAATTTTAAACTTAGTAAGAAAAACAACCAAAATAAACTTCTTGGATTTATAAAAATATGTGAATGCACTGTCTTGGAGAAGTGAATCGTCTTTGCTTGATCTACTTCATAGGACTGCATTTTGGTCTTACAGTTCATATGATGTGAGCATTCAAATTTAAATCGGCTTATTATTAGCTGAAGGTTACTTCATAGCATTTGTTTACAGCAGTTTGATAATTAAGACTTTTTCTCCTGCAGCCTTGTATCAAGAACTAGGGGAGAGAGGTAATGAGATGGAAAATGCTGAATATGAAAGGAAAAAGATGGATGATCTTCAGAAGAGGCTCTCTGATGCTCGGTCATCGATTCATCACATTAAGCTGGTAAAAGAAAAACATTTTACTCTCACATGCATGCACATTGCACACACAAGCACGGCGCACAACTAACTCCCATGACATTAGTCGGATCAAAGTAAGGAGAAGCTGAAAATGGTTCTAACACCCATGGTTATAAAAAAAATGTATATATATTATTTTTCAAAAATGTCCTACAAGTAACTATTTGTTCTAACCTTAAGGTCCGGGGGGAAGGCTTGGACCCTCTTCCCTATTTTTCAATTTACTCTACGTGATAGCATTTAGTTCCTCAAAAGTATATTTCTCGGGGTTTTTGATTCATGAAAAGTATGAAACATGATGTCAGAATAGCCGTGGGAGAAAGTCGAAAAGAATGATATTCATGGAAGAATAGCCAATCTCTAATATGTTTGGAACTTTGCTTAATTATTCTATTATCTATAGATATTTGCCAATTTTCCATTAAAAAGTGAACTTGTCTTTGTCGTAGAAAAATAAAATTCAAGAATAAGATTTATGCGAGTTAAAAAGGAGCATGCTTCAATGTTCAACGCCATATTTCTTGAATTTATGGTTAATCTTCATGTTTCTGTTTACTCTTCTGTCCACAGATTGAGAAGACAAAAATCAAAGTTCAACAGTTGCATGAAGTTGACATTAAACGAGCCATTGCTGGTCCATCAATGAGAGTGAATCTTGATATTCCAGAATCAATTGGTTTGTCCACCCCGTCGCCTGCTCCTACAACATCAAGGCTAGTTGACATAGACTCTGGAAGGAGAGGTAAGAAGAAATTGTAATTAATCTTTTGTATAGAAAAGCTCATTTATACAAAACAATGCTAACTCCTACATGTTCTACAGTTCAGCCTACTGTCTCCATTGAACTTGAACTTACTGATAGTTACTAACCTCATTACCAGTTTCTGTCATGCTCTTTTTCATCGAAATTCAAGAACATGTTGTGTTTCTTTTGGTTTCTTCAGCATCATCGCTTCTCTTTGGATCCAATTCAGCAACATAAATGGTGTTAGAAATAGCTCTGTCGTACTCTAGTTGCAACACAATGTGATTCACTATCGGATAAAGTGATTTCACTTCTCCAGTCACCCTTCGAATAGAGAAACCAGGGAGATGATGACATACCTCTTGTTGCCGACTTGCTGTAGAGGAAATGTATATATATATCTTAGTTTCAGGACCCGCTACGCACGATTGACTCGCTCGCTTCGCTCGCAGGAATTAATTTTTAAGAATTTATTAATAAAACTTATTCAAGAGGATATACCATGGTGTATGCTATTTGCAGATGATATTGTCTTAGTGGATGAAACTAAAGATGGAGTGAATAGGAAATTAGAACTCTGGAGAAATACATTAGAATCTAGGCTTTAAGTTGAGTAGGACGAAAACGGAATACATGAATCAAGCGTGAGTTTGGAAACACTAGACATTGAGATGATGACGGAGTGGTAAAATTAGGGGAAGTAGAAGTTCCTAGGGTAAACCACTTTAGATACCTAGGTTCAATCATACAAAATGATGGTAACATTGAAAATGATGTCACACATAGAATCCAAGTTGGATGGAAGAAATGGCGAGTGCAACGGAATTTCGACATGTTCCTACTAAGTTAAAAGAATTTATTAATAAAACTTAAAATTGTAATTAAAATTTAAAAATTAGAAATACAAGTACCTTTTTTAGCTTATCAATATTTTCTAATGTGATTGAGATAAGATGTGAATGAAAATACAAGTTAGTCGTGTTAGGACATTACTTTCTTGAACAAAAAAAGGAAACAAGGAAAAAAAACATAAGTGGTTTGACTCATCAATTTGTGAACATTTACTTGTGAAAATTTTGTAGAATTGTACATAGAGTTCAATCTTTACCTCAAACTCTACTGATAGAAATGATAACTTTGAAATTATAAATATAAAGAATTGAATTAGATGAGATTAAAGCTTTAGACACCTTTTTTTTCACATGATAAATCATAATTTTTTTCATTTAAATTTCTTCTGGGTTTTGGGTTTGTTCCCTTCCCAAACACCTTTTCAAATCACCTTCTTCTTTAACCCCCACCTTCTTCTTCTCCCACTCAGATTCTCTTTTCTTCATTGTTTATATATATATATATATATATAACCAAACCTTCTCTCTTCATTACATAATCAACAACCAACCACAACAACCACTCCCAATTCAAATTTTGAATTCATAGACAAAATCAGTCCCACAATCACTAAAACCAAAAATTGAAATATTATCTCACCTTCAATCGTTCTTCAACAATGAGGGTTGGGTGAGAATGATGAAGACGATGACCAGTGGTATGCACCCCCTTAAAACGTATCAAATGGTAGCATGCAATTCAAGCTTTCAACAGATACAATGTTCATATAAACTGATTTTCCCTAGAAACAAGTGCACACTCCAATTTAGAAGTCTCCTTCAATTTATCAAGTCTCCATCAATTAAATTGGATTGATGAGAAGCGGTTAAACACGCGAGTGATCGATTAAAAATCGAGAGAAAGAGAAAATCGTGTATTGGATTGATGAGAGTTTAGGATTGATTTGGAAATATAGAAAAAAAACGTGTGGTGGATTGATAAGGAGTTAAAGTTTGATTTGGAGAAAAAAGAAATATGGGTAAATAGGTAAATTTCATTACCACTCAAAAATTTGTGATTCGTGCTTTTATATATACTAGTTTTGTGTACGTGCCACGCACGATTGACCCGCTCGCTTCGCTCGCGGGAATTAATTTCTAAGAATTTATTAATTTAAATTTAAAATTGTAATTAAAATTTAAAAATTAGAAATACGAGTACCTTTTTTAGCTTATCAATATTCTTTAATGTGATTGAGATAAGATCTGAATGAAAAAACAAGCTAGTCATGCTAGACCATACCATCACATGGAATCGCGAGGCTTCTGAATGGACAATACATCGACTTTTTGAGATGGTCGAAATGCATGAAAGCACCAAGAGAACAATGTGCAGGGGTAATTCAGAGCACTTGCAATTTTATTAGCTCAAAACTATAAATCTTATTAGCTATTTTGGGTAATTTGTTGATAATTTTATTAAGTACAAAACAAAGATTAATAAACAATGCGTAGAAGCAAAATTCCTCTCTGTACACTTTTTGATAATTTTGATATATACATGTATCTCTTTCTTATAAAAAAAATGATTGAAAGATAAGATAGATTTATTGTAACACTGTTTATGGACTTGTGTATCCATTGATATTGATTGACTTTAATTAAACACCTTATAAAATAGTGCTAATTAACTAATCATCAATTGCATATATAAAATCAGAGGTTCAATTTGTTTCAATATTCTCATAGACATTTTACAAAACATTGACTTTATGGTTTAGACAATTCATCAAACACATAAAATGCATAAACACTGAAATTAAAACCAACCAAACGTTGACTTTATGGTTTAGATAATTCATCAAACACGTAGAATGCATAGAACAAAGAATTACCGAGTTATATAAAAAGTCTCGATCATGGGTATCTAAGAATTTCCAATACCAAATCTAATCAACACAACAAAAAAAAATTGGAGAAGAAAGGTGGATTACCTCACCTTTAAATCAAAGAGCAAAGGAAAGCAGCGAATGAATCGATGAAGAAAAGCATGTAATGAATGATTTGAAGAGGAATGAGAGTGGTTGATCAGTGAGTTGTTGATCGATTTGAAGAGGTAGTGTTCAAGACATTGAAGAGGTAGCGTTCTCTGTTGAGTTGTTGATATTTAATTTAAGCATCATCCAACTTGGATTAGGCTGAATTAATTTATTAATTTTAAGGGAAAACACGAGAAGTATGGGCAAAGAGGTAAATTTTATTAACACTCAAATAAAGTATGGGCAAAAAGGTAAATTTCATTACCACTAAAAAATTTGTGCAATTTGGATTTGATTGAATTAATTTATTAATTTTAAGGGAATGCACGAGAAGTATGGACAAAGAGGTAAATTTTATTAGCACTCAAATAAAGTATGGGCAAAAAGGTAAATTTCATTACCACTCAAAAATTTGTGATTCGTGCTTTTATATATATGATATATATATATATGGAGACAAAAGAAAAGGTTGATTTGGAGATGAAAAAAAAGAAATATGGGCAAATAGGTAAATTTCATTACCACTCAAAAATTTGTGATTCGTGCTTATATATATACTAGTTTGAAGACGTGCTACGTACGATTCCCCTGCTCGCTTCGCTTGCGGGAATTAATTTCTAAGAATTTATTAACAAAATTTAAAATTGCAATTAAAATTAAAAAATAAGAAATACAAGTACCTTTTTTAGCTTATCAATATTCTCTACTGTGATTGAGATAAGATGTGAATGGAAAAACAAGTTAATCATGCTAGGACATTATTTCCTCAAAAAAGTGTACTGGATTGATGAGAATGAGTTCATGATTGATTTGGAGATAAAGAAAAAAAAAAGTGTAGTGGATTGATAAGGAATTAGAGTTCGATTTGGATACAAAAGAAAACGTTGATTTGGAGATAAAAAAAAAGTATTGGCAAATATGTAAATTTCATTACCACTCAAAAATTTGTGATTCGTGCTTTTATATATATATATATATATATATATATATATATATATATATATATATATATATATATATATATATATATATGCACATTTTGAAATAAAGGATGAAACTTATATTAGTTTTTATATTTAAAATATAGATTTGATTCGGTCATGGAAACTCATTTTCTCAAAACACAATTCAATTTGATCATCTTAATAGGTGGGAAAATATATATACTTTAATATGAAAAATTGGCAATCGGCTAAAAATGTTTTGAAAGAAAACTTTGGCTATCAAAGGGAAGAAGAAAATATCATTTTCTTACAAAATTTGACATTTTTTTAGATTTTTTTTTGTTCAATCAAACATTACCTTAGGTGCTTTTTTGACGGGTGAGTTCTAAAGTTGCACATGATGTTTTGACCCTGCGCTACGAACCATAACACTCAAGACACTATTTATCAAACCATCACATTAAGGTTCAAATATTGTCATCAGAACCTTGTTACATTTTCTCGTAGAATATTCCATTAGTTCAATGTAGCTTCTCTAGCTGAAGGTGGTTTGGCGAGACATGATCCGAGACAAAGATTGTGTGTTTCCGCATTCGAGGACCGATGCAAACGGATAAAATAGGGATAGGGACCATTTCCATTTTCCCTACTTAAAAATTCATCCATCCATCCCCGTATCCATTCCATGTGGGAATGAATTTTCATCACCATCCCCGTTCCTATCTAATCCCCGCGGGGATGAGAAATCCTCGCGGGAAAAACTTTTTCTCCATTGGAGATCACCGTAGGGATTTTTGCGGGGAATCACCGTGAAAAATATTTCTCTCACTTAATTATTCTCAAAGAAAATTATAAAAAGTAAGGAGTCAAAGGCACATTACATATGCATGTGTATTGATATTTTTAAATGATATTTATATATTTATACACATAATATACATGTCTATCACTAATATAAGCATATAGTTAATGTAGTTTCGTAATTTATAAAATAAGATCTTGCAATTTTCTCATTGATTCTAAATTTGTAAAACGTAAATATAATTGCGAACAATTCAAAATAAAACATATAATTAATGTAGTTTGGTAATGAAAATATTTTTTTATTTAATTAATTATGTTAAAATTGTAAATCTCATTAGAGTTTGCTTGTTAGATGTATCGATCACCAGTGTTTTGAGGTGGAAACCGTGATATATATATAATATGGTATGCGCATATACATATATAAAATTGATGTATGGGGATCTTTGTGGATCTCCTCCAATGTGTATACTTGCGGAGATTACCAATAGGGATTCCCATGAGGATCTACGGATTTTTTTTTTTTTTTTTTTTTTTTTTTTTTTTTTTTTTTTTTTGTAATCGTACCCGCTCGGGTATGATATTTTCTCCCATCTCCTCCTCCATCTCCATTTAAATTCTCCGTACCTGTCCCGTTGCAAGGATTCCCCATCCTCCATAGGGATTCATCGCCCTGCTTGCACCAGACCCACCTTCTTTAACAGCAGTTTGTCATATTTTATGATCAAACTAGAAAGAAATGACAATTAGAGTTCTCAAAACATGAGCATAACACCAACTAATTGAGTGGCTCAATGACTTGGTACGAGATTTGAAAGTAAAAAAGTCACGAGTTCAAACTTTGGTGGAGGCAAAATGAGTACTACCTCCAATTTATCCAAAAAACAAAAAAAAAAAACCATGAGCTTAACTGCAACTGAAAAATCTTCTTCATAACTAACACCTTCGACCTTCAAACAAAAGTCAAATGTAGTTGCATAACTGCTAGCTACTACAGTAATGGAGTTCTTGGAGTCAAATGAACCCACTCACCTTCTTCTACCTGCAAACGATGCTTTGGCGATTCTTTTAAAGGGATTTGGGACGACCAAAGGGTAGGAGAATGAAGAAGAAAGTGGTGTAAGTCATTCACGGGAAGGTAGTCTCAGCAATTTATAAGAAAAAAAGTGGGACAGAGTCACACATGCTACTGTTAAAAATGGAGCAGTTAAACCCACCTCACTTTTTTTGCTAAATGTGTCTCTCATCTATACCTCGCTTTTGTTGAATTTACCCATCTTTTTTCAAAAATCTCCAAAATATCTTCCTCTAAAAAACATGGCCCGTAGTTTAGCAAAAATCCCTAAAATCTCCAAAATACCATTACCCCACTTTTTGTTAAGCGTGCACTTTTTCATAAATTGAATGCAAAACAAACAGAGAACACACTCACTGGCGGACCTAAGGGGGGCACTCTCGGTCCTAAAAACACTGATTAATTAAAGTATATTTTTGGAGATTTGGCGAGTGTGTTGGTGGTGTAGGAGAGACGAGAGTGAGAGGGATGATTTTTTTTTTTTTTTTTTTTTTTTTTTTTTTTTTTTTTTTTTTTTTTAATTAGAGTACATTTAGCAAAAATTGAAGTTCGTTCAATCGATTTTTTATAGTAGAGTGCAATTGGATTGGGGTCCGTTCAGTCAATGTTTTATAATGTAGGGCAATTAGGTTATTTTTTAAAAGGAGCAGATCTTGGGAAAGGTTTATAAGTTTAGGGTTTAGGGCTTATCCTTACACCACACACACAACTTCCACAATCTAAACACACACCACCACCTCCATTGCCACCAACCACCACCGCCCTAGCCACCGGTTGCCACCCTCAACAGTCAACACCTACGCCCTCCACCGGTGGCCACCACCAACCCTGGTGCCCTCATCACTTCGTCCCGTAACTACATTAACCATGATGTTATGAATTAAAGCATCACTTCAGCCAACCAGTATCCCAACGAGTATAAATGCATATGCCAGTTTAATGTGAACAGAGAATTAAATGGAATCTCTAGAAAGTACTTTAATTTACACTGATGATCTTTAACGAATTGCTTACATCTCAACTGCATGACAAACAACAGAGAAAAAAAAGTGTAAAGAGAAGAAAACTTGAAGTAAAATATCCCAGAACCAACTGCACAAATACACACAAATCAGATCTGAAGCTATTGGGAAGCATGGATTTTTTTTTTATGTAAAATAAATCTTATAATTAATGTTGTAATATACCTCTATCTCTACATCTAATTGTGTAGTATGATAGGTCACTATGCAACATCAAAATCTACAGCAGAAACGAGAAATCCTCCAACCCCTTTGCCTCTGATAGCTTCTTCGGTCAGCTTTCGCCATTTTTACGGGACTGCTATTGCACTCAGAATGCAGACTGTAGATGCAAGAAACCGATGTTACACTTATTTAGTGTAGAAATACAGAATTTAGTTGTATCGAAAGGAGACTTACACTGGGAAAGCAAAGGAACGCGTGCTGGTTGTGCTACTATCCGACCGAAGAGATACACTGCCAGAATATGGCATCTGCCCTGAAGAAGGTATTGAACCCGATACATCTGCCATGGATAAAATTGAATCTCCACGACTATGAACAAAAAAACTTCGGTTTGAAGCAGTTCGACTGTCAACTGCAGCTTCATTGGTGTTCCATGCGTTCAAAGTTTGAGCAGGCAGTTGAGTTTCAGCATTTTGCAAGTCTTTCTCCCCGCAGTCCATTCCTGGTGAACTTGTGAAATCGAATGTGATAATGCTTCCACTTTCCAACTTGCTATCTGACGGAATGTCTTTCCGTTCATGGCAATTTGAGTCCTCGGTTTTACATGTTATGTTGCTTGCAATATCTTCCTCTTTACTTGTATCCTGTAATCTTACCACATTACAACTTATCATATTCCAAAATGTAAGTGGGACTCGACATCAATACATAATTACTTTAAATTAGAAAAGAAAGCTGATTTGAGGAACCAATTACTACTACGTTTTTTTATTTTTTCATGAAAATTTCAGTTCAATTCATTCCCACAGCAATCTTGATACTCTTAATTCAAGTTGAAGATGGAAAGATATTTGAGTACACCCATTATTTGGAAAAAAAAAAAAAAAGTAAAATAGTTAGGTCATTATCATGAGAAATGCAGCTTATGAAGTAGAATGCTAGTCGATAAAGTACCTGATCCACTAACTGTTGACCCTCTTTTCCATCAAAATCAAATTGTCCATGATGCACCTGAAAATCATCCACTTCCAACTGCTGCACTAGATGTAACTTTTCTGGTATATCTTTCTCATTAACGTTCACCTTTTCAATATCATCAACCTCTCCCTCACTATTTGCAGTAGAACTATTAGAACTGCATATGTCAACGTCTATCTCAGAGTCATACTGCAAAAAAGGGTTGTACTGATTTGAAACCGTTTTTCCAATTTCTTCAAAATATTCTTCACCATTCCCAAGAAATTTCTCTCCGGCAGATTCCCTAGGAATATCTTCCTCGTAATCACATTTGACAAAGGGATTTGTCTGGTTTGGAACGATATCTGAAGTTTCCACCATTTCTTTGCTCCAACTATCATCTGTATAGAAGTCTGTCTGCAGAAAGCTTATAAGTCCCTTGTCATGCAGATCAAGGTTTTCTATTGAAATCTTATCACAAGATAGAAGTCCATCATCGACACATATGTCCTTCACAACCTGATGATAAACTCCATCTTTGAAGCAGACAAGCTCAGGAAATTGATATTCCATCACTATCTTGTCAGTATATAGCTCTGTATCATTCTCAAAGTTAACGCTGCCAACAGGATCAATGAAAGGGTTGACAGAATCACCACCCTTCTTACCCTTTCGATCTATGGAAAGTTCTTCATTAAACCAATCACTTGCTTCTTGTGAAATTTCAACGCCATCTCCGACTTCTTCCCTCATGTTACTGCTTCTTTCAATGGGCTCAGGCAGCTCATTTTCTGTCACTTTCTTGTTGATATACAGTTCTGTCTCATGCTTTATTCCATTAGTGGAAACTGCAACCTGGTTAGTAGAATCTTTACTCATGCCCTGTGTCTTGTCTTTTGAACTTTCCTTCTCCACTAAATCATGTTGTTCAGGTAAGCCCTCATGTCTGTTTTTACTTTTCTCCAGATCTAGTAAGATTTCCTTCTCAGATGTATGATTTAGGCTATTTAAATCAGTTGAAGTATGATTTCCTTCTTCCATTATGTCATTCTCTCCTACCAACTCTCCAGTTTTAATTGCATTTTCTTCATACTGACACAGAATCAAGCCTGGGAGCCAATTTCACTAGGCCATACATTGTCACTCTATCTGATAGAGAAAAAAGAAGCGCAAGATTTTCAAACACAATGCCCCATACTTCGTAAAATCAAAATTGGTAAGTACTTGACCGTATAGACTTCTTTTTTTTTTTTTTTTTTTTTTTTTTTTCAGCCATATTCAACTCAAAAACTGTTATCTAGTTTCAAAGAAGATTAACTAAATTTTGCACGAGTGTTTGGAAGGGCTGTTTTTGAAACACTTCAGAAACAGCTTTTCACAATGCAGCTCAAAATTTGCTCAAACAAGAAAACAACAAAAACTTGCTCGAACATTGTTCATGCTGATGAAAGAAAAAGGCCCATAATGTCATGCATGTACAAGACAAGAACTCTAATTCTAAATGATGACCCATTTAACGGCTACCTTCACTAAAGTTTATTGAACAAATGAAAGAATTATGTAATTTCATGTAAGTTAATTGACCTAAAAAAAAGTAAGTTAATTAAAAAATGGGAAAAAGAAGATACAATCCCCTGCTGCATTTTAGTTTGTCTTCTCTTTTTGTTTCACGAAACAATGGCTCATTTGTGAATCACAAGTCTGTTTGAGTAGTTGATCAAAAAACTTGTGCAGCATTCATATATGATATACCAAAGTACCATGCATCAGTTGTATTTTCTTTTAAATTCCTGATTGGATGTATTGAGAAAAGAGTCCAGTTGAATCAAATCAAGTCAGAAAAAGTATCACCTGGCATATATTCATGGAAACTAACTCAATTCTTCACAGCACTACAGGTCAACAAGAATCTTGATAATGCAAAGTATTAACTATAAACTCATTTACGAATCATCGTTTAACTTATTTGCATCTCAACTCAATACAACAAGCTTCACCAAGAATAAAATGATTCATTTTCAAAATGCCCAAGAACCAGAAACCAACTCAAAGTTCAGTCGACCTTATCTTACCACTATCAGGCTTAATGATAACAGCCAAAAAACTCTCTACAGACAGATTCTGTCTCAATTGTTGGAGAAATTCTGTTTAAAAGGTAAGTAACCTTACCAGGAGAAAAAATCTAATCATCTTTTTATGTACGTATTTCTATTTGTATTCTACATGGGAATATTGTTAATCCGATTGAACACCGAACATAATCATGCTAAACTACACTAGTCAAAAAAGGTTAAGCGCCAGTCACAATATCTACAGAAAAGAAAGCTTACTTGTGTTTCAAGAACGATAATGCAACACTAAATATTAAAGAGATGATGCACTAAATAATTCAGAAAAATGGACCAGTATTGCAGCTGATTATAAAGTAAGCATGGAGAAACAATGGGATCTATGAAAGGAAAGGACGGGATTGATTAAGGAGGTGTAATCAATCTAACAGCTTCCTTCATTAATTGCATAATGCTTCAATTTATACAATTATCTTGCGATCAAAATAAACTCCACCTATGTTGTACACTATGTGCGCTACATAGCCGGTCCCAAGTCCGGATAAAGGAGGAGGGTTGCGATAGGTTGACAGCCAGCGTAAAACTTTTGTCACTTTTCATGAAATGGATCAAACATATATAAACGTTGGGGCGTTCCCACCTAGCGACGCTTGCTGCATCGGAGCCGGATGTAGTGAAAAATGAGCAAGGGTGTGTTTCACATCGCCGCACAGGTGTGAAGAAAAATGAGCAAGGGTTCCCACACATAGGACGTGTGTGGGTAAAGAAGCTAGTCCCTTCACATCGTCGCCGGATGTGAAGAAAAATGAGCAAGGGTTCCCACACAAAGGACGGGTGTGGGTAAAGAAGCTAGTTCAAAACAAAAACGAAAACAAAAACAAAATCATAGATACGAACACTAGATCTTTTAGGCAAAATAGAAATAGAAAAGAAAAACAAATACAAAGGGGAGAAAAAATTCGTTTAGGAACATGGAACATAGGAACACTTACGGGAAGTCAATAGAACTAGTAGATACCATGATTAGAAGGAGAGTCAATATTGCTTGCCTCCAAGAGACAAAATGGGTAGGAGAAAAGAGTAGAGAAATAGGAAGCACGGGGTTTAAATTGTGGTACACCGGTATAGATAGAAAATGCAATGGAGTAGGAATTGTGGTGGATAATGATTATAAGGATAAGGTCGCAGAGGTTAAAAGAATGGGGGATAGATTGATTCTAGTTAAATTAATTATTGGAGACGAAAAAATTAACATACTTAGCGCATATGCACCACAAGTAGGATTAAGCGAGAGCATCAAACACAAGTTTTGGGATGATATGGATGGATTTATGCGAGTATACCATTAGATGAAAAGGTTTTTATTGGAGGAGATTTAAATGAGCATGTCGGGGTAAGTAACGATGGGTTTGAGAGAGTTCATGGAGGTTTTGGTTACGGTAATAGAAATGAAGAAGGAGAATCAATTTTAGAATTTGCTTCACATATGATCTTGTCTTAGCAAATACTAGTTTTAGGAAGAGGGAGTCGCATATAATTACTTTTAGTAGTGGTCATAACAAGAGTCAAATAGATTTTCTTTTAACAAGAAAAATAGATAGAAAACTATGTAGAGGCTTGCAAAGTAATACACAGTGAAGCACTTACTACCCAACATAAGTTAGTAGTACTTGATATTAAGCTAACAAAACGGAAAAATATGAATAAAAGAGTTAGCGACCCTAGAATAAAGTGGTGGAACCTAAAACATAGTAAACAAGTAGAGTTTAGAGAAAAACTACTAAAGGAAAATGTTTGGAATCTTGACTTACATGCTAATACAATGTGGCTAGAAATGAGTAGTTGCATAAGGAGGGTGGGATCAAACATATTAGGTATATCTAAGGGCTTGGGACCTACAAAGAAGGAAACATGGTGGTGGAACGAGGATGTCCAACGAGCAATTAAGACTAAAAGAGATATGTATAGGAAAATACCTAAGTGTCAAGATGAAGATGCGTACAATCAATATAGAGAAGCTAGAAAACAAGCTAAAAAAGTAGTTAGTCAAGCTAAAACAAATTTCATGGAAGATTTATATACAAAGTTAGGTAATAGAGATGGCGAAAAATATATATATAGGCTAGCCAAATTAAGAGATAAAAAGAAACAAGACCTAAGTCATGTAAGATGTATTAAGGACGAAAATCAAAATATTTTAACGCGCGAGGAGGATATTAAGGAGAGATGGAGAAGTTACTTCGATAGTTTATTTAATGATGGCCAAGTTGATGCTATAATAGATGAAAACCCACACCAAGAAAGAAATGTAAACTATACACGCAATATTAGAATTGTAGAAGTTAAAGAGGCATTGAAAAGAATGAAAATAGGAAAGCATGTGGCCCGATGAAATACCCATAGAGGTTTGGAAATGCTTAGGAGAAATCGGATTGACTTGGTTGACAAAGCTTTTCAATAAAATTTTAAAATCAAAACGGATGCCAATGGATTGGAGAAGAAGCACGCTTGTGCCAATCTTCAAAAACAAAGGAGACATTCAAAGTTGCTCAAACTACCGGGGAATTAAACTCATGAGTCACACTATGAAAGCGTGGGAGAGGATAATTGACAATAGGCTAAGGAGAGAAACAACAATATCGAGAGACCAATTTGGTTTCATGCACTGGAGGTCAACTATGGAAGCGATCTTCCTTGTAAGACGATTGTTAGAAAAATATAGAGAAAAGAAAAAAGATCTTCATATGGTATTCGTAGATTTAGAAAAAGCATATGATAGGGTCCCTAGAGATGTTCTTTGGTGGGTTCTAGAAAGAAAAAGAGTGCACGCTAGATACATAGACACTATTAAAGATATGTACGATGGAGTAGTAACGAGTGTAAAGACATTTGGAGGAGCTACAAAAGAATTTCCCATTACGATAGGACTACATCAAGGATCGGCTTTAAGCCCATATCTATTTACTTTAGTTATGGATGAATTAACTAGACATATTCAAGAGGATATACCATGGTGTATGCTATTTGCGAGATGATATTGTCTTAGTGGATGAAACTAAAGATGGAGTGAATAGGAAATTAGAACTACGGAGAAATACATTAGATTCTAAAGGCTTTAAGTTGAGTAGGACGAAAACGAATACATGCACTTTGTGAGTTTGGAAACACTAGACATCGAGATGACGGAGTGGTAAAATTAGGGGAAGTAGAAGTGCCTAGGGTAAACCACTTTAGATACCTAGGTTCAATCATACAAAATGATGGTAACATTGAAAATGATGTCACACATAGAATCCAAGTGGATGGAAGAAATGGCGGAGTGCAACGGGGTGATTTGTGATTGACATGTTCCCACTAAGTTAAAAGAAAAATTTTATAGGACCGCAATTAGGCCAGCTATGCTCTATGGAAGTGAATGTTGGCGGTAAAGCAACAACAATTACATAAAGTGAATGTAGCGAGAAATGAGGATGCTTAGGTGGATGTGTGGTAAAACCCGTAAAGATAGAATAAGAAATATAGAAATTCAAAGACAAGTAGGAGTAGCACCAATTGATACAAAGATTAGGGAAGGGCGGTTGCGATGGTTTGGTCACACTGCAAAGACGGCCTACAAATGCCCCAACTAGAAAACTTGACTCAATAGAAAGCGTAGAAATTCGACGAGGTAGGGGTAGACCAAAGTTAACATGGGATGCATTAATTAAGAGAGATTTGAATGGTTTGCAAAGCTCACCATCAATTGCACTGAATCGAGCACAATGGAAAAGTTTGATCCATGTAGCCGACCCCAGTTAATTTGGGACTGAGGTTATGTTGTTGTTGTTGTTGTATCTTGCGATCAAAATAGAGGCTAATAAGTTTTTTTCTTTTTTTTAAACAAAAAACTAATATTAGGAAATAGCAACTATTAATTAAAAAATAAGAAAAATACTCTAATAGAAGGAAACGTATTCTAATAGAAACTTTACAAATAACAAATACCTAAAAAGTAGTAATTACTAATTAAGCCCCTCACCATCCCATGACCATGAGCTAATGTTCCTCGCAAACCCAAGACCATCATGAAAGCAAAATAGAAGGTTTTTGACCCTGATTACGGCGAACTTAATAACTCAAGCTATCTGATGGATTCTTAGGTTCTGACACTGTATACAAACTAACTGCATATAAGCTAACTTAAACATTTATACATGGTTTGAGTCATCAAACATGTGTGCTAACACAGTGGGCTCAAAATAATGAAGAAAGTAGTAATACAAAAGCAGTATCAGTTTCAACAATCTACTAGCAACAGAATCAATTCAATGTTGAAAAATTCCTTATTTCATAGTAAGCAGCTTCCACCGTCCAATTATTTGTCAGAATTACTTTAATGAAGGAAGAATGATGAGATGAAGAAGGGCAAAACTAAAAACAAATGAAATGCACAATACAGGCCAAGTAATAATAAAAAACACCTTGATTTCCACGCCATTTAAACATGTGGAATCAATTATTAGGTGCATATTTCAAGCTTCAGTAAAGTAACTACAGATGTGCTCCACAGTTTGTGATAGTTCCAGTCACTAGTCGCTAAATTTTTGTTTTGTTAATTATAAAGTGCCCCTTATCAAGGTAAAATATCACAGCATCAAATCTGTAAACATATTTTAAAGTCCTTACAAGAACAGGAAGCATCTAGAACAAATCTAGACGACTTGGGTCAGAAAGACAACCAAAGTCCAATTAAAATTTGGGAATCATAATCATTATACTTGCACTTAATCGAACACAATGGAAAAGTTTGATCCATGTAGCTGACCCCAATTAATTTGGGACTGAGGCTATGTTGTTGTTGTTGTTGTTGAATCTTAATCATTATACTCATTATACTTACTTTCTGACACATTCTACGAAATGAACTCAATCCTATCAGAATATAAAGTTGAATGGAAGCTTGAGAACGAAACCATTTTACCCACTTTCTTAGGTATTAATACACTCCAAAAATTCACAAGGCAAAAAAAAAGAAGCATTATTTCAAAATCCATAATCAGGAGCTATCCCAAGTCTCATAGACCAAGTTAGATTGTTACCTTAAAATTACAAAGTGGCATGCAAGTGTAGCTAAAAGTCAGGAAAACAACAAAATTAGTTTCAAACTCTCTCTTCCTATGTATATGTTCATTGTTCGGGGAACCATGTGTAGTTGTTGCAGCACGTATGATCGACATATGAAATCAAAGCACGGCCAAGGATTTTATAAATTAAAGGCGGCAGCCACTAATAATCAAGAGAGAGACAACCAAGAAAGAATAGTGAGAATTATACAAAATCACAAACAGCAAAAATAAAAAGAAATTGAATCAATATAAGGAACTGTAGCAAATCAATCCATCTCTTTCACCAATGAGGTGAAGATCATACTTAAATGAATCACCTTAATGTTTCCTCATTTTGGTCATTCTACCCTCTAATTTGTAAAAGCCAATCTACTGGACGATTTTCTTGATTCTCTTAACTAAGTAACATTCGAATATGGCGTGTCGAAGTGGATAACAAATTGGCATACCTTCTACGTCTAGTAAATAATATTAGGAGATGCGCTAGGTCGTACCCAACTATGTAACTCACTCATTTTTTAGGATAATTATCAAACGCAACTACTGTATGGATGCAATTCTTACAGAGCAAGGTCTGAAACAGAGCAAGCTAACAATAACATGACAAATGTTCACAACCATTGATCCCTCTTCTCAATTAATAGAACTGTTTTGATTGGAAGGCAATACAATTAAAAAAAAAAAAAACACCATTATGATTTTTTAAATAATTTTTTTTAAAAAAAATGAAAAACTAGTATTTTAATCCTCATCTTACAACAAGCCCAGCAAATCTCATATCAACAAAAAGGTAAATCAGATCCAACAACTCCACTTCTTGAAAAAAACAAGAGAATAATCGAAAATATAAACCCAAAATAAACGTACCCTTGTGTCAGCCCCTAAAACAACATTTCTTTTGCCTCTATCTCCTCACAGCAGACAATTAATCCCACTCACCTTTCCCTGCAAAAAGCAGGAAGTAAAGTAACAAAAAAAAAAAAAAAAAAAACTCTTCAAAAACAACGAAAACTAATAGACAAAACTAACAATTGAAGAAAAGAAAACCTGAGATCAGCTGGTCTGAACTCTGAAGAAGAAGAAGAAGAAATGTGCAAGTAATTTCGATCTGAAAACGTTGGTGGAGGAGGAGGTGGTTGTGACTTGAGAGAATGAAAGGAACATTAATCTAACCCTAAGAGATAAAAAAGGGGATGCATTAAAGTCAAATGAGGCAAGTGTATTTATTATTCTCTAGCTCCAACACCTCTCGAGGCTCTCCTAATAAAGCGCAGCATTAAATATCTCTCTCACTACAGCTCACAACATCGGAAGAAAAGCAAATATTATTATCTTTAAAAAAAAAAAGCAAACAGAGAGCACTACTTCCGCATCATCACCATCTCCTCATCAGTATCACTAGTCACCCAGAAAACACAAAATTAATTTCCTTCTCTTGAAAAGAATTGTAGCAGCAGTGTGAAGTTGGTACTGCAACAGAATTGTGATCGTGGTTTGCATTAGATCAGAGGAGGAGGATCTGGGATCGATTAATTGTCTGGAGAATTCTCGACAAGAGACCAGATTTGTGTTTGTCTTGGGCGAATCGGACGAACGGGAGGATCGTTGACCGCCAATCTGACGCCCCAAAAAGAGTTTCCCTGACTTCTCAACTTGGGTCTTGGGATTGCATTTGCATTATAAAATAGCTGTCCACACCAAACAGACCAAAAAAAAAAAAAAAAAAAAAAAAAAAAAAAAAAAAAAAAAAAAAAAAAAAAAAGCTAATGAGCTCACGGTTGCAGGAGTTACAGAAATACCAACAGGGTGGGATTTTGGAGTTAATTTAGGTGGCTTTCCAACTACTAGTTGAGTATGGAGTAGGGATGTCTATTAGACCCTTGGATATGGGTACCAAGGGTAATCGACTCTGATAGATAAGGTAATGCCTGATTCGATATACATCCGTGCACATGCTTTCTATGGCAACTCACTTGCTCGCATGTTCAATAAAAGAGAGAGTAAAAGGGCTATTTCAAAAAGTGATGTGGGATTACTTTTTTTTTCATCAAATAGAGAATGTTTTTTTAAAATTACAAAATTAATGTATTTCTCCTTTTGATAAGGCATTATTGTTGATGACGTGGTGATGACTTGGTGTGCATTTCTACTTTGTATGAATTACTTCTTTTGATAAGGAGTTATTTGTTCAACCCATGCAAATCCATGCAAACATCACGCACATATTTCGAGGTGGACAACCCATGCAACTCATGCAAACGCCACGCATATATCTCGAGGTGGACAACCCATACAAACTCATGCAACTCATGCAAACGTCACGCACGTATCTCGATGTGGATATAGACGACTTGCATACCAATTGCAATTGTAAATCCATGCAACCACATGCAAACCTCATGCATCCTATATAAATTGGGAACACTGAGATAGAGATAGAGAGACTGATGAGAGGTGGAATAAAAAGTAAAATCCTTTTATTGCTTTAATTCGAAACCCATGTAACCTCATGTTTCTTGGTTATTGACTTAATAATTAAAAAAAAATCATTAGCATAACTAGTCGAAAAAAAAATGAAAATCTCAAATAAGTTTCTTTTAAACAAAGTATTAATGATGATAAATACCTTGTCAAGCTAGCCAGTTGCACCCCACCGTCTATCTTGCCTTCACTGGCCACGCTCATCTATAAAACTCTACGTGGTACATTTACAGATCAAAGATACTTTCGACATCCTTTAAAGTTTTGTTTTACTTCTATCTTTTGATTATCCGAAGGGATATGAATATGAAAATATTTTTTAGGCCAAAACCATGTTATTTTTTTGTATAGAATTTAAAATTTTTTAAAAATAAGGAACTTTTGAAAAATAAGTTCATTCTATGAAAAATAAACTTTACAATTTCATTAACCTAAGATATAATTTTTTTAATAAATTACAACGACATCAAAAAAACTCATACAGGTCTATCGACGGTTACGTTGACGTTGCTGCTCCGTGATGCAAACCGATGTACTCTATGTCGAGTTGGACGTTGTATTTGTACATCCGGTTGAGTTTGTTGAAGTTGTTGATCTTGCCTTGAATTTCATTGAGTTGATTGATCTTCTTCCTATGGTTCACTCATCTCACCTTTGGTACCAGTGCTATCAAAGATATGAGGTTGAACCATTCCAAAATACTGGACTTCCTATATGTGGTTGGCCAAAAGGAACATGAGGCGGCGACATACTTAACAGGTTCATGAATGAGCCATCTCCACTATATGACATACTGTAATTATAACATGGTGGACTCAATAGAATCGACATGTATTAAGGTAATGAACCATACATTGAATGTTTAGGCATTCTATGTGTAGCATCCACTAACTTGATTAGGGCAATACCTGACCTGAACCCTAATTAAGCCCATATTACTTTTACCAGACTTAACTAGAGCCATCGACCTTACCACGTCCATTTGATAAGAACTACTGTATATCGACTATCGAAATAAAACAATTAATATATGTAGCGAAAATTTAAAACCTTTTTCGATAACCAAAATAAGATATACAATATTAAAAACAAACTGGAATAAACCTCGGTTATATAATCACCCATCCCATGTAATATTACAAAATTATAACTCAATACAAATATATAAGACTAGGTGTAACGGCCCGGACCTTTTAGAGGAAACCCGTGCACGTCGAAGCTACCCAGGGACCTCTTGGAGGAAACGGGCATTCTCCCCTCCCACACTCGAACTGAGCCCTAGAGACACAAGTACTTAGGCTCATGGAGTTGTGTACCACCGAGCCGTCTTGGCTCGGTGGTACACAACTCCATGAGCCTAAGTACTGTGTCTCTAGGGCTCAGTGTTCGAGTCATGGGAGGGGAGAATGCCCAGGGGGTTTCCTCCAAGAGGTCCTGGGTAGCTTCGACGTGCACGGGGTTTCCTCTAAGAGGTCCGGGCCGTTACAAAAAAGAGGCACCTTTTTGTTGGGGCACACGGGCCTCGATGAGGAATCCCCCGAGTATGTGGCCCTCTTAGAGGCTTGGAATAAATCCCTCCACATACCTCCCTCACCTCCCACGGTTCGAACCCGCGCCCTCGAGGGATAAAGGCGTGGGCTCATCGAGCCGTGTACCAATTGAGCTAACTTGGCTCAGTGGTACACAACTCCATGAGCCTAAGTACTTGTGTCTCTAGGGGCTCAGGTTCGAGTTGTGGGAGGGGAGAATTTTTGTAACGGCCCGGACCTCTTAGAGGAAACCCCGTGCACGTCGAAGCTACCCAGGACCTCTTGGAGGAAACCCCCTGGGCATTCTCCCCTCCCACAACTCGAACCTGAGCCCCTAGAGACACAAGTACTTAGGCTCATGGAGTTGTGTACCACTGAGCTGTCTGAGGTCCTGGGTAGCTTCGACGTGCACGGGGTTTCCTCTAAGAGGTCCGGGCCGTTACACTAGGGAAAGTCATTACATCGAAAAGAAGTTCTAGACTCCTATAACTTCTCCATCCCATAGTCGTAGCACTCGTCGGATCTACCTGTAATGTTAATTGAGGCGAGCGCTCCAACTTGCTCAGTAAGTAGAGATTCACATTAATCATCAACATTCCATATAATATTCGCGAATACCATGCACTAACAACATGCACTAATGATATCTAACAAGAATATGTAAAACATATAGATTTAATACATAATCATATGCAAAACAAATGTTTTGGACTATGACACTGTGACCCCCATTTTTATTTATAAAACTAGGGCCGATTACCCACAAGCGCCATTAATGCGATTGCTAGACCAACACATCACGCTCATGTGCTCTCTAACCCATCCATTAATTCCTAATGGTTCTATCTCAAACCCTCTAGTATAAATGTAACCTACGCCACCTATAAATTGAGTAGGATGCTACATATAGGCCGGAAAGCTAACCCATCTCCTTTATCACATTGTCTTAATTCCATGATCTTACTTTCGTGAATCATAGTAAACAACATTTCCCATTTATTGAAAACCATCACAATGTACATAGTCCTCCATTCTATTCCAACTACTACATGAGCTATATATATACTAAATAGCCAGATAATATTGATAAATAAACGAATTCGTACGTACTCTCAGGTTTAAGTCTACATCTAAATTTCTTAACTTTTTGGTCATCTCACTATTCCTCGGTGTTCCTCAACCTATCACCAATCCTTTAGGATCAATATAGGTTCATTACACTACATTTAGAACCAATCCCTAAGTTACCTAAAAATTATTCATAAAACACATAACAGTTGCTGGTTTCAAGGGTCTATTAGCGCGCTACTTGACATGGATAGCGCGCTATCTGCATGTTAGTTCATCCTCCCCAGTACATGTAGCACGTTATGGCCATTGCCTAGCATGCTATACGCACCAAACCTGCAACAACAACATCATTCTGCTCATCCAAATCGATCCAAAACACCTCCAAACTCTACAATTACACTCCCAAATCACCAGGGAGGACCTCTAATGAGTTTATAAACCGTTTATAATCAACAACAACCTCAATCAACAAGTTTTGACCACTACCACTGAATTGAACTTCAACAAACTTGAAAATCAAACTTACCAAATTGATGATCACTAGCTTCTAATCCGTTTAAGCTCCCAACTTCGTTAAATTTGGCTTTCGAACGATCTCCCTTCGATTCGAATCGAAATCGGCCTCCTCTTCTTCTCGAACGATTGAATGAATTGATAACGATCAACTTTATATATATATATATATATATATATGGATTTTTCTCGAGATATGCATCGCGCTATCTCGAGACCGATCGTGTGGTTGATGCGTTAAAATGACACAGCTTAAAGTGACATGAAATTTGACACATCAAGAACTTACGCTTCGTTCGAAACAATCCGATAATCCATATATTTCTAATATTATTTTATTTTCCAATATATATATTTATATATTTAAAAACATATAAACATATATATATATATATATATATATATCATGTATTATTCACCAGTAAACTCATCGAGTAATGCCTACAAGTGTCCTTGAGCATGCACTCTCTTGCCACGACTCCCTCGTCACACTTGATGTCTTGGTAAACCATTGTTTACTGGGTATTTTTCATTTTATAGGCTTGTGTCTTATCTCCGTATTATACGACAACCTATATATAAATTGATTTCACAATCCAAACAAATACAAAACGTCATGCAAACACACTCATACGCTAATGAAGGTACGCCGAACTTAATCACGAGCCTTACTCGGATTAATTAGGATTTGAATTAGTACTAATCACCAGCTTAAGGTAACATGTCATTATAGTTTCCCCAATTTAAAGCAATTTTGTCCTCGAAATTAAAGTAATATGAAACTACTTGTAGTTTTGAAGAGAAATACAAACTATTTCTCATACTTCCTCTCTTAGGTTAGTTCCTCATCTTTGTGAAATCCATATTTCACTATAATCAAAAGAAATCTTTTGGTTCTCAACTTTAATACACCTTGAAGCTAGCTTACCTCATAATCCAAACTTACACAACTCCTTTTATAAGTGAGACTTTCAACAAAACATATTTGTTCTTTGAAAGCTCCAACCTCATATGATATTTATCGGCGTATCTCTTTTGGTTTAATTGTGTTGTAGTCAAATGCTGGCGAATCTTCTACATTTTCTCTGTGTGGTTCTAAATCAATTTCGCCTCCAATAAACTTGCATCTCAACACCCGTCCAGACACTCCGGTGAATGACATGGTTGACCATACAAAGTTTCAAAGGAGCATTCCATTCTAGCTTGACAACTATTTTTATAAACGAACTCATACAAAGAGAAATGTATCTATCCAGTTATTATTAAACTTCAAGACACAAACTTAAAGTATATCCTCTAGCATCAAACTTTATTACTCCGATTACCCATCGGACTACCGATAGTATATCATCACTCCAAAAAAAATAGTAAATTAGAAATGGAATAGAAAATGAATAGCAACAGAAAAGACACGGATTAGCAATGGAATAGCAACAAAAAGACAATTAGAGACGGATTAACAACGGAATTAATTCCGTTTGTAAAATTGTCATTGCTAAATATTTAGCAACGAGAATTATTTTTTGTCTCTAAATAAAGATGGATTAGAGACATATCAGAGATGAAAATAACACTGAAAAAATCATTTTTAAACTTGTATTTCGTTGCTATTCCGTTGCTAAGTAGCAATGGAATAGCAACAGAATTCAAGGTTTCTGTTGCTATTCCGTTGCTAATTAGCAATAGAATAGCAACGGTCTTTAAGTTTTCCGTTGCTATTCCATTGCTAATTAGAAACGGAAATAGCAACGAAACTCAAGTCATAAACCCATAACATATGCTTGATGTCCGTTGCTATTCCGTTGCTATTCCATTTGTATGCGCATAATTATTTTTTCATTGCTTTTTGTTATAACACGGTTCTTCTAAACAACAAAACCTGCAGATGGCCTTCTCTAACACCCTGCACCCCCTTCAATGACTCCTTAGAGGTGCTATAACATCCTTCAAAACCAAATTTCATACCATTCATTCACACAAAATATCAAATATTATGTACTAAATTAAACCCAAAAAGAGAACTCTATCTAAATATGCACAAAAAATTGTTTGAATTTTATTTACAAACCCAAAAATTATTTTTACAAACTAAAATACCTAACTTTCGTCACCAAGGTGCTCCTCATCCAGCCAATCATGGTTGTCCTCATCATCATCATCGTGTTGCTGTCGTGGTGAATGAGCCGGATCCATCCCAACCTGCTGATGATGCTCATGAGGTGGTGGCGGCAGTTCCTGAAAGGTGCTTGCTTCGAAGAGCTTTGAAAGCATTTTTAATGCACAAGAGGGTGTGATATGAAAAAATGTAGTAGATAGCTTCATTTAATTATATGACTAGTCAATGCCTTAAAATACATTTATAAAATGTTTGTGTAAGGTTAATTGCAATGCTTTTAGCTAGACCATAATATATGTTACTTCTACACAAATTTCGACAGAGTTTCCCTTATAACATAAAATACCAAAAAAACCAGAACCTAGTAAACATCAGTGGGAGAATTCCTAAAAGTCTCACATCTCCCAAACATTTCACAATATCATGTAAACATGAATTAAAAGGCTTAGGAGTGCACATTATAATTATACGAGAAACCATAAATAAAAAATGGAGCAACCAATTGACTTAGGAGTGACACTAAATTTGTAGGAACTAAATTCTAATTTTTGCATCAACCAGTGTTACTTGAAACTTTTCATAGTACTTATCCATCTTTACGATTTTTACCATATATCTATCCATCTAAATATCTTTATTTTCGCTGAAGCATTTTTACTTTTATCTTGTTATAAGAAATGACTTGTATTACTAATAAAATTTTACAGTGACAAATGCCGCGAGAATGTTAAAAAAAGACAATATTAAGGGGAGTCCAACCAACAAAAAATAATATAATGAACCAAGTAAAGTATATTGTTCTAATGGTCCAGTCATAAGCATACAATGTACTAAATATGAGAGCCATGATTTCATATTTCAATCTAAATGCAAGCAACAATACATGATTTACTCAGTCCAAAAAAAAAAGAACAAAAAACAAAAAAACAAAGCAATACATGACTTGAGAAGCAAAATTAAAACGGATTTAGTTTTCATGATTTGTATTGATTAAATCATACTTGTTAGGAAACATGACCATCATAGTAATATTAGTGAAGACATACAAAAATAAGAAAAAAATAACCACATAGCCCAACTAATTGTTTTGATAGGAACACATATATAGCCTAACTAATTAAATTTATGTATATATCTCTTGAAGTTTCTATGTTGTTAATCCAATTAAGTTGACACTATTAGAATACTTTTTTCATTCCTAAAAAAGTTGTCAGGATCAAAAGAGAATTTGGTGACTCGAACACATAAGGTGCCATGTACCTATAAAATGTTTTCATCCCATTTACGTTCTTATTTGCTACTTCAACTCCTTCTTTGCCCCAATAGCGTCATAACATTAGTTTCACATATTCTACAAAAACTTCAATAGAGTTTCCCCTATAACATAGACTACCAAAAAATTTCACAACCTAATAAACAACAACAAGAGAATGCCTAGAAGGTCTCACATCTCCCCAACATGTCACAATATCATGTAAACATGAATTGAAAGGTTAAATCCAAGACATTAACATTTCAAGAAATTCATAAAATGATTGAAATCATAATGTCTAATCGAAATGAATGCATTGAACAATTACAAAACTTACCTGAATTTCCCCTACCATATGGAATCTCGAAGAGAAGGAACGTGGTTTGAGTCCAACTAAGATGTTGAATAGGGCACTCCCAATTACAAAAGACTTCAAAGAGTCGAGATGATCAATTTCACTACCTAAAAAATAGCAAAACCAAGTTTAAGAATCAGATGAAACCAAACCATAGAAACATGCAAATGAAAAGAGAATTCTACGGATGATTGTAAGATAATGGAGCTAGCTAGCTTATATATGGGTAGCAACTTGGGATGAAACATCTCTAAACTTCCTTGAACTCAATAGAGAATTCATTGAATCAATAAAACCCAAAAGTTCCAAAAACAAAAGTTCTAAGAGTAAGAATGAATTCAAAAGTTGAAAACACAACCTAACCAACCATCAAATCATTAAATCCCCTAAAGACCCAATTACAAAATCATTTGAGAATTTTTCAAAGCTAGAGCATGTTAGAGTTTGATAAATGTAACCCTCAAATAATGCTTTCTTTATGAATTCATCAATATGCAGTAAGTTGAGAACCTAAATTAGCATTTCAATAAATGTTGTTGATTCTCATTAGCGACATAAAGGAAGGATAAAATTCTTAAATTATAAGGATGGGAAGATACGAACAATAATAATAATGATAACACTTTGCTTTGCCATTCAATTATCATCTATGTGGGCTCAAACAAAACTAACCAATCAACCTTAAAATTCACTTCCACAACATATTCCAATAACCCATACAAGCATTAATTCAAGCAAGTGATCTGCAAAAGGTTTTTCTTTATTTAGATAAACTAAGCCTCTAAATTCTACACAATAAATATGAAGAACTTGACAATGAACTAATAGTGAATAGTGGTTAGTGAATAGTAAAAGAGTAAAAGAGATGAATCAAATAAAGAAGAATGAATAGTAAAGAAAACCAATGATCAAATTATAAATAAAAAATATATCCATGACTTCTAAGTCGATCTACTAAACATTTTTTTTTATAAGAAAGTAATCACAACTTGCCGTTTGTGAGGTTTGATGTTTGAACTATGAACCTCTTACCTAAATAACTTGGTATGAAACCAATGAGCCAACTACTTGATTGGTGATCTACCAAACATATGTAAATATGCTCTTATGACTATAAATCGATTTAATACTAAGCCAAAACGATCAACTAGGGACAACCAACTAGTGCCAAAACTTATACGGTGCTATGAAACATCACATGTTAAAAGGCAAGATTTGGGAATGCACTTAAAGCCAGTGGGTTGGACAACCATAGTGAGTAATTTTAGAAGCTTAATTTTACCGCCAAATGTTATGATCCAACATTAGTGTAAAGGAAAATGCGGGAACCCACGTGCGATATGAGTGAACTCATGTTAGTGATTATTGAGATGTGAATTTATCGTGATTTTTGTTATAGGAGGAGTTAGGGCTTTGAGATTGAAGAATTAGTAAGGGAGAGAGGTGTGAATTAGTGGTTGCATATTTTCATTCTCTAACTTGAACAACTCAACAATACACTGCAAGAGAGCCTCAACACCAAAACCACATTGCCAATACAAACCTAGCAATGAAATGTTAGTGGCAGCGCAGGTGGCGGCGCGGTGTAGGGAGAGCGCGGAGGCATTCAGGAGGGCGAGCGAGGTGGCAGTGATGGTGGATTTGGTTGAATTCGGTGCCGTAAAGGCGAGGGAGAATGCAGTGGTAGGGATGTTGAATTTGGCGCAGTGGGGCGGGGTGGTGGCAGGCGAGGCTAGAAATTGAGGCGGGATTACCTCCTGGTAGGGAGGAGAAATGGAGCCAAGAGTGGGTTTTGACGGTGACACAGTGCCCTTCGATGTTGAGGGAAGTTAGAGAGAGATGGGTCGCTGCTAGAAAGAAGGCGACCTAGAGAGAGCGCTAGAGAGAGTAAACTATGTTAGAGAGAGCGTGCTAGGGAGAGAGAGAGCTAGAGAGATGGAGCTCACTATTAGAGAGAAAGAGAGCATGTTAGGGAGAGATAGAGACCTAGAGAGAAAGAGAGAGAGAGAAGAGCGAATAGTTAGAGCGAGTGGGCATCTTTTACAGAGAGAAGAGAGGAAGTGAAGGTACGTACCGAGTGATGACGACGATGACTTCGACGGGGAGTGGGCTGAGGACGAGGCCGACGATGGTGGATTGGAAGACAGCATTGGCGGTGAGTTTGTCGACGGGTTCGGCGTGGTGGCAAACGAGAGGGACAGTGAGGAGGATGGGTGAGCAGTTAGTTAGTTTTTGTGTTTGTGTATGTATTAGGGATTAGATGTGTTTGTGTTTGAATTTAGAAACAAAATACCAACGGGTAGCATTTAGCAACATATTTGCAACTGAATCCTTGCTAATCCATTGTTAATCCGTTGCAAATTATATTTTGCAACGGTTTCGCAACGGATTAAGAAAATCCCGTTGGTAATTTATAGACTATTGCTAATCCGTTGCAAACCCTAAATTGCAACTGATTAGCAAGGGAATTTTAGGAGGGAGATTTTCGCAGGTTATTTTACCAGCATAATTTATTTCCGTTGCTAAATTTCGTTGGTAATATGTTTCTAATTGGTTAAAAATTTTTCCTCCCATATTTCGTTGCTATTCCATTGCTTATTAGCAACATACACTTATTCTGTTGCTAATTACGTTAGTAAATTACTGTTTCTTTGTAGTGCAGACTGAGGTTAAGAACAGTTCCCCGACTATCACAATAATTCATCCTCTAGCGTGAATCTCGGATCTCTATCCGAAATAGTCGACACTTAAGCACCCTGGAATCTAACACCTTATGTATGTATACTTTGCATAATTAGTCAAGAGGATTTCACATAAAAACTGGCCAAAAAAGCTCGACTTCATTAATTGTTTACTACGATTTTTATCGTATTGTGCTTACGCTAACTCAGAGATAAAGTGGAAACAAAATACACCGATCTATGTTCCCATTTCCATTCAGGAGTAGGCAGCGAACGCAATAAACCTCTGGGTTTCTGTGCTCAGCCCTAACTTCCTGACATATCTCATATCTCTTTGTTATTCCCCGCAACATCATTGTTCACCCCAAATTAACAATAAATAAAGGCGCTTCATTTCATGATATTTCTTACTGCTATCTGGATGAATGCGGTAAAGAGATCTAAAAGATTTCTGTAACACTTCCTGCCTCATCTGATCCTAAACTGGAATCTATTATCTATCTCTGAATTGTAACGCACCACTATCAGAAACTGATCAATCAGGATAATCTACACTAGCTGTTAACCTCTAATGCTCTATATAATCCTAATTAGCTTTCTGACAACCACTCACCACTGAATCTTCTCCAATTTAGTTTGAATCTGAAATCAAAAGATCAGATTAGTAGCTCCAAAATTAGCTCTCTCACGTAATGACGTGTCAACTAAACTTACACAATTCATCGTCATCGTCACTTCCTCTTGAAGTCTAAACTAAGAAGCTCTATCAATAGCTACATTTCCTTCATATACCATAATTGTGATTGTATATTGACAATCTGATAACACCTTTCTGTGTAGTTCTAAATTACTCAGGCTCTAACAAATTTGTATCATCACTTCTCGTCTCACACCATTTAAGGACAAAGTAAAGCATACAAATTTTTAAGGTAAATACGTTAACTCGTTATATATAGCCTATTAAAATTAATACCAGAGAACTCATAATAAATATTTATTCCAGTAATTCATACTTTCTAAGTCACAAGCTCGGAAACTATATTCTTTGGAAACCATGGTCAACTTCAGATCTATTGTGTTAAGATTGAGAAAGGTCTCTTCCAGCTATTATACATCTCTTCCCCCCCTGAGAAGTAGATTTTCAGTTCCTTATTGAAATAATAATCATAGTTCTCCATAACCCTCAATTCTTTTACACACATATACCTTACTTTTTTTTTTCCACGAGAATTTAAACCATAGTACTGGTAAGAAATTTCCAAACTCTATTAGTTTTACATTTATATCAATAACCTTCAGTTGTCACCATAACTTAGGTTCTTTCATCATTGATTTCTGAGCATGAAATATCATTCATATAAGCAAGAACAATATAAACCTCCAGGTTAAAACTACTCAGCTTCTACCTGCTGATATATCTTATATTTCTTTATAAAATTGACACTGTTAATTTTTTTTTCTTTTTAGATCACCAACTTTTCATTTTCATCACAATAAATCTTGGTCTAGAATAAATGTATTAAAGAAATCATGAGATTCTCACAACATTCTTGCCTCAATTTTTGTTTCAAGTTCCAAGAACTTTTCTTACATGTTCAATGTTTTGATATGAGATTATCTTCATCCAACTTCAACAATTAGTAGTCATCCTTGACCTACTAAATAATCTCAATCAATTCCTTCATTAATTTACCACTCATTTAATCATCATTAGCTCAACACCAATCTGAGCTTTAAAGAACTGACTTATAGTTATCAATTTAGCCAACTAAATTGACGATGTGCCTACGCAGGACATCCACTTGGTCATTAGTAAATATCTCGCCTAAGAGATATTATTGAGTAGCTTTTATCATTACTATAGCCTATTTCTTTTTCTTTTCAAGGTATTGTCCACACAATCACCTTGATGAGTGATGTTTCAGAGTGAATTCCTAACACATAAGAAATTTTAAGGTAACTTTCTTACCTTCTATTTCTATCACTCTGAAAACTTCTATTTTTCAAACTTCCACAGTTAAAATTTATTACTTACTCTTACACTAGGTCATTGGTGTTATATTCTCAGGTTGTATTTTAATGATTCCTCTAAGATTCTGATTAATCTCCAAGAATGATTAAAAGATCCTCAACAACCTTTCTTCTTAATTTACAAGTGATGCCTTTCCATATTTGGCACAACTACCAAATTAGTTATCCTGAGATTATCAGTCTCTAATAGTTATTCTCCAAAACCTAGAACTATTTATATATAGCTGGAAATATGAATTACAATTTTGCTTTATTGTGTCACCCACACATTCTTACCTAGTTCAGAAGTTTTAGGATAAACCTCTAACTTCTTCCACAATTTAGGTTTTGTCAAGCAAACATTGTAACCAAACTATACTTCCATTTTCTTTCAAGGCATTCTTGCATTTACTTTCAATTTATAACCATTACATATTTGAGTTAACTGAATAAATTACACAATGATGTCACATATCCTTGTATCAATCGTTGGTAATATCCAATTATTTCAAGCTCACTTTCCCCTTTTTACCATTGTGTTAAATATATGACAACCTCATATTGTCTCAATCACAGTCAAATCCCCTGATTTACTGTTAATATTCAACACTCTTACTATTTATTATCCTTTGAAACTTAGCACTAGCATTTGCAAAAATCTGGTCTAAACCAACTTACCGTTAACAATTCCAATTCTGTACGGTAATTACTCGTGCATTCTCTAAGTCTTCAAAGATTCCATCTTATTATTGATAATACAATAACGACTTCATTACAATATGGTTTTCCTTCACTTGACACCCTTAATTTATGAAAATAACATGAGTTCTAGTAAGTTCTAGTGGTTTCTACCATCCACTTAAAATGATCTAGCACCCGCCTGCAATCATCTTATAAAGATATATATCCTTAGCTCTGACATTTCACTGTGAAAATCAAATCTCAACTACCTCTTCAGAATTGTTGATTTCACTTATTTTTAGGAGTTGTTAATTCTGAGTAATGAATACTCATCTCGATTACTACACATTAATCCTTTTATTCCCCAAATCTTCAGATTCACCGACCACTCATTCTCCTTAATTTAGACTATACCAGTCTAATAGATCTAACTAGGATATCTTAACAACTCACTGCTATATTCTGGGTTTAACTGTCTTTTATTAATAAACAACTAGTTATTACAATATGGATTCACTCCATGACTGGAATATCAACTTTATAACAACTTATGAAGTATAACCGCATTAGTGGTTTCCTAACCTCCATTATGCTTTTATCATTTACCACTAATTTGTTTACTGAATAACTTTCATTACTTCCATACTATTCTCAATAATAGTATTAAATCACCTCTCAAAGTGCTTCGCCATCTTTGAGTTTCATCGAAAGTCATTTCGTATTTCATTATTTCATAATTTTCATTCTCCTAATACACACCTCAAGGTTTTGGTCCAATAGATACTTCTTCATTGACTATTATTTGTCTAATAATATCGGTAAAAAGAAAGACCACTGAAGGTGTTACTTGGAGAAGAGTTTTATTTCATCTTTGTAACTTTTCTTATATCTTTCTTTTTTCTCTATCCCCAAGGTTGAGACTCTTTGGAGCTCTTACCTCTAACACTTTCTCATATCATTAGAAATAGATGGACTTCAACCATTTTATAATCGTTCAAGAAAAACATACCTTCATATCTACCATGTAGATATAGTATACACAACACTCAGTCTTTTATCTTTTGGTTACCCCCTAAAATCACGATAAAAACCATTTATCAAACCCTAAGCTTATTCATAACTCGAGACCACTCTTCGAGTCGATAAACTTAGGTTCCGTTATTAGGGTAATCATAATACCTTAAAATTTTAAAGTAGGCTAATATTCACTTTGAACATCATCCAAAAGTGAATGTATGGTTAGAACCTTGTCCATGATACCTAACTATATCACTATTACCACTTTATCCATAAAAATGATAAATCATAAACTCTAGCACGACACTGTATTAGAGTTATTCCTTGATTCTAATAACTCTCAGAATAATGAAACTACGTTTTGTAAACTAAGGTTAACCAAAGTTTTACCTATGGCTCTAATACCAAACTGTATCAGAGTTAATAACTTTAAGCTCTGAGGTAGGATCTAACTTTACTGAACCTAGGCTCTGATACCAAACTGTGTCAGAGCTAATAACCTTATGCTCTAAGGTAGGATCTAACTTTACCTAACCCAGGCTTCGATACCAAACTATAGCATCCCCTAACCAAATTAGGGCAATACCCGGTCCGAAACCCTAATTAAGCCTAGATTACCCTTACCAGACTTAACTAGAGCTAATAGCCTTACCACCTTCACCTGATAAGCACTACTGTATATCGACTGTCGAAATAAAACAATTAATATACGCAACAAAAATTTAAAACCTTTTTTGATAACCAAAATAAGATATACAATATTAAAAACAAACTGGAATAAACCTCGGTTATATAATCACCCATCCCATGTGATATTACAAAACTGTAATTCAATACAAATATATAAGACTAGGGAAAGTCATTACATCGAAGAGAAGTTCAAGAGTCATATAACTTCTCAATCCCATAGTCAGATCTACCTGTAATGTTAATTGGGGTGAGCACTCCAACTTACTCAGTAAGTAGGGATTCACACTAATCATCAACATTCCATATAATATTCTAGTATACCATGCAATATCGACATGCACCAATGATATCTAACAAAAATATGGAAAGCATAAAGACTCAATACATAATTAGATGCAAATTAAATGTTTTGGACTATGACACTGTGACCCCCATTTTTATTTACAAAACTAGGGCCGATCACCCACCAGCGCCATTAATGCCATTGCTTGACCAATACATAACGCTCATGTGCTCTCTAACCCATCCATTAATGTCCAATGGTTCTATCCAAAACCATATAGTGTACATGTAATCCACACCACCTATAAACTGAGTAGGAAGTTACATATAGACTGGGAAGCTAACCCATCTCCTATATCACCTCGTCTTAATTCTAGGATCTTATTCTTGTGAGTCACAGTAAACACCGTTTTCCATTTATTGAAAACAATCAAAGTGTACATAATCCCCCATTCCACTCCAACAATTGCATGAGCTACATATATACTAAATAGCCATGCAATATTGATAAATAAACGAATTCATACTTACCTCAGGTTTAAGTCTCTATCTAAATTTCCTAAATTTTCAGTCACCTCATTATCCCTCGGTGTTCCTTAACCTATCACAAATCATTTGGGATCAATATAGGTTCATTATACTACATTTAGAAACCATAGACCAGTCCCTAATTCCCCCGAAAATTATTCATAAAATACAACATAGTTGCTGGTTTTAGGAGTCTGATAGCGCGTTACCTGACATGGATAGCGCGCTATCTGCATATCGGTTCATTCTCCATAGTACATGTAGCACGCTATGCGCACCAAACTTGCAACAACAACATCATTCTGCTAATCTAAATCGATCCGAACACCTCCGAACTCAACAATTACACTTCCAAATTATCAGGGAGGACCTCTATAAGTTTATAAACCATTTATAATCAACAACAACCTCAATTCAACAAGTTTTGATCATCACACCGAATTGAACTTCAGTAAACTTGAAAAACAAAATTGCCAAAGTGATGATCACTAGCTTCTAATCCGTTTAAGCTCTTCAACTTCGTTAAACTCGGCTTTCAGAACGATCTCCCTTCGATCCGAATCAAAATCGACCTCCTATTCTTCTCGAACGATCGAATGAATCGATAATGATCAACTTTTATTTATATGTATGGATCTTTCTCGAGATACGCATCGCGCTATCTCGAGATCGATTGCGTGGTTGATGAGTTAAAGTGACACAACTTAAAGTGACATGAAATTAGACATATCAAGCACTTATGCTTCGTTCGAGACGATTCGATAATCCATATGTTTTTAATATTCTTTTATTTTACAATAAAAGAATATTATATGACAACCTATATATAAATTGATTTCATAATCCAAACAAACACAAAACGTCATGCAAATGCACTCATACGCTAATCGAGGTACGCCGAACTTAATCACGAGCCTAACTTTGATTAATTAGGATTTGAATTAGTACTAATCACCAGCTTAAAGTAGTGAGTTGTTACACTATGGTCCATATATAAAAACAACAGCCCGAGTGCATAAGGATTAAAATGGTAAGGAGGAAGGTTCACGGTCGGCGGCCTGGGTACAAACATATGAGCATCTGGTTGCATTGGGGATAATATAGAAATGTACCCATGAGAAGAAGGATGTGGTGTGGATGAGCGTTGACTACTATCACCAACAATTTTTGTCCTTCTCGCTCTCGGACGAGATGGACGTGGTGGAGGAGAACGTCTGCTACTCTCATCAGCATTTTCTATTTGACGAGATGGACGTGGTGGAGGAGAACGTCTGCTACTCTCATCAGCATTTTCTATTTGACGAGATAGACGTGGAGGAGAACGTCTGTGTTGTTCTTTTTCTCATCCCTATATTTGATAAGCCCTGATCCTCTTCTTCATCTTCTTGTTCAAATGTCTCATCACGTATTTTCTGTTTGACAACATTTCCATCATTCCACAGAGTAGACCTTTGTCAGTCATTTTCATCTAAGATCTTATGTAGCAGCCTGAAATTCTGGGCTACCTTGGGACCTGCCACATCGCATTCCACGTCACCAAGCCTTGCCACGTCATGGCCCACTTATCATTGACGCCCCGTGACCTACCAGATTGTTTACACTTTTCCAGTTAACCCTAGTTATGTTAATTAATCTTTACGTAGGCATTAATGATTTAATTAACTATTTAATTAATTTATCAAGCTATATTTCATTTTTACAGCGGAAGTTTTAAATTAAGTAACTTATGCAATATATAACAATCTTAAGTAGTGGAAAACCCAACAAAAGATACCATGTATATATCAAGGTGAGATAAGATAAAAAAGTTCTACATGCATGTATTTAGTGTTCTATGGTCCCCAAAACCCAACAAAAGTAAAATAATACATATTGATATCACACACGAGCTAGCTCCACAACCTCAGAGGTAGTTGCCTAATACCTCCTTGCCCTTGCCCTTGCTAGTCAAAGGATATGCACTCAGTCACCTAACAAATATGGTAACGAGTCTAGTGAGTAACATCCTAAGAGAAGTCCACATAATATTCATTAAATAAAATTGATAACTACGAGACATGCGAATATAACACCTAGCAACAGTGCATCATATTCCCATGAATGTAGGCAACACATGATATGCAAAATCAGTAGCATGAAATAAATAAACAACACATACCAACTAAACATGCTCGAAAAATAAAGCATTAATAAGTACATAGCCGTATAATCACTAGAAAACCCTGACCTAAACCAGCCAATAATCGATAAAATCTAATAAGAACCACGTATATACTTAAAGGCATGCAGTGACTAAATCCCAACTTCAGTTACCAGATGAACTCCTCCAGAAGATATTTCAAGTCAAGGTTACACCCTAAATCCCTCCCGACGGTCATAAGTATATCCTACTGCCGTCGACATGAGCACTAAACACAAGTAACCTGTGCAAGCGATTTAGCCACAACCAATATATACGCAAACTAGATTTGGAGTGAAACCTCATGTGTGACCACCAACAATCACACATGTAAAACGACATCGATAAAATAATCATGAATTATATGAGGCATTCCAATGGGTTTACTCACCTCAATCCGTGCTCCTACTTCCCTGGAATCCCGTATCCAACCCGACTAGCTCCCCGATATCCAATCTACGGTCCCCTAAGTACCTGAAGTCTAATTTTACAATTTTAGTATGTTTATAGGTTTTTAGGTATGTATTTAAGTAAAAAAAATCCCAAAATAGCCCTTTAAATTTAATTTCTGTTTGGCATTAGCGCGCTAAGGGGTCTACTTAGCGTGCTAGGTGGAGTTAGCGCGCTAGGGGATCTATCTAGCGCGTTACTGTTCTTCATTTTGAAATATAGTTAAGCGCACCCATAATCATTAGTGCGCTACTAGGTCTAGTTAGTGCACTAATTACCCTCCGTGACAGAATTCTCAACTTTAGAATTCTATCCCAAACTCCCCAATTAGCTACCTAGACCCATTTAACACCCTCTCCATGCATAATTAACTCCAAAACAACAATTAGAACAACCTCTAAACAACGATTTGATCAATTTTCTTTAATCTCATAGATTTACTAGTTTTTTCCGAATTCTACAAAACACCAATTCATGCTAAAATAGTTGTGAAATCTCTATGGAAATAGTCCATAAACATGTAATTCAACTATTTTCACCAAAACTCAGAGATCTAACCTTCAAACTTGCATTTCATCAAAAACATATAAAATGGGTTTATTATGTAAGGTAGATGATGGAGGTGATGATTACCTTGGTTTAAATCTTTAAATTTAACCCTAAAATGGTTGAATTCCAGCTTGAATTCTCCTATAAATCTTGGTTTTCTATGATATTTGCATGAATTTGTAAGGGGTTTAAGCAAAAACTCCACTAACTCGGTTTATATAAGTTTAGTTGGAATCAAATGTGCATACATATCTCGAGGATTATCTTGTGGTCTCATTTCATGCTGCCTCACACCACTTGATGACTCCAATAGTACACTCCCTTCCTTGTTTCTCTCATTATAATCATCTAGATGCCCATCTTATGGTAATTTTTATTTAGTTCAAACTATAGGCTTATTGTTTATTTAATTTATGTACCTCACATTAAGCCTTATTAAACTATATGGTGAATGCTTTATATATCAAAATTAACAACTTATGGTCCCACTAACCTTCGACTACCCGGTACCCGGTGCCCCACATTGCGACACACATTTTGTGGCATGCCATAACCTATTATTTTAATTTGAATTTACTTAGCCTATGGTCACATTACTCATTTAATTGATAAACTAGTCATCTTAATGTGAATTAGTCGAGTTTCCTAGTGTACCCGTAGTTAACCTGCTTAATACTCGCGTTAACACGCCTTTCGAGGCAAACCCCTGTCACACAAAATTTTCCAATAGCAACGTACACATATGCTGTGTAATATAATAATAATAATAATTTTAAACACCACATATACACAACCACCATCCACAAATAATATATTCCCTCGGTTCTCATGTCTGAGTCAACCGTGTTGTCTACGTAATACCCGAATCACAACCGTTAATCCTAACGATTAATGCTAACTATAGTTTAATTAATTTGGGCTGCTACATTTTAATACCTTCATTAAGAGCATTAAGATCTTGCTCGTACCCATCCTCAATGAACACTCGCCGCAGCCGATGCACTAAGTTACATTGATATAAATAATTAAGTGTTAATACATGCAATTTAAGATGTAACTCGTAAGGAAAACAAATTAATAGTTTCATGCTTACCGAATAGTCGCGTAGAGCCCCGTTGTGTCCAATGAATTGTCTGGTGACTGATCGATACCACGTCATGTAGTTTTCTTGATCATGTCATTCTTGTTTCATTGTGACTATGTTATCACCACGATTCTCCCACATGTGTATAAATCTTGTATGATTAAACCACCCAATTTCCTTGAGTGTATCCTCGCAATTCAATGCGATGCAGTCGAGTGTCGTAATCACAGTTTGGTGACATGACCTGTATCATTCAAAGTTTTCTCATTACCTTTTATGGTCGATGCCACTCGATTATGTGGAAACAAATTAGAGGACACGTAGATAGCCATGCATCGTGGTAAGTTAATAAGACTGTGTCACATTTTAAGTAACAAAAAATGCATTGATCCATATGTATACAAAACAATAAATTAGTTAAAAATAAAATGGTCTTAATATTTGAGAAATTATGAAAAATATTTTTATTACCTATGTCCCAATGGAACGTCAATAGGCATGCGTTCTCCATCCACGTTTCGAGGCCGAACTCTAAAAACACCCAGACGCCTTGGTGCTATAAATGGGAACCTATCCTATGCCCACATCTATATAAGAATTGACGCGTCAGCAACTTCCTACGCACTTGAACGAGATCCGCGACACACCTCCCTATATAAACAAGCCAAACACGAACTTCCATAACTATACTATCCAGCTGTTTGAAGATCCTCAAGCAACGGTAGAAACATCAAATGTACAAATCGGTTTGACTTATTGATGAATAGACAACTACTGATAAGTTGTAGTATGTACGATCGAACATAATGTTGCACCGTTTCCTCATCGCTGTTGTTCTATATAACTGGTACATTACGTTCAAGCCATTCGACTTTAAGTCGATTCCCAATAATGTCATCTCCAATAGGAACTCCACCAAGTAGCTTCTCACACACCTTAACATAATCAGTATCGATGGTTCCTGTCATAGGCATACCTTTGATAGGTAAGCCGAGCTGTACTTGCATGTCCTGAAGTGTAATTATGCAGTCGCCAAATTGCATGTGGAATGTATGTATCTCTGGGCGCCATCTCTCAACAAATGGAGTAATCAAAGCCCAATCAAAGCTAAAAAATGAAGCGTGTGAAATGTCATAAAACCTACTATAACATAGATATGATATCATTCAAGAATGGTACTGCATTGTTCTATAAACCACATACCTTCACTGCACATGCAGTGTTTCGTACACCTTATATTTGAAAATATTTTAGTCAATATATATGTATTATAAGTTTGTGCATAAACATTGGATGTATACATCTTAAAAAGTTTCTTGACCCCTCCAGGTTTGGGAGGATCTGTGCGTAGGTTGGAGATGTAAAAGTGAAGGACTTGATGGACCTGGATCCATTGGTGTATAAACTACAATTGAGTTATTTAAGAAAATTAGTGGTGTTGTTCGGAAAGTCACAACAAATCATTAATATAGGTTAAAACAATAACGGATACCTAAACATTTCATGACATAACATTTATGGATACTTCAAAAATATCAATGTCATCAAATCACCAACTCACGCCAATTACAAACAAAATACAAAATTGACTATTGGTTTTGATTAGAAGGTGGAGTTCTGGTTGGACAATTTTTTTGTTATGACCCTCTGCACGACAAATACGCATCGGTTCTTCCTAGTAGGGAGTTGAGTACGATCTCTATTAGGATATGTTATTGTCTATGTCTTTCTCGATGACATATGCCACATCGCAAGGCTTTTGAAACATTAGGAAGATCCATCTCATTTTGCTTTCGCTTTCCCTTAGGTCTCCCTCGGCCATATTTACACCTTGGGTCTGGTAGGATCTTCATCTCGAAAGTCAGCAATACTTCTCATCTAGAATGACTTTGAAATCGGAGGTGTGACATTACGTGTACACATCCATCCTATGGTATGGCTCAATGAATCGCGAGTAGTTCACTCGAATAAGGGCATATGCAACTAACACTTGTGTTCAATGGAAACCAAACGATTGCCATTTATTACAACTGCACACCGGTCCTTCAAGACGATGACTTGAGTATTGTTGCCTTTATGCATGTGCTCTACATGCCATCCCATAATCACCTCAAACTCAACAGTGTCACAATTTATCGAATTGACTTGATGCCTCCTTGCAGATTATTCATAATGTGTGAGTTCATTCTTGACATATTTTATGTAGGAAAGGCCGTTAAAGATTGCTTCATTAATTTCCTGTCTGCGTTGATTGTGGTATGTCACCAATCTGTAGTAAATCATTTGAGCCATCACTGTTATTGGCAAGAATCGTGCCCCCTTCAATACACTGTTAAAACACTATACAATTGAAAAATAAATTCATGTAAGTAATACTAGGTCGGCGATAACTAAATTGTCGAAAAACGAACAAAACTTGCATTTCATACATACCAACACAATTAAAAGTCATCCATTCGTACTGCATGCCTTTGTCATGCGATTGAATCCATAGTTCTTTGGGGATGACATTGACATATTGCACACATTGAGGAGCTCATGATGATAAGTATGCAAAAGGCTCCATGCATGCATTAAATTTTCGTTCTTTATATTGAGCAACAGCTCGAGAAAAGAGGTTTTTCAACATGCAACTGTGGTATCCTTTTAGGGAAAAAACCATTGGTCGGTGTGTTGATCGCCTCTAGAATGCCTGGGTGACGATCCGAAATAAGGCAAATACCATGTCACGACTTGAAAACTTAAATTACTCATATCGGGGGTAATTTGTTAAATTCACAAATTTTATTTGTGTGAAAACCTAATTATAAAAACCCACCATAAACCCTAACCACCACTTTAGTTCAAAATCCAAGAAAAAAAGGAAAGCCTTGGACGGTGTTGGTAACGTAAAGTGGTGGTGGAAGGTACAAACCATTTCCATATTTGTTTTGTTTATTATTTTTAATTTAAGTTGGTGTTGGAGAACCCCGCGGAGGGGCGGCGCCGCCATGGCATCGTTGGCGAGGGTGACGACAATCCGTTGCCGCCGTCATCAGTAGGGGCGACGGACTGCCACCTCCACTGGAGGAGCCTCCTAACGGAGCCCCATAAAGGGTACGTAGGGGTGGCCATGGGGGCTACCCCACCCATTCATCAAAACCCTCGGGCTTTAGCCTGAGGGAGTGATGGAGGGGAGGTGGCGTCCGCTTCCCCCCTTGGTACATGGGTGCCCAGGGGCAAGCTACCACTAGGAGGCCGATTGACCCTTAATCCACTTAAAATAGGAGCCAAGTTGGCCCCTATACAAAAAAAATTAAATAATTAATTAAATTAAAATATATTAAAATAATAATAATAATAATAATGATAATAATAATAATAATAATAATAATAATAATAATAATAATAATAATAATAATAATAATAATAATAATAATAATAAATGATATATATAAAGTAAAATGAAATTGAATATAAATAAAATAAAATAAAAAAATCATTACTTTCAAACGAGGCGCTACTGCGTCCCCGAGGGAGACCGATCGGGTCCCACCACTAGACCCTTGCACTAGGCGACGGGACACCCGTAGGACCCAAAGTAAATTTAATGGCAAATTGGAATTTAAAATGTGACTTATCGTTGATGTGATGTGAATAAATTGTTTAGATTCGCGAGGCGGTTCACATAGAACCTCGAGCACGCGAGGACCGAGAAAGGATATCGCGACGAATCGAGGTAAGTGGGGTGCTTGCTCAATTATGAAACATGACAAGCTATTAGATGTTATTAGGTTTCATGATTTTAATTAAAGACTTGGGGAATGGGTTGCGACTTATTACTGACTTGAATGTGACTACCCATGGATGGTGAGTGTGTTGCCCTTTACTCATGTTGTCTTTATCTCATATTCGTGGTTGTTGCCACTATTTGACTATTTCGTGGTTGTCGCCACTATTTGACAATTGCGTGGTCGTCGCCACTACTTGAGTGTTTCATGGTCGTCACCATTACTCAAGTCATACCATGAGATCGATACATGAGATTGGTGCGCACATCGGTGATGGCTTTGGACAAACCTATTATGGACTTGATGGGACTAATTAGGGGGCATAAAGGCCTTTATGTCAACTAATGGTTTACATCATTTCGAGAGTAGGGGAATCAATTACTAGATTCTTGTCAATAATTAGTACGTATTGGATGGAACCCAACTTACTATATTATTTTGCTTTTATGATATCTCTCTTGAATCACCCTTGCATGATGCTTTGATTTATAAATGCTTTTATGTTCTCTATGCTAAGCTTTATGAAGTTGACTAAGGATAATCGTGGATTACTCTTTTTCTCTATTTTTATTTTCAATTCACGATAAACTTGCATGAATAGTAGGTATTACTCGTATGTTTTATGATTTAGTGAGTTTTTCGCATTACTGAGTTCCATTGGTTCTTCTAGCTCACCCTACTTCCTCTCTAAGTTCGTTTTCATCGATACCAGCGCGAGATAAAAAAAAGGTGATGGCATAGAGCTTTGCCTTTGATGTGAACTTTGCATGCTATTTATATCATCGATGTTCAAAACATTTAAACACGGGTTGTATTACGTACTTAATGGGGTAGTTTTTAATCCTTGAGACTTGTTGACTTAGTACCTTGGTAGTATACGTTCGCAGTTACTTAGGGATACTTGACCACATTTAGTTAGAATTAATTGTTTAACATATAGAGCCTTGTAGTTTTAAATTTTGCAATTATTATTTCATATGTACAGTTGTGTAGTTCCACAGGTTGAATTAGGTGTGCCAAGCAGTTATTTGGATCTGGTTCAAGTATCGTGTTTGGGTGATGGTCTGGGTTGGGCAGCTCGACCTCAGGTCGAGGAAAGGTCGTCACATACCATCTTTATCCGTCACGTATTTGCACAACATCCTAAAAAACCATCCCTACGAATCTGTAGATTCGGTTTCTACAACGACAAATGCAAGTGGTAGTATGTGTTCATTACCATCTTACAGAGATGACAATCATTAGCTTATCACTATATTTTTCATACAAGAAAGTCACATCAATATGTAAAAGAGGCCTGTAATACTTGAAAGTCTAGATGATACTTGGAATGTGAAAAACACACGACGAAATTGCGGATGCTCTATCCTTATCTCATCAGCAGCCCACTATCTATATGACCACTCAGTTTTTGTCCCCTGAATCTTATTCTTCACAGCCGCTAACCATCTTGACAATCTAGCATATGACGCGTCTTAATATCTAAATGCATTTGCAATTGCCTTCCTTTTGGCATCTCATATTCACTTGTAGTTACTTCGTGTTTATATTTTCCCTTGATTATTTGTACTAATGCCTTAATAGCTATTGTCTAATCTATCTGGACAATGCCTTGATAGCTATTGCCTTGATAGCTATTAATATGGGTGGAACTACTAACAAAACCACATGTTCTTGGTTATGATCAACATTATCGATGTGATAGTAGCATGAAAAGTTGTAATTCTCCTACTATGTATTCAAAAATTCATAATAAAACACTAACCAAATAACTCGTTAATGCATAAGATAACATACCCTTAACGCGCTATTTTGTCATCTTTTTGTTCAGCTAAGTAATCATATAAGCTCTTTCTTCGGCCTCAGCAACCTCTGGTGTTGGTGAAGCTCTCTAGCAATCGACAACGATGTGACCTCTCTGTCCACACTTAAAGCATATGCATCTATCAGACCTCCCTGCTTGTCTATCCCCAGGTCTCCGAACCTGACCTCAACCCTCCCTGTTCCTGGTCCTATGTATATTGATGTCTCAGTTGCTCAGCCGGTGCAGGCACAATGGCATATACTACATGTCTATCATCATATTTGTACTGATAAGACGAATAGTCATATTTGCGATCACGATTATCTCTGTAGCTCCTATCATGTTGTTGGTTGTTAGTACGGTCCCTATAAGCCTGATCTCTATGCCTCTTCTACCTCCAGTCTAACCTCAAACTCTGCCCTAGATGCCTCTCTGACCCAACATATACGAGTCTGCCAATTCTCCGTAGAAGAAAATGTTGGGGCATGTGCCCTAGGTCAATCCATTAACTGTCTTTATGAATACTTTTAGTTAATAAAATAGAGGATTTCATTTGCTGTTTATTATAATTAATTTGCATGTTTTACATTATAATAAGATCCATAGGTATTTACAGAAATATCTTAAATGTCCCTAGTCGATCATTATACTGGGAACTATAATGAGTTAAGACTAGTGTGAGTCTTGATTGATGATCATATGATGATGATACGTATAGGGATACGAATCAAGATCATGAGTACTTGTTAGGGAACAAAGAACTAGACCGACCCGCTATGAGAACATCACATGGATTAAGTCATAGTTGTTTCTCATGATAGGTATATTTCTCAGTCCTCTGACTTGAGATTATCAGAGACTTCAACATTAGGAACACAGTGATTTGACACTATCAAACGTTGTCTTTAACCGGACGATTATAAAGGTTGTGATTGGTTACTATGTGAGCAATGTGATGAAGTTGTGTAATCAAGATATAATTTGTCCCTCTCATATAAAGAGAGATATCCAGTGGATCCCTCGATGTGTTAGACTGTTAAAAGGCCTAGTCTAAGTGAATTGATATTGATCAATGTCACTTGGATGTTTTCAGTCTACCTAGAGATCGAGACTAGTACGATTGAACATGTTGGATGACAATTTCATGCCTTATGTTTGATCAAAAGTGTTGGGGCATGTGCCATAGGTCAATCCATAAATGTCTTTATGAATACTTTTAGTTAATAAAATAGAGGATTTCATTTGCTGTTTATTATAACTAATTTGCATGTTTACATTATAATAAGATCCATGGGTATTTACAGAAATATCCTAAATGTCCGTAGTCGATCATTATACTGGGAACTATAATGAATTAAGACTAGTGTGAGTCTTGATTGATGATCATATGATGATTATACGTATAGGGATACAAATCCAAATCAAGAGTACTTGTTAGGGAACAAAGTACTGGACCGACCCGCTATGAGAGCATCACATTGATTAAGTCATAGTTGTTTCTCATGATAAGTATATATTCCAGTCCTCTGACTTGAGATTACCAGAGACTTCAACATTAGGAACACAGTGATTTGACACAATCAAACGTTGTCTTTAACCGGACGATTATAAAGGTTGTGATTGGTTACTATGTGAGCAATGTGATGAAGTTGCGTAATCGAGATAGAATTTGTCCCTCTCATATAAAGAGAGATATATAGTGGATCCCTCGATGTGTTAGACTGTTAAAAGGCCTAGTCTAAGTGAATTGATGTTGATCAATGTCACTTGGATGTTTTCAGTCTACCTAGAGATCGAGACTAGTACGATTGAACATGTTGGATGACAATTCCATGCCTTATGTTTGATCAAAAGGATATCGTGTGACAAAAGGATGTTATATACACTATTGATTAGGTTGTTTCGATTTGATATTCGTACAACTTGGGTAGTCATAATGTCTTGCTAGAGGCCGTTATGACTTGTATACCAAAATGTGTTTTGGTACACTGCCAACGTTGTATGAGCCTATTGGGTCGCACACTAAGAATGGTTTTGTGAGATTTTAAGATGGTTCAAAAAAATGAATTTTATATGATAAAATTCATGACGGAAACGTCCTTGTGGTGTATTACACTTATACTTCTTTAAGTAGGGGTATATTTGTAATTTACTTAACCGTCTATATACAAGGGTTGTATAAATAGACGCTTTAAGTTACAATACACGAATGAAAGATCAAAAGGCCAAAACTCTTTTTTTCGTTTAAGACACGACTTAGGGTTTTTGGTATGCTCTGGATCGTTTTGGAGAGAAAAATAAAAGGTTTGGTATCCTCTCGAAGCTAGCACTTCGAATCTCGGCCGCCGTTCGTGTGTGGACTACTGGTAGAAGGCGTTCGTCGTTGGCAGCGCCTTAGAGATCGATCAACCTTTAGAAAGGTATATTGCGACTGAGGTATGATTAAGTTTTTAATGGTTTAAACGTTTTTAATGGAATTAGATTCAGATCCTGTTGGGGTTTTTGTCAAAATTGTTTTGTAATTTCCGTTGCGTATGAACCCCAAAACCCAACACTGGTATCAGAGCCATCGAGTTCGATTCATTTAAACTCATTGCATGTTTTCTTCTGATATATACATGATATATGATTGAAAGCATGTTAATAGTTGATGTATATGTGATATACATAAGTTTTCCGTGAGATTTATTATCATGTTTTGTGTATGATACATATATTCGTGATTTAATTGAAATTATCACCAATAACAAGATTCTTGATATTTATCTCATATTCTAACTTGTTATCTATCTTTATCAAATAGAAACTTCATAACAAAATAGATATAACAAGATAAATAAATAATTTCAAAAATTAATTATTTATAAATAAATAATTTCGAAAATTAATTCTTTGCAATTTCGGTCCTCATCCAAATAATCACAAACATGTAATTGAATCATGAACTACTATCCCAATCGAACCTAATGGTGTCATGAATCATAGAACATGAAATTCATTTCATTAACATTATTTGAATTAACCTAACATGGTTACAAGCATGTACGAAATTGATTTCAATTGATAAAGATAGATAACAAATTAGAATATGAGATAAATATCAAGAATCATGTTATTGGTGATATACTAGGATTCAAATATCTCAAATCCTAATTGGATTAGGATAAGATGATTAGTTAGATGTAGGCCCGGGTTAATTAAAATATTTTAATTGACTTATTTTGGATAAATTAAGGGGTTAATTTATGATAATAAAATCAGCGAAAATTATGATTTTCTATAGCGAATTTTAATTTTCGGAATTGAGATTCGTCTTCTAAAAAAAAAAAAAAAAAAAAAACGGGGCGCGCTCAGTACCTTCCGTCGTCATGTCTTCATTGACCACGTGAGACGGCCGTCTAACTAATCCTAGCGTACGAAAATTCTTTTGTTAGTGAAAAGTATAAAAGAAATTTTCAAATTGTTTAGTGATTTAACAAATCAATAAAATATATGATATTTCATTGTTTACATAAAATCACTAAAACCGAATAAAATCCCTCTATTAAATTTTAAGTCTCGTGCCATCCATTTTAAACACTTGTCAAAGCCTCGATCACACTAATATAGTTTCAGCCATAGTTGAGTGTATTGTGTTATCTTGGTGAGACAAGTTGGGTAAGAGTTACCTTAATGTTTAAAATGGTCCGACTTAATAAAGCCATCAAAATAGTTTTGAGCTTTAGGCAAATGTTGAGATAAAAACATGCTAAGACATAAGATGTCCCATATCTCATAAAAGGATCTAAAAATTACATAAGATGTAATTGGTAACTGTTACCTACCTAAATAATTTAGTTCAATGTTTCATGCCATAGCTGTCACAAAATTAGGTGAAATATGGATTTTAGTCCCCTAAATAAACAGTATGTTTTAGGAGGGTTGTTAATTTCTCGGGAGTCTATTCCTCTATACTAAAATAAACTTTGCATAATCTTTATTGTAGATCAATGACCTCTTTAAGTAACAATAATCCCTTGTCATCGCGATCTATCCTTGAGAAGGATAAGCTATCTGGGACTAACTTTCTTGATTGGTTCAGAAACTTGAGAATTGTTCTTAAGCATGAACGCAAGTTGTATGTCCTGGATGCTCCAATCCTTGAGGACCCACCAGCCAATGCTACAAAAGCTGTGAAGGATGCGCATAATAAGCATATCAACAATTCTACTGATGTTGCATGTATTATGCTGGCAACTATGGTTCCTGAACTTTAGAAGGACATGGAACTAATGGAAGCCTACGACATGGCTATAACGCTGATGAAAATGTTCCAACAGCAAGCTAGGTAAGAAAGGTTCGAGACAGTCAAGAACCTACATTTTTGCAAGATGATTGAGGGTGCATTACTTAGTCCTCATGTTTTAAAGATGAAGGTCTATGTTGACCAGCTTGATAGACTAGGATTTCCCATAAGCCAAGAGTTGGCAACGGATTTGATTCCGAATTCATTACCAGAGAGTTACTCACAATTTGTAATAAACTATAATATAAATAATATGGAGAAATAAATTTCAGAGTTGCATTTGATGTTCAAAATTGCTGAACAAAATATCAAGAAACCCCATAATAATGTATTGATGGTCCTAAAGGGAAAGGGAATGAAAAAGAAAGGCAAAGGCAAGGCTAGAGTTGCCAAGGCTGTTGATGCACCTGTCGCAAAGCCTGCGGAACAAGTCAAGCCCCACTGTTCGCTTCAAAACACCCAAAAGAAAAGGAAGAAAATTGTCATTTCTGTAATCAAACATATCTTTGGCATTGTCGTCTCAGACACATAAACGAGAAACGCATAACGAAGCTCCATAAAGATGGGCTTCTAGATTCATTTGATTTTGAAACATAAGAAACATGTGTATCTTATTTACTAGGTAAGATGACTAAAAGTCCCTTTACTGGACACAGTGAAAGGGCAAGTGATTTATTGGGTCTAATACATACTGATGTATGCGATCCTATAAACACAATGGCTAGATAAGGTTATTAGTACTTCATTACATTTACTGATGATTTCAGCTGATATGGTTATGTATATTTAATGAAACATAAAGCTGATTCATTTGAGATGTTTCGAACGTTTCAAAATGAAGCGCATAATCAACTTGGTAAAACTATCAAAACACTTCGATCAGATCGAAGTGGCGAATATTTAAGCCAAGAATTTGATGATCATCTTAGAAATTGTGGGATTGTCTCCCAATTGACTCCACCAGCAACTCCACAATGGAATGGAGTTTCTGAAAGGAGAAATTGAACCTTATTAGATATGGTTCGATCTCTGATGAGTCATGCTGATCTTCCATTATCCTTTTGAGGTTATGCATTACAAACTGCTGTTTTCACTCTAAATCAAGTTCCTTCTAAAGCGGTTGATAAAACACCATATGAGATATGGTACGGGAAGATACCTAGTTTGTATTTCCTTAAAATTTGAGGTTGTGAGGCTTAAGTAAAGCGACAAGTCTCGAAAAACTAGCACCTAAATCTGACAAGTGTTTATTTGTGGGGTATCCTAAGGAAACAAAAGGATATTACTTTTATAATCCCGCTGAGAACAAAGTGTTTGTTGCTCGGTATGGTGCCTTTATGGAAAAAATAGTTTATTTTAAAAGGCACTAGTGGGAGAGAAATAAATCTTGAAGAAGTTCAAGAATCACAGATATACCCTGAACCGCTACTGGAAGTTCAACAACGTTCTGAACCAGTTGAACCTCCGCAAGTGACACAAGGCCCACGTAAATCTGGTAGGGTAAGACATGAGCCAGAGAGATTCAGATTTCTCATTACTGATAGTCGTGATGTGTTGCTTATGGATCAAAATGAGCACACCACTTATCAAGAGGTTATGTCTGGACCAGACTCAGATAAATGGCTAAGTGCCATGAACTCTGAGATGCAATCCATGTATGATAACAAAGTTTGGAACTTGGTTGATTTACCTGAAGGTGGTAAGACCATTGGATGTAAATGAGTTTTCAAGAAGAAAACTGACATGGATGGCAAAGTGCATACTTTTAAAGCAAGACTTGTAGCAAAAGGTTTTAGGCAGACTCAAGGTGTTGATTATGATGAAACTTTTTCACCAGTAGCCATGCTTAAATCCATTAGAATTTTAATTTCCATTGCTGCATATTATGACTATGAAATATGACAAATGGATGTAAAAACAGCATTTCCTAATGGAAAGTCAGCTTGAGGATCGTTTATGACACAACTCGAAGGTTTTGTACATCCCGAGAATTCTAGGAACGTGTGCAAGCTTCAAAGATCCATTTATGGATTAAAGCAAGCTTCTCGGAGTTGGAATCTTCATTTTGATGAAGCAATCAATGATTTTGGTTTTATTAAGAACGAAGATGAGCCTTGTGTATACAAGAAGGTCACGGGAGTGTAGTTTTTCCTGCATCAGACGTTGATGATATATTAATCATTGGAAATGACATCCCAACATTGTAGAGTGTCAAGTCTTGGTTAGGGAAGTGTTTCTCAATGAAAGACTTAGGAGATGCACTTATATCCTAGGGATAAAGATCTATAGGGATAGATCTAATAGGCTAATCTGGTCTAAGTCGTAGTGCTTACATAGACAAGGTGCTTTGAATAGGTTCGGTTTAAGACTCTAAAAGATGATTGTTGCCAATGTCTCATGGGATAAGTCTCAAGAAGACTCAATGTCCTAAGACAAATGATGAGCGAGATCGTATGAATAAGATTCCATATGCATCACCTATTGGATCTATCATGTATGCCATGTTATGCACTCGACTTGATGTATCACATGCTTTGAGCACTACAAGCGGATATCGATCGATCCAGGTGAGAGTCACTTGATAGCAAGAAAGAACATCTTTAAGTACTTAAGAAGGACTAAGGAAGTGTTCTTGGTCTATGGAGGTTTTGAAAATGATCTAGTTGTAAATGGTTACACAGATGCAAGTTTTCAACCGATATATACGATTTTAGATCGCATGTCTGATATGTGTTTACTTTGAATGGGGGTGCGGTAAGCGGAAAAAAAGTTCGAAGCAAGAGATCGTGCAGCATTCTACAACAGTGTTTCGAGTATATTGCAAATGCGTCGATGCAAAGAAAGGAGGCGCTTTGGATCAAAAAGTTCATTTCGAACTAGGTGTGGTTCCGAGTATTGCTAACCCGTTTGTTTGTATTGTGACAATAACGGGGCAGAAGCACAGGCCAAGGAACCTAGATCACACCACATATCCAAACATATACTCAAGCGTTTTCATCTCATCAGAGAAATTATTGAGAAGGGAGACGTAAAGATTTGCAGAGTACGTACTAAAGACAACGTTGTGGATCCATTGACAAAACTCTTCTACAAGCAAAACATGATGGTCATGTTAGATCATTAGGCATTAGATACATGTATGATTGGCCCTAGTGCAAGTGGGAGATGTTGGGGCATGTGCCCTAGGTCAATCCATAAATGTCTTTATGAATACTTTTAGTTAATAAAATAGAGGATTTCATTTGTCGTTTATTATAATTAATTTGCATGTTTACATTATAATAAGATCCATGGGTATTTACAGAAATATCCTAAATGTCCCTAGTCGATCATTATACTGGGAACTATAATGAATTAAGACTAGTGTGAGTCTTGATCGATGATCATATGATGATTATACGTATAGGGATACAAATCCAGATCACGAGTACTTGTTAGGGAACAAAGTACTGGACCGACCTGCTATGAGAGCATCATATGGATTAAGTCATAGTTGTTTCTCATGATAAGTATATATTTCAGTCATCTGACTTGAGATTACCAGAGACTTCAACATTAGGAACACAGTGATTTGACACAATCAAACGTTGTCTTTAACCGGACGATTATAAAGGTTGTGATTGGTTACTCAAAGTGAGCAATGTGATGAAGTTGTGTAATCGAGATAGAATTTGTCCTCTCATATAAAGAGAGATATCTATTGGATCCTCGATGTGTTAGATCGTTAAAAGGCCTAGTCTAAGTGAATTGATATTGATCAATGTCACTTGGATGTTTTCATCTACCTAGAGATCGAGACTAGTACGATTGAACATGTTGGATGACAATTTCATGCCTTATGTTTGATCAAAAGGATATCGTGTGACAAAAGGATGTTATATACACTATTGATTAGGTTATTTCGATTTGATATTCATACAACTTGGGTAGTCATAATGTCTTGCTAGAGGCGCTTATGACTTGTATACCAAAATGTGTTTTGGTACACCGCCAACGTTGTATGAGCCTATTGGGTCGCACACTAAGAATGGTTTTGCGAGATTTTAAGATGGTTCGTAAAAATGAATTTTATATGATAAAATTCATGACGGAAACGTCCTTTTGGTGTATTACACTTATACTTCTTTAAGTAGGGGTATATTTGTAATTTACTTAACCGTATATATACAAGGGTTGTATAAATAGACGCTTTAAGTTACAATACACGAACGAAAGATCAAAAGGCCAAAACTCTTTTTTTCGTTTAAGAAATGACTTAGGGTTTTTGGTATGCTCTGGATCGTTTTGGAGAGAAAAACAAAAGGTTTGGTATTCTCTTGAAGCTAGCACTTCGAATCTCGGCCACTGTTCGTGTGTGGACTACTGGTAGAGGGCGTTCGTCGTTGGCAGCGCCTTAGAGATCGATCAACCTTCAGAAAGGTATATTGCGACTGAGGTATGATTAAGTTTTTAATGGTTTAAACGTTTTTAATGGAATTATATTCGGATCCTGTTGGGGTTTTTGTCAAAATTGTTTTGTAATTTCCGTTGCGTATGAACCCCGAAACCCAACAAAAAGGATATCGTGTGACAAAAGGATGTTATATACACTATTGATTAGGTTGTATCGATTTGATATTCGTACGACTTGGGTAGTCATAATGTCTTGCTAGAGGCCGCTTATGACTTGTATACCAAAATGTGTTTTGGTACATTATCGACGTTGTATGAGCCTATTGGTTCGCACACTAAGAATGGTTTTGCGAGATTTTAAGATGGTTCAGAAAAATGGATTTTATATGATAAAATTCATGACGAAAATGTTCTTGTGGTGTATTACACTTATACTTCTTTAAGTAGGGGTATATGTGTAATTTACTTAACCGTCTATATACAAAGGGTTGTATAAATAGACGCTTTAAGTTAAAACATACGGACGAAAGATCAAAAGGCCGAAAATCTATTTTCGTTTCAGAAACGACTTAGGGTTTTTTGGTATGCTCTGGATCGTTTTGGAGAGAAACAAAAGGTTTGGTATTCTCTCGAAGCTAGCACTTCGAATCTCGGCCGCTGTTCGTGTGTGGACTGCTGATAGAGGGCGTTCGTCGTTGGCAGTGCCTTAGAGATCGATCAACCTTCAGAAATGTATATTGCGACTGAGGTATGATTAAGTTTTTATGGTTTAAACGTTTTTAATGGAATTAGATTCGGATCCTGTTGGGGTTTTTGTCAAAATTGTTTTGTAATCTCTGCTGAGTATGAACCCCAAAACCCAACAGAATTTTGAAAATTAATTAATTATAAATAAATAATTTCGAAAATTAATTATTTATAAATAAATAATCACAAACATGTAATTGAATCATGAACTACTATCCCAATCGAACCTAATGGTGTCATGGATCACAGAACACGAAATTCAATTCATTAAAATTATTTGAATTCACCTTACATGGTTACTAGCATGTACGAAACTGATTTTAATTAAATCACGAATATGTGTATCATATACACAAAACATGATAATAAATCTCAAAGACAACTTATGTATATCACATATACATCAACTATTAACATGCTTTCAATCATATATCATGTATATATCAGAAGAAAACATGCAATGAATTTAATGGAATCGAACCTTGCTCTGATACCACTGTTGGGTTTTGGGGTTCATATATCTTAAATATATCTATTTTTTTATGAAGTTTCTATTTGATAAAGATAGATAACAAATTAGAATAAGAGATAAATATCAAGAATCTTATTATTAGTGATATACTAGTATTCAAATATCTTAAATCCAAAATAAATAAATAATTTTCAAAATTAATTATTTATCTTGTTATATCTATTTTGTTATGAAGTTTCTATTTGATAAAGATAGATAACAAATTAGATTAGTAGATATAAGCAAAATCGGTTTCGTTATCCCTATTGGATAGGAGATAAATATCAAGAATCTTGTTATTTGTGATATACTAGAATTCAAATATCTTAAATCCTAATTGGATTAGGATAAGATGATTAGTTAGATGTGGGCTCGGGTTAATTAAAATGTTTTAATTGACTTAATTTCGGATAAATTAAGGGGTTAATTTATGATAATAAAATCAGAGAAAATTACGATTTTCTATAGCGAATTTTAATTTTTGAAATTGAGATTCGTCTTCTAAAAAAAAAAAAAAAGATCAAAAGGCCGAAACTCTATTTTCGTTTTAGAAACGACTTAGGGTTTTTTGGTATGCTCTGGATTGTTTTGAAGAGAAACAAAAAGTTTGGTATTCTCTCGAAGCTAGCACTTCGAATCTCGACCGCCATTCGTGTGTGGACTACTGGTAGAGGGCGTTCGTCATTGGCAGCGCCTTAGAGATCGATCAACCTTCAGAAAGCTACATTGCGACCGAGGTATGATTAAGTTTTCATGGTTTAAACGTTTTTAATGGAATTAGATTCGGATCCTGTTGGGGTTTTTGTCAAAATTGTTTTGTAATCTCCGCTGCGCATGAACCCCAAAACCCAACAGTGGTATCAAGATTCTTGATATTTATCTGTTATTCTAATTTGTTATCTATCTTTATCAAATAGAAACTTCATAACAAAATAGATATAACAAGATAAATAAATAATTTCGAAAATTAATTATTTATTTTGGATTTAAGATATTCGAATCCTAGTATATCACCAATAACAAGAATCTCGTTATTGGTGATATACTAGGATTCAAATATCTTAAATCCTAATTGGATTAGGATAAGATGATTAGTTAGATGTGGGCCCGGGTTAATTAAAATGTTTTAATTGACTTAATTTCAGATAAATTAAGGGGTTAATTTATGATAATAAAATTAGCAAAAAATTATGATTTTCTATAGCGAATTATAATTTTCGGAATTGAGATTCGTCTTCTAAAAAAAAAAAAAAGTGGGGCGTCGCTTCACCCGTCATTCATTGACCGATGGCCAAATGGGACTACTGTCTAACTAATCCTAGCGTATGGAAATTCTTTTGTTAGCGAAAAGTATATAAAAAAAAATTCCAAATTTTTTAGTGATTGAACAAATCAATAAAATATATGATATTTCATTGTTTACATAAAATCACTAAAACCGAATAAAATCCCTCTATTAAATTTTAAGTCTCGTGTCATCCATTTTAAACACTTGTCAAGGCCTCGATCACACTAATATAGTTTTAGCCATAGTTGAGTGTATTGTGTAATCTTGGTGAGACAAGTTGGGTAAGAGTTACCTTAATGTTTAAAATGGTCCGACTTAATAAAGCCATCAAAATAGTTTCGAGCTTTAGGCAAATGATGAGATAAAAACATGCTAAGACATAAGATGTCCCATATCTCATAAAAGGATCTAAAATTACATAAGATGTAATTGGTAACTGTTACCTACCTAAATAATCTAGTTCTGTGTTTCATGCCATAACTGTCACGAGAATTAGGTGAAATATGGATTTTAGTCCCCAAATAAACAAGATGCGTTTAGGAGGGTTGTTAATTTAGTGGGAGTCTATTCCTCTATACTAAAATAAACTTTGCATAATCTTTATTGTAGATCAATGGCCTCTTCAAGTAACAATAATCCCCTGTCACCGCGATATATCCTTGAGAATGATAAGCTATATGGGACTAACTTTCTTGACTGGTTCAGAAACTTGAGAATTGTTCTTAAGCATGAACGCAAGTTGTATGTCCTGGATGCTCCGATCCCTCAGGACCCACCAGCCAATGGTACGAAAGTTGTGAAGGATGCGCATAATAAGCATGTCAACGATTCTACTGATGTTGCATGTATTATGCTAGCAACTATGGTTCCTGAACTTTAGAAGGACATAGAACTAATGGAAGCCTACGACATGGCCGTAACGCTGAAGGAAATGTTCCAACAGCAAGCTAGGCAATAAAGGTTCGAGACAGTCAAGAACCTACATTCTTGCAAGATGACTTAGGGTGCGTCGGTTAGTCCTTATGTTCTGAAGATGAAGGGCTATGTTGACCAACTTGATAGACTCAGATTTCCCATAAGCTAATAGTTGGCTACGGATTTGATCCTGAATTCATTACTAGAAAGTTACTCACAATTTGTGATGAACTACAATATGAATAATATGGAGAAATCAATTTCGGAGTTGCATTTGATGCTCAAAACTGCTGAACAAAAAGTTAAGAAACCCTAAAGTAATATGTTGATGGTCTAAAAGGGAAAGGGAATGAAGAAGAAAGGCAAAGGCAAGGCTAGAGTTGCCAAGGCAGTTGCTGCACCTATCGCAAAGCCTATGGAACAAGTCAAGACCCGGATTGTTCCTGCTTCAAAACACCCAAAAGAAAAGGAAGAAAATTGTCATTTCTGTAATCAAACCTATCTTTGGCATTGTCGTCTCGGACACATAAACGAGAAACGCATAACGAAGCTCCATAAAGATGGACTTCTAGATTCATTTGATTTAGAAACATATGAAACGTGCGTATCTTGTTTACTAGGCAAGATGGCTAAAAGTCCCTTTACTGGACACAGTGAAAGGGCAAGTGATTTATTGGGTCTAATACATACTGATGTATGCGGTCCTATAAACACAATGGCTAGATGAGGTTATCCGTACTTCATTACATTTACCGATGATTTCAGCAGATATGGTTATGTATATCTTATGAAACATAAAGCTGAATCATTTGAGTTGTTTCTAACATTTCAAAATGAAGTGCATAATCAACTTGGTAAAACTATCTAAACACTTCGATCAGATCGAGGTGGTGAATATTTAAGCCAAGAATTTGATGATCATCTTAGAAATTGTGGGATTGTCTCCCAATTGACTCCACCAAAGAACTCCACAATGGAATGAAGTTTCTCGAAAGGAGAAATCGAACCTTATTAGATATGGTTCGATCTATGATGAGTCATGCAGATCTTCCATTATCCTTTTGGGGTTATGCATTACAAACTGCAGCTTTCACTCTAAATCTAGTTCCTTCTAAAGCGGTTGATAAAACACCATATGAGACATGGTACAGGAAAAACCTAGTTTGTATTTCCTTAAGATTTGGGGTTGTGAGGCTTACGTAAAGCGACCAGTCTCAGAAAAAACTAGCACCTAAATCTGACAAGTGTTTATTTGTGGGGTATCCTAAGGAAACAAAAGGATATTACTTTTATAATCCCGCTGAGAACAAAGTGTTTGTTGCTCGGTATGGTGCCTTTATGGAAAAATAGTTTATTTCAAAAGACACTAGTGGGAGAGAAATAAATCTTGAAGAAGTTCAAGAATCACAGGTAAACACTGAACCGCTACTAGAAGTTCAACAACGTTCCGAACCAGTTGAACCTCCACAAGTGACACAAGGCCCACGTAAATCTAGTAGGGTAAGACATGAGCCAGAGAGATTCAGATTTCTCATTACTGATAGTTGTGATGTGTTGCTTATAGACCAAAATGAGCCCACCACTTATCAGGAGGCTATGTTTGGACCAGACTCAGATAAATGGCTAAGTGTCATGAACTCTTAAATGCAATCCATGTATGATAACCAAGTTTGGAACTTGGTTGATTTACCTGAAGGTGCTAAGACCATTAGATGTAAATGAGTTTTCAAGAAGAAAACTGACATGGATGACAAAGTGCGTACTTTTAAAGCAAGACTTGTAACAAAAGGTTTCAGGCAGACTCAAGGTGTTGATTATGATGAAACTTTTTCGCCAGTAGCCATGCTTAAATCCATAAGAATTTTAATTGCCATTGCTGCATATTATGACTATGAGATATGGCAAATGGATGTAAAAACAACATTTCTTAATGGAAAGCTGCTTGAGGACGTGTATATGACACAACCTGAATGTTTTGTACATCCTGAGAATTCTAGGAAGGTATGCAAGCTTCAAAGATCCATTTATGGATTAAAGCAAGCTTCTCGGAGTTGGAATCTTCATTTTGATGAATCAAGCAGGGATTTTGGTTTTATTAAGAACGAAGATGAGCTTTGTGTATACAAGAAGGTTAGTGGGAGTGTAGTTGTTTTTCTGGTACTGTATGTTGATGATATATTACTCATTGGAAATGACATCCCAACATTGCAGAGTGTCAAGTCTTGGTTAGGGAAGTGTTTCTCAAAGAAAGACTTAGGAGATGTAACCTATATCCTAGTGATAAAGATCTATAGGGATAGATCTAAAAGGCTAATCGGTCTAAGTCAGAGTGCTTACATAGACAAGGTGCTGAATAGGTTCAGTTTGCAAGACTCTAAAAGAGGACTGTTGCCAATGTCTCATGGCATAAGTCTCAGCAAGACTCAATCTCCTAAAAAAAATGATGAGCGAAACCGTATGAATAAGATTCCATATGCATCAGCTATTGGATCTATCATGTATGTCATGCTATGCACTCGACCTGATGTGTCATATGCTTTAAGCACTACAAGCAGATATCAGTCAGATCATGGTGAGAGTCACTGGATAGCAGTAAAGAACATTCTTAAATACTTAAGAAGGACTAAGGAAATGTTCTTGGTCTATGGAGGTTTTGAAAATGATCTAGTTGTAAATGGTTACACAGATGCAAGTTTTCAAACCGATATAGATGATTTTAGATCGCAACTGATATGTGTTTACTTTGAATGGGGTGCGTAAGTTAGAAAAGTTCGAAGCAAGAGATCGTGGCGAGATTCTACAACGAAGCCGAGTATATTGCGGCGTCCGATGCAAAGAAAGGAGGCGGTTTGAATCAAAAAGTTCATTTCTGAACTAGGTGTGGTTCCAAGTATTGCTAACCCTGTTTGTTTGTATTGTGACATTAACGGGGCAATAGCACAGGCCAAGGAACTTATATCACACCACAGATCCAAACATATACTCAGACGTTTTCATCTCATCAAAGAAATTATTGAGATGGGAGACGTAAAGATTTGCAGAGTACCTACTGAAGACAACGTTGTGGATCCATTGACAAAAGCCCTTCCACAAGCAAAACATGATGGTCATGTTAGATCATTAGGCATTAGATGCATATATGATTGGCCCCAGTGCAAGTGGGAGATGTTGGGGCATGTGACCTAGGTCAATCCATTAACTATCTTTATGAATACTTTTAGTTAATAAAATAGAGGATTTCATTTGCTGTTTATTATAATTAATTTGCATGTTTTACATTATAATAAGATCCATGGGTATTTACAGAAATATCTTAAATGTCCCTAGTCGATCATTATACTGGGAACTATAATGAGTTAAGACTAGTGTGAGTCTTGATTGATGATCATATGATGATGATACGTATAGGGATACGAATCAAGATCACGAGTACCTGTTAGGGAACAAAGTACTGGACCGACTCGCTACGAGAACATCATATCGATTAAGTCATTGTTGTTTCTCATGATAGGTATATTTCTCAGGCCTCTGACTTGAGATTACCAGAGACTTCAACATTAGGAACACAGTGATTTGACACTATCAAACGTTGTCTTTAACCGGACGATTATAAAAGTTGTGATTGGTTGCTATGTGAACAATGTGATGAAGTTGTGTAATCAAGATAGAATTTGTCCCTCTCATATAAAGAGAGATATCCAGTGGATCCCTCGATGTGTTAGACTGTTAAAAGGCCTAGTCTACATGAATTGATATTGATCAATGTCACTTGGATGTTTTCAGTCTACCTAGAGATCGAGACTAGTACGATTGAACATGTTGGATGACAATTTCATTCCTTATGTTTGATCAAAAGGATATCGTGTGACAAAAGGATGTTATATACACTATTGATTAGGTTGTATCGATTTGATATTCGTACGACTTGGGTAGTCATAATGTCTTGCTAGAGGCCGCTTATGACTTGTATACCAAAATGTGTTTTGGTACACTATCAACGTTGTATGAGCCTAATGGGTTGCACACTAAGAATGGTTTTGTGAGATTTTAAGATGGTTCAGAAAAATGGATTTTATATGATAAAATTCATGACGGAAATGTCCTTGTGGTGTATTACACTTATACTTCTTTAAGTAGGGGTATATGTGTAATTTACTTAACCGTCTATATACAAGGGTTGTATAAATAGACGCTTTAAGTTACAATACACGAACGAAAGATTAAAAGGCTAAAACTCTTTTTTTCGTTTAAGAAACGACTTAGGGTTTTTGGTATGCTCTGGATCGTTTTGGAGAGAAAAATAAAAGGTTTGGTATTCTCTCGAAGCTAGCACTTCGATTCTCGGCCGCCGTTCGTGTGTGGACTACTAGTAGAGGGCGTTCGTCGTTGGCAGCGCCTTAGAGATCGATCAACCTTCAGAAAGGTATATTGCGACTGAGGTATGATTAAGTTTTTAATGGTTTAAACGTTTTTAATGGAATTAGATTCGGATCCTGTTGGGGTTTTTGTCAAAATTGTTTTGTAATCTCCGCTGCGTATGAACCCCAAAACCCAACAGAAAAGTCTAATATGTGAGTGCTTCGTCATACATCTCCTATAGAGTGCGAGCCTTAGTCGATACAATAGCACTGGGAGTGATCTTCTTCAATTTTCTAACGAAGTAGTAGATTTGCAGTCTTTCTGTCCCCGCAAGGTCCATAACGATTTGCAGTAAATAATGGTATCCCTCCATATATTGAAAAGTCGATTAGTTACCCTATTTTAGGGCCATAAACTCCTATCTCAGCCCCACCTATACCTCCACCAGTTTGTACTCATCGTAGAACAACTGATGAAACTCTGCCCAAGTTGTTGAATCTAGATGAGTGTCATAATACATTTTCTGCCCAACTGTTGCATTTCCTAAAAAATAAGACCCTGAAACTCTTGACTATATGCTATCCACAACTTGTGCAGTCACTGAAGTGAAAGTAACCATATCTCGGCAGCCTCCGAGTCACTGCCTCCATAGAAGAATCTGTTGGGGTATGTGCCCTAGGCTAATTCTATAAATGTTGTTTAACTATTATAAGTAGATGCATGTTTCTTTTATAATAGTATCCATGGATAATTATTGTATTATTCTAAATGTCCCTAGTCAGTTATTATTATGGGAACAATAATAAGTTATGGCTAGTATGAGTGTTGCTTGATAATCATGTGATGATTATGCGTATACGGATAATGATCAAGATAATGGGTATCTGTTAGGAAAAGATGCTGGACCGACCCGCTATGAGAACACTACATGGTCAATGTCATAAGTGATTCTCATGAGAGTTATCTCATTTAGTCCTTTAACTAAAGATCAATATAGACTCTAACATTAGGAGCATAATGATTTGATACAATCAAACATTATCTTTAATCGGATGATTATAAAGATTGTGATTGGTCATTGTTCAACTAATGTGTAGATGTTGTGCGATCAAGATGGAATTTGTCCTCTTTTAGAGAGACATATATTAGGCCCCTCGATATGTTAGACTGATAAATGGCCATGTCTAGTGAATTGATTGGATCAATGTCATTTGATAATTTCAGTCTACTCGAAGATCGAGACTAGTAGATTGAATTATAAGGGTGACATTCCATGTCTTATGTTCAATCAAAAGATATCGCGTGACAATAGGATATGATATACACTGTTTGTTGAATTGTATAAATTTATTGATCTTCATGCTACTTGGGTAGTCATAATACCTTGTTAGAGACTGCTTATGACTTGTATACCAAAATGGTTTTGGTTCACTGCCAATGCGGTATGAACCTATTGGGAACGGATTTGCGTAATTTAATATTGTCTGGTTTAATGTATTTATTAGATACAATTCATTTTTTAGATTCTCATTAAATTTCCTAGTTTGACTAGGATTCAAGATTCTCATACATTTCCAGTGTGACTAGAAATTTTATCTCTTAGTAAATCCTATTTTGAATAAGACTCTAATTGGAATTATAGTATGATTTTAATTCTTATTTGAGTTTTAGATAAATTACAACTCATATTGGATTAGTAATTGTAGATTATCTATGACTGTATCATTTTTAGAGTTGGGCTTTATCTAGGACTCTATTTGGAGTGTGACTAGGAGATGGAGTTCTTTTACAACTCGACTTAGTGTACTATAAATAAGACATTAGGGTCACAGTTGTTATATGAAATCCTCGAGAGAGATTTTTCTTGTAGGGTTTTTGCGAGAATTTCTTTTCCTAGGATTCTTGGGGCTAACACTCCTGATCGTAATCGTCTATTCGTGTATGGATTTTTGATAGAGGATGTTCGTCTCTCGGGGCGTCTTAGAGGATACGATCAACACCAAACAAGGCAGACACGGAGTTGTTCTTATTAAGGTATGATTTTTTTTATTGGCATGTCAGTTTAAGGGAATCGATAGGATCTTGGTCCGGGGGTGTTCGAAAAGGTTTCAAAAACTTCCACTGCACATGATCCCCGAAACCCAACAGAATCCAGGCTCAAATCTGATAAATTCCTTGATCAGCTTATCCTCAGAAGATAAAGTGAACTCAAAAGTTGTAGCCTGCTACTCTGTTGTTGTTGGTATAAGAGTGGGAGTCGGTGTCTCAACTGGTACAACAACTGTCGTAGCTGACTTAGGAACTACTTTAGTGGTAGTAAGCTAAATAGAAGTCTGAGGAATATTTAGGGCGATGACCGTCAGTGTAGTAGTAGTCGGTGCCACAAATACCACGGGAGCTACTGGTGCTACGACGGTTATCGTGGCCTGAGCTTTGAGTAACTGTGTAATCGCAACAAACTTAGTATTATGAGCCACAAGTCAGTCCTCAACACTCGGTGTAGTAACATTGGTAGTGGTCCTAGTCGAATCGTTAGTCTCACCAATCTTTGGCAGAGTAATATGCTTTTTGTCCATCATGATCTGCATCGAGAAACGTGCGCCGAATTAGCCTTGGTATATATATGCGTATAGCGTATAACATATAGCAAAAATATAACACATATATAACCCTAACTCTACCCGCCTCACTATCACTTCCCAACTAGAGTTCTAAGGCAAGTGCATCAAATTTCCACATTTAAGGCTTTGTTCATTAAAGTTGTCTGCTCTTTTGTTATAATTCCCAAGGTTCATCGAACCATTGCTTTGATACCAATTATGGTAGACCCGTGCTCCAAGGCTGCCGTGTGAGCTGCTATGCGGGTCCCACAGCCTTCCCGACATCAATGCCAAGTTACTGCTCATTGATAGCTTTGCTAACTTTTTAATCAGTGATAATATCAATTAATTATTCAATTATTACTTTGCATTTCATTTGTCATTTAAAGAGTTGCAAGTGGATAATAAAAAATTTACAGCGGAAGTCTTAACATAACATAACCATAGATTTTTAATACTTTTATGTCATCTAGAGCATCAGTCCTACTATGGAAAACTCGGAATAAAGTACACTGTATATCAAGCGACAACATATTGTGAAAAGTAAATATATATATATGTACAATGTCTATTGAGTCTCCCATAACCCCTAAAGTAAAACAAAATATCAAAATGAACATTTGGTAAGTCCCAGACTGTAAGAAATGAGAGATAGCGGCCTAAGACCTCCTTGCCCTTACTGGTACTAGGATCTACACTCAGTCATCACAACAAAACAAATGACGAGTCCACTAAGTAAGATCCCAAAATAAAACCACCAAACATTCAATAGTAGAGAAGCTAAGAATAATGTTAAATAAACATGCGAAAATAAACATGCAACTATAAGCTAAGCTCATGCATAACTAATACTAATAGAAATTAAGTAATTGTGTCACGAGTAGCAAACTAGACCATACTTCGTCAATCAGAATGATATCAATGGCTTGTACCACACTGGCTCACATCCAGACTACTAGCGAAGGATCAGTCCATATCACGACCCATTGAACAAGTGCACCGATGAGGTTAGCAACTCGGGTTGCCATTTACCGAGGGCGCAAGTTGTTGGGCTATGAGGTTTATACGCAATAGAAAATCCAAAACAAATTTTGAAAAGCCCCAACATGATTGAAAATAAGTTCTATTAAAATAGATCTATGAAAGTAAACCATACATTGTTTTGTGATTTCCTTATCTGATTGTTCAATTTTCAAGACATTCAAGTGCGCGTCCTCTATTAGAAATCCACACATGAATGATGACTACAATTTGGAGTACTTGCCCCGAGAGAAAATATTATTTCATTTTAGGGTTTCAACCTCTATTTATATGTGTAGATAAACCCTCACTTAAAATCCTATTCGTAATACAACTATTGTATTTAGGTAGTTTAAGAAAATCACACATATGCCCCTATTAATTAGTTATGATATAAAAAATCATATGGGCTTTTATGTCATGAATCTTATCATATAAAATCATTACTATTGACCAATTGAAATGGCGGAAAGCCTTTATTTGTGTGCGACCCAATAGGTTCATGCGACGTTGGTAGTGAAACAAGACCATTTTAGTACACAAGTCATAAATAGTCTCTAGCAAGACATTATGACTACCCAAGTAGCATGAATATCAAAATTGATACAACCTAATTAATAACATATATCATATCATTTTGTCGTGTGATATTTTTTGATTAAACATAAAGCATGGAAAGTCACCCTTAAAGTTTAATCGTACTAGTCTCAATCTTTAGGTAAACTGAAAACATCCAAGTGACATTTATCATATCAATTCATATGGACTTGGCTATTATCAGTCTATCACATTGAGGGATCTACTGATATTTCTCTATGTACGAGACTGGCAAGTTCTATCTCAATTATAGACTTTCACATATTATTCACATGGTAACCAATCATAATCTTTATAATCGTTCGGTTAAAGATAACGTTTGATGTGTGAAATTACTGTGCTCCTAATATAAAAGTCTATGGTAATCTCAAGTCGAAGAACTAAATGATATGCCAATCATTAGTAACACCTATGACATAATCCAAGTGGTGTTCTCGTAGCGGGTCGGTCTAGTACCTTGTTCCCTAATTAGTACTCATGATCTCGATTCATATCCTTATACGCATGTTCATCACATGACCATCAATTAAGATTCACACTAGTCTTAATTCTTTATAGTTCTCAATATAATGACCGATATAAATATTTCAGATATTTCAATAAATACCCATTAATTTTACTATAAGGTAAACATGCAATCACTTGTAATAAAACTGCTAAAGAAAACCTCAATTTCACTAACTAAAATTATAAGATAAACAATGTTTCTGGATTGACCTAGGGCACATGCCCCAACACAAGTGACACATGCTATGGTCTAGCATACTAGAGCCCGTATAACATAACATCTGAATAAACCCTAGCGGTGAACAAAACTATCGACCGTTTTACTAAATCAAAGCAATGATAGAATATGGATAATGAACAGGCAAAGAATACAAGATAGCATAATTGGAACAATTAAATACACTAGATGTGTTTCTTAAGGGATTTACACACCTCAAATCACATTTCGAAACCCCGAAAACACCTTGGTCCAATTCTATATGCTCCTAACTATCGTACCATAGCCCCAAAGTCTCTTGGGATCGATTTTTAGGTTTTTAGAGTGACTTAAGGTGTTTAAATTAGGTTTAGAGTTCTATTTCCTAAAATTGCCCCATAAAGATTAAATAAAGTTTCAACTTTCAAGTTGGGATCATATGTTGCAGCGCATTTTTAGGCATGAAATTATCTTGATCTCAAAATCTTCCCTATATACAAAGGTTTTGGTCTCTTTCTTAGCTTTTCAAAAAGGTTTGGCTTAAGAAATTTTGATTTAAAACGAAAGAGATATCGCAATTTTACTAAAAATAACTCATATTGGAGTCTAATCCAACCAACAAACTTAGAAAATTTATTTATCCAAATCTATAATTTCAAAAACCGTGACTTTTTGTCACAAGATAGCTAACATACCCAATAACAACATACTAAAAGACCAACCCATTTGGATAAGTAATTAGGGAGTTATCCATTTTAAAATTTAGTTTCAAAAATCTCGTAATGCATTTAATCACTAATTTGCAGAGCACGTTTGGACATCACAACATTCGAATTACAAAATTCTTAGTTGGATAAAGTTATTCCGCTTTGAGTTAGCTTTCAAATACCATCAAAATGAGGAAGCTGTTTGTAGCTTCCTCTAACCTGATTAGGGCAACACCTGGCCTGAAACCCCTAATTAAGCCCATATTACCCTTACCAGACTTAACTAGAGCTAGCAGCCTTACCAAGTACACTTGATAATCACTACTGTATATCGATTATCGAAATAAAACAAATTACATACGCAGCGGAAATTAAAACCTTTTCGATAATCAAAATAAGATATATAGTATTTAAAACAAACCAGAATAAACCTAGGTTATACAAATCTCCCATCCCATATGATATTACAAAACAATAATTCAACATAAATATATAAGACCAAAGAAAGTCATTACATCGAAGAGAAGTTCAAGACTTCTATAACTTCTCTATCTCATAGTCGTAACACTCGTTGGATCTACTTGTAATGTTAATTGGAGTGAGCGATCCAACTTGCTAAGTAGGTATTCACACTAATCATCAACATTTCATATAATATTCAAGGATATCATGCAATAACAACATGCACCAATGATATATAACAAGAATATGAAAATCCTATAAACCAATATATAACGGATGAAAAGCAAAGGTCTTGGACTATTACACTATGATCCCCATTTTATTTTAAAAACTAGGGTCGATTACCTACCGACGCCATTAATACTAGTGCTAAACCAACACACAACACATATGTGATGTTTAGCCAATCGATTAATGCCCAATGCTTTTATCCTAAACCCTTTAGTGAACATGTAACCCACCCAACCTATTAACTGAGTAGGAGTTACGCATAGACCGGGAGATAAACCCAAGTACTATACAACCTGCTATCAGCCCTGAGGCGTTACACTCATGGATCACATTAGACACCGTTTTGTGTTCATTAGAAAAACCAATACAATGTACATAATCCCCCATTTCAATTCAATAACTACATGAGATATATATACTAAATAGCCAGATAATATTGATAAATAAGCGAATCCATACTTACCTCGGTCTAAGTCATTGTTCCTCAACATATCACCAATCATTTGGGATCAATATAGGTTCATTATACTACATTTAAAACGCCAAGACCAGTCCTTAAGTCCCCTAAAAATTATTCATAAGACACATCACAATTGCTGGTTTTAGGGGTCTGGTAGCGCGCAACCTGACATGGATAACGCGCTATCCATAATTCAATTATCTTCCCAAGTACGCGTAGCGCACTATGGCCAGTGCCTAGTGCGCTACGCGCACTAGAACCGCAACAACAACATAGTTCTGCTCATCCAAATCGACCCAAATCACATCTAAACTCAACAATTACGCTCTCAAATCACCAGGGAAGACCTCTAACGAGTTTATAAACTATCTATAATAAACAACAACCTCAATTCAACAAGTTTTGATCATCACCACCGAATTGAACTTCAACAAAATTTAAAACCAAACTTACCAAAGTGATGATCACTAGCTTCTAATCCATTTAAGCTCCTCAACTTCGTTGAATTCGACTTCCAAAACGATCTCCATTCGATCCGAATCGAAACCGGCCTCCCGAACCCTTTCGAACGATCGAATGAATGAAGATAAGGATGAGTTATGTTTGTATATATGGATCCTCCTTGAAATACGCGTAGCGCTATCTCGAAATCGATCTCGTGGTTGATGTGTTCAAGTGACACTCCTTAAAGTGACACAAATTTTGACATATCAAGCACTTACGTTTCGCTCGAGACGATCCATTAATCCATATATTTCTAATATTCTTTTATTTTCCAATATATATTTATATATTCAAAAACATATAAATATATATATCGTGAATTATTCACCAATAAACTCACTGAACGTGCCAACAAGTGTCCGTGAGCCTGCACATTCGTGCCACGACTCCCTCGTCACACTTGGTGTCCCGGTAAAATATAGTTTATTAGGTATTTTTCATTTTATTAGCTTGTGTGTAATTCTCATATTATTTGACAACCTATATATAAATTGAATTAACAATTCAAACAAACACCATACATCATGCAAACACAAACACATGCTAATCGAAGTACGCCGAACTTAATCACGAGCCTAACTCAGATTAATTAGGATTTGGATTACTACTAATTACTAGCTTAAGGTAACAGGTCATTACAGTCTCCCCAATATAAAGCAATTTCATCCTCGAAATTAAAGTAATCTAAAATTACTTGCAGTTTCGAAGAGAACTGGAAACTATTTCTCATACTTTCGTTCTTAGGTTACTTTTTTTTTTGTGAAATCCTCATTTTACTTTAACTAAAGAAACTTCTTTAGTTCTCAACTTTTTCATCTTACGATCAAGTGATACACTTAATTTCTTTTTGTAAGATAAGTCTTCCCCAAAGATCATATTTATTCCAATCTATCCTTAATATGAACCGAGTCTTCATTTTACTAACATAGACTTATGGAAAACGTTAATAACTTCGACTAGCTGAGGAAGCAACTTTAACCTGTAAGTACCAGGATTAATATGTTCTTGTCCTTTGAACAACTTAATACACCTTAAAGCTAGCTTATCTCACAACCCAAACTTACATAACTCCTCTCATAAGTGAGAATTTCAACAAAACATATTTTTCCTTTGAAAGCTTCAACCACATATGATATTTATCGGTGTATCACTTCTGTTTTAGTTGAAGTGTAGTAAAACGCTGGCTAATCTGCTACATTTCCTCTGTTGCGTTTTAAATTAATTTCGGCTCCACCAAACTTGCAACTTAACCCTTGTCCAGACACTTTGGTGAATGACATGGTTACCATACAAAGTTTCAAAGGTGTATTCTATTCTAACTTAACTACTATTTTTATAAACGAACTCACACAGAGAAATGTATCTCCTCTGGTTATTATTAAACTTCGAGACACAAGCTTAAAGTATATCCTCTAGCACCAAAATCAATAACTCCAGTTACCCATCGGTCGATCGATAGTATACCATACTGAGGTTGAGATCAGATCCATAGCTGTCGCAACAATTCACTCCATCTGGAAGTGAATCTCGGACCCATATTCGAAATAGTCAACACTGAAGCACCCTGGAATCTAACACCTCATGTATGTATATTTTGCATAAATAGTTAAAAATATTTCACATAGAAACCGGCAAGAAATGCGCAAACTCCATCAACTGTTAACTACAATTTTTACCATATTGTGCTTATGCTAACTTATAGATAATCTGGAAACAAAATTCTCCAATCTATGTTCTCATTTCCATTTAAGAGTAGGCATAAAATGCAATAAACCTTCGAGTTTCTTATGCTCAGCCTTAACTTGCTAACATATCTCATATATCTTTATTATTCCCACAATATCATTTTCATCCCGGATTAACAATAAATAAAGGTACCTCATTTCATAATATTCCTTACTGCTATCTGGATGAATACAGTAAAGAGATCTACGAGATTCCCGTAGCACTTCTTGCCTTACCTGATCCTGAACTGGAATCCATAATCTATCTTTGAATCGTAACACAACATTATCAAATACTGACCAATCACGATAATCTACACTAGCTATTCAGCTCTAACACTCTATATAATCCTGATTAGCTTTCTGATAACTAATTACCACTGAATCTTCTCCAATTCAGTATGAACTTGAACTTAAAAGATCAAATTAGTAGCTCTAAAATTAGCTTTCTCAGTTAATAACGTCTCAGCTAAACTTACACAAATCATCATCACAGTCATTTCTTCATGAAGTATAAACTGAGAAGCTCTATTAATAGCTATAGTTTCTTCATATACCTATTGCAATTGTATACTGACAATTTGATAACACCTTTCGGTGTAGTTCTAAATTACACAGGCTCTATCGAATTTGTATCATTACTTCTTGTCCCACACCGTTAAACGATAAAGAAAGCAAACAAAATTTTAAGGTAAATACCTTAATTCTATATATATCCTGTTAAAATTAACACCATAGAACTCACAGTAAATATTTCTTCCAGTAATTCATATTTTCCTAGCCACAAGCTCGAAAACTATATTCTCTAGAAACCATGGTCAACTTCAGATATATTATGTTAAGATTGAGAAAGGTCCATCCCAGCTATTACACATCTTTCCTCCTTGAGAAGCAGACTTCCAGTTCCTTACCGAAATAATAATACTAGTTCTCCACAACTCTCAACTCTTCCACATACATACATCTCGCTCACTTTTCCACGAGGAAGTACTGGCAAGAAATTTTCAAACTCTGTCGATTTTACAATTATATCAATATCCTTCAGTTGACACCACAACTTAGGTTAATTCATCACAAATTTCTGAGCATGAAATATTATTCATATAAAAAAGAACAATACAATACTCCAGGTTAAAATTATTCAGCTTTTACCTGCTGATATATCTCATATTTCTTTATAAAATTGACACAGTCAATTTTTTTCATCTCTGGTAACCAACTATTCATTTTCATCACAATGAATTTTGGACTTCACCTGAATAAATGTATTAAAGAATCAATGAGATTCTCATAACATTCTTGCCTTACTCTTTGTTTCAAGTTTAAAGAACTTTCTTTACATGCTTAATGTTTTGATCTGAGATCATCCTTTCCAACATCAATAATTAGTAATCATCCTCGACCTACTTGATAATCTCAATCAATCTCCATTAATATTACACCTATCTGATACCGACGTCAATACGCTTGATGAGGCATTTACTCGTCAAGCAGTCTCATACGGTATGACAATATAAATACATACTTGCAATTATTTATGAAATAAATAATAATTAACATCGCAGTTATACAACCAACATATAAAACTAATGATGGAAGCCCAATCATACATGTTCTAGCCTATTCATGGCATCCACGTAGGTTTGAACTGACATAAGAGTTTTAAAATAAACTCATTAACGACGTTAATAAATATTTGGCCGTTACATACTATATACTATTTAGTTATCTTAGGTGTGATATTAAGCCTAAGTTAAAGATCATCCTAGTGCTTAATGAATAATTGCAAAATTGGTAATAAATACACAAAGGGTATTTATGTAAAATATAAGAAAGGATGGTCTTAATGTGGACTCTAGGATCACCCTAGTACTTAAAGAGACTAAGATGAGATGTGGGGCTTGATTTGGTCAACCAAGCCCTAATCACATTAACATGCTAATTAAGGTATGTCGAACTTAATCACGAGCCAAACTCGGATTAATTAGGATTTGGATTAGTACTAATCACCAGCTTAAGGTAAAGGGTCATTACAGTCTCCCTAATTAAAGCAATTTCGTCCTCAAAATTAAAGTAATATGAAATCACATGCAGTTTCGAATAGAATGGAAACTGTTTCTCATACTTCCATTCTTAGGTTGGTTCCTCATTTTTTTTGTGAAATCCCTATTTCACTTTAACCAAAGAAATTTCTTTGGTTCTCAGCTTTTTCATCATACGATCAAGTGATACAATTGAATGATTTTCGTAAGATATATCTTCCCTAAAAATCATATTTATTCCAATCAATCCTTGGAATGAACCGAGTCTCTGTTTTACTAACGTAGAGTTATAGAAGATGTTAGTAACTCTAATTAGCCGAGGAGGCAACTTACACAACTCCTCTCAAAAGTGAGACTTTCAACAAAACATATTTGTCATTTGAAAGCTCCAACCACCTATGATATTTATCAGCGTATCTTTTTTGTTTTAGTGGTAGTGTAATCAAACGCCGGCTAATCTGTTACATTTTCTATAGTTCTAAATTAATTCCGGCTCCACCAAAATCAATTACGCTGGTTACCCATCCGTTTATCGATAGTATACCATACTGAGGTTAAGATCAGTTCCATAGCTGTCGTAACAATTCATTTCATCCTCAGGATGTGAAACTCGGATCCCAATTTGAAATAGTCAACGCTGAAGCACCCTGAAATCTAACACCTCATGTATGCATATTTTGCATAAACAGTCAATAAGATTTCACATAGAAACTGGCAAGAAATGCGCAGACTCCATCAACTATTAACTATAATTTTTACCATATTGTGCTTACGGTAACTCAAAGATAAACTAGAAACAAAATTCTCCAATCTATGTTCCCATTTCCATTCAGGAGTAGGCATCGAATGATATAAACCTCCGGGTTTTTTATGCTCAGCCCTAACTTGCTGACATATCTCATATCTCTTTATTATTCCTACAATATCATTTTTCATCCCAAATTAACAATAAATAAAGGCACCTCATTTCAAGATATTCTTTACTATTATCTGGATGAATGCAATAAAGAGATCAATGAGATTTTTGTAGCACTTTCTACCTCACCTAATCCCGAACGGGAATCCGGAATCTATCCCTAAACCATAACGCAACATTATCAAACACTGACTAATCAAGATAATCTACACTAGTTGTTCACCTTTAACGCTTTATATTATCATGATTAGGTTTCTGATAACAAATCACCACTGAATCTTCTCCAATTTAGTATGAATCTAAACTCAAAAGATCTGATCAGTAGCTCTAAACTTAGCTTTCTCAGTTGATGACGTGTTAACTAAACTTATATAAATAATCATCACCGTCATTTCCTCATTAAGTCTAAATCGAGAAGCTTTATTAATAGCTACATTTTCTCCATATACATGAGTTGCAATTGTATGCCGATAGTCTGATAACACCTTTCTATGTAGTTCTAAGTTACTCAGGCTCTAATAAATTTGTATCATTACTTCTCATCCCACACGTTTAATGACTAAGTAAAGCATACAAATTTTTAAGGTAAATACCTCAATTCTATACATAGCCTGTTAAAATTAACACCAGATAACTCACAATAAATATTTCTTCCAGTAATTCATACTTCCCAAGTCACAAGCTCGGAAACTATATTCTCTGGAAACCATGGTCAACTTCAGATATATTGGTTAAGATTGAGAAAGGTCCCTCCCAGCTATTATACATGTATTCCTCTATTGAGAAGCATACTTCAAGTTCCTTACTGAAATAATAATACTGGTTCTCAACAACTCTGAACTCTTTCACACATATACATCTCACTTACTTTTCCATGAGAATTTAAACCATAAGACTTGCAAGAAATTTCCAAACTCAGTCAGTTTTACAATTATATCAATAACCTTTAGTTGTCACCACAACTTAGGTTAATTTATTACGAATTTTTGAGCATGTAATATCATTTATATAAGCAAGAACAATATAATAAACTCGGTTAAAATTATTCAGCTTTTACCAGCTAATATATCTCATATTTCTTTATAAAATTGACACCATCAATTATTTTCATATCAGGTCACCAACAATTCATTTTCAGCACAATGAATTTTGGACTTTGCCCGAATAAATGTATTAAAGAAATTAATGAGATTCTCATAACATTCTTGCCTCACTCTTTGTTTCAAGTTCTAAGAACTTTCTTTACATGCTCAATGTTTTGACCGGAGATCATCCTTTCAAACATCAATAATTAGTAGTCAACCTTGACCTACTTCATAATCTCAATCAATATCATTCAATAATACATCACTCATTTCAATTGTTACTAGCTCAACTCTGATATAAGATCTAAAGATTAGACTTATAGTTAATGATCCTGACACATCAGTTGATGATGTGCCTACGCACAACTTCCATTTGGTGATCGGTAAATGTGACGGCCCCTCTCCTAATCTAGGGCACCGCCCGGCCTAATCCTGTAATTAAGCCCTAATCATATCCACGCAGGACTTAACTACGTATTGGTCAGCCTTTACAACCTAAACACCTATTTTCTCGTGTTCATGATAAGTAATACACTACTCCTACCAGTTTATAAAATTAAAAGTTAATTAATTAGCGGAAGTCTTATTGATTATGCAGAAGCAATGAGTAACTTATACGAACACCATTCATAAAATCCTAAGTTTGGAAAACCATGAAATGACATCACATATATATAAAGTCCTCAAAATGCAGTGCAGCAACAAAATCGTCTAAGTCAAGTCGGGGAACTAACGCTCAACCCAATATACAACCCCAAATAGTATCTGAAAGACGTATACAACATATAAAATCATAATATCAAAATAAGACCTACAATCAATGCAGTGACGCACCGCGGGCTCAGGAATAATCGCCGATCTTCTCCTTCCCCGGTCTGCTACTGCTCGACGGACATACACAAACTAGACGGTGAGTATAGTGATATTTAAGTACTAACTGGAGAATTTCATGCCACATTTCCAAATAAACAAATGGTATTTAGAAGCATAAAGGAGCGAAATAAATTGCTGAAACAAGTAATGCAAGTAAATACCATAGTTAAAGATGTAGAGACTGACACAGGCTAAGTCGAGATGATCTACGTCCGGTCGGCCACCTACATTTTCCCACTACGATATGGAGCTGCGCTCAACATATCTCGCATAAATAGCGTAGGTGCGCTCTACACTTTACAACATCAATCTCATACTTGCCGACCACCCCGAGTCTCATACCTCGTGTGCCGCGCAAGTGTAGAGGTGAGTGCCTGAACTCCGGTAGACGTATGTCCCCGTGAATCATGCATCTCTTGTGCAATGGACACTAGATAATCCCTACTTTCGTTTCTAAAACAAATAATTCCAAAATTCTAAAATTCCAAGACAAGTTAGGCTGCAAAGCCCAAAGGAAATCGAATACAAGGCTATTTAAATTCAAAGTAGTCCATTAGCATGCTTTTCATCAATTGTGTTCATGAACGACATCAAGTGTAGGAATTAGAGGCAATGAAGTAATTCACAAGGCATGTCACAATATTCATCCATGAATAGATACAAGAACAACATGATGTGAAATGACAAGTAGTAATGTCTACCAATAGACTAATAAAGCAATAAGAGAATGAAATGAAATATAAACTTCTCACAGTTGAACTTACGAGTCACGCGCTTGTCCTAGTCTGGCCGATTCCTCGACGAATCGAAGTGCGTGCCTGAGTTCCCCCGTAATTCCCTAACATTCAATAATGTCTCATATAGGCCAAATCGAAGTCGAGACAACTTTCGAAACACTTTTCTTATTTATTTTCGTCCATTCGGCCCATTTCGCATTTTTCGAGGTAAAACACCCGTATAACGTCTCGACTGACTTTCGAATTCTTCATTTTTTATAAAAATCTCGAATTTCTATTGATTTTATCGACATATAATTTTCCCCGATTTTTTCCAATTTTTTCAAATTTTTTTCCAAATTTTCTTTCATTTTTTTCTTCCCTTTTTTCTTTTTTTTTTTTTTTTTTTATTTTCTTTGGGTCGGGTCGACCCAAATGGGTCGAACCTTACTCAGCCTGGAACAAAACAGGTCCAGGCTCTGCCCATTCTGGGCCCAGCCCAGTAAAGGGGTGCACACAAGCGCGGCGCGTGTGCTCCTCCTTCCTCCTGATCGAACCAGTCGATCGGGAGGAAGGAAATTTTTTTTAAAAAAATTTCGGTGATTGGGTTGGGGTTGCTCTCCACCTCAACCCAAGTGGAATACAACCTCGGCGCCGTTCGGCCATAGGGTTCGACCATGGAGGCCGAACCCCACTTACGACCACCTCACCGCCAACCACCGGATCTACAACAACAATGAGGACTCACCGGGATTGTGATCCCGTCTCTCCTTCCCGGCGCGTCCCTTCTCCTCCTCCTCCTCCTCTCCTTTTCTTCTTCTTCATCTCTCGATTTTTCTTCCTCTTTCGGCCGGACCGTTTATGTGTGCGTGTTGTGGATGTGTGGTGTATTGGTGTAGGTGGGAGTGGGTGGTGGACACGTGGTGTTGTTGTGGACAGGTGTGGTGTATTTTTGGACAAGCGCGTTGTTGTGTGTGTGTACAAGTGACACCTAACTTTGACACCACTAAGACACTTGTTTGTGTTTTCGGGCGTTTCGATGCTTGGTTTCGCGTCCAAATCGTGATATCTGCGTACCATCGCGTCGCTAGTGACCCAATATATATTCCATATTATTTACTTGACAAATTTTTATTCAATTTGTGTGTTTTCATTTCCCCGACCTAATATTCGGTCTCGTCAACTACCCGGTACTTGCGTCGACAAGCATATCGAGGAGTGTCCCCACTCTCGTCTCGACGCCTACAACTATACAAAATGACTTAGTAGGTGTACACAATACATAACACTAGGCATACATCAACACAAAAATATCATATACCTCGACCACGTGCCTCGGTCGGTGTACGTATCACAGTGTTGGTCCCACGTCAAGGGTCGGTGATCCTGATTAAGGAATTAAAACGAGGTTGGAGATTTGGGCCATGACAAATATTCCCAACAAAATGAAAATTTCGTCCTCGAAATTAAGTTTAAGTTACGGTTCTACCTGCTCGAACAGGTACGGGAATCTATCTCGCATGTAGTCCTCCCGCTCCCAAGTGAGTTCCGTGTCATCGTGGAACCGCCACTTGACGAGTACCTTCGGGATGGACTTGCACCTCAACTGTTGTACCTTCCAATCTAGGATCTGAATGGGATGTTACTCGTAAGAGATGTCCTCGCTCAAGTCTATCTGACTCAAGTCAACTGTCAGTCGCACGCCTGCCTTCGACTCGGCTAGTCGAAGCATCGAAATGTGAAACACTGGATGGACCCCTAACATCTGTGGAGGCGATTCAAGCTCGTATGCCACTTTCCCGGCCCATTTCTTAATCATGAAAGGCCCGATGTACTTCGGTGCAAGCTTGCCTTTCACCCCAAATCTCTGAAGACCCATCCGAGGGGAAACCTTTAAATAAACAAAGGCTCCCTCGAAATACGTGAGATCACCGTGATACTTATCTACATATCTCTTATGTCTCTCTTGTGCTCCTCTGAGTCTCCGACAGATCAGTTTGACCTTTTCCGTGTGGTCAACAACAATTTCGGGCCCCACTATATCCCAGTCCTCTCACTACAAAAAAATCGCAAATCAGAAACGGAATTTTCCGTTTCTGATTTGCGAAAATTCCGTCTCTGAATGAAATCAGAAACGAACAGAGACGAACGCGTTCCGTCTCTCGAAACGTCGTCGCGATACGATCGAAAACGGAAAATGGATTCCGTTTCGATTAGAGACGAATAGAGATTTTAAATTATCCGTTTCGATTAGAGACGGATTTAGAGACGGAAATTAGAAACGAACAGAGACGAACGAAAATGGATTTTATTTCGAAATGGTACATTTGTAATTGCATTCCGTCTCGATTCTGATTACTGTTGCGATTAGCAACGGAATCGAGACGGAATTAATAAATTTATGAATTCGTCTCGATTCCGTTTCTAATCAAACGAATCGAGACGAATCGAGACGGAATGCAAAGAGTCCGTCTCGATTCCGTCTCTAATTAGAAACGAATCGAGACGGATTATTCGTTTCGATTCCGTCTCTCCCGATTCCGTTGCTAATTAGAGACGGAATCGAGACGGAATTAATATTTCCGTCTCTGATCCGTTTGTGATTGATATAAATATTTCTGGAAAATTAGAGACGGAATAGCAACGGAAAATTTGAATTCCGTTGCTAATCCGTCTCTAATTTTCTCGTTTTGTTTAAATATGGCACGGATAAATAAGCCAATCGATTCTCCAACCTAAAAAATCAAAATACAACCCGATATGACATACTCCATCGCCTTTGGACCCCCTCCAACAACTCCTTGAGGGTGCTAACATCCCCCAAAGAAGCCAAATTGCGCATCCATACATCAAAAATATCTATCAACAAAAATTCAAAAGAGAAAGAAAAATGTGAAACTCAAAATTAGCCCAAAAATTTATATATCCACGGAAAGTTGTCATGTATTACAAAAGCTCCAAAATTTGGAAGTATACACAAAAACCAACCAATCCTATCGTTCAACAAGCAAAAAAAAAAAGAACACAAAAAGGTCCAAAATTTGGAAGTATACACAAAAAGGACTTCATCTAATAAGTAAAACGCAGCTATGAAGCATTTCGAATCTCCATCCGAGGGCAACAACCAGGTGAGTATGCACTGAAAGAAGTAGGCAAAGGAGAGATTAATTAGTTTGAGGTCCACTGCTTAGCGCGCTAATTCCGATATTAGCGCGCTAATTAGCCACGCCCGAGATATTTTTGACTTTTGGAAATCAAGCTTTAAATTTGAATTTTTGATTTCCTGGATTCCTAGAACGGCTATAAACGGTCATATTGGAATTCCTATCACTATAAAACCACCACAAACTTGGTTTTAACATAAGGAAGACGAAACACATTCAAAAATGCAAGATCTACAAAGAGAAGAATGGCATAAGTGCAAGAATGCTAAAAGGGAAAAACTAAAAGTTAAGCACAAACCTATCATGTAAGTATGATTCTAGAACTCATCCTCTCACCCAATCTAAACTCTTGTGTGCTCCAAAGGCGACAAGCCATGTGTTCCTACTCAAAAAATAAAAAAAAAAACAACCAGCTGGGATTCAAGAAAAGCAGTGAAGAACAGAAAAAAAACCATACAATGTTGAATAAGAATGCTTCCAAAAAAAAACATGATCATCAAGCAAATGCAGTCACAGACTGAAGTTGGTGTCAATGTTGCTATTTTCCTACGCATAGGAGATGGCGAACAATGTTTCTATAAGATGAACCTATCATGTAAGTTGAGTTGTAAAACATGAATAACATGTTTTATAAGGGATGGTTAGGTCCTGGACGAGTTTAAGGGTCGCTAACACAAAGGGATAAATTAATTAGTTTGAGGTCCCTGCAGCTTAGCGCGCTAATTCCATATTAGCGCGCTAATTAGCCACTGCTGGGCTTTTTGACTTTTGGAAATCAAGCTTTAAATTTGAATTTTTGATTTCCTGGATTCCTAGAACGGCTATAACCGGTCATATTGGAATTCCTATCACTATAAAACCACCAATAACTTGGTTTTAACATAAGGAAGAAGAAACACATTCCAAAATTCAAGATCTACAAAAAGAAGAAATTTGATTTTTTAAAAGGAGCAATAGGAGATCACTATAAAACCACCAAAAACTTGGTTTTAACTATAATATACTAGTGTTTGAAACAAAGTAAACCACCAACAATATGTAAATCAAGTAACTTAAAAAGTCTACACGACAAACTATTGAAAGGAAGTGATTCGATCGCTAATTAAAATAGAATAGCCAAGAGAAGATTCACCTCGATAAGCACCTAAGCCACGCCCCCAAAGCCTCCATAACCCCCACCAAGCTCACTTGCCTCCACTATACCCACCACGCCTACCTCCGAGACCCGGAGTCCTATAAGGACCAAAATCACCACCACCAAAAAAAGAATGAGTTTAACATGCAAATGAAACAAATCGTCTACAACATGCTCATCGTCAAAAGCAATGAACCCATTCCCTCGAGAACGATAGGAAAAACTAAAACCCGCCTTTCCGAAAACAGGGAAAAATAAAAATAAAGGAACTTCATCATCGAACCTTCTACTACATCGAGGCTTCAACAAACCACCATCGTCCGAGTAAATTCATTGTCCATTTATCCTCTGTATATCTTAGTTGGCTTGGACGCCCAGTTGATGCATAAGTTATCATGGATTTTATTTTTTATACATTATCCTCCCCAAAATAAATTTTTTAACCTCAGTTTAAGTAAAATATACTATAAGTACCGAATGTTTGCAGAATTAATCCATGGGAGAAGAAAACATCTTTAGCTTGTGTGCAAATCTTATGCGTTGCGGGTTCTCTCGAGTGCTATGATGAAGAAAGTGGTAGAATCGACGAGGGAGCAACATCTTCATGCCATAGCAAATGAATTTGGGAAATCGATAAAGGGTCGTTTTCCGGTCATCTCAGTGTTGAGAACATGTAGGCTATTCTTCTTCTACGGACATGCCATAATAGAAGAAGAAGAGCTTACATGTGCAGTAATTACGATGACCGAAAAACGACCCTTTATCGACTTCCCAAATTCATTTGCTATTGCATGAAGATGTCGCTCCCGTCGTCGATTCTACCACTTTCTTCATCATAGCACTCGAGAGAACCTCGCAACTGCATAAGATTTGCACACACAAACAAAGATGTTTTCTTCTCCCATGGATTAATTATGCAAACATTCTAAGACTTATAGTATATTTTACTTAAAAACAAAAAAAAGAATTGGGGGAGCAAAAGGGAAAAAAATAAAATCCACGATAAAATATGGAACATCGACCTAAAAATGCACAAAAAGAAGTGTGAATCATAAAGTAATTCGATGAATTTCTAAAGTTGTCTACACTATAAAACGTTTAATCTAAGCATTTGAAACAAACAACAAGTGAAGTACCTATGTATCACCAACTGCTCATCTCTCGAGAGCCACGCTTACGTCTCACGCCCAACATTGTCCCCTTGTTGGGGTGGATCGACCGATCTATTTGCGGCATTGCTTTGGTCATGAGGTGGCGGTGGTGGTGGCGGTGGTGGTGGTTGGTGCTGAGCTAGGTCTATTTCGTCCATGTCCATCCCAAGACGCTGTTGCATGAAGTTCATAACCTTTCGTAGTTGCTCCGCAACGACATCGAACTCTGCCCGCGCACCACATCCGGTGTCTGCGACGTGCTAGCACCAGGGAGTTCCGTATCTCCTCTTCTTTCTCCCTACGGACCCGAGTCCGTAGACACGTCCTTTGGAAGACTCACCCGCCACATTGAGGTACACCGCCTCATCATCCACCGATTGCTCCGGTGTAGCTCGGGTCGCTCCCGACGTCGTGCTCGGAGCCTATCCCGCATATATGCACAACAAACAAAGTACATGATATGGGGTAAGTGAAAGACTTACTAATATTTTACATTTCATTTCTATACTTACATAGAACCGCTCCGATCTAGTATCGATGAATGTCGTCTGTCGTGATTAACGGTGTGGAGATGCAAGTACAAATCATTCACCGACGGTGGCGTCTCGGATGAATCACTGCGTGCGGGACCAAGCATAGTGAACAAGAGTATAAATGTACAAAATATCCTAGATGTTAAAAAAAACTAACCAATCTTTCTTGGGTAGTCGCAAATGACACGGAACCACCACCGTGCTTCGAGGTCCGGTCCCCGGGGCCTTCGACCTCGTGTTCCTATTCTCCGTCGCTTGCCTAGACCTAGCCTGGAAGTCCTCGCTCTCCCAAGATCTTGCAAGTATCTCCTCCATGCCTCATCTCTGTAACATAAACCGCCGCACCCGATTCTTCTTCAACTTGTGCATCAACGCGGTGTACCTCGTGCCCGCAAGCTCGTCGTACGCCGCATCGCACGAGATCCTCGGGAAGCGCATCATCCCATCTAAAATATATCTACAAATTGGCGATTGCTATTGTTAGCACTTATTTGAGAAAATAGTATAAATCATAAGGCACATGGTAGTCTTGTTTACCTTCCATTGTCGCCGCATATTGGTCTTTATGATGAGGCGGTACGAGACTTCCAACAATACCCTTCAGAATCATCCATCGTTTAAAAACTTTTGTCATCCTCCGTGCACAAAAGTGCGAAGGATGCAACTCCTGTGTTTCATGAACATGCATATCACCTTAACTACTTCATCAATATTTGACATCCATATTGAAATTGACATATAAAAGTCAAACGCAAACTTACGTATCATTGGCAATCGTAGTGATAGGGATCCCCGCACGCGAGGGGCCCTCCATCCCCGGCCTCCGAGGTGGCCGCGGAGGGCTGTCACCTCCAACCCTGCTCTTACGTCTTCCTCTCGGGATGCTTTACGGTGATGCTTTGTGGTGGGGGTGCGGGCCTCGTGGGTAAAGGAGTCATTGATGTCGGAGAAGGTGTGGGGAAGTGTGTAGTAGGCATAGTCCTTGATGACGACGAAGATGGTACATACGACCCGACGGTATGGAAGGGGAAGGTGACGCTGCGTCTGTATCTTGCTCGAGAGACCGAGCAGTCGGAATCGATAATGCAGGTATCGAACCACGACCTCGACCGCCACGACCTAGATGGACCCCTCGTGTGGCCTGACCACGAGGGCCAGGTGGTATGTCGCCGCCAGATGTCGGTGCCGCATCTATGCCTCCTGGACGACGGCCTCCTAATGGCAAACCTCGACATCCCCTACGACCACGTCCGGCCATGATACCTAACAATATTCACGAGTAAAACATCATAAAAGAAGGGCATACAAAAAGTAGAAATTCAGTCTATATTATTGGACTAAATAAGAACAAAATCCATGCAAATAAAAGTAACTACATTATTGGTCGTTGACATATCATATACAAACTTTATTCGCTATCATCCGTTTCAAATTCACTCTCATGAGTAGAAGGTGATGATTCTTCTTCTGATTCATCTCCACTATAAACTTCATCGCTTGGACCCGCTTCAACAATGAATCGAGTCCCAGTCGGAACATCCAGATTGTTGATATCGGCGTCTGCATCATCGACTACGCACGTGGTGGGCATCCCATCTTGGAAAGCAATCTCTGCCGAGCCCTGGTCATTATCGTCTTTGCTAGTTTCCTCGTCAATAATTTTGGTGACAAAGAACAAACTGCTAGCCATTCTTGTCGATCGTTCCGCATAGAAGGGTACGAAAGGTAGTAGACTTGAGTGGCTTGCATTGCCGATAAATGGCTCGTAGTTGTTATATCGTCGACTTCGTTGAACCTCTACCAATTGAAGTGTTGGGTGAGTCCTCACACCATGATTCGGTGTAGGGTCATACCATTCGCACTTAAACAAGACCACACGTTTGAGGCGGTATACTCAATCTCCACAACCTCTTGCGGTACTCCATAATAGTTACGGGAAACATCGGCGTAGTTTGAACCCTTCACCAAAACACCGCTGCTCTGCGTCGATCTATTAACGTCATATGTTGCGGAGTGGAACTTATACCCATTAACAAGGTAACCAGGGTAGACAAGTACATGATCGACTAGGACCAACAGAAAGATCAACGAGCGTCTCGTCAACTATAGAATTCCGAGCCTATTCGTCAAAATTAGAGATGCAATATGACACATTAGTTATGGGAGAAACATTTGAATCTATAACGTACAAAAGTAATGCCCTTACATATGTTTGAAACCAAATGGGGAAGTTGTGCTCTAGACTACTATCAACTTGCGATTCCCCCATTGCTTGAGTGATTTCATCGACGAATATCCTAGAAGAAACGAACGTGTAAGTCGGATGTATTTATAATGTATGAACAATGAATGTCTTGCATTAATGAAAGAAAGTGATGGACATACCGAACGTAAGGAGCGATCTCTGGACAATTGAGCGATGTACGAATGAGCGGCATTATACTCCCGCTCTGTTAAGTACCGCTCCTTCGACTTGCCCATGGGTCGACCAGGATAAGTGAAAATTGAGAAATTGCCAACGAAGTTCGGTGTGGGCCCGAGATCGCCATCGTCGTTACGTGGCACTTTGTCATGCAACGTAAAGACGTGATCTTCGAAGTAGTAAGAACAAAAGGATGTGACCTCTTCGACCAAATAAGCATTACACATGGAGCCCTCAACCTTCGTTTTGTTTCGCACATTGTTCTTCAAATGTTTAAGGTACCTATATGAATGTTATAGGAAATGTTGATATAAAACCTATTGAATGGGAAAATAATATCAAGGGCTCAAGATAGTACCTCTCAAATGGATACATCCATCGAAATTGAACGGGACCGGCCGGACGGGCCTCGTAGGCCAAGTGGATTGGTAGGTGTTCCATAGAGTCAAATAAGCTTGGAGGGAAAATTTTTTCCAACTTGCAAATGATTTTTGGAATTTCGGACTCTAAGACCTCCATATCTTGAATACCGACACATTTCGCGATAAGGGACCGGAAAAATAGGCTTAATTCGCTAATTGCAACCCAAACCGGGTTAGGGAGAAGTTCTCTCGAATGCAATTGGTATCAACCGTTGCATGAATATATGACAATCATGGCTCTTCATGCCGAACATTCGCAGCTTTCTTTGGATCTACACATCGACCAAGATTCGATGCGTAACCATCAGAAAACGCAAATTTTCAACCCACTCGCACAATTTTTGTCTTCTTGATGTATCAAGAGCATAGCACCCAAGGACGTAAGTATTTGTCGCCGAATCAATGTGTAGAGAAGGTCGGTGACAATATTCACGAATATCTTGCCTCGATTTTGCATTGTCCTTACTCTTGCCCGGTACACACATAATAGTGTTGAAAATGTTGTCAAAAACATTTTTTTCGATGTGCATGACATCTAAGTTGTGGCGGATCAAGTTTGTCTTCCAATACGGCAAGTCCCGGGAATATGCTTTTCTTCCTCCATCCCGAATTCTTAGCTATCCGCCCATTCACAGATTCAGCGCCGATTTCTGTCACCTTCATCAAGCCAAACGATTCAATTTCTGCCAAAATTTCTTCACCAGACCGCAAAGCGGGCGGATCATCAGTTATGACCATTTTGCCTCTAATGAAATTTTTTTGTCTTTCCTTAATGGTGATGACTTATCCAAGAAATGACGATGACAAATCAAACCACGATGTCTTACCTCCATTTCGCAATTGAAATGCATTTGTATCCTCCATACAATATGGACAAGCGTACTTACCGTGTGTGCTCCAACCGGACAACATGCTATATGCGGGGAAATCACTAACAAATCCATAAAAGGGCAACTCGCATGACAAAATTTGTCTTGGTAGAAACGTCGTATGTAACCACCCCATTGTTCCATAAATCTTGCAACTCTTTCACAAGCGGCTGAAGGAACACGTCGATTTTCTGCTTTGGGCTGGTCGGTCCAGGAACGATAACCGTTAAGAACATAAACTCGATTTCATGCACATCGACGGTGGAAGGTTGTAAGGAGTCAAAATCACGGGCCACGAAGAGTACGATTTCCCGGAAATCCCAAATACTTGAAAACCATCAGTGCACAATCCTAAACGAACATTCCGAACCTCGGAGGCAAAGTCTTTATTGACGTCATTAAAATGTCTCCAAGCAATCGAATCAGAACAGTGTTGCATAACATCTTCAGGCGATGAATGATCTCCATGCCATCGCATATGTTTTGCGGTTGACTCAGACGCATACAATCGTTGCAACCGAGGGCCCAAAGGGAAGTAGTACATTCTTTTGCAAGGGCGGTTTTTTGTGTTCCGACCACGACCTCGTCGATGTGCAACGTATCGTGATTTCCCGCAAAATTTACATGACGTCAACTCAGAGTCCACTCCCCAATAAATCATACATTCCTAGTCGAACGTAACCCTTGTCGAGCCGGTTGTCTATTCAAGTAATGAAATAATAATGATTAAGATGATAAGAAGCCTCCAAAATGGAGAATATTGTAAATCGGAAATGCGATCTACACCATCTAAAGAGAAGAAATTGATAGCTAAGTGAAAGAACGAGGTTCGCACATTAAACTCATGAATAGAGAATAAATTGACAAAGTTAGGAAGTCATTAATGAGTCATCACAATCTAAAGAGAAGGAATTGATTGAGTTATGTTGTTTATGTAAGAAGCTTGGGCATTATCAAAAGGATTGTTGTAAATGACTCATAATAAACATGTATAACATGTATTATAAGGGTTGGTTAGGTCCTGGACGAGTTTAAGGGTCGCTAACACAAAGGGATAAAATAATTTTTTTGAGTTCCCTGCGTTAGCGCGCTAATTCCAAAGATATTAGCGCGCTAATTAGCCACCGCCATATATTTTTGACTTTTGGAAATCAAGCTTTACATTTGAATTTTTGATTTCCTGGATTCCTAACACGGCTATAAACGGTCATATTGGAATTCCTATCATGATAAAACCACCACAAACTTGGTTGTAACATAAGGGAGAAGAAACACATTTCAAAATTCAAGATCTACAAAGAGAAGAAATTTGATTTTTTAGAAGGAGCAATAGGAGATCTTTGTGGTCGTTCTTAAGTCCTCAAATCCAAAGACCTTTGAGGCTTTCAAAGGAATATAAGAGTCTACACCATTGAAAGAGAAGAAATTGATAGCTAAGTGAAAGAACGAGGTTCGCACATTAAACTCATGAATAGAGAATAAATTGACAAAGTTAGGAAGTCATTAATGAGTCATCACAATCTAAAGAGAAGGAATTGATTGAGTTATGTTGTTTATGTAAGAAGCTTGGGCATTATCAAAAGGATTGTTGTAAATGACTCATAATAAACATGTATAACATGTATTATAAGGGTTGGTTAGGTCCTGGACGAGTTTAAGGGTCGCTAACACGAAGGGATAAAATAATTTTTTGAGTTCCTCTGCAGTTAGCGCGCTAATTCCAAAGTATTAGCGCGCTAATTAGCCACTTGCCATATATTTTTGACTTTTGGAAATCAATCTTTACATTTGAATTTTTGATTTCCTGGATTCCTAACACGGCTATAAACGGTCATATTGGAATTCCTATCATGATAAAACCACCACAAACTTGGTTGTAACATAAGGGAGAAGAAACACATTTCAAAATTCAAGATCTACAAAGAGAAGAAATTTGATTTTTTAGAAGGAGCAATAGGAGATCTTTGTGGCTGTTCTTAAGTCCTCGAATCCAAAGACCTTTGAGGCTTTCAAAGGAATATAAGAGTCTCTGCAAAGCTAATCTCTTTTGTCATCCTCTTGGTTGTAAGGAAATCCTTGATATAAACTCTTTCTTGTGCTTAATCGACATAGTTTTGTGTATTTGATTTGAAAATCAGTTTGATGTGTGTTTGAACAGGTTTCATCCCGCCTCTTGCACTTAAATTAAAATTTTTAAGACCCTAAGATTGCAAAAAGAGACCACCAAAGAGCCCGACATTTAGTTGTGTGGGGAATCGAATTGGGGGGCCTTGCGCCTAACCTATATCGATATCAGAGGCATACAAATACCACATAGTATCAACGCGTCTACTACTTGTTCACTCATACGTCCTTAAGGTTATAGGTTTATTCCATTCTCTAGAAATGTAATGTGAAACAGCAACATTCACTAAAAGAGTAATCCTAGTGTTTCTAACCCTAACTAGTAGTAGAAATTAAGTAATTATAAGTATTATTCAATCGTAACCAACAACACCTAACTAATCAATCATCCATAGCAAGTGCATGAATATGAAATTACTAACAACTATAACATCAAACGACAAAGTAATTACCTCAGTACATGATTCTAATGTATTATAATGACTCTCATGACATGCTTTACCGATAAAATAAACATGGAATAACAACCAAATACGGATGACATGCTTTACCAATAAAATAAACATGGAATAACAACCAAATACGGAATCAATATAAATCTTGAATTGCTCAATTAAAAGGTTGAAATGAAATAGTACATATTAATAAACCTAAAAATAGAACAAGCATAACCTCAAAAACTATGCATGTAAGAGAAGAAGCGAGAACAAAAACTTCTAAACCAAACAAAAGACACAACATTAACTTAATAGATCAAGTGAAGAACACCAACTAATGAACAATCAACCAAGGAACAAATCAAATCACTCAAGAACAGTTAAAATAAAACCTCATAAAGTAATAACAATTATAAGAACTGAACTCTTAAAATATGTCACACGATCAAGAGTTTGTTCCTTCACAGCTCATAAACAATAAGGTAGTACTATAACACGGCCAATTGCCAAGGCAATTTACAAAAATAAAATGGATTCCATGACCATAATAGCTAAGACCTTTCAAGAAAATAAATTTTTTATTTAAATCCATTTATTCGACTAGTATAGTGAGCCGCTAAGAAAACCTAGTATACACAATGGTCACCACATTATGTTCATTTCCTATATTTGAACATCAAGGCATATATATGATCGCTTTCCCTAGCGAGATATAGCTTCGAGTTCAAGTGAAAATCTATAACATATTTCATTCATGAGCATAATATTTGCAATGCTAACAAGTATTACGACTTTAATATTCCTGGATGCCGCATATAATGTACGTAGGAACACCGGACACCCCAAATATTTATTGATAGATGGAAATTTATGAAGTCTCGCATGCTTAATTTAAATTGGAAAATCTTTCTAGATAAAATAGCTTCTTGCCTTCAACTCCGATGTTTACTAGAAGATCGAACTATCAAATGAACCATAGCGGAAACTTAAATAATTCTCATGTCACCCGACGGATTATTCCATAAATTTTTTAAATTAGATAAACAAGGGGACTAGAACGCCAACTCGACAGACGCAAATTTTTAGCGAAAACACCCAAGTCTGTTCGATTTCCTCAAAACCGTCACAATGTGAATGATCTCTATGAAAGTGAAGAGCTATTGATCATGAGTGTTGCTCGCATTATAAAGAACAATAAAAAACAAATAAGAAATGAAGATTGTAGTAAGACTCCAAAACTACAAATTCCTTGCTAACCGGATCCGAATCGAGACCGAGAGAGCGAGAGATATCGGCGATGACGGAGACCGCGCGACGAGACGGAGAGACCGAGAGAGACGGCGAGACCAGAGACAAAGCGGTGCGACCGGGTAGCACGACCGGACGGAGAAACGGAGACCACCGCGAACGGACGGCCAGAGCGAGCACCGAGAGACCGGCTCGCACGACCGACGGAGAGACGAGACGATCGAACGGGATGGACGTCTCTGGGGACGAGACGATCGGCCGGCGCGACGAGACGGAGAGACGGATTTAGGTTTTTGGGGTTTTTTCGTGGGAATGATTTGGGGATTTCTTTGTTTTGTTGCGGGGGGGGGTGGGGTGCGGGGGGAGAAGAGGCTTGCCAGGGATCGGACAAAATACAAATCTCGAGGAATGATGAACGGCCATAAGAAATGAAGAATTTGGCGGGAATGGTGGCGCCAAATTTCGAGACGAATTTAATTCGTCTCTAATTCCATCTCTAATTCCGTCTCGATCCGTCTCAAATCCGTCTCTCGAATATTTCCTTTTCGGTTAAGTCGCTAATCGTTACATTTAGAAACGGAACTTATTCCGTTTCAATTCCGTTTCCGTTTCTGATTTAGAAACGGAAATAAGTTCCGTTTCTAATTCCGTTGCTGATTTGCTGTTTTTTTGTAGTGTCTGGCTCAGCTCGATAAGATGGCGAGCGACACGGTCTGCCATACAAAGCCTCAAATGGCGCCATCTCAATGCTAGCCTGATAACTATTGTTATAAGCAAACTCACATAAAGGTAGGTACCCGCCCAAGATCCGCCAAACTCCAACACGCATGCCCGCAACATGTCATCGAGGACCTGAATCAATCTTTCGGTCTGCCCGTCAGTCTGAGGATGGAAAGCCGTACTGAACTGTAGGCGCGTACCGTACTGCTCTTGCACACTTCGCCACATCCTGGACGTATACGTAGCATCTTGATCTGACATGATCTTTAATGGTACCCCATGCAGTCTGATAATCTCTCTCTCGAATAGTACGCTCAGCTGATCAAATAAATCGTCTATTCACGGAAGTGGGTACTTGTTTCTGACTGTCACTTTGTTCAACTGCCTGTAGTCGATGCATAGTCTCAAATTGCCATCTTTCTTCTTCACAAATAGAACTAGCGCTCCCCACGGTGACATCAAAGGTGTGATGAATCCTTTCTCCCCCAAATCCTTAAGCTCAGTCCTCAGCTCCTCCAACTCCCTCGGAGCCATGCGATCCGACGGTATCGCGATCGGTCTGGTACTTGGTACTAGGTCTATGATGAAGTCTACCTCTCGTGGGGGCGGTAATCCAGGTAAATCTTCTGGGAAAACATATGGGAAGTCTCGAACAACTGGTATCTCCTCTAGTCTGGGTCCCTGACTCTCTGCTACATCGTACAACACTACTAGAGTCTCCATCTCTTCACTGGATGCAAGCCGACCTCTCGTGGTGTTGAGTCTCGATCTACTACCTTGGTGAACGAACATCGGATGTCCCAGAATCTCTAATATGACAGACTTACTGAAACAGTCGATGTGTGCGTGGTAGGCTGACAACCAATCCATCCCTAGTAGCGCGCCGAACCTAGCATATCGAGGAATCTAAAATCTATCGGTAACTCTACCCTGCCTATCTCTACTAGACATCCTCGAACTACACTATTAGGATAAACTTTATCCCCGGTTCCGGTGCTCGAAATTAGGTGTATGCAAAGCCTAATAGGTGTCAATCCTAATATGCCCTACATGCCACCAGCAATAAAAGAAACAGTGGATCCAGAGTCAAAAAATGCATATAAGTCTCTACCATAAACAGAAACTGTACCCTCGATGAGGCTGCGTGTCGCTCCGGCATCTTGTTGTCAATCCTAATATGCGCTGCATGCGACCATGTGAACTCTCTCTGCCCTGCTGTGGGGGATGTGCTGTCGGCTGTGTGTACTCCCTAGATATGTGTCCCATCTGACCACATCTCCAGCATGTGATCTGACGACGCTGCCCAGCCTGTTGCGCCTATCCCTGTAATTATCGCTGACCCTGTCGTGGTCCATCCCTGCCTCTACCTCTATCTCGGCAATCCTGCAGCTGCTACTGTCGCGGTGCCAGTGGAACTGGCAATGCATGTCTGGTGGAAGGTGGTAAGGGAGCTCTGCCATATGTCTTTGTGGATGCAGGGTGAAGTGCGTAGGGCACTGCTGAAATAGGGCAACAAGTGCCCCACCCCTCTGAACCCCTATCCCCTATCCTCTATCCCTTACCCCTCCGCCTCTTGTCGTAGTCTGAACCATGATCGTAACCCTCTGCTGCTCTCTCCTCCTCTCTACCCAACTCATAAGTCTCTTGGGCGAGTGCTCTCTCATAAATCTCCTACGAGTGCAGGCCCCGGTGCCAACGACGTGTCTAACTATATTTGGCTTTAGTCCATCTCCAAAGTAGAAAGGCTTCATCTGCGTCATCTTTCACTAAGTCTCTGCGAACTACCTCATGTAACCATATCGGTCGCGGTACATCATCAATTTCTCCCCCTCAGCCTGTCTCAAGCTCATAAACACTTTCTTCAACCTCTGCAACATCAAAGTCGAAGAATACTGATTGTAGAACTCCACTTTGAAGTCTGCCCATGATGTGAAACTTCCTCGGCTCGCCACTATTGTGCACCACCAAACATCAGCACCCTTATCCAAGGTGTAGTATGAAAGAACTGGGTGGAGTCTGTCCTCAATACCCAATAGTAGATGTAGCTTCTCTTGCGATAGATCCACTTTTCGATCTTATCGTGGTCCCTCTCTTTCGAAAAATACGCCGACCTGAGTCTAATGAACTCCTTCACTAGCTTGGCGTCCCTTGACAAGCCAGTGATCTCAAATATAGCGGGTGTGGGTGTGTCTACTACTGCTTCTGCTGCCGGTACCGCGATGACCGGTAGTGCTTGTGGATGCGGTGTCGCCGGCTCGCGGGTGGTACTGGTGCTCGTGCCTCTACGGTAGTGGTAGTAGTGGTTGGTGCGGTAGGAGTCTCTATGGTCGGGGTTGCTGTATAGTAGCTGTAGTGACGAGGGCGGTCGAAACCAATGCAATCATTTGTGCTGACATGTAGGCGATGAACTCGGCGATTTGTCTCTCCAGAGCGCTCATCCGGTCAGACAACCTTTAAAAATCATCAACTGATACGGTGGAAGGTTGACAGCCGCTTGCTCCGGTGTCTCCGGCATCGCGCAAATCCGTCATCGGTGTCTGCAGGTTGAAAATTGTACGCGAATCAACTACTATGAGACATATCATGTATTCCTATACATATAGCAATTAACATGTATATAAAGAAAACACCCCGGCTCACCTTCACTCAATTCCCAACAAAATAGTTCCTAGGCAAGGATCATCTAGTTTCCACTTCTAAGGTTTGTGTTTCATACGAGTTCATGTTTTTTCTTATTTATCCCTAAGGTCCTAATAACATATGCTTTGATACCAACTGTGACGTTAGTATCACAATGTCTTAAGCCATGAGATTCTAAAAAATTTAAGGCTCTGATACCAACTGTGACGGCCCCTCTTCTAATCTAGGGCACCACCTGGCCTAATCCCGTAATTAAGCCCTTATCATATCCACGCAGGACTTAACTACGTATTAGTCAGCCTTTACAACCTAAACACCTATTTTCTCGTGTTCATGATAAGTAATACACTACTCCTACCAGTTTATAAAATCTAAAGTTAATTAATTAGCGGAAGTCTTATTGATTATACGGAAGCAATGAGTAACTTATGCGGAAACCATTTATAAAATCCTAAGTGTGGAAAACTAAGAAATGACATCACATATATATAAAGTCCTCAAAATGCAGTGCAACAACAAAATAGTCTAAGTCAAGTCGGGGAACTAACGCTCAACCCAATATATAACCCCAAATAGTATCTGAAAGACGTATATAACATATAAAATCAAAATACCTACAATCAATGTAGTGACGCACCGCAGGCTCAGGAATAATCGCCGATCTTCACCTTCCCCGGTCTGCTACTGCTCGACGGACCTACACAAACTAGATGGTGAGTATAGTGATATTTAAGTACTAATTGGAGAATTTCATGTCACATTTCCAAATAAACAAATGGTATTTAAAAGCATAAAAGAGCAAAATAAATTGCTGAAACAAGTAATGCAAGTAAATACCACGGTTAAAGATGTAGAGACCGACACAAGCTAAGTCGAGATGATCTACGTTCGGTCGGCGGTGAGACCTATCACCTACCTTTTCCCACTACGATATGGAGCTACGCTCAATATATCTCACATAAATAGCGGAGTTGCACTCTACGCTTTACAACATCAATCTCATACTTGCCGACCACACCGAGTCCCATACCTCGTGTGCTGCGCAAGTGTAGTGGTGAGTGTCGGAACCCCGGTAGACCTATGTCCCCGTGAACCGTGTATATCTCGTGCAATGTACACTAGATAATCCCTACTTTCGTTTCAGAAACAAATAATTCTAAAATTCTAAAATTCCAAGACAAGTTAGGCTGCAAAGCGCAAAGGAAATCGAATACAAGGCTATTTAAATTCAAAGTAGTCCATTAGCATGCTTTTCATCAATTGTGTTCAAGAACGACATCAAGTGTAGGAATTAGAGGCAATGAAATAATTCACAAGACATCATGTCATAATATTCATCCATGAATAGATACAAGAACAATATGATGTGAGATGACAAGTAGTAATGTCTACCAATAGACCAATAAAGCAATAAGAGAATGAAATGAAATATAAAATCCTCACAGTTGTACTTACAAGTCACACGCTAGTCATAGTCTAGCCGATTCCTCGACGAATCGAAGTGCGTGCCCAAACGCCTGAGTTCCCACGTAATTCTCTAACATTCAATAATGTCTCACTTAGGCCAAATCGAATTCGAGACAACTTTCAAAACACTTTTCTTATTTATTTTCGGCCATTCGGCCCATTTCGCATTTTTCAAGGTAAAACCCCCGTATAACGTCTCGACCGGCTTCCGAATTCTTCACTTTTTATGAAAATCTCGAATTTCTATTGATTTTATCGACACATAATTTTTTCCAATTTTTCTAAATTTTTTTCCAAATTTTCTTTCATTTTTTTCTTCCCTTTTTTTTTTTTTAATTTCTGTTTGGGTCGGATTCGACTCGGCCTGGACTAGAACAGGTCCAGGATCGAACCAATCGATCGGGAGGAAGGAATTTTTTTAAAAAAATTTCGGTGATGGGGTTGGGGTTGCTCTCCACCCCAACCCCGGTGGAATACCACCTCGGCGCCGTTCGACCATGGGGTTCGGCCTCCATGGCCGAACCCCACTCACGACCACCCCACCACTAACCACCGGATCTACAACAACAACGAGGACTCACCGCGATTGTGATCCCGTCTCTCCTTCCTAGCGCGTCCCTCCTCCTCCTCCTCCTCTCATTTTCTTCTTCTTCCTCTCTCGGTTTTTCTTCCTCTTTCCGCCCGATCGTTTGTGTGTGTGTGGTGTGTTGGTGTAGGTGGGAGTGGGTGATGGACACGTGGTGTTGTTGTGGACATGTGTGGTGTATTTTTGGACAAGTGCGTTGTTGTGTATGTGTACAAGTGACACCTAACTGTGACACCACTAAGACACTTGTCCATGTTTTCGAGCATTTTGACGCCCGATTTTGCGTCCGAACCGTGATATCCGCGTACCATCGCGTCGCTAGTGACCCAATATCTATTCCATATTATTTACTTGAAAATTTTTATTCAATTTGTGTGTTTTCATTTCCCCGACCTAATATTCAATCATGTCAAATAGTCGGTACCAGCGTCGACACGCATATCGAGGCATGTCCCCGCTCTTGTCTCGACGCCTACAACTGTACAAAATGACTTAGTAAGTCTACACAATACATAACACTAGGTATACATCAATACGAAAATATCATATACCTCGACCACGTGCCTCGATCGGTGTAGGTATCACGGTGTAGGTCCCACGTCAAGGGTCGGTGATCCTATTAAGGAATTAAAACGGGGTTAGAGATTTGGGTCGTGATAGTAAATATCTCACCTAAGAGATATAACTGAACAACTTTTATTATAACTAGAACCTCTGTCCCTTTCTTTTCAAAGCATTGTCAACGCAATCACCTTGATGAGTGGTGTTTCGGATTGAATTCCTAATACTTACGAAAGTTTTATGGTAACTTTCTTACCTTCTATTTCTATCACTTAACAATTTCCATTTTTCAAACTTCCATAGTTTGAAATTTGTTACTTACTCTTACACCAGTCCACTTGTGTCATATTCTCAAGTTGTCTTTCAATGATTCCGCTAAGATTTTGATTAATCTCAAAAATGATTAAAAGACCTCAACAACCTTTCTTCTTAATTTACAAGTGATGCCTTCCATATTTGGTCCAACTATCAAATTAATTATCCTAATATTATAAGTCTCTAATAGTTTTCTCCAAAATTTGGAACTATTTATATATAGCTAGAAATATGAGTTACAATTTTGCTTTATTGTGTCACCACACATTCTTACCTAGATCAAAAGTCTTAGATAAACCTCTAACTTCTTCTACAATTGAAGTTTTGTTAAGCAAACATTGTACTCAAACTATACTTTCATTTCCTCCAAGGCATCCTTGTATTCAATTTCAACTTTAAACTATCATATACTTGAGTTAACTGAATAAATTACACAACAATATCATAGATCCTTGAATCAATCATTTGTAATATTCAATTATTTTAAGTTTATTTTCCTCTTTTTACCATTGTATTGAATATATGACAACCTCATATTGTCTCAATCATAGTCAAATCCCTTGATTTACTATTAATATTCAACACTCTTACCATTTATTATCCTTTGAAACTTAGCACTAGCATTTGCTAAAAATCTGGTCTAAACCAACTTACCGTTACCAATTCCAATTCTATACGGTAATTGCTCATGCATTCTCTAAGTCTTCAAAGATTCCATGCCACAATAAAAACTTCATTACAATAGGGCTTTCCTTTGACACCCTTAATTTATGAAAAAAGCATGAGTTCTAGTAAGTTATAATGGTTTCCACCATCCACTTAAAATGATCCAGCAACCGCCTGCAATCATTTTATAAAGATATATATATATATATCCTTAGCTCTAATTATTTTACTGTGAAAATCAAATCTCAACTACCTCTTGAGAACTGTTGATTTCACTTATTTTTAGAAGGAGTTGTTAATTCTGAGTAATGAATACTCATTTCGACTACTACACATTAATCTTTGGATTCCCCAAATCCTTAGATTCACTAACCACTCATTCCATCCAATTTAGACTATACCAGTCTAATAGATCAGATTGGGATATCTTACAAACTCACTGCTATACTCCTGGATATAATTATCTTTTATTAATAAACACTTATTATTCCAATATGGATTCACACCATGACTGGAATATCAATTTCATAACAACTTATGAAATATAACTGCATTAGTGGTTTCTTAACCTCCATTATGCTTTTATCATTTACCACTAATTTGTTTACTGGATAACTTTCATTACTTCCATACTAGTCTCAATACTAGTATTAAATCACCTCTTAAAGTGGTCTACCAACTTTGAGTTTCAACGAAAGTCATTCAATATTTCATTATTTTATAATTTCAATTCTCCAAATACATACCTCAAGCTTTTGATTCAATCAATACTTCTTCACCGACTATTATTTGTCTAATAATATCAGTAAGAAGAAAGACCACTAAAGATGTTACTTGGAGAAGAGTTTTATTTCATATTTGTAACTTTTATTATGTCTTTCCTTTTTGCTATCCTCGAGGTTAAGACTCTCCAGAGCTCTTACCTCCAACACCTTCTCATATTATGAGAAATAGATGGACTTCAACCATCATATTATTGTTTAGAAAAGACATCATTCTTATGTCTACCATGTTGATATAGTATACACAACAAATAACTATATTTTAGTCTTTTATCTTTTGGTTACCACCAAAATCACTATAAAAACCATTTATCAAACCCTAAGCTTATTCATTACTCGAGACCACTCTTCGAGTCGATAAACTTAGGTTCCATTATTAGGGTAATTAGAGTACCTTAAACTTTTAAAGTAGGCTAACATTCACTTATTCGAACACCATTCAAAAGTGAATGTATGGTTGGCTCGAGATCGCTAGCGATAGAGAGGCGTTCGTCGTTAGCGGCGCTTAGAGATCGATCGACCTTCAGAAAGGTATATTGCGATTGAGGTATGATTAAGTTTTTCATGGTTTAAACGTTTTTAATGGAATTAGATTCAGATCCTATTGGGGTTTTTGTCAAAACTGTTTTGTAATCTCCGTTGCGTATGAACCCCAAAACCCAACAGTGGTATCAGAGCCATCGAGTTCGATTCCATTAAATTCATTGCATGTTTTCTTCTGATATATACATGATATATGATTGAAAGCATCTTAATAATTGATGTATATGTGATATACATAAGTTGTCTTTGAGATTTATTATCATGTTTTGTGTATATGATACACATATTTGTGATTTAATTAAAATCAGTTTCGTACATGCTTGTAACCATGTTAGGTTAATTGAAATAATTTTAATGAATTGAATTTCGTGTTCTGTGATCCATGACACCATTAGGTTCGATTGGGATAGTAGTTCATGATTCAATTACATGTTTGTGATTATTTGGATGAGGACCGAAATTGCAAATAATTAATTTTCGAAATTATTTATTTATAAATAATTAATTTTCGAAATTATTTATTTATAAATAATTAATTTTCGAAATTATTTATTTATCTTGTTATATCTATTTTGTTATGAAATTTCTATTTGATAAAGATAGATAACAAATTAGAATATGAGATAAATATCAAGAATCTTGTTATTGGTGATATACTAGGATTCAAATATCTTAAATTCAAAATAAATAATTAATTTTCGAAATTATTTATTTATCTTGTTATATCTATTTTGTTATGAAGTTTCTATTTGATAAAGATAGATAACAAATTAGAATAAGAGATAAATATCAAGAATCTTGTTATTGGTGATATACTATGATTCAAATATCTTAAATCTAAAATAAATAATTAATTTTCGAAATTAATTATTTATCTTGTTATATCTATTTCGTTATGAAGTTTCTATTTGATAAAGATAGATAACAAATTAGAATAGGAGATATATATCAAGAATCTTGTTATTGGTGATATACTAGGATTCAAATATCTTAAATCCTAATTGGATTAGGATAAGATGATTAGTTAGATGTGGGCCCGGGTTAATTAAAATGTTTTAATTAACTTAATTTCGGATAAATTAAGGGGTTAATGTATGATAATAAAATCAGCGAAAATTATGATTTTCTATAGCGAATTTTAATTTTCGGAATTGAGATTCGTCTTCTAAAAAAAAAATTGAAGGCGCGCCCCCCTGCTTTCGTCCGCATGCTTAGCTTAGATGACCAGAGCGTAGGGATCGCCGTCTAACTAATCCTAGCGTACGAAAATTCTTTTGTTAGTGAAAAGTATAAAAGAAATTTCCAAATTGTTTAGTGATTGAACAAATCAATAAAATATATGATATTTCATTAATTACATAAAATCACTAAAACTGAATAAAATCTCTCTATTAAATTTTAAGTCTCGTGCCATCCATTTTAAACACTTCTCAAGGCCTCGATCACACTAATATAGTTTCAGCCATAGCTGGGTGTATTGTGTTATCTTGGTGAGACAAGTTGGGTAAGAGTTTCCTTAATGTTTAAAATAGTTCGACTTAATAAAGCCATCAAAATAGTTTTGAGCTTTAGGCAAATGATGAGATAAAAACATGCTAAGACATAAGATGTCACGTATCTCATAAAAGGATCTAAAAATTACATAAGATGTAATTGGTAACTGTTACCTACCTAAATAATCTAGTTCTGTGTTACATGCCATAGCTGTCATAGAATTAAGTGAAATATGGATTTTAGTCCCATAAATAAACAATATGTTTTAGGAGGGTTGTTAATTTAGTGGGAGTCTATTCCTCTATACTAAAATAAACTTTGCATAATCTTTATTGTAGATTAATGGCCTCTTCAAGTAACAATAATCCCCGACATCTGCGATCCATCCTTGAGAAGGATAAGCTATCCGGGACTAACTTTCTTGACTGGTTCCCTTGTCCATGATAACAAACTATATCACTATTACCACTTTATCCCTAAAAGAAATAAACCATAAACTCTGGCACCACACTGTATCAGAGTTATTCCTTGATTCTAATAAATCATTATTACGAGAGTTCTAAACCATGGCTAACCAAGGCTTTAAAACCTATGACTCTAATATCAAACTGTATCAGAACTAATAACCTTAGGCTCTGAGGTAGGATCTAACTCTACTTAACCTAGGCTCTAATACCAAATTGTAGCATCCTCTAACCTGATTAAGGCAATACCCGACCTAAAACCCTAATTAAGCCCAAATTACCCTTACCAGACTTAACTAGAGCCGACAGTCTTGCCACCTACACCTGATAATCACCACTATATCGATTATCGAAATAAAACAAATCATATTCGCAGTGGAAATTTAAACCTTTTTCATAATCAAAATAAGATATATAATATTTAAAACAAACCGGAATAAACATCGGTTATACAAATCTCCCATCCCATGTGATATTACAAAACAATAATTCAATACCAATATATAAGACCAATATAAGACCAGAGAAAGTCATTACATCGAAGAGAAGTTCAAGACTCATATAACTTCTCAATCTCATAGTCGTAGCACTAATCGGATCTACCTGTAATGTTAATTGGGGTGAGCGCTCCAATTGCTAAGTAGGATTCAGACTAATCATCAATATTCCATATAATATTCAAGGATATCATGCAATAACAACATGCATCAATGATATATAACAAGAAAATGGAAATCATATAGACCAATATATAACGGATGCAAAGCAAATATCTTGGAATTGTACACTGTGATCCCATTTTATTTGTAAAACTAGGGCCAATTACTCACCGACGCCATTAATACGAGTGCTAAACCAACACACCGCAAATATGTGATGATTAGCCAATCAATTAATGCCCAATGGTTCTATCCTAAACCCTCTAGTGAATATGTAACCCATGCAACCTATTAACTGAGTAGGAGTTACGTATAGATCAAGAGATCAAGTACTATACAACCAGGTCTTAACCCTGAGAAGTTACACTCGTGGATCGCATCAGACACCATTTTCTATTCATTAGAAAAACCATCACGGTGTACATAATCACCTTATTTCAATCCAATAATTACATGAGCTATATATACTAAATAGACAGACAATATTGATAAATGAGCGAATCCATACTTACCTCGGTCTAAGTCTCTATATCTCAAACTCCTTAACTTTCTGGTTATCTCATTCTTCCTCTGTGTTCCTCAACCTATCACTAATCATTTGGGATGGATATAGGTTCATTATACTACATTTAGAACCCCTAGAACAGTCCTTAAATCCCTCAAAAACTATTGATAAAAAATAGTGCAGTTGCTGGTTTTAGGGGTATGGTAGCGCGCTATCCATAAGTAAATCATTTTCCCCAATATGCGTAGTGCATTATGGCCAGTGCTATGCGCACCAGACCTGCAATAGCGCCCCAGTTTTGCTCATCCAAATCGACCTAAATCACATCCAAACTCAACAATTACACTCCAAATTCACTAGTTAGGACCTCTAATAAGTTTATAAACTGTTTATAATCAACAATAACCTCAATTCAACAAATTTTCATCATCACCACCGAATTGAACTTCAAGAAACTTAAAAATCAAACTTACCAAAGTGATGATCACTAACTTCTAATCCGTTTAATCTCTTCAACTTCATTGAATTAAGCTTTTGGAACGATTTCCCTTCGATTCGAATAGAAACCGACCTCCCGAACCTCTCGAACGATCGAATGAACAAAGATAAGGATGAGTTTTGCTTTTAATATATTGATTCTCCTCGAGATACTTATCGCGCTATCTCGGACCGATCACGTGGTTGATGCATTAAAGTGACACTCCTTAAAGTGACATAAATTTTGACACATCAAGCACTTACGTTTCGTTCGAGACGATCCATTAATCAATATATTTCTAATATTATTTTATTTTTCAATATATATTTATATATTATATAAATATATATCGTGTATTATTCACCAATAAACTCACCGGACATGCCTACAAGTGTCCTTGAGCGTGCACATTTGTTCCACGACTCCCTCGTCACACTTGGTGTCCCAGTAAACCATAGTTTATTAGGTATTTTTTGTTTTATAGGCATATGTATAGTTTCCATATTATACGACAACCTATATATAAATTGAATAACATTTCAAACAAACACCACATGTCATGCAAACGCACGCACACGCTAATCGAAGCACGCCAAACTTAATCTCGAGCATAACTCAGATTAATTTGAATTTGGATTAGTACTAATTACTAGCTTAAAGTAACGGGTCATTACAGTCTCCCCAATATAACGCAATTTCATCCTCAAAATTAAAGTAAACTAAAATTACTTGCAGTTTCGAAGAGAATTGGAAACTATTTCTCATACTTTCGCTCTTAGGTTACTTCCTCATTTTTTTGTGAAATCCTCATTTCACTTTAACCAAAGAAAGTTTTTTGGTTCTCAACTTTTTCATCTTACGATCAAGTGATACACTTAATTACTTTTTGTAAGATAAGTCTTCCTCGAAGATCATGTTTATTCCAATCAATCCTTGGAATGAACTGATTCTTCATTTTACTAACATAGACTTATGAAAGATGTTAATAACTTCGACTAGCTGAGGAAGTAACTTTAACCTGTAAGTACCAAGATTAATATGTTCTTGTACTTTGAACTAATTAATACACCTTAAAGCTAGCTTATCTCACAATCCAAACTTACACAACTCCCCTCATAAGTGAGACTTTCAACAAAACATATTTGTCATTTGAAAGCTTCAACCACCTATGATATTTATCGACGTATCGCTTTTGTTTTAGTTGAAGTGTAGTCAAATCGCTGGCAAATCTACTACACTTCCTCTGTTGCGTTTTAAATTAATTTCGACTCCACCAAACTTGCAACTCAACCCCTATCCAGACACTTCGGTGATTGACATGGTTGACCATATAAAGTTTCAAAGGTGTATTATATTCTAACCTAACATCTGTTTTTATAAATGAACTCACGTAGAGAAATGTATCTCCTCCGGTTATTATTAAACTTCGAGACACAAGCTTAAAGTATATTCTCTAGCACCAAAATCAATTACTCCAGTTACCTCATCGGTCAATCGATAGTATACCATACTGAGGTTAAGTTCAGTTCCACATCTATCGCAACAACTTACTCCATCTAGATGTGAATCTCGGACCCCTATTCGAAATAGTCGACACTGAAGCACCCTGGAATCTAACACCTCATGTATGTATATTTTGCATAAACAGATAAAATATTTCACATAGAAACTTGCAAGAATGCGCAAACTCCATCAACCGTTACTACAATTTTTACAGTATTGTGCTTATGCTAACTCATATATAATCTGGAAACAAAATTCTCCAATCTATGTTCTCATTTCCATTTAAGAGTAGGCATAAAATGCAATAAACCTTCGAGTTTCTTATGCTCAACCTTAACTTGCTGACATATCTCATATCTCTTTATTATTCCCACAATATCATTTTTCATCCCATATTAACAATAAATAAAGGTGCCTCATTTCATAATATTCCTTACTGCTATCTGGATGAATACGTAAATAGATCTATGAGATTCTCATAGCACTTCTTGCCTCACCTGATCCTAAACTGGAATCCATAATCTATCTTTGAATCGTAACGCAACATTATCAAACACTGACCAATCAGGATAATCTACACTAGCCGTTCACCTATAACGCTCTATATAATCTTGATTAGCTTTCCGATAACTAATCACCACTGAATCTTCTATTCAGTATGAATTTGAACTTAAAAGACCAAATTAGTAGCTCTAAAATTAGCTTTCTTAGTTAATGACGTGTCAACTAAACTTACACAAATCATCATCTATGTCATTTCCTCATGAAGTCTAAACTGAGAAGCTCTATTAATAGCTACAATTTCTTCATATACCTAAGTTGCATTTGTATATTGACAATTTGATAACACCTTTCGGTGTAGTTATGAATTACCCAGGCTCTAACAAATTTATATCATTACTTCTCGTCCTACATCGTTTAACAACAAAGAAAGCAAACAAAATTTTAAGGTAAATACCTCGGTTCTATATATAGCCTGTTAAAATTAACAATAGAGAACTCACAATAAATATTTTTCCAATAATTCATATTTTCCAAGCCACAAGCTCGAAAACAATACTCTCTGGAAACCATGGTCAACTTCGGATATATTGTGTTAAGATTGAGAAAGGTCCATCCCTACTATTATACATCTTTCCCCCTAAGAAGTAGTCTTCCAGTTCCTTACCAAATTATAATACTGGTTCTCCACAACTCGTGACTCTTCCACATACATACATCTCGCTTACTTTTCCACGAGGATTTAAAATATAGTACCCGCAAGAAATTTACAAACTTTGGTAATTTTACAATTATATCAATAACCTTCAGTTGTCACCAGAATTTAGGTTAATTCATCATGAATTTCTGAGCATGAAATATTATTCATATAAACAAGAATAATACAATACTCCAGTTAAAATTATTCAGCTTTCTACCTATTGATATATATATCTTATTTCTTTATAAAATTGACACAACCAATTTTTTTCATCTCAGGTAACCAAATATTCATTTTCATCACAATGAATTTTGGACTTCACCTGAATAAATGTATTAAAGAAATCAATGAGATTCTCACAACATTCTCGCGTCACTCTTTGTTTCAAATTCTAAGAACTTTCTTTACATGCTTAATGTTTAGATATGAGATCATCCTTTCGAACATCAATAATTAGTTGTCATCCTTGACCTGCTTGATAATCTCAATCAATCTCTTACAATACTACACCTATCTGATATCGACGTCAATACGCTTAACGAGGCATTTACCCGTTACACAATCTCATATGGTATGACAATATAAATACACACTTGCAATGATTTTTGAAATAAATAATAATAAACATCGCAGTTGTGCAACCAACATACAAAACTAATGATTGAAGCCCAATCAGACATGTTCTAGCCTATTCGGGGCATCCACGTAGGTTTTAACTAGCATGAGAGTCTGAAAATAAACTCATTAACGACGTTAATAAATATTGGGCCGTTACATACTATATACTATTTAGTTGGCTTAGGTGTGATATTAAGCCTAAGTTGCGGATCATCCTAGCACTTAATGAATAATTGTAAAATTGGTAATAAATACACAAACGGGTATTTATGTAAAATATAAGAAAGGATGGTCTTAATGTGGACTCTAGGATCACCCTAGTACTTAAAGAGACTAAGATAAGATGTGGGGTTGTGATTTGGTTCACCAAACCCTAATCACATTAACAAAGTATTTAAACTACAGTTAGAGCTTCAAGCCAATTTTGGTTTGAAATTGTTATAGGAGAAATTTAGATCGGAACCCTAGAACATTTGCCTAGTTGATTTAGTGGAGGAAAGGGAGCTCTCATCAAGTTTTCATGAAGAAAGGTAAATAACTTGTTTCATCTTCTCTAGTTTTCTCTATTCGATTCACTAATTCAGTTTTCGGGATGAAATTACATATTCCTTGATTCGTGATTTGGATAATCTATATCTCATATTCTTTGGTTTATTCAAATAAATTTGCAAAATTTATGTTTTAATGGTGGGTTTGTAGTTTGAGTATATTTTTTTCTGGAATGTGAATGATCTTGTAGTTCTAAATGAGTTGTTTGATATTTTTTTAATCAGATTTGGACCCTTGGGTGGTCGATGTGAGTTGTTGGAGAATTTCAAAATCAAATTTCGTATCTAAAATTTTGAATTCGTGCCTAGCGCCGTGCCAGCGCCTCGCTTACGGGCGTACGACGCTACCTAGGCATTCGAATAAGTTTATCTAGCAATTCTCTAAAGTCGTGGCGTGTAACATACGACGATGCCAAATCACTGGGATTAATTTGGAGTTTTTATTCGAACCATCAATTTCACCCCAACTCTTTGCGGAGCAAACCTATAGCGTTGGGAGGGTGCTGGACATTTTTACTAAATTTAATCGAATCTCATTGTTTTCCAAAATTACCAATCTTTAGCAAGATAAGTCATCGGGAAAAGGATCAGGGCAATGACAACTAATCATGAAAACCTTTATTGCCATAATGAAGGGTGACGTTGATTCGAAAAGGGTTTTATATCTTTGTCAAGGTGTTGATGTGAATTGAGTAAATTTTCCTCAAATAAAATATGTTAATAATACATTTATGAACCTATACCTATGTAGATATGTGGAGAACCTGATATGAACCTTTAAGTTAATAATACATGTTAATAATACATTTATCTTCAATTATGACATGCTACTAGTTATGCTAGGATTCATGGTAGTAAGTGGTTGATCTTTTTTTTTAAATTGAATTGATATGTGTTGTTCTACTTTATCTTGTCATTTAAGCTCTCTATTTATGAATGCCTATGGAACTGATATGTTAGCTTGGAATGAATATTTATAAATGGCACCTCGAATTGGAGAGTCTGCAACCACCGGTCATCTCCTTTTGCTATTAAATGATGTTTTTGAAGGCTAATATCGGCAGGAATTATATGATGCTTATACACCAATCTCTGACGCATGATCATCTTTGATACATTGAAGCTAGTTGGTTGTCACATCACCCGATTTTCATCTAGTTTCCATTTTGTTAACTCTATGACATTCATGTTATCATTGTTATCTTGTTCACTATCTTGTTTGGGCTTTGCCTTAATGCTTGTTTATATTATCCTTTCATGGTCGAAATGATGGAAGTTTTGGTTAATATCCTTGTTCATGCAGTTATTAGGCATTAAGAATTACATGAATGATTGAGGGTAAAACAAGCTTGTGCTTTATTAAGACTATTGAAATATTGCTCACCTTACTACTTCCCCCTCCTGGTTCCTCAGTTGTTGCTCAGGATGAGGAAAAAACAAGGTCATAGTAGAAAAGCTTTATTCTCATTTGCAAGGTTGTTTATTTATATTTATTTGATTTTGGAACATTTTATGTAATAAATAAAGGATTTTATCATGGGTAGATTTTGTGAAACCCATAGCCTGGTTATTTAATTTTGCAAGACTTTCTATTTTATTTTCGTATCTAATAGACTCAGAAGACTTTTATTTCGCACCTATTATATGTCTTAATAGTCTATTTAAGTTTACCTTTCATGGCCCAAGTTTTTAATTCTAGTTTAATTCTTTAATAATAATCATTAACCCGTAACGCGGGACCCGTATCGAGATATGTGCACTACCCGAGGTGAGGAAGCCAAGGTACATGTTGTAACAGCCCGAAAATTCGACTCGTGCCACATGTCATTTTAGGGTCGTATGTGGGACCCACTTGCCGAAATGCGTATGTCCGAATCTCGAGTGGAGATGCTAATTGTTGAAAAAACATATACGTGGAGAATTCGGTGAGCCGAAACACGAACGGGGACGCACCTCGAGTTGCGTGCCAACGTGGGACCGAGATAGTCACGTTATGTGGTTTTAATGTGTACATTGGATATGCCTTGTGATGCGTGTAGCGCGAGTATCGAGATTTTGGAAATGAGGTGGGTTGGTGCCTCGAGATGCGCAAGTTACGAGACTCAAGACAATTTTGGTCAAGCATAGAGGCGGTGGACAAATATGTGAAATTATTGAGTTTGCCTCGAGATTCGTGTTGCACAAATTGCGAGGACACTTTTGATTTTGAAATAAAAAAGAAAATGTATATATATATTTATATAAGAAATGAAAAGAAGAGAGAGAAAAGAAGAGAAAAAGTAAGAGAGAGAGAGAGAGAAGAACAAGAGAGATCAAAGAAGAAAGAGAGATCGTGAGGTGAGGGAGCGGGCGACACAGCGAGGACGCCGAAGAAGACGATGATGACGTGACCGGATCCGCGACAACGACGACGCGCGGCGACAACGACAGCGGTCGGCGGCGGCTGCGCACGGCTTGGCTATGCGACTACGGATGGGGAGGCCGGCGGGACGAGGACGACGCAGCCCAGCGGCCGTCGGTAGCGGAGAGGAGGTGGCGAGGCAACGGCATGGTCGCGGCGGCGATGGCGTGGTGCGGCAGCGCGGCGGGGTCGCGGCGGTGGTGGCCGGCGACAGAGCTGCGCGAGATGACGAACGGCAGCAGCGGCAGCAGCGGCAGGCCACCGCGGCTCGCGAGAGATGGCGGGCGGCGAGATCGGGGCCGGGCCGGCGCGAGCGATGGCGACAACGGCACGGGCGGCAGATCTAGCGATGGCCGGCGAGAGCAAGCAAACCAGCCAGCGCGCAGCGGTGGCTCGCGCGGTTGTGCGACGGGGCTCATCTGCGCAACGGTGCGGTGGAGACGAGGCGGCGGCACGTAGGGAGCAGCGGTGGCCGGCGGTGGCGCGACGGTGACAACGCAATGCGCGCAGCGGACGACAGCGAGCGTGCGACGCGTCGGCGCGGCAACGTCGGCTCGGTAGCGGCAACGGCGCGGTGAACGACGCGGTGAACGACGCGATGGCGTTGTCAGACCGATCGGAGGCGTGAATCGACGAATGTCGACGACGCGATTGAGGTGAGGTGTATTTCACCTAATTTTAAATTGTGATTTGCATGATTTAGTAACTAAAATGGTACAAATGGACACCAGGGACTTAGGATGCTATAGTCGGGTGTCGGGTGCGCATATCGAGATGCGAGCGAGTGCGAATTTGAGGTACGTAAGATTCCATCTAAAAGTCACTGAGGGCTTACTTTTCTATCATTGATTTCCTATTCGTGGTTATTGGATGCTATTCCCCCTATTCCTTGACACATTTGGGTTGGGGGTCGAGACACTTGATATTCGTTGTGTACTTATGGCACACTAGGTTATACGCGGGAAAACCAAGTGAAAGGAAGTGGGGGCATCCACTGAAAGGATCCTGGGGGTATGGAAACCAGGTGAAAGGAAGTGGGGCACCCACCGAAAGGATCCTGGGGGTTCGACGTACAGTTTGGTGTGACCGGGAGGAGTACACGATTTGTTTCTCTCGTGTTATTTATTCATGTGATGATCTTAGCACAATTGCCTATTTAGTTTCTGCATGATTAATTGACATGGTTATTGATATCTGTTTATGCTCCTATAAATGCTCAGTGTACTTTGTTGGAATCTTACTAACTGCACTCTCCATCTTACTTTTTGTGATGGTCGAGTGTAGACCATGCTAGTAGGGGCAAGGACATTTTGGGCGACTTTATCTGACCGCCCGCGGTTTAGGACTTACTAGTACGTGCGATTTTGATATTTTGCTTACTTTTGGGAAATGAGAGACTGAATAGATACTGTACTTGTATATATTACTATTTAATATTATCGCATATTTACAGAGTATTTTCCCCAGGTTTTCCACAATAGGTGTTGCTATTAAAATGGTGTTTTATGCGATAATAAATTTAATTGTTTTACTTGTTTTAAATTTAAGACTTCCGCTGTTGTTTTAATGATTAAACTGTCGAACTAAATTGCTTAACGAAGGGAGTTAACTCGCATATCAAGGAGTCATGTTGTAGGAAATGGCGTCAGTGGCGCGTGGGACCCTGTGGGTCAATGATCCGACTGGACCGCTGGGGCCTCCCCACGTGGTGACCTCGGGATTTGGGGCCGCTACACATATTAGGTTTGTTGTGGTGTATGTCTAGTGTATTTTATATGTGTAGACTACTAAGTAACTCCTACTTGTGTATAGATGTCAAGACGTGAGCGGGGATGCTCCTTGAGATGCATGCCAACGTGAGACCAGGGTAGAGAGTGATATGGTAAGGTAACATTAAGTTAATGTAGCTTAATTAATTGAATTTGATATGACTATAGTTGATTTACTTTAAATGAAACCTAAGTTAGCAAGTTAAAACATTAGTCATTTATGTTCATCGAGATAAGTGTAGACACATCAAGAGACCAATTGAAGTATGAAATTGGTGTTAGCTAGAAAGAGTTAGTGGAGAGTTAGTGGAGTTGAGATCATGATATAAGCTATTAGATTAGTTTCGAGATACGTGTGTACATTAAGATCAATGGCTATTAATCAACCTTATATATAGGTGCTTCTACAATGAAACTAAATTATATAGCATTTATCACACATTTAATGTGTTTTGCATTAAATGCACCACATCAATCACCATTAGATCAAAATTCCATAGTAATCCAATGGTGAGATATATAGTATTTTCATGACGTAGGTATACATTTGAGCTCCATTATAAAAGCACCCTATATATAAGGATTGAAATAGAAAACTCATGCAATTGATTTCATTTCATAAACTTAGAGAATAAGTAAAGTTGGAGAGAAAGATCAAAGGAGATCAGCAAGTTTTATGAAGAAGATTTGGTTATTTGAAGGTGTTGATCAAGCTAAGAGTATTCTACAACTTGGTAAGCTTAGCTACACCATTAGCCTAGTGATTAATTAATGAATATGAAGAAAATTATGAAGTGTGAGTTATGGCTATTGTGGTGATATATATTTTGGGTCTATGGAGGTGAAGTACAAGGATCCAAAGGCTTTGGGATTGGCCATGTAAGAGAAAACTTGAGATTCAAAGCGCATAATTCTGGGTTTTTCTTCACACATTAATGGGTGTGGGTAATGCTCTAATGGGGTCATTAGCACGTTAGGTGCTCTAGCAGTGTAAATTCTGCATTTTCTAACTTACAACTTAGACATTTTAAACAAGTCTAACACTTTAATGTAAGATCTAAACACACTCTAAAACATGTTAAATGATATCAAGATCCTAAGGAAGAGTCTCGAGGGTTCGAGTATGCATTTTCAAGTGTTGGGAGGCCGGATTAGCTAAGAAATTTGCATGGATTGTAAGTAAAAAGATTGAGATATTTATTTACATTTCAGCGTATGGGACCCGGGGTTGTTGATAAGTATACATCACATGTGAGGGGCACTTGTGACTATTTAGATATGAGATGAGCATTTGTAAGGATGTAAATGCATTCATGATATTGTTTGCGCCTTAAATAATGGAATAAGGTTGATGTGATGTAACTCACGACCGACCGACCCTAGATCATTACTACTTAGCCGAGTGCAGGTCTCATATTTTTAACTAAAGTATCTCATAACTTTTTTTCGGTATAGTTGATATTATTATGCTTTCAGATATTTGTTGTATATTTGAAAATGTGGATCAATGTCTTTTAGTGTTACTTTCTACTTTCCTGTACTCACCGTCCTTTTTATGATGGTGGGTGCAGATCTATCAAGTGACAGACTAGGCAAGGAAAAGATTGACGACTACCTCTGAGCTAGTGCAAAGCTGCTACCTTTAATATTGTAGGTTCTTAGTTTTATTGTATGATTTCTATATATGTCTTTTGTATACTTTCGGGGGATTTATATTTTGGGTTGTAAGATAGTTACCTAACCAGACATGTGTTGATATATTATTATTATCATCATTTTGTTATATATATGCATGTGATTTTTTTATCTTGGTTTTCCACACATTTAGGTTTAATATTAATGGTTTTCGCTAGTTTGTGACTTCCTCTGAATAATCTTTAGGTTGATTTAAATCTTAATTAACTCTTAAATATTAATTAACATAAGGGTGGTGAAATGTTTAATAAAAAAAGTTTGTTGGGGAGGAGATGAGTTTGAAAAGGCTGACTAATTCTTTGTTAAGTCCTATGTGGTGAGTTTGGGGCTTAATGACAGGATTAGTTTGGGCGATGCCCTTGTTTTAAGAAGGGGTCATCACATCACCCTTCCCAATTTTGCTTAGAAGCTTGTGAAGGTAATAAAAGATTTACCCTCCACCTAGGGTTAGGCGTTCAACATTTCTAAGTAAGGATGCCTGGGTTTGTTCTGGCAACGTGGGCTACCATTCGGACACACGATGGATTTCTTTGACCCAAAAAGAATTACGAGGCATTAGACGAAGCGAAGTGTCAGGACCATCTCACTAAGTTCTGACTTAGCCTAATTACCCTAATTAGGCACCTACACCACACAATTAACTTTACACCTCAAAATACATGTCATTTTAATATTTAAGAATGCTTCAAAACTAAATTTATATCCTTTATAAAACTTACTTCTTGATTTGTTTAATTGGAGCAAATTAGAAAATCATATCTATATTTTATAAAAATCTTGTCTGCACCTCCCTTGAAAGTGGTTTACCAGAAAACATCACCTAATCGACATCATAATTGGGGAGAGTCCTAGAAGGACACACAACTCCTCGCAGTTAATAATAAATAACAAATTCAAATATATAAACTAACTTAGAGTCTCTGATACTTAGTTACACATTTACAATCTTAAATAAACCAAAACTATAATATAAACCTTGTAATCTATTGTAAAATAATTTAGGATATTCGCATAACCTATTCGAAAGTATTTTCACAACCTACACTTACCCCAAAGCAAAACAATATACATCATCAAAAACAACTTGAAGATGTCAGGTAAGTAAACTTCTACATCATTAAAAACAACTCGAAGATGTCAGGTAAGTAAACTTCTACCCTACTCTGTAGTCTTGCAAATGTTAATTTGAATACATGGAGACATGTAATTGCATTTCCAAATAACAAGAAATTCATATAACAATGTAGATCCCCCATTTCCTGTTTAAGCTCATAACAAGCGGGCCACCCACGATGAACCTAGAATAATCATATGAGTTCAATGGATATAACCTTGGAGTTTACATTACCTGCCTTAGCGCCCGCAGTACGTCAGGTCTGGAGTGGAGCACCTCACATTCTTATGATTGAAGCAGGGGCAACTCTATCATGATGACATGTATGAATGACCAAGAATGATGTGAAATGCAATGCAAACTAAACACAAATGCTGGTACAGAGATAAATTCCATATATAGTAAAGACCACTACATGGTTGTAACTACCTGAATATTTGACCTGTGCCACGTGCCAGGTCAGGGTCGTATATGGGATCCATTCATCGAAATACGTATGTACGAATATCCAATTTGAGATTATAATGCAAATTATTGAGCAGTTTTACGAGTTGGTATACACGAGAAATTTGTTGAGCCGAAAAACTAAGGGGGACGCACCTCGAGTCGTGTGTCAGTGTGGGATCAACGTAGCGGCTTAATGTGATTATATTAGCTATAGTGGTTTTAATGTGGTCACATTAAAACAATATAAAATGGATGCGGTTCGCGATGCGTGTGGTGCGAGTATCGAGATTGTGAAATGAGGTGGGTTGGTGCCTCGAGATGCGCGCTGCCATATTTTTAAGGAAAACATTTGAATAAATATGTTTTTTATCTGCCTTGAGTTTCGCTCCGCACGAGTCTCGAGGACACTTGATTTCTTCTTGAGGAAGAAGGATCGGATAAGAAAAAAGAGGAGAGAGAGAAGAAAAAGGGAGAGGGAAGGAAAGAGAGAGAGAGAGAGATCTGGCGAGGATGAGCCAGACGCGACGGCGACGACGGTTACCAGTGCAGCGGCGATGACGGTTGCCGGTGCAGCGGCGAGGAGACCGGCGCGCAGAGGACCAGTAGAGCGACGCAGGTCCCGTAGTGGTGAGCCAGCGAGGACATCGAGTGCGGCCCGGGAGCGGCTCGCAGACCAGCGATGCGACGGCGGGGGATCTCGCGAGGCGAGACGGCGATCGCGTAGGGTAGCGGCGGAGGCTGCAACGTCGTGGTTGCGCAACAACAAGGCTGCGTGGCGTGGCTGCTGGGCTGCGCGACTGCGCGATGGAGATGACGCACGCGCGCGACTCTGCGACGCGGTGGCGGAGGCGGCCGGCAGTGGCGGGGCTCCAACGACGCCAGCAGCGGTGACCGATCAGCAGAGCGAACGGTGCAAAACCAGCAGCGCATCGACGCGACGCAACACGAAAGAGCTCAATAGTGGCGGTGAACGGCAACGGTGGCGCCGGCGAGCGGCAGCGGCAGCGGTGGCTGCGACGCGGTGAATGGTGCAGTGGCGCGTTGTCGACCGATCAGAGGCGTGACTTCGAAGAAATTCGATGACGCGATGGAGGTGAGGTTTACTTCACCTAATTTAGTTGTGATTTGAATGATTTAAGTAATTTAGGCCTAAAAAGGTATAAATGGACACCATGGACTTATGAGGTAAAGTCGGGTGTCGGGTGCCCATATCGAGGCGTGAACGGGACGTTCTCGAGGTAAGTAAAACCAGTTAGAAAATATACAATAGTTCATCGAGCTTGCATTTTTGTTTGATGTTGAACCATGTCCCCTTCTTGGAATTCCTACCAACTTATGAGTGTCCGAGGGCCAAGTGAGTCCTACGAGTGTCTCTGATTGGAGTGGTCGTCGGCTTGCAACCAGGGCCATGACCTCGAGTCACCTGAGTATTTGTTTGGAATGAGATGTGTTTTATCTGGGGCACGGTCTAGGTGCAGCAGGCGACGTCGCTTCCTAGGACCTGAGTCTGTTTGGCGTTGCCGCAACTCTATGACCCCAACCCTGTGGCACTCGCACTAGGTGGTCTTGGACTACTTGGGACCTCTCTACCGTTTCCCGTGACACTCATTCTCATTGTACTTCCATTGTTTTCATAGTCTCATATATATTTTTTCTTTCTTTCTATTCGCATGACTTTTAGACTGTTTTATTTTTTTATGAATTACCGTTTAGATTCTATTGGATTTTACTTACCTAGGCTCGTCAGTTTCGTGTTTGACAGAGTGCAGATTTGCAGACGCGTAGCAAAGGGAAAGCTCCATAGCTAGGTGAATTTTTTTGTATATTTTTTATTTACTCTCCTCCGATGGTGATATATTTATGCTGGGTTCAACAATTAGGTAGCCTAACTCCTTGATATTATTGTTGAGTTATTTCATGTAGTATCGTTTCTGCTAAACTGTAAAACTTGAGAAATATTAATAACTCAACTTAAAACTTTTGAATTTACTGATAATGATGTATTGGAAGGCTGACTAGGTTTGCGTTGACCTTGCGAGACTTGCTCGGGGGTCTTCGTGGGCTTAGGTCGGGCGGTGCCCAGTTTATGGGAAATTAGGGCCGTCACAAGGGTTTACTTACAACCAACCAACTTTGAGCTAAATTCTTGGGGATCCCGAAGTGTTGGATCACCTTGAAAATGGTTCCAATAGCCTCTCTGCATACTTAATTATGTTATGGGTCAAGCTTCAAATGAAATCAAATCACGAAACCCGATGAAAACTGTGGCACAAATTTGCTTGAGAAGAGTTTTCGAAAATATAAATTTATATAATTGTTTCAATTAGCTTTCAACTAGCTAACTTGGGGTGACTTTTTAACCTTGAAAACCTCAATATTTATCATGATGAGCTAAAAGAAACATTTAGTAATCATAACATCTTTTCCATAGACTTCAAGAACACTTAAATCGGATCACCAATAGAGAAGTTATGAATTTTTCAATATGGTCTGTCAGCTATGTAAACTCTATTTATTTTGAACTGAGAAACTTCTCCAAATAAATAATTTCGCAATTAAATCATCAAAACTTGTCAACAAACACCACAAAATCACTCAATACAAACAACAAAATGTTTTCACTGCTCGTGAGGTCAAATTGGATCGAAACCAGTAATTAGTTCATCCAGAAACCCAATGTAAATCAATATCAACTATTAAAAACATCTTCAAAATAGTTGTCAATTAAATCGCATTAATTCAATTCATCAAAACCCAAACCCACGTCAGTGGGATTTATTCCAAATTTGCGCAAATCTAGCCAATACATCAATTCATAATGATTTCTACCAATTTCCATCAAAACCCTGCAAAAGAAATAAAAAAAACGTGAGAATTCAAATTGAATTGAGAAAATACCGAGCATTGAGTATTTACCAAATTGTGAGCCGAATACGTCATTTTCACCATGCAAACGTAGTTCGAACTGTCCATCTTGTGATGCTCTACAAGTCTGCTAAAAGAAACTAGGCGAAAAATGGATGTCGAGAGCTTACGGAGTGAAAACCTGAGTGAGAGGGTTTAGAGAACGAAAACGACTTCGTTCTATGTTGATGAATGAATCAAATGATTCATTTCATCTTTTTTCTTTATCTTTATATATTAAACCCTCATCTGCTTGTTAGTAGCTTAACTTTTTTCATTTATTAATTCCCAAAATTCCTATTTTTACGTGTTTTGGTTTCAGGTGCTCATTTTAAATTCAATTTTTCACCAAATTGAACCAAACACTTGACAAAAAAAGTCCATCTTCACAAAATGCCCATAACACTGGTTTTGGTTACACAAAAACTCTAAAAATCTTAACTTTGTCCATAACATATATGAATCAATTTTCTTGCCATACTAAATCAAACTTACACCAATTTGGACATAATCTCAACTGCGACCACCACTAACTGATACGAAACTCAAGGAAAAGTCTCACACCAACTTCATTCTCATTTTAAAATACCAGTGATAACAACTTGCACATAAACCAAGGCAAAATCTATGTTTGATACCAAACACTTGTTTTCTAGTTTTTGAGCAACCAATGATTTTTATTGCATTTGTACCCTTTTGGCACACGCATACAACCCCGATTACGACAAATTAAGGATACACCTCAACGCACCCCAAATTCAAGACAAAATATCATATAATACACAAACTAAGCATTCAACATATAAAAATAAAATATACCTTATGATTTTTGGTCCATAATGCATGGGTCCTATCTCAAATACTTAAACTCTAAATAAAATCCAAAATTACTTAATTCGTCACCTAATCAAGTTTATGAAATTCTTAGATTTCATACGAAGGTACAAGAAATTTCCCTGGACAATGATTAGTATGCGACTAGGAAAACGAAAATTGATCTTTTTTTTTATTGTCAACATATATGGTATACAACCAGTTAAGAGAGAGGGATTCATCAGCACCATACAGAGAACTTGGAACACAACCGATGGATTCAATGTTGAACAAGTCATATGAGAGAAAGCCTTCGCTTTCTACTTTAGATCCGAGGCTGACCAAAATTGGATACTGAAAGGTGGTCCCTGGTATTTTGATAACCAATTGCTAGTAATATTAAAACCCGATAGGGTGGGAGAACTGGAGACCCTTGATTTTACATGATTGCTAATATGGATACAAATCTATAGGGTACCATTGGCTTGCATGACCCACAGGGGTCGCTGAGTTCATAGGGAACAAGATTTAGAAGATTGCAGAGATAAATTGATAAGTCGATTAATTATGTAATTATATTTAGGATATTTATGTTTTTTTATGATTAAGTCTCCAAAATATTAGTTTAATTTTCCTTATTAATCATTTTCAGGTTTATTTGAGTGCGCGGTTGAATTCGAGGCGAATAACTTTGCAAAATAGAGTGTTTACATGCAGTGTGAAAAACTACCAAAGGATATGCCTCGAGCCAACAATACACAGTGGATCAAGATAGATGAGCAATTGAGATAATGCAGAAACGTACACACATGAGAAACATCACATTAGATTCATCGATTGGCCTCGGGATACGCATCAGTATGCACTCCTAGATTGATGTACGAGCTCTTGTTCGATTCTCTCGCCTAGCAACAATAACCACTTGTCGTCTCATCAGTGGCCAACCACGTTTGCTCACAACCACAGCTATTAGACGTGCCTTGAGATCCATGCTGTAGTCTCCCATATCTTTCGCACGCTCTCTCGTACTCTCCTTTGCCCCAGCTATATGCCACATGTCCTCTCCCAACTCGTCCAACATGTCTTCAATAGCCTTCACCACCAATCATCTAACTCCATGTGTCGTCACCACAGTAGCTCAACCAGTCCTTATCTGACACGTCTCTTAGACCCTACAATCAACCCATAACAGCCACCAGATTTGCCTCGGTGCATCTAGATTGCGGCGCATCATATTATACTCTCAATGCAAATGTTCGAAAAACATACTCCTTTTTTTCCAACTATACACCTTATTTTTGACAATACAATGAATGAAATTTGAGTGAATTTCTTACATCCTAGATATAATGGTTGTTTTGCATCTTTTATGAGGTTAAAAAAAGATTTGGTTTCTTCTTTATGCACCAGAACAATTTAGGCTTTTAATAGCACCTAATTTATAGAGGTTTTTAAGTAACCCCTATCTATTAGGCGATTAGGCTTTTTATAGCACCTAATTCATAGAGATTTTTAAGTAACCCCTATGTATTAGACGATTAGGCTTGTTATAACACCTAATTCATAGGGGTTTTTAATGACCTCTATCTATTAGGTTATTAAAACTCAAAACCTCTCTCTTCAACTTTCTCTCATCGGTTTGCTTAGTCTCCGCCATTTCTAGGGTTTGCTTCAACCATCTCTCTCAATTCCTCTCTGTCTCGCACGAGCAATCAATTCACTATTCTTCATCTCTCTCAATTTCATCTCTAATAGTCTCTGCCATTTCTCGAATCACCGCTCACCACCGCTTCGGCTCCGCCTCGCCTCTTCTGCTCCATATCAGACTTCGATTTCGATTTTGCCTCGCCTCGTCTTTGCCATTTCTCAAAACCTCTACTATCGAGCACTGTACATGCATCTCTCTCAATTCAATTTCGCACTCCTCGCATCACTCACTTCAACTTCTATTGCTCAATTTGAGGATTCTTTCACCGTACATGCACATGCTTCAGATGGAGCTCCAGAAGGTTCGTCCATCGTTAGAGATCTTCTCGATTGTTTGAACGAGTAGTAGACTCAGTATCCTGCCACTGGTACGATTTTTGCTCTAATTTCTTCAACTTTGGTGTTCATGTTTGATGTGTTTTGTGGATTTGATTTAGTTTTTAGTTGTTGGTGATGATTTTTTGTGTGCAAATGCTTGTTTTGAGTCATTAGTTGCAACTAGTATCAAGTTCTGTATGCTAAGCTAATTCGATATTTTTCTTTCTGTTTCTGCAGGATTTGAAAGGAAAGGTGATTCTGTTGGATTTTTTGACCAATTGTTGTATTAATTACATGCATATTTTGCCAGATTTTGGATTTTTGGAGAAAAAAAATATAAAGATAAGCCGGTAAATGGCTCCTATTTCATTTGAAGTATGCATTCTGCTTGATGTTTCCTTTTCTGTTTCTGTACTCTTTGTTTGCATGATAAAAATGCATAATTCTTGCTGTAAAATAAAAGTATGCATCAAACTTGTTTCAGCTTATGTAATCTTATTTTAGTTATGTAGCATACCCTATCTTGATTTCAGAAACATTAGAAATGAAGTTGACTTTAAAACTTAACTCAATAGAAACTAAAAAAATTTAACGAGGTAGGGGTAGACCGAGTTTAACTTGAACACATTAATTAGGAGGGATTTAAATGGTTTGGAAAGCTCACCTTCAATTGCACTAAACCAAGCACAATGGAAGAGTTTGATCCATGGAGCTGGCCCCCAATTAATTTTGGACTAAGGCTATGTTATGTTGTTGTTGTTGTCATTGTGTGTTTGAATTGAGACCTCAGAGTAGTACAGATAGCAAAGCAAAGGCCATGTACGTTTGTCTATTACAATTACACATTAGTGAATCAGTTTGCCTTGGAAATCAAACAACTCAACTTGGCCATGTGAATTGGATTTATTACTTTATTACTTTATAACTTGGATTCCTCGCTTATATGTTTTGGATTTCTAGAAACTGTTCATATCTCTTATGTAGTTCACACATTGATTGTCATACATATTTTGAAGGGATATTTTGTGTATTGCCTCCTTATTTTGATTTTGTTTTTGTTGTTTTTGCTTGTTTGTTATGATGGGGCTTTCTCGAGGTTTATGACAATGTGAACAAAATAGTATAGAAATTTGGTTGATATGCATATTTGAAAAAGATCAACCCTACTTGGGTTGTGCTACTCTATGAGATTATAGCAGTCAACGGTTATCCTTTTTTTTCTTATGAAATTTGTATCTATATTTCTTTATGTTTGCTTATCAAAAAAATTAATCTACTTTCTTTTTTATTCACATCATTGATTCAAAATCTTGAGTTGTTTCACGAGAGCCTCATTATGTTATAAAATCCCACAATTATTTCTTTATGTCATGAATGAGATATGAATGTGATGTGGTATTTGTGGCTGACTATATATAAGTGTCCGTTGCACTAAATCGAGCACAATGAAAAAGTTTGATCCATGTAGTCAGCCCCAATTAATTTGGGACTGAGGCTTTGTTGTTGTTGTATATATGTGTCTGATTGCATGCTATCACAGTTTTTTATTATTCTATGCTCAATGTCAGCGAGAGTTTGATGGTCTTATTATTACTTCTTTTTTTCGCAGTGTGGAGCACTTCTTAGGAAACTGATGAATCATCAGATTGGATTTCTTTTCAATCAACCAGTTAAACCAGTGGCGCTGCAGATTCCCGATTACTTTGATATAATATCCGAGCCGATAGACCTTGGGACTGTCAAAAAAAAGTTAGAGAATGGATTATACTCAAGTGTCAGGGACTTTGCAGCAGATGTTAGGTTGACATTTTCCAATGCAATGAAGTACAATCCTTCAACTAACTGGGTTCATGAACTTGCCAGTGAATTCAGTCAAATGTTTACTTTGGAATGGAAGTCTTTCGAAGCAAAATGAAGTGGTCTACAAGGATCAGGGTCTGATCTCTGGAGGAAGTCCGCCAAAGGCTGCCAAGGTGAAGGAAATTTGTCTTAAAACTGTGTCCTCCTTCAGTTAATGGAATTTTGAGATTGTCCCAGTATTATTAAAGTAAATATGTTGTTGCAAAATATTGTCAATTTGATTATAGTAATTTTCGGCACGGCGTGTGACTATAATATCCTAAATTTGAAAGCTTGCTCTCTTGTATCAGTGATTGCAATTGGACAACTTGCAAGGCAGCATAATTGTGTATAATAAGAATTCTCATGAATCATTTTGACATTTTTTGTAACGCTAAATGTAGGACGACTTGCAAGGCAGCTGTCTGAGATTATGAGGAGAGAAGTCGCTTCTCTGAGGATCTAGAAATAGTTGTGCATGCATCTTGCAAGGAAAGCTTACAATACTTTACGTTCATCAGCTGTCTGCATCCAAACATGAATGAGAGTGATGGTGGCACGCAATGACCTTAGGTTTAGACTGCAGACAAGCGCAACAATTTTAATCTAGGTAACTTTTTTTTTCTACTTTTGAATTGGTCATGGATGGATAACTATTATCTTATAATATTTTGGTAGTGTAATTTAACTATTTTCATTTGTAGCTATTCCTATTCATGCACTCAGGTTTTATTCACTTTGTTTTTCTTACGAAGATGTGAATGTAGTGATAGGATGTTTAATCTTAATCTTTGAGTTTTCTTTGATTTTGCTTTACAGGCTAGAACAAGAATTGCTTCAACTTTTTTTCTTCTTCGGATCGTATTTCCGATTTTGTTTACCTGAAATATTTTTTATGGTTGCCGGGGTTGTTTCCGATTCTCTGGTGGTGTCGCGCCTACAAGGCGACTAAGTTCAAGAATGACTTGATAGCTGGCCTAACTCTTGCCAGTCTAAGCATTCCACAGCTTCAGACTAAAACATAATTTCATGTTTTGAGACTCATTAATTAATTAATTGCTTCCCTTAATTGATTTTTTGATTTCATTTTTAATTGTTGTAGAGTATAGGGTATGCAAATTTAGCTAAGCTTGATCCGCAATATGGTCTATTTAAGTGGTTCTGCACAACTTAATTACCATATACTATATGTTAAAATCTCTTTATAAGCTTAGTTGGTTAATGAAGCTACATTGTGGAATTAATGTTGGCCTAGTTATATTTATAAGCATACATAGTTGGCTTTATTGAATCTGCAATAAAATCGATGTGGATTTGATTTAGATACAAGCGTTATGCCGCCACTGATTTACGCTATATTTCAAGCCACTTTCGGATTGTTGAGGTGAGCATTGAATTTTCTTCTTCATTGATGCTATTAATTAGCTTTTGATTAATCCTAACATGTTAGTTTGGAATTTGTGGTGGATTGTCAAGGTTAGGGTTCCTTGTGGATCTCTTATCTCATGCTGCCATTGTTGGATTCATGGGAGGCGCCACAATTGTAATTGGTCTGCAACAATTGAAAGGGCTACTCGGGATCGTCCACTTTACGCACAAAACCGATATAATCTTTGTGCTGCAATCTTTTTGGAAATCTCACTATACAGTAAGAAATTTTATTTCCTAGAATTGCAAAATTAGTTTAGTTATTAGAGAACTCAATTTTTCTTTTTGGTGCACATTGTACAACTTTGTTTCCTATTGTTCTAATAATTGGTTTCTTTTGCTTTGGCTTCCAACAGTGGAATGCACATAATTTTCTTCTTGGATGTTCCTTCCTTATTTTCCTACTGATTGCACGATTAGTGGTAGAGTTTACTTAGAGGACCGATTTTTTATTATTTGATCTACATACTTCTTTTGATTGAACTATATCGAAATTGAATTTTGTCTCAGCATCTTATAATCAGGGCAAGAAGAAGAAGAAATTGTTTTGGATTATAGCCATTGCGCCGCTGCTTTCTGTCATACTCTCCACCCTATTTGTCTTCGGATCGAGATTTTTTAGTGGAGTAAGGTAAACAAAATCATCAACATTCATTAAATCAAGTCATCTATTGAGCATACCTCAAAAAAAAAAAAAAACAAGTCATATATTGAGCATGTTTAGCGACTCAGATAGATATTTCAGGTCACAAGTTCTATTTACAACCTTATATTAGGCAAGATATATTATGATCACTATGGTACAATGCACATTAAAGGTAATCGCGAGTACTCTTGTAAGCTTAAGTTCAAGAAGCAGTCCATGATAGATCGAAATCTTCATCAGGTGACTCATTATTTAAATATTTCTTGCTGTTATAATAAACATCTTAATTTATGTGCACCTGATTATTTCACTATATCCGATGTGTACTGAAAGAAGATAATTTCTAAGATCATTTCTAAGAATGAAATAATATGATATCTTGTTAAGTTTGCTCTTATCTTTTTTATTTTTTATATTATTCTTAGCAACATGTGATTTTTTTTTTTGTAGTGAATCTTCTTGTCTCTATTAGGAACAAGTCAGGTTTGAGATACAGTGAGAACTGGGTAGTGCTTCCATTGTGCTTGTTTCCAGATATGCTGGTGTTGTTACTATTGAAAGAATCATTGATGTTCTTAAGGTTCATGCTTCCCTTTTAATTTGTTGAAGGAACCGTTGTTGTTCAAGATTCAATATTTGTTTGATTTTCGATCATTTTAGCGGGTTTCGTGAAATGTGTGGCTATCGATTTGTTGTTTTGTTGATTGGTTGTAGAACACTGCGAATTTTTTGATGGAATAATAATATTGCGAGTGGAATGTAGATTTGTATATTTTCAATTGAAAATGGAAATGGAAATTAATTCTGGGCATTTTCAGCTATTATTTTTTTAAATTACATTTGATAGGGGTTTGAAACCCCTATGTAAGCCTTCGATGATAATATAGAGGTTTCAAACCCCTATGCAATCACCACAATTGATAGGGGTTTGAAATCTTTATGTAAGCCTTTGAAGATATTATAGAGGTTTCAAACACTTATGAAATAGCCAAGATTTGATAGAGGTTTGAAACCCCTATGTAAGCTTTGAAAATACGATAACACCTTAAAAGATAACACTGTTCATAGAGGTCAAAAACCTCTATGAAAAGTAGAATTTGTTCTAGTGATGTCTAAACTCTTATTTAGATTCACTCGAGTTTCCTCTCTCCGCATCATCAATATTAGGAATCCCAAATGCACCATGTACCATTCCAACCATATCATTATGAAATGATTTATGTATTTCTTCATTATCTTCATAACAATCTGAAAGAGTTATAGATTCTCCATGATAAATCCAATTTTTGTAATCATTTGTGAATCCTTTTAAAATAAGATGTCCTTTAACCTTTTCTCTTGATTTTAAAAATCAATTGCAACACTCCTTGCATGGGCAATAAGTTTTTTCCTTTATCTAGTTATTGGCATAAGCGAAATCTAATAAAAATTGTTCATACCCATCCATACATTCTTGAGAGTTTTGATCAACTAAAGATGTCCAAATCTTATCAATTATTTCGGCACTGGGATTATCAAACATGACATTAACTCGAGTAAATTATGATTATTACAATAGAATATATTAAGCATTTGCGCATCACATCAAATATAACCAATCACATATAACTAATCAATCATCCCTAGCAAGTATATGAACATGAAATTACAAACAACTATAACATCAAAGATCAAGCAATTACCTCAATACATGATTCTAATGCATTATAATGTTGATCATGACATGTTTTACTAGTAAAATAAATATTAAATATCCTACCAAATACACACACTGTAGGAATCTAAGAAAATTAAAGTACATTGGCAAATTCTAAAAATCTTATTTGAGTTTTGTTCTTGATCACAAAACCCCATATGAGTAGTTTGGATCAATATATGAAATTGAGGCTTGAAAATGGGAATGAATTTATGTATGGAAAAATATGTATGGGGGTGACTTTAAGTAAAACATAATAAAGGGTGATTATATATAATATTTTTTGTTTAAAACGTTAATGTCGTAATTACAACAGATGAGAAGGAAGTAATATAAATTAAGAATTTTTAAAATCAAATAATCCTTGTACATTGAGAAAAGTGACATGCTATTAATTTCTCACAAAGTGCAGCACTTCTTAAATAAGCATGATGAAAATGTGCAAAATTGATTTTGCTGAAGAGAATTTCATGAAACAAATGAAGTTCAAATTAAGATAGCATTAACTACTAAGTGAAACAAAAGAAGATATTGAAATGAGTGTCACTAATTAGAAAATCACATCTTATTAAAATATCCAAAAAAAGAAGGAAAAAAGTTCTAATCAAATTGAAGTCGTAACTTGGATTCCACAGACACGTAACAAAGGTAGGATATTGGTGGATGACAAATCTTGATAAATATTTGCAGCAAAGTGCCCTACAATCATGTTCATTCTCCTCTGCACCATCTCCTTATCCATCCTATTCCAATAGATACATGAATGATTTGGGGGAGATGTTAAGGCATGTGCCGTAGGTCAATCTACAAACATTGTTTATATTATAATTTTAATTAATAAAATAGAAGTTTTATTTGATGTTTTATTATAAGTGATTGCATGTTTACCTTATAGTAAGATTCATGGTTATTCGTTGAAATATCCTAAATGTCTCTAGTCGGTCATTATACTGGGAACTATAATGAATTAAGACTAATGTGAATCTTGATTGATGGTCATGTGTTGATCATGCATATAGGGATACGAGTAAAAATCATGAGTACTTATTAGGGAATAAGGTACTGGACCGACCCCCTCTGAGAAAACAAGAAGGATGAAGTCAATGGTGTACTCATGATAGGTATGTCTTTTAGTCCTTCGACTTGAGATTACCATAGACTTCAATATTAAGAGCATGATAATTTGACACAATCAAATGTTGACCAGAAAATTATAAAAATTGTGATTAGTTACCGTGTGTACAATATGTGAAGGTATATAATCAAGATAGAATTTTTCATTCTCGTATAGAGAGAGATAACAGTGGATCCCTCAATAAAATTGACTGATAATGGCCAAGTCCATATGAATTGATATGATCAATGTCACTTAGATGTTTTTCAGTTTATCTAAAAACCAAGACTAGTACGATTAAACATTAAGGGTGACTTTCCATGCCTCATGTTTAATCAAAAGATATCGCACAACAAAAGGATGTGATATACGTTATTAATTAGGTTTTATCGATGTTGATATTCATACTACTTGGGTAGTCATAATTTCTTGCTAGAGACCTCTTAAGACTTGTGTACCAAAATGGTTTTTAGTTCATTGCCAACGTCACATGAACCTATTGGGTAGCACACAAAGAATGACTTTGCTCAATTTCAATTGGTCTAGAGTAATGAATTTTATATGATAAAATTTATGACATAAAAGCCCTTACGATTTTAATATGATAACTTATTAATAGGGGTGTATGTGTGATTTGCTTAAACTACCTAAATACAATAGTTGTATTACGAATAGGATTTTAAATGAGGTTTTATCTATACATATAAATAAAAGGCGAAAAATGAAATAAGATTTCATTTTACAATTTTCGAGTTCTCTGGATTAGGGAAAGAAAGAAAAATCATTTTCAATCTCTTTTGGAGCTAGCACTCCAATTGTGGTCACCGTTCATGTGTGGATTTTTGTTAGAGGATGTGCACTTTAACATCTTGAAAATCGAGCAATCAAAAGGAAATCATGAAATAAAGTATGATTTATTTTCATAGATTTATTTTAATGGAACTTATTTTTGATCCTGTTGGATTTTTAAAAATTGGTTTGAATTTTCTGCTGTGTATGAACCCTAAAAACCTAACAAGATCGTGGATCGGAAGATCTTAGATTTTAAGTAAATCATACATTATATGATATAATATGTATATATATACTGATCATGTTCTGAATGTATTCGAAGGATTGGAATAACTAATAAAATTTATTACATTAGATTGCTATATTACTTTATGAGCATTATTTAGAAGACTTTACTCTTGAGCCTCAAATCACGGCAAGCATATATACCCAATATCATATTGTTAGTTGTGGTGATGGATCTAAAATGGAGAATCAATTACATGTTTCCTTATTGATTCTTATTTATATTTCTAATTTTTATTCAGACTTCTAAATCCTCATTTTATGCACTAAAAAACTCACAAATTTGTTACCAAATCTAGTAAGAAAACGTAAACATATGAGCCGCTCCAGGATCTATATCCCATACGATCCTAAGGATCCGATTGAGATCCTAAGCGATCCACGTGAATGGGTCGATCCCTATGAGATCCAGATTGATGCTTAAATATTAGATTGTAGGATCCTATGATCCTATGACACGGATCCCAATCCTGACTACCACGCTCATTAGAGAGAACGACTACTAAACTAATATGCTCGTAACTGATAGGGCATGTGCCCTAGGTCAATCCATTTAACTATCTTTATGAATACTTTTAGTAAATAAAATAGAGGATTTCATTTGCTGTTTATTATAATTAATTTGCATGTTTACATTATAATAAGATCCATGTGTATTTACATAAATATCCAAAATGTCCCTAGTCGATCATTATACTGGGAACTATAATGAATTAAGACTAGTGTGAGTCTTGATTGATGATCATATGATGATTATACGTATAGGGATACGAATCAAGATCACGAGTACTTTTGGGAACAAAGTACTGGACCGACCCGCTATGAGAACATCACATGGATTAAGTCATTGTTGTTTCTCATGATAGGTATATATTCCAGTCCTCTGACTTGAGATTACCAGAGACTTCAACATTAGGAACACAGTGATTTGACACAATCAAACATTGTCTTTAACCAGACGATTATAAAGGTTGTGATTGGTTACTGTGTGAGCAATGTGATGAAGTTGTGTAATCAAGATAGAATTTGTTCCTCTCATATAAAGAGAGATATCCAAAGTGGATCCTCGATGTGTTAGGCTCGTTAAAAGGCCTAGTCTAAGTGAATTGATATTGATCAATGTCACTTGAATGTTTTCGATCTACCTAGAGATCGAGACTAGTACGATTGAACATGTTGGATGACAATTTCATGTCTTATGTTTGATCAAAAGGATATCGTGTGACAAAAGGATGTTATATACACTATTGATTAGGTTGTATCGATTTGATATTCGTACAACTTGGGTAGTCATAATGTCTTGCTAGAGACTGCTTATGACTTGTATACCAAAATGTGTTTTGGTACACTGCCAACGTTGTATGAGCCTATTGGGTCGCACACTAAGAATGGTTTTGCGAGATTTTAAGATGATTCGAAAAAACGAATTTTATGTGATAAAATTCATGACAGAAACGTCCTTGTGGTGTATTACACTTATACTTCTTTAAGTAAGGGTATATGTGTAATTTACTTAACCGTCTATATACAAGGGTTGTATAAATAGACGCTTTAAGTTAGAACACACGCACAAAAGATTAATAGGCCGAAACTCTATTTTCGTTTTAGAAACGACTTAGGGTTTTTGGTATGCTCTGGATCGTTTTGGAGAGAAACAAAAGGATTTGGTATTCTCTAGAAGCTAGCACTTGAATCTCGGCCGTTCGTGTGTGGACTATCGGTAGAGGCGTTCGCCGTTAGCGCGCGCCTTAGAGATCGATCAACCTTCGAAAGGTATATTGCAAGCGAGGTATGATTAAGTTTTTCATGGTTTAAACGTTTTTAATGGAATTAGATTCGGATCCTGTTGGGGTTTTTGTCAAAATTGTTTTGTAATTTCCGCTGCGTATGAACCCTAAAACCCAACAGTAACTCCAACCGAAGCTTTAATATTTGATGGATAACAACTTTTTTTGTCTCAACATGTATTTAGTTCTGATATTTTCTTTCCCAATTAGGAACTTAATTAAGACAAAGAAATGAGACATTAAGGCTCATGCCCACTAAAATCAGTTTTTTTTTGTCCAAACATGTATTTATTATTAGATTCTCTATCCCAATGTTAGGAACTTAGGACAAAGAAATGAGACATTGTGCCTCATGCCCACTAAAACCTTTGCCAAAATAACTGAGAAATTTATACAAAAATCATTACTAAGAGAGAGTAATCGACTTACAAAAATATAAAAATAGTAAGTCATGACCACTCCTATGAGGGTCCCATGAAGTCTTAATAGTTAGTAGAAGCAATGAATAATATCTACTTATTGTTTCATGGGAAATTCAAGAAGAACTTAACTTTTCTTGCCCCTACAAGACTCGAACGATTGCGCTCTTGCCATAATACCACATATATACTAAACTATTGGGCCACTCACTTGATTGGTACTATGGGAGTTGTTACAGGGCCAATTAAAGAGGGGTTTTTCACTAGAAAATCTTTCTCACTCAATCGAACTCGTGGTGCCTAAGGACCACCTTAGTTCAGCACACCAATACTCAAATTAAAGGGACAACAAGCAATAGGCAACAAGGAAACGTTTTTACTAGCTCTCAATTGGGAATACAACTGTGGAACTCAATGCATACATGCCACTCTTGCATCTACTCATGCATTTCGTCCCCCTCTCCGTGTCTTTGCTCCACCTAGAGCCTCTAGCTTTATAGACCAGCCAACAATCAGTTACATAACCGTCCTAGACTAGGTAAAACACCACTCCTTGTGGTCAAGGCAGTTACCCAACTGCCTTGCTCCCTTGCTGCCCCCTCGTGCCATAACCGCCTTGACCCCATAGTCAAGAGGCACAAGCTCTTCGTGCCTGAAAGTTACTGGAACGTGGATTGGTCATGCTTTGAGCCATGACCGAGGTAGTTACATAACCACCTGTAACCGCCCTTGACTTGGTCCGTCCAAGCCTTCACTAGGTCGATTGCAACATGCTCCTGGTATTCGGGACTTCTTGGTCGTGCCTTGGTCATGGCTCTAGCCCATTACCAAGGTAGTTACTCAACTGCTTGGAACCGTCTTGACTTGGTCTAGCCACGCCACAAAGGATGTGGCCCATGTTCTCTACGGGACAGGGGCTGATTCGTGGTGCCTAGCTGCACACTTAGGCACCTCTGCGTGCTAGCCGGGGCTCGGTCCGACAGAGTCCCACCGGCTCAAAGGGTGGCCGACGCCATGGTCCGTCCATGGGTCGTGCCTCGGCATTACGCCCAAGGCATGCTCGAGGGTCCCTGCTAGTTTGCCCATGCCGCCCCAAGGAGAGAGCACACCTCTCCTTATAGTAGATGTTAAGTCGTTTCCTCGGCTCCAATAGAAAACATCCCAAAATGAGACCAAGCGTACTTTGACCCGGGTCAACGCCCAAGTCAAGATTTGTCAACCCTTGCCTCGTGCCTTGCTCGTGCCAAAGAATCCGCTTAAGTCTCGCCCGTGCCCGCGCTCGTGCCAAGACGTGCCAAGGTGTGCCAAGGTTTGTCCGCGCTCGTGCCAAGGCGCATACATAAGTCCGCCCGTGCCTCGTGCCAAGGCGCATACCTAAGTCCACCCAAGCCTCGCGCCAAGATGTGCCAAAGCGTGCCAAGGTGCCGTGTCAAGGAAAAACACACCCGCACTCATCCATGTGCGTGCGCCCCTGCGCGCTCGTCCATGCGTCCATGCGCACTCGCCCTAGCGCGCGAGTGCATCCGTCTGCGTGCGTCCAAGCTTGCGCTCATCCACGCGCGCGCGTCCTCACACTAAGTGCGTGTTCCACATCCAGGCTCGTGCCCCAGCGCAAACCCCTCTACGCTTGTGCACTGTTCCACATGTTTACTCGCGACCCAACCTTATGGAACCAGTCGAGCCCTCCTGAACTCGGTCATGGATAGGTTTCTTGCTGCCTAGCCCAGCCTACTCGGGTCACGCTATTGTGGGGCTGACAAACATCCCCCCCCCGCCGAATTGTTCGATGCCCTCATCGAACACTCCGCGTCTGCCTGTCCACCAGATTGCTGCCTACCTAAGCAACATTTCTCCATCTGATCCCATACTTGCAGCGCCATCAGCCTTGGTATACTGCCTTTGCCCCTGCTTCGCATCGCTGGAACAAAGCACGACCCCCTTTCATCCATGATCAGCAAGCCATGAAGGGATGAGATCACGGCTACTTTCCCAGCCATCAAGAAATCATTTCCCGCAATGATTTCGAAGTCATCCAACGGAGCAGCAATCAAATTCACCTTGCCCTCCCAAGTGTGGATTCGAATGCCCACATCTGAGGCTACGCCCATAGCCTTCCTTTGTTCGGAATTGACTGCTTTCACCATGCTTGCACTATTAGCAAGCTATAAGCCAAGCCTCCGAGCTAGGTTCTCCGCAATAAACGAGTGTGTGGCTCCCGAATCGATCAGCACCTTCACTGCTTAGTTGTTGATCTGAGCCTTCACGAACATCAGCCCTACTGATGCCCCCGCCTTGTGCGCCTGCACTGAGTTCAGCAACTGCAATGGATTCATCATAGCCTCCGGTTCATCCGCAACAATTGCATTCAACTTCTCTTTCTTTGGGCAATCCCTTGCCCGGTGAGGACCGTCACATATGAAACAGCCCCTTTTTGACGTTGATGCTTTAACACTAGCATCAGATTTTGAAGAATGCTCATCCTCCTTCCTGGATCCACCAACTCGCTCTTTCTCCTTGTACTTCTTTTCTTTTGATTCAAAAGAAGTACCACTAGTCTTGTAATCCACAAGACTATCCGCCACTGCAATTGCACTAGACAAGTTCTTCACGCCTTGCCTTCGTAACTCCGACTGCGCCCATCCTCGCAATCCAGCGGTGAAATTAAACAACTTGTCCTCCTCGGACATATTTTTGATGTCAAGCGGCAAGGAAGAGAATTTCTTCATGTATTCCCTAACCGTCCCCTTCTGCTTCAATTGGCGCAACACCTCCCGCGCTTGCCAAGCCGCATTCGTGGGTAGGAATTGATCCTTCAATTCCCGTTTTAGCATTTCCCACTCCACAATCTTCGGTCTACCCGCAGCCGAATCATCATCCACTATGGTCCTCTACCAGAGTTTTGCATCGCCGTCTAGGTACATGGAGGTCAAAATCACCTTTTAGCTCTCCTCCGTCCGAGCCATAGCGAAATATTGCTCCATATCCCAAAGAAAATTCTCAAGCTCCTTTGCGCTCCGCTTCCCTGAGAATTTCTTTGGCTCCGCTACCTTTGTTCTAGGCTTTGCCGCAACGGCAACCTCCGAGGATCCGCCCACGGCTCGCTTGAGCAGGCTTAACTCCATAGCCGTGCTCGAGGCAGTTTCCCTAGTGAGTTCTCCCACAGAACGCACCTCGGATAGAAGCTCCTCAAATCTCGATTCCCACATAACTATCGTGGCTTCTTGTGACTCTCTTCTAGCCACCAAGGACGCCACCAACATTTCCAAGCCTTCAAGGCGTTGCTCCAACCTTGAAGACTCTGCCGTGTCCACCGGGACCGCCATTGTTGCCACCATTTGTTTTAGGTGAGCTACCCTCTCAACTAGATCGCTCGTTGCTCAAGTCACCATCGTCTCCAAACGTAGGCTCTGATACCAATTGTCACAGGGCCAATTAAAGAGGGGTTTTTCACTAGGAAGTTTTTCTCACTCAATCGAACCCGTGGTGCCTGAGGACCACCTTAGTTCAGCACACCAATACTAAAATTAAAGGGACAACAAGCAATAGGCAACAAGGAAACATTTTTACTAGCTCTCAATTGGGAATACAACTGTGGAACTCAATGCATACATGTCACTCTTGCATCTACTCATGCATTTCGTCCCCCTCTCCGTGTCTTTGCTCCACCTAGAGCCTCTGGCTATATAGACCATCCAACAATCAGTTACATAACCGTCCTAGACTAGGTAAAACACCACTCTTTGTGGTCAAGGCAGTTACCCAACCGCCTTGCTCCCTTGCTGCCACCCCGTGCCATAACCGCCTTGACCCCCTAGTCAAGAGGCACATGCTCTTCATGCCTGGAAGTTACTGGAACATGGATTGGTCATGCTTTGAGCCATGACCGAGGTAGTTACATAACCACCTGTAACGGCCCTTGACTTGGTCCGTCCAAGCCTTCACTGGGTCAATTGCAACATGCTCCTGGTATTCGGGACTTCTTGGTCGTGCCTTGGTCATGGCTCCAGCCCATTACCAAGGTAGTTACTCAACTGCTTGGAACCGTCTTGACTTGGTCTAGCCACGCCACAAGGGATGTGGCCCATGTTCTCTACGGGACAGGGGCTGATTCGTGGTGCCTAGTTGCTCGCTTAGGCACCTCTGCATGCTAGCCGGGGCTCGGTCCGACAGAGTCCCACCGGCTCAAAGGGTGGCCGAGGCCATGGTCCGTCCATGGGTTGTGCCTTGGCATTGCACCCAAGGCATGCTCGAGGGTCCCTGCTAGTTCGCCCATGCCGCCCTAAGGAGAGAGCACACCTCTCCTTATAGTAGATGTTAAGCCGTTTCCTCGGCTCCAATAGAAAACATCCCAAAATGAGACCAAGCGTACTTTGACCCGGGTCAACGCCCAAGTCAAGATTTGTCAACCCTTGCCTCGTGCCTTGCCCGTGCCAAAGAATCCGCTTAAGTCTCGCCCATGCCCGCGCTCGTGCCAAAATGCCAAGGTGTGCCAAGGTTTGCCCGCGCTCGTGCCAAGGCGCATACTTAAGTCCGCCCGTGCCTCGTGCTAAGGCGCGTACCTAAGTCCGCCCATGCCTCGCGCCAAGGCGCGTACCTAAGTCCGCACGTGCCTCGTGTCAAGGCGCATACCTAAGTCCGCCCGTGCCACACGCCAAGATGTGCCAAGGCGTGCCAAGGCGTCGTGCCAAGGAAAAACACGCCCGCGCTCATCCATGTGCGCGCGCCCCTGCGCCCTCGTCCACGCGTCCATCCATCCGGGCGCAACCAGGCGCGCTCGCCCATGCGCGCGCTCGTCCTCACACTACGCGCGTGTTCCGCATCCAGGCCCGTGCCCAAGCGCAAACCCCTCTACGCCTGTGCACTGTTCCACATGTTTACTCGCGACCTAACCTTATGGAACCAGCCGAGCCCTCCCGAACTCGGTTATGGCTAGGTTTCTTGCTGCCTAGCCCAGCCTACTCGGGTCACGCTATTGAGGGGCTGACAGGAGTATTATGCATAGTCAATTATTTCAGCACTTGATCCAACAATTATGAGACATTTGGCTCCCTACATCAGATCCAAGAAATTCGAAAAAGGAATAATAAGAAGAAAAAAAATCCAACCCAAGAACCACCTAGCAAGAAAGCAAGTTGGAGCTAAGGAGCCATGACAGGGGCATCAAATAAAAGCTAAGGTTGTCATGACAAAAAGTAATGGATTAGCGACGGGAAACCTTGTCGCTAAAATGCTCGTCGCTAATTTGTTTTAGCGATGGGTTCCCATCATTAATCCCCATCGCTAATCTAAAACTTGGTTGACTTGTCCACACACCGGAAATGACGTGGCATACGGGATTAGCGACGTGATTTCATCGCTAATCCCATCACTAAATTTTAAAAAATATTTTTTATTGTTTTCTAGATTTTTGAAAGAAAATGATTTTGAATTATGAAAATGTATATTATGAAACTTTTTTTTTTCTAACCAGTTTAAAACAATGATTAAAACGCAAATAGAATATTTATTTTTATTATATGTTAAATAAAAATTATAAGAGATGGTATCCTCAATTAAATATAAGAATACAAATTTATAGAACTACTTTCGACTATGAAAAGATCATTCTTATTCAGCTTTTTTTCTTCGAAGCTATTAAAAAATAGCTTGATACGTAATGTTAATTGAAGAAAAAAGAATCTAATCTATCTTCGTAACAAGTTGATGTCTTGTCATGTGCTGGAATGAACTTGAAAAACCCACTTTCTATTCTTTGTAATCTGCCATTTAATATATAGAAAAAGATTAGTATATACACATAAGTTAATCAACATTTAAAAATAGTGTGCATATTGCTTACTTTTCATCAAATCTAGATTTCTCACAAACTTAACTTTAAAAGGCTTCAACAAAAATGAATTCACTAGCGAGCGTACCGAGTAATAAGTGAGCGATTCCAACTAACTTGCTTGTTTGTAGCCAAACTCGAGCAATTTTTGCAAAGCAATTTGAAAGAAAAAATGAATTACAACAACTAAAACATAGTCACTACATCAAGATCATCAATAAACACTTGATCCGCCACTATTTTTCACATATAAAAACCAGCACCCTAAAACAACAAATCCAAAATAGCAAACATTAAATCTACAAAAAAAAGAAAATAATAAAAACCTAACTCATAATTAGAGAGAGAGTGGGGTAGTGATGATTGCATGACCGGTGCGGTGGTGGCGGGAGGATAAGGTGGTGTTGGATCTTGGAAGAGAACGAGGAGGTGGTGGATCTGGGCGGGCAGCAAGGCAGTAATGGATCTGGTTGAGAGAGATGGAGAGGAAGGCCGAGATAGGTGGCGGTGGAGATGGAGAGAGAGGCCAAGCTACACAATGGTGAGGTGGCGAGAGAGAACAAGGACGAGGAGGGGCGGAAGGGAAGTTTGAGGTCAAGCCGGTGATATGGATAAGGGGAGAGGGGAGGGGCGGCGAGAGAGACGGTGATTGAGAGAAATAGGAGGTAAGGGCAGCGGGGCGGCGGTGAAGGATTATGGTTTTTTAGAGAAGTGGAAAGAGAGTTGAGATGAGGAAGGAGAGATAGGAGAGTTTTATAGCGACGGAAACAACGTCGCTAATCCGCCACTCGGGCGATTTCAACTGCCACGAAGCCGTGAAAATGGTCCAGAACCTTTTTCGGTAACAGAAAATGGCATTGCTACTAAATTGCAAGGCAAATCTGTACAATTCGCATTCACTAATCCTCCTAAAGCATCATTCCTGAATTATGTAATCAACCAAATTGATTACAAAACTAATCATATCCAGTTTTTGAAACATGAAATCTTGTTATTAAAAACAGAGCAGGTATTGCACTCTCCTGTTTTTAAAACAAAATTATCTACATTTCAAACTCAACTTCAACAACATTGTTGTTCTGATCTTCCTTCTGCATTCTGGGCATGTAAACAACATATTGTTAATCTGCCTTATATCTCTGACTTTCTTGAATCTAAGATTCCTACCAAAGCAAATCCTTCGCATATGAATTCTCGCCTAAGAGAAATCTGTCAAAACGAAATTACAGATTTACTGAAAAAGAAATTAATTACACCATTACAGTCCCCATGGAGTTGCACAGCATTCTATGTTGAAAATGCTCCTGAACTTGAAAGAGGTGTTCCTCGATTGGTTATTAATTATAAACCTCTTAACAAAGTGTTAAAAACCATTCGGTATCCTCTTCCCAATAAATCTGACCTTATAAAAGCCACTACCTCGGCAGTAGTCTTTTCAAAGTTCGATTTAAAATCTGGGTTTTGGCAAATACAAATTCTTCCTGCAGATCGCTATAAAACCGCCTTCAACACTCCATTTGGCCAATACCAATGGAATGTTATGCCTTTTGGCCTAAAAAATGCTCCTTCTGAATTTCAGAAAATTATGAATGATATATTCAACCCCTACCATGCTTTCATCCTTGTCTACATTGATGATATTTTGGTTTTCTCTCCCTCTATTGATCAACATTGGAAACATTTGCAAGTCTTTCAGACATTAATCCTTAAAAATGGCCTTGTTTTATCTAAAAAGAAAATGAATCTTTTTCAAACTGAGATAACCTTTTTAGGCTTTAAAATTGCCAATCAAACTATCACTCCTGTCAATCGGGTAATTAGCTTTGCTAACAAATTTCCTGATAAATTAACTGATAAACTTCAGTTACAACGATTTCTTGGCTGTCTTAATTATCTATCTGATTTTTATTAAGATATAGCCAAGGAAAGGCAATGCCTTCAGAATTTACTTAAATCCAAAACTCCTTTTTCTTGGACATCTGAACATACCAAAGCTGAACAGCTTATTAAACAGAAAGTCTAGTCACTTCCTTGCCTTCATTTGGCAAATTCTCAGTATTTCAAAATTATTCAAACCGATGCGTCCGAAAAGGGTTATGGTGGAATCCTTCTTCAACGTACTCCCTCCAACCATGAACAACTTGTTTGTTTTACCTAAAAAACCTGGAAGGGTGCCCAAATAAATTACTCCACTGTCCAAAAGGAAGTTTTAGCCATAGTGCTTTGTATCCAAAAGTTTCAAATGGACATTTTAAATCAAAAGTTCTTGATTCGTGTCGATTGCCGTTCTGCAAAATATATTCTTTTCAAAGACGTCAAAAATTAGTGGCAAAACAGATTTTTGCACGATGACAAGCTATATTAAGTATTTTTGATTTTGATATTGAATATATTCCAAGAACTAAGAATTCTCTTCCTGACTTTTTGTCTCGTGAATTTCTTACTTCTCCTTCTGTAAATTTCTTACATATCATGTCAAAGAAAGCGTCAGCTTCAACCAACCGATTCCAACCTTTGGTTTCCCCTGAGCCACATTGCTCTTACCTAAAAACCACCCATAATCTTATTCGTATTCTTGAACCCTATGTCAGTGACAAACCTCTTGTTACCCAAATAGCATGTACCATGCCCCCAGACCTCCATTTTATACCTTCTCGCCCTCACCTTACCATCCAGTTCTATGAGAACATCCTTATTTCCACCTACTCAGTTCACTTTGAACACTTGTCAAGGGAGAATTCTTCCAAAATTGATTATTCCAAGTTTAAGATTCAAAGAGTCTTATCTGAAGAAGAATGGTGTGATTTACATAATTATATTGTTAGAACTCCTTTCACCTACAAAGAAATTGTTATTTCTAAAAATAAACCTGCTATATTTATTAGCTATCATGACTATATTAACGCCTGGCGTAATATTATCTTTTATAAAGACCCTGATCGTCACTCCTGGTATATATCCTTTAAACAAAATATGCAATCCTCTTTCCCTCTTTGGTGGGTTACGGATTGGTGGACCAAATTTGGACCCTCTGATGCAATCTTTCCTGCTCGTGTCAAAAAGCAATTTGAAAAGGACAAACTGCCTATCCTGCAGTTCATTACCAAGTATTCTATTCCCTGGATCCTCAAATGGGAATATGCAACCTCTCCCCTTTTGGCCTATGATACGCATACCACTTTTACCTACTTATCCCAGGATATTTCATGTAAATGGTGGAATAAATTCAATTATGAATCTATCTTTGCCCCCAAAAACTCCACTTAAACTCCATGAGTTTCCTTCTCTTAATTCATCCTTTAAAGAAGTAGTTAAATCCAAACCAAAACCACGAAAGGATGATGCCTCTTCTAGTTCTACTATTAATCCTGATTTAGCACAAGTGTTACTTGCAAAAATCAAAGAACTCGAAGATTCTAATAAACAGCTCCGCCACGAATTTCATCAGGTTTCTTCCCAGTGCTCATCAACCACCTCCAGCATCCATCTCTCAGACGATGACCTCTTACTCTGAGTTACCTTTGGCGATCAAACAACCTTTGGTTGAATTCTTTCGCATTGCCCTTTACTCCAATGGTGTCAATGTCCTTTGGAGTCCTCCCGAGGAACAATGTTCTCTTCAAATTGTTATGGCCTGTGTCAAATTTGTTTGGACTACAGAAGATACGGACTACCTCCTGTCCTTATGGTATTTGCTTGACTGTCCTGAAATTACAGTCTTTGTAGATACACAAGTCATCCTTCGATTTCCAGAATATGTATTCGCCCCACTTTGGCATTTCTTGCATTTCTCACCAGCAAAATTTGCCTGTACCTTCATCTATGAACAAGCGTTTGTTCCCCTAGAACCATTGTTCTGGCCACTTCACCGATAAACAGTGTTTATTCTGTTCTGGACGTGTCCAGCCTTCTGGCTCATGCCAGTCCACTGGTCAAGCGCATGCTTCCTATCCTAATTTCCACTGGTTATTAGGATAGCCTTGGATCATGTCCTCTGTATATATGTATCCTTTGGGTGTGTGTAGAAAAGATTCGTAACTTTACCTTTTCCCAAAAGTCAAGTTACTATTGTTTGTTTTTGCTTTTGCTTTTTAAAGAGTCAAGCACTGTTCATTCTTGACCCTTGCTTTTGACTTTTACTTTTCTGAAGAGTTGTTTGTAGGAATGTCATTGTACTGACATTGCGTCTATAAATAAGGTTTTTCATTTTAGTTCTAGGCATCGAGTCTTAGGCTTAGTAATCAGTTCTAAGTAAGCATTCTCTCTTGTCTTGTGTTCAGTGTGCTCTAGTGTGTACTGTCTTGTAACCTATCCCTCTTTTTATGAAAATAAATGAGTTTGAATTTGAAGGTCAACCTTATGGAACCAGCCGAGCCCTCCCGAACTCGGTTATGGCTAGGTTTCTTGCTGCCTAGCCCAGCCTACTCGGGTCACGCTATTGAGGGGCTGACAGGAGTATTATGCATAGTCAATTATTTCAGCACTTGATCCAACAATTATGAGACATTTGGCTCCCTACATCAGATCCAAGAAATTCGAAAAAGGAATAATAAGAAGAAAAAAAATCCAACCCAAGAACCACCTAGCAAGAAAGCAAGTTGGAGCTAAGGAGCCATGACAGGGGCATCAAATAAAAGCTAAGGTTGTCATGACAAAAAGTAATGGATTAGCGACGGGAAACCTTGTCGCTAAAATGCTCGTCGTTAATTTGTTTTAGCGATGGGTTCCCATCATTAATCCCCATCGCTAATCTAAAACTTGGTTGACTTGTCCACACACCGGAAATGACGTGGCATACGGGATTAGCGACGTGATTTCATCGCTAATCCCATCACTAAATTTTAAAAAATATTTTTTATTGTTTTCTAGATTTTTGAAAGAAAATGATTTTGAATTATGAAAATGTATATTATGAAACTTTTTTTTTTCTAACCAGTTTAAAACAATGATTAAAACGCAAATAGAATATTTATTTTTATTATATGTTAAATAAAAATTATAAGAGATGGTATCCTCAATTAAATATAAGAATACAAATTTATAGAACTACTTTCGACTATGAAAAGATCATTCTTATTCAGCTTTTTTCTTCGAAGCTATTAAAAAATAGCTTGATACGTAATGTTAATTGAAGAAAAAAGAATCTAATCTATCTTCGTAACAAGTTGATGTCTTGTCATGTGCTGGAATGAACTTGAAAAACCCACTTTCTATTCTTTGTAATCTGCAATTTAATATATAGAAAAAGATTAGTATATACACATAAGTTAATCAACATTTAAAAATAGTGTGCATATTGCTTACTTTTCATCAAATCTAGATTTCTCACAAACTTAACTTTAAAAGGCTTCAACAAAAATGAATTCACTAGCGAGCGTACCGAGTAATAAGTGAGCGATTCCAACTAACTTGCTTGTTTGTAGCCAAACTCGAGCAATTTTTGCAAAGCAATTTGAAAGAAAAAATGAATTACAACAACTAAAACATAGTCACTACATCAAGATCATCAATAAACACTTGATCCGCCACTATTTTTCACATATAAAAACCAGCACCCTAAAACAACAAATCCAAAATAGCAAACATTAAATCTACAAAAAAAAAGAAAATAATAAAAACCTAACTCATAATTAGAGAGAGAGTGGGGTAGTGATGATTGCATGACCGGTGCGGTGGTGGCGGGAGGATAAGGTGGTGTTGGATCTTGGAAGAGAACGAGGAGGTGGTGGATCTGGGCGGGCAGCAAGGCAGTAATGGATCTGGTTGAGAGAGATGGAGAGGAAGGCTGAGATAGGTGGCGGTGGAGATGGAGAGAGAGGCCAAGCTACACAATGGTGAGGTGGCGAGAGAGAACAAGGACGAGGAGGGGCGGAAGGGAAGTTTGAGGTCAAGCCGGTGATATGGATAAGGGGAGAGGGAGTGGTGGCAAGAGAGACGGGGTCTGATCGAGAGAAATAGGAGGTAGGGGCAGAGGGGCGGCGGTGAAGGATTATGGTTTTTTAGAGAAGTGGAAAGAGAGATGAGATGAGGAAGGAGAGATAGGAGAGTTTTATAGCGACGGAAACAACGTCGCTAATCCGCCACTCGGGCGATTTCAACTGCCACGAAGCTGTGAAAATGGTCCATCGAGCGGGAATTTTACCACCCAAAAATTAGCAACGGGGCGTCCCTACCCCGTCCCAAATTTAGTCAACTATTCAACTCTACTCCTCGTCGCCTTCCCCTCATCAATTAGTGACAAGAAATAGCCTATCGCTATATCCTATCATTAAGTGTGACAAGCTCTTGTAGTGTGTTGCACTTGTGTGGTCATGATCAGCTAGCCTATACAAAATACATATACATAATATATATTTGTTGTGAATTGAATTAGAACTTGCTAAGAACTAGAGAAGGAAATAGAAGACTAAGAACTTCTACTACTACGAACTACTACTACAAAGGAGAAGAGAAGAAATGAGATAGTTGGAATGAGAAGTTTTCATTCAACTTGGTGTGTGAATTACAATGCGGTTAGCACCCTTTATATAGGTCATTTGGTGATGATGATAATTGTACTTATACAATGAGTACAAGTTATACATACACCACAAGTCATAGAACATACATCACAAGCAACATAGACAATACATGGAAGAGTTGGTGCACATTTGAGAGGATTACAAGTTACATGACAATACATGGATAAGTGATTATACATTGGAGTTGAATACAAGTTATGTAGAGTGTACAACTTACATTCAATGTAGAAGTCATTCTTGATATTACAATTCAATGTGAGAGTCATGCTTGACAATGTGATCATTCATAAGCTTGGTTAAATGGTCATCCAATTTACAACAATATTTACTTCTAGAAACAAAAACATTAGAATTACACAGACACACTAGAACAAATTCTACTTTTCATAGAGGTTTTGAACCTCTATGAAAGACTTTTCATAGAGGTTTTTGACCTCTATGAAAAGTGTTATCTTTTAAGGTGTTATCTTATCTTCCAAGCTTCCATAGGGGTTTCAAACCTCTATCAAATCTTGACTATTTCATAGGGGTCTATCAAATCTTGGCTATTTCATAGGGGTTTCAAACCTCTATAATATCTTCAAAGGCTTACATAGGGGTTTCAAACCCCTATCAATTGTAGTGATTTCATAGGGGTTTGAAACCTCTATATTATAGGCTTACATAGGGGTTTCAAACCCCTATCAAATGTAATTTTAAAAAAATAATTGCTGAAAAATGCTCTGAATTAATTTTCATTTCCATTTTCAATTGAAAATATACAAATATATCTACATTTCACTCACAATATTATTATTTCATTCAATCAATAATGTAAAGTTTGAACAAATATTCTTGTCATTCCAAAATCAAAAATCTTTTGATTCATCTCCGCGTCTTAGTAGAACATTACTTGCTTTAAAGTCTCTATGAACAATTCTTAATCTGGAGTCTTGATGAAGATATAAAACTCCTCTAGCAATCCCAAGAATTATGTCATGACGCATTGCCCAATCCAATGATGTGCTTCTCTTTGATCTGCGTATAAATTTTGCTCAAGTTACTAAGTACATAATATATAGTTTGTACATGAAAACAAAACCAACTGTAATAGTTGCACATGAAGACAACAGCAATGACAACAGTAGCAATAACAAAGAGAAAGAAGATATATATTTATCACTGCTGAACATAGACAAATCTCACCAAAACTCACCAAAACTCAGGACAACAGCAATGACAACAGTAGCAATAACAAAGAGAAAGAAGATATATATTTATCACTGCTGAACATAGACAAATCTCACCAAAACTCACCAAAACTCAGGACACAAGCAACAAGAGATGCCTCTTTTCACCAAGTAACAAATCTCACCAAAACTCAGGACACAAGCAACAATTTCTTCTTGACAAAGAAAGAAAGTAGTTTTTATTCCATCAACCCTAAAACCTCAACAATTGATCTTTACTGGCGTTTTCCATTGGTTTTCAATCTAATAGTTCGAGCACTTATGACCATAAAAAATAAAAATAAAAATAAAATACCAACCAATGTGGAGGGGGAACAAAAATTAACATGGAAAGAAAGGCCTATTTCAATTTTACTGTTTTTACTTCAAATTAGTGTTTTTCGACAAAGTTAATAACCACTATGCCCATGCCTAAACAAGGAGATTGACATAGAAACTTGCTATCTTTCATTAGACACAATGTGTGTTTTAAAAGAAAAGTAGATTAACTTACATTGATTTGTCATCATTTACAGAAGCTGGATTTGTTCTCCGATATTCAGATCTCTAGAAAGGAATTGATGGTTTTGAACCCGTGATTCTCGGCCAGCGGTGCGTTCCCTGGCCTGATGGAAATTATCACTTTCAAACCTGAAAAAAAAAAAAAGAAATCTCTTTGCAAGAGATCAACAATAATGTGAGTTGTAGCTCAAACAATATCAATTGGACCTCCACAACTGAAGTGAAATGTCATAGTTTTCTAATGTATAGATTGTGTAGGTTGGAAAACTAAGTAAATGTACAACGGCTTCAACATTTTTCTAAAACAGTAATTGTCTTTTTTGTATGTGTATTGCTCATGGTCAAAAAATTGTTTACCTGTTTGCTTTAGCAAACATGAGCTTTCAGGAACAACATCTCATCGAGAATAAGATATCCAACGGCTTATCTACTCCAAGCGATTGTGAGATTTCGAAGTAACTGCGTGCTTCTCTTTTATTTCTTCATGTAGAAACAAAAAGATAAGATTCAATAACTTGGACACACAAAGAACATAGTATGAGTTCAATTTGATGGAATAATGACTTGCCCTATTGTGGTGTCAAAAAATCCACACAAGTATTTTCTCAAGTCTCCAAAATTTGTGTTACCGAATATAAGACGTTGAGCCTCCCTATACCGCTAGAATATATGTACACTGCAGCGAGGTAAGCACAAATGTTAGGCCGCATGAGAAAGTCATAGTAAATTGTACATAATTTACAAGAAAAGTATTCTCATAATCTTTTCCAAAATGGAGTAGCCAAGCTTAATCATAATAAACAAGAAAGGGAAAACCTTTATGCCTGAAGCATGCCACGTTTTGAGAGCTTCAACCACGTCGTCAAATACTACTGCTTCCAACTCAAACCACAAAACTAGCCAAATCTAAACCATTGTGATGATTGACTGTGCCATTGTTGTGGTCTAGAAAATGACTGTTGGTTGTCTTAAGGGTAAGATTCAATGTAGAAAAGCACAAAAGAATTGAAAATAGATCGAGATGTTAAGAAAGGGATATTAATCCACAAAGCGAGTTGCTATAGAATTTTTACCATAGGCGACACGGTTACACCCCATTCATTGTGCGTTATCCCTAGTCCCTTCATGAAAATTCGAAAAGAAACAGATTATGCAAAACATTTCTAGCTACAAAAACTAACAGAGCAAACTGCATTGCAAAAACAACAACTTTGCATGCGATTTTGACTAAGAAATCCACTATAAAATTGAAACTGATACATAGAGATGTCTCTGGGGATTTCGAGAGCTGTTAGAAAGGAAAGAATGCTATTGCTTTACGTTTTTCTGATCTCCCTTTCAGCTGTCCCCATTACATATGCAAAACATTTTTGTTTGTTTACAACTCGTGCGGCAACCGTGGAAAATAACCAAAACTTTCATTCTGACAACTCTACATTAGATATATGGCAGTACATGAATACATAGAGGTTACTAAAAACCCCTATGAATTAGGTGCTGTAAAAAAAAGCAAAGAGTAGAAAAGTTGAAAAACGAGAATGATACTGTATAAAAAAGCATAGATGCACTAACCGGTCAACAAGCACAACCATTCCAAGTATCTCTGAAATTATCGTAAACACATTAACACGGCAACAAAAGGCAAAAGAGGAGAAAACAAAGATGATATATACATAGGCATAGAAGCACCGACTACTCAATCAACAAAACCATTCCAAATTTATCTTGGAATTATCAAGCAAAGAACTATGGAAAATAATTAAAAAAAATACTACTTTATGATGATCATACAAATAAGACGTGGTTCAATACTAGCAAATAGTCATTAGAAGCTTCCTTGCAAAAAACAAATACCAAAAAGCCTAATGATGACTTTAGAAGTTCATGACTTCCATGCCAAGTCAGATGAACATAATCATAATAACTGAACGTCCGCGCCCTTAATACTACTGAAACATGTGGCCTATATTCGCACCCAACAGGACATCATCACTTATCAGGGCGTCAGATATATAAATTTACACTAGACAAAAGAGAGAGGGTACAAAATTACAAATATCATGGGAAGGGAACTTCTTCCAAACAACCATAACAAAGACTAATGTATGATTCACCTCATGCATCAGCAATTGGGTAAAAATGCGTAATAACTACATTTCGTCTTTTTCCAGATTCAACACAAATCTTGAAACCAGTATTGCACCAACTATAAGCAAATAACCGAACGGGAGTAAAAATGCTACAGATTAAAGAAGCTCAAGTGTTAACTTAAACGAAAAAAAGCTCAATTGTTAAGCCAAAAAAGAAAAGAAGTGCTAACCACTCAACAAACAGAACCATTCCAGCTGTTCTGGAATTATTAAGCAACAACTATGGACAAGGAAAAAAAAACACTTTTATACTACTTTATGGCGATCATACAAATAAGATGTGGCTCAATACAAGCAAACAGTTATTAAACTTCAAGACATACTACAGTGCTTCACAAATTTATCAAGTTAGTAATGCTTTCACATAGTGTCGATCTGTGTCATTCAATGGAAATCAGAAAGTAACAAAATAAATGAAAACAATTAGGTGACATACTTCTGATAAATATAAACTTCAGTGCTTCACAAATTTATCAAGTTAGTAATGCTTTCACATAGTGTCTGTGTCATTCAATGGAAATCAGAAAGTAACAAAATAAATGAAAACAATTAGGTGACATACTTCTGATACAAACAGTTATTACATTCCTCTAAAATATGCATCAAGACACGTGCTTGTAAATTTCAATGTGTGTCCAAAAGAAAATCAACAACTTTGCAGCAACTGTATGAAAATAAGTATGTCACCAAATCGCTATCCTAATATAAGAACATTTATTAAGCATCTCTTCGAACAATAGTATAAATTATTTAATGTCAATAAAGGAATATGAAACAACTTCTCAGTTCAAATAACAGTTCAGGATCAAAAGCAGACATGACACCATGAAGGTACTCGTAAACTTGCAGACACACCTTTAGAGGACCTAGAGTTGAGCCTCCAATCCCATCGGAAAGAATTTGCGTGAAGCGTCCAGCTGGAGATGATGGGGGCTTAATCTGCTCAAATCGAAATACCAAATACAAAATTATAGATCAAGACTAACATGATGAAGGTCATATTATCTTCTTGTAATTAGTTCAATTTGCCGCAATTCAGGTTCTATTCAGATGCGTAAATGGTCAGAGGTCACATAACAAATTGGGAATTTGTATTATTAAGCACTTTTTATAAGAATGCAGTATCAAGTGCTTACTCACTACGCACATACTAGAAAACACAAAAGTGTAATTCGTATGATTTTAAAAGGGTAAACATTCTTCAAAAGAACAATAAAAGAGATGAAGGTGTTATTTCCAAGCTTAAGCAGTAGTAGACAAAGCATATCTAAGAACCCATATCAATCAAGGTTGGAAACATTCAATTTTAATTGATAGTTGAAAGGAAAGTTGATTTATAGAAATACATTAAAATATGGAACATCACATTAGATTTTTAAAGTATCTAGACTTAAAAGTAGTCTATGTTAATCAATGTAAAAACTAAAACGTTTTAAGAAAAAGAACTTACAACCAAAACAAGAAAAGGGATTACTTCCATTATGATTAGGGTGGACTTTACTCCAATGGCACTAAAAAATCCAATGGATCCAAGAACACAAAGCATGATTAGGATAACTCTGAGAAGCCATGGCTATCTATGACAATAGGTTTTAATCCATTGAACAAGGGGCACCTATTCCAAATAGATCTTTTTCTTTGGAATAGATCAATATCTTTCCACCTCAAGTGAGATCAAAATATATACAACTCAACCTTAGACAAAAGCGATTAGTAGTGATAGTAATTAGGAAAATGCAAACAAGTAGACAAATATTCGGATACTAGCTTTCGATTCGATGCCTAACATCAGGGGATTCTCATTATTTAAACTCAAATCTACCTTTCCTAGGTCAAAATCAACCCTAGATTTACCTAAACATAGCTTCATTTCAAAGGTTCTAAAAATCAAAATGAGATTTCACTTTCCTACTTTTCTCGAACACTTTGCAACGATTCAACATCATCAATTAATCATCCACTTCATCAAATCCACAAAACCTACATTCAAATGAGCAATTTCACAAAAAATATCCACACAACGAACCGAATTCAGGTCAACATACTAGAACCATCAAAATCACACAAAAACGAGCACTAAGAAGTTGAATCCACTTAATCGAACCAAAATGTCGACGATCGTGGGATCATCAAAGCTGCACATGCATGAATGAGGTCGTTCGTTAGCGAGAGAAATGAAGATTCCGAACACAACGACGTGAGAGAGGATTGGATACCATACCCTAGAAGAAGCTGAACTTCGTTCGCGCGAGAAATCAAGCAAAACCGCTCACAGCGCGAGACGAGCGTGCGCGAGCGCGCAGCGAATGCGAGCGAGAGAGACCAGAGCAGAGCGAGCGAAACGAAACGAGCGACCAGAGCGAGCGAGCGACCAGAGCGACCAGAGCGAGCGAGAGACCAGTGCGAGCGAGCGAGCGAGAGACCAGTGCGAGCGAGCGAAACTAGTGAGTGAGAGTGGGGCGAGCGAATTTTGTTCTTGGGTCGACTTTCCATAGAGGTTTTCTAAACCTCTATGAATTAGTCCTATTAAAAGTCTTACTTGTCTAATTCATAGGGGTTAATTAAAACCTCTATGAATTAAGTGTTATAGAAACCTTAATCATCTAATACATAGGGGTTACTCAAAAACCTCTGTCAATTAAGTGTTATAAAAAGCCTAAATTGTTCTAGTGACAATTACCATGATAGAGAGATGATCGATCAATAGCGGTGTAGTCATTATCTTTCTGTGTGTCAAATTCTGTTTAGATTAATAAAAATGGACACTCAGCATGGACAGGTGTGTCGCAACATGCCTTTTATAAGGTGGGCCCCACCAGAGAAGTAGTCGTGGTGGTAAGGGGGGAAAATTACAGCCATACAGTTAATTTTCATTTAAATGAGTAAAATAAGTTAGCTTTTCTTTTTATTCCTCAAGTAATGTATTTCTCTTTTTGAGAATGCACTATTAATGTGAAAAAATTGCACCCACCACCAATGATATGGAGAAGTCCACGAGGAAGTGTAGATGGACTGTCAAGCAAACATGAATAGCACACTCGGAGAATGCGTCATTCATTTAAATCCTATGGATAAATCCACGTCGACTGAAATTGGGTTTACATGAATAGTGCATTCGCAAACTGCACTATTCATTAAATCCTATGGACCAGTTCACGTGGATGATATATATTATATTTATATATAATATTTTATATAAATATATAAATATAATATTATATATAATATAAAATATATATTATATATTATAACGGCCTATTTTCCAAATGGACCGCCACGGGCCAATGCGGGTCCACAACCTGGCCTTCCAAAGCCAGTTGTGTCCCACATGCTATCTCCTCCACCATTTAACCATTATTAACCTACTTAAACACCAATTTACCGTTTAAATCGTCAATGAACTCAAGTCATCTGTTAAACACGTTTTAAACCATAATAAATCACAATAGAAGTCTTTTATCATGACAATCAAAATATTAAAAATTATAGTCATGCATTTAACTCTGCTACCTAATGTGGAAAACCCATTTACCATCATAGATCAAAAATGCACCTCCATGTATCAAAATATCAAAAGTATAGAGTCCTGAAGTGTCTTAACATCTCAAATCCCAAAATAAAAAACAAAGTATCTATAATATAAACGTACAAGCCTGACTCAATATCTCTGAATCATAGGTATTTTGATAACTTGCCCTTGCTATGACTTGTACCAGGATCTGCACTCAAGCCATCCCAAAAAGGCAGATGATGAGTCAAGAATGAGTATTTTAAAGGAAATTAAGAGAGCAATACTGAAAGTAAATTGTGGAATTTAAATAAAGTTGTTAAATAAACATGCGGAAACAAAAGTAGGCAACGGTGATTATCGCATGCATAAGTAATAGTGAAAGCCCAAAGTGTGTTCCTAGAGCCTAGGGTCAGACCACTACAAAAAACAGCAGATCAGAAATGAAAATTTCCGTCTCTAATTTGCATTAATTCTGTCTCTAATTGAATTTTGCAACGGAACAGAGACGGAATCTATTTCGTCTCTAAAATCATCGTCTCTGATTCAATCAGCAACGAAAATGTGTTTCCGTTTCTAATTAGAGACGGATTAGAGACGAAATTTAGAAACGGAACAGAGACGGAACAGAAATGGAAATTTTTCTAAATGGTACAATTGTAATTGCATTCCGTCTCTGATCCGTCTCTGATTAGCAACGGATCAGAGATGGAATTATTGTATTCCGTCTTTGATCCGTCTCTGATTAGCAACGGATCAGAGACGGAATTATTATATTCCATCTCTCCGTCTCTGATTAGCAATGGATCAGAGACGGAATTATTATATTCCGTCTCTGATCCGTCTCTGATTAGCAACGGATCAGAGACGGAATACAATAATTATGTCTCTGATCCGTTGCTGATTTATGCATCTATTCCTAAAAAATTAGAGACGGAATAGCAATGAAATAGCTGGATTCCGTTGCTAATCCGTCTCAATTCCGCTTTGTTTAGTTTTCCAACCTAAGCTTAATCCAATTGGTTCTCCATAACATCTAAACCTGAAAAATACAACCATAGGACCTGCTCCATCGCCTGCACCCCCTCCAACAACTGCTTGGGGTGCTAACATCCCCCAAAAAATCAACAACAAAGATTCAAATGAGAAAAAACATAAAATTCGATATTAAAAAAGATTTATATATTCACGAAACGTAGTCAAGTATAATAAATGTTTAAGATACATAAGTATCCATAAAAAAACTATAATTCTCATTGTTTTACAACAACCATAAAAATACCTAAGTATCATAAAGTTGCCCATAACGTTTTTGCACATTTGCACCTTTTCCATAAGAATTAGGAGATGAACTAAATAAATGTGGGAGTTTCAAAGTAGGACTGGCTGCAACCTTTTCCAATTGGACAGTTGAAAATTTTGCAGTCACATCAAAAATGTCGTCAATGTTAGTTTCCTGTGCATTATGGACTTGGTCAACTCAAAGGTCATAACATCTAGTGAAGTGATCAAGAAGCAACTGATCAAGTATATATGTTTGCAGAAAATATTACCACCATTCTTCCACTACTTTGTGCATTCATGGGTGAGGTAGATCTTCCATTGTATTTGGCAAGGAGAGGAAGAGTGGAGGAAATACTATTCACTTCTTCTGTAAGCTTTTCTATTGATTTCTGTATTGTTGGAGCAACTTCCTTCAATTGATTAATAAGAACCTAAACATCAAAGGTATCTTCAGGAATTGTTCAAAAATGATCAATATTTCTAAAAAAAATGTAAAGAGACCAGCAGACAACCATCAACGAGACTTTAACAAAGCAACTCTCGTGGTGGATAGATGCAGAAAGAAAATATTGAAGCGGTGCCTCAATCATCTAAATTTTTAATGTCAGAGGATTTTTGTTTTGATAGTAAACAAGGATATATTAATAATGTAGAATTTAGATGACAGGGAGGCCTCTAATACATCATTTTTTAGTACATGATCATGAAAATCATTACATCAACTAAATCAAAATTGTCTCATTCATGCTCACATTTATGACCAAAATAAATACTTAAGTTATAGCTAAGGAAACAAAATAGATTGTTGTGTACTATCTGGACCAGGATATATTAATAATCGCAGAGAATTTTGATCATAAGAAGATGGACCAGTTGAAATAAAAACATTAAAAAGGTGATAAACGAAAGAAAAGCTCAAGGGAAACTCAGATAAATCATTGAAATGCAGATTACATAAATTTTTCTATAAAGTATATACCTCTGTGAAGCTAGAAAATATAGCATAATTTTCAAACTATCATTTGTCCCAAGTAAGTGTGGTCACATAATAAGGATTTGAGCCTAAGCTTACCATTTAAATAATTGATTTTGGTTAATCAGTAAAAACCACATGCCAACGCAGCTGTTTTCAATTTAGAAAAGCATAATAATTCAGAAAAGTTGCATTACTTGTATGCTGGCTAAGTGTTGCCGTTGTTCAAATTAGAGTTGAAGTTGCGACTAAAGATTCAAATGACCATTATTATTGTTGTCCTCATTTGCACTTCGTAGAAGTTCAGGACCATCTCCATTATTAGCCTTGGCCTGTAATACAATTAAATTCAAAAAATTCAACACTTTAACAAATTCAAAAAACTCGTTCCTCAAGGACTGGTATTTATGTACAAGAGAATGTATGCTAAAAATTTAAATGTCCCTCGGTGAATTTGCATACAATGAGAGAAATATTCGTGTAAAAGCTTCATCTATGGATCAATCCCTAATGTTTCCTTCAAAATAAGACCTATATAGCCCTGATCAGCAAGCAATTCAACTAGATTTATGTGGTCACACCCACAAACAAGAAGAATAAATGGCAATTTCCGCTGAGCATAGGACACAAGTTACAATTGGAAACATTGTGGAATTCATAAAGCTACCTCAGATAATCAAATTAAATATCAATTTCAAATTGTAGACAACACATATATGCGCGCATGTATTAATTACAAAGACCAAAAGACGGAGGCTACCATGTCAAGAGTCAACACTCAACTGGTTCAAAGGCATTGGGACAAATTAGTTGTTACCAGGAATGTTCGAACTCTAATTGTGACACAAGTCCAACCAACCATATTGTCAAGCTCATAACTACTAAACCCGAGCTCTAAAATCACCAATTTTGGACGCAAGCTACTTTAGACATCCAAGAACAATGTATCCTGAATTCAGCTCAATTGGATAAGAAATGAGAGAGTTATACTAATAATAAGGACTGCCTATGTAATTCAACCAATTGACCCTAATTAGGGGTGGCCAAAATTCAGGTCCGAATAGAATCAGGACAACTTCTACTATAAAGAAGCATGCACATTATCTAGACCCCAAAAAATATTTAAAACTCATAATTTACTGAAATTAAAGGCCCACCTATCCATCATCTTGTCTCCAAAGTGAACCTCCTATCTTGATCTCTCCCTTTTACATGCTCAAACTCATGTAGAAATCACCAAAATCACCTTCCTCTAGCTCACTCCATCTCTAAGTATGGAGAAATCTGGAGTATAAAGGTTCAAACCATAAGCAAGGAAATCAACAAAACTAGCACAGACAATATACCATCAGAAAATAAAGGTTGCCAATCATAATGAAAGAACAGTTCAGGATTTATGAAAAATAGAATTATAACTCTGTAGCACCTTCTGCAGCATCGATGAAGATGGATGACCAAGTCTAGCATGCCAAAGATTACAATTAGGAGTAATAGCAACAGTTAAGTTTGTAACACCAGTCCAAGGAAAATCAGGCGGCAAAGATAGTAAAGAGATTCTCACCAAGAAGATTGAAAGAAACTTTGGGAAGACAGTACAATCCGTCCGTAAGCTTGCCTTGTAACAAAATTCTCTTCGAGACTTTATCCTTGGCAAAGGAGTCAGCAAAAAATTCAGTAACCGCATCATTATCCTTTGTCAATTTAGAGATGCTAATAAGATTTTTATCAAGAAAACGAACATGAAAAACATGTTTTAATGACAATGGAACAACAGAAGAATCATTAGAACATAAAACATCATTGCCAACAGAAGAAATAGCCAAGGAATCACCATTACCAATAGTAACACGCTGTGTACCTGTGAAATCGGTCTTATAATTCTTCTATTTTAGTCATTCCACTAAGACAAAAACAAATAGGCACTATGTAATATTTGATGGTTTGATTAACCGGCCAATTTAAGCAGTAAATTAAAGTGGGTTCGATTAACATCTAAATACAGACAACTGAACAGCAAGAAAAACATTCACCAATCCCTGAAGGTTTAAAAAAAAAAAGGGAATCCCCAACAATCATTACACATGAAGCAAGAAAAGGTACAGATGAAAAATGTTAGTTTCATGCTATAGTAGATGAGCACAGATATCAGATCATTTATTTGGAAATAACGTAGTCTACCAAAATTGTTCAACTATTATAGTAAGGCCTGCAAGTCTTATAGAATTACCTTGTCAAATACGGGATACTCAGCTTTGAATCTAGTGCAAGAAAACTCTACAATCTGCTCGTTCGTTCCCGGCTCCTACCCACCAAACTGATTGCATGGAAATGCTAGTATTTCCAGACCTAGAACAAGCAGAAAATATCATCATACCTTCATTGTAAGCAAACAACAAACAACTTCTAAATTTCATGGCTCATTCCACATCGCCACCAAATGGTAACATTTAAGTGATCAAATATCATTAACTTAAGCAAAAAATAAACCTTGATCTATGTACTTCTCATATAACTTGGCCAGCTCTGTATTGTTCGAGTTGGTCACTCCACTGCAACCAACAGAAAAGATAAGTTAACTCATTTTCCCCTCTTAGACAAAAAAATGTATTAATATGGATAAATCAATCATTTGTGTATTAGATATGACTCCAACCTAAGATTTGAGATCAAAAATATGAAACTAATCTAGATACCCCGAAAATCGCAACAAAGGCAATGACTTCCCCAAAAGCAGGAAACAAGGAAAAATGAAATTACCATTATGAGGCGACATTCACTATTAACAGAGTCTTCCCCTTGTAAGTGCTAAGATCAACATCAGTGCCCTTAGCATCCTGCAAGCATTATAAATGAAGAAAAATGGTTAGTCCTCACAAGTTATCATTCAAAATCAAGATATAATTCAACAACAACAACATAGTATCAACCCCAAATTAGTTAGGGCAAAGTATCAGGATCCAGTCACATCAAAAACATACAAAATGCATTCAAAATAGCACTTACCACTATCAATTTCTCACAAACCCCAGAAATCATATCAATAAGACACTATAACCCTAATTCAAACAAACCCAATTGAAACAACCAAACATCAAAACATCCAAAAACCAAAAATTTAGGGTTTGAGAGAGAGATTTTCTAGGCTTAGGGCTTCCGAGGCTCCATTTTGCGGTGACATGTTAGGGTGCGGCGAACAACGGCGACAGCTTAGGGCTTCCGAGACTCCAATCTCTGGCAGACGGCGATGGCAGACCCGACAACCTCATCGCAGCCTCAATCGCAACGACGGCAAAGATTTAGGGTTTGGGAAAGAGATTTCGGTGAGAAAGAGAGAGAGTTGACGGTGAGTGAGATCCGGTGAGAGAGAACGGTGAGATTTCGGTGAGAGGGCGGTGAGAGAGAGAGAGAGAGCGGTGAGAGAGTGAGAGCGAGTCTTTGCGAGAGAGAGAGAGAGAGAGAGAGAGAGAGAGAGAGAGAGAGAGAGAGAGAGAGCGAGTCTTTGCGAGAGAGAGAAGCGATGACGGTGAGAGAGAGAGAGAGAGCGGTGATGGTGAGAGAGAGTGGTGAGAGCGGTGACGGTAAGATAGAGCTTCGTTGAGAGAGAGACGGTGAGAAAAAGCTTCGTTGAGAGAGAGAGAGAGAGAGAGAGAGAGAGAGAGAGAGAGAAGATAGATTTTAGGGAGAGAGAGAGTTTTATGGTGGGTCCCATTTTTGGGGGTATCTAGATCGAAGCACGCACGAGTCTCGAGACGTAATGGACGGTTGTAAAAAATGAAAGTTTTGGTGGGAATGTTGGCGCCATTATTTAGAGATGGAATTTAATTTCGTCTCTATTTCCGTCTCTATTTCCGTATTTGATATCTCTCTATTCCGTCTCTGAATTAGTCCGTCTCAATTCCGTCTCTAACCACTTTTTCTTAGCAACGAAACTTAATTCCGTCTCTAACCACAGGCAAGTAGAACTCAAGCAAGGCTAATATCTAGATCCGCTAAGTGGTTTGAGTGGAACCTACGACGCACTCGAACGTGCCCCGACGCAACTCTCGGATCGACCTATTCACCGAGATCCCTGGCACACGTGCTATGGCCTAATGGACATACACACGGGAATGACATGGATGGAGAGCCTTATTGTTTGTCTTTTCAAATGAAAACCAAAAATAGAGTATTCAAAAAAAGAATATGAATTCAAAAGCTAAAAGAAAATACTGCTCAAGAAATTTCATTTGGGATACTACACACCTAAAACTGCACTCCGTATCCCGGTAAATAACCCTCGATTTGACTTCGCCAAATCCCAGGCATCCAAATTACCGCCCGAAATGACCTATTTCCATTTATAATTGATTTTTAGTCAATTGGATGTATTTTACGTTACTTAGCAAAAATAATGTCAAATCTGCAATGTATGGCACACTAGATTTGAATATTAGCGCGCTAGATTTCTAGACAGCTATACGTTCTTCATCAGGAAGAACATTAGAGCGTTAATTGTCATCTAGCATGCTAGATGACCTCTTTAGTGCGCTAATCACGTTTTGGACAACAGTTTTGCTAAAAATCATAGGTTTCCAAACCCTACCAACAACAACAACAACAACAACAACAACCATAACATAAACCATTGAACTTTATAGAAATTAAAACCCACCAAACCAAATACTTAACAGCCACTTAACAATCCTTATAAGATTCACGCAAATACCTCAAAAATTTAGACTAAAAATAAAGAAAGAGAAGGTGTTTGTGAATCTCACCTTGCTTTAATTATTCAACCACTCCAAGCTCCTCTAATGATCACTTTAAACCTCCAAATGTTTCCTCTTCTTCAATTTTTGGATTTGTGATAAGGTGAGAGAAAAGGTAGTGGAAACTAAAGTCGATTGACTTTTTATAGTTGAAAACACATCTCTCCTCACTTGTGCATCTCAAGGTAATCCAATGAACACCATGTACTCCATTTCCGACTTCTAAAGACTCCAAATATGACACCAATGGCACACTTGACCTTGTCTTTAACCCAAAAAATGGTATTTCGGGTGTTCTAACGCCTGATTTCGCGTCCTGAATCGCGACATACGCATACTCTAATGTCCCTAACCACCTAATATATATTAAAATTATTATTTGACTCATTTTTATTCATTTCATGTGTGTATTATTCCCCCTGCCTATATTTAGTCTTTTAGACTACCCAGTACATTCGTCAATATGCATATCGAGGCAAATACCTAACACAAAGTCTCGCATGTCAAATGTAACATAATCACACATTACGATGCCATCTAATCAATGTCAACATAAATATCGTAAATTAGACAAATCACCACACAAAATATCTATTTACCTAACTCCAGGCGCGCAGTAGCCTAGCTGGGGGTCTAACAAGCGTCCGAGCTATCAGCCACGTCTACAACCACGTCATTAATAACGGTAAATTAAATTCAGACCATTACATATATATATATATATATTTATAATATATATGTTATATGTTTATATATAATAATATATAATATAAAATATATATTATATAAATATAATATATATATATATATATATATATTATATAAATATAATATATATATATATATATTATATAAAAAGAGTATATATATATATTTTATTTATATATTTATACATAATATAGAAAAATATAATTAGAATGTCACCTCAAGTGACACCCTATGCAATGGCATGTGGAACCCAAATAGAAATAAATGTAAGCAAAATAGGTTTTGGAGCATAACATGTGTCGTGCGTAACTCGAAGCGCGCACAACGTTTGCATTGGTTGTTTACCTCGAGATACATGCGTATTGTTTACATGGGTTGTCCATCTCGAGATACGTGCGTGATGTTTGCATGATTTGCATGGATTGCACGAGGTTGAATGAGTTGCCTAACTCAAGATACGTGCGTGATATTTGCCTGAATTGCACGAAGTTGCATGGGTCGCCCACCTTGACATACGTGCGTGGTGTTTGCTTGAGTTTTCCACATCGAGATACATGCGTGACGTTTGCGTGGGTTGTCCACAACAAGATACTGTGTGTCGTTTGCATTGGTTGCCCACCTCGAGATAAGAGCGTTATGCGGGTTATCCACCTCGAGATACGTGCGTGTCGTTTGCATGGGTTGTCCACCTTGATACCTGCGTGTAGATGGATGGGTTGAACAAAGAACTCCTTCTCAAAAGGAGTTGTTTATACAAAGTTCCACCTCATCAAACCAACACCACAAACTCATCAACAACACATCACAAACTCATCATCAATAACACCTTTTGAAAAGGATATATGCATTACTTTTGTAATTTTAAAGTTAACTTTTCTCTTTGATGAAAAAAAAAGGTGTACCCACCTTACGTTTTGCAATGGCCCCTGGTAAGAGGCATTCTTAAGAGGCTTGCCACTTTTGGAGCACATTGTTCTAGTTTTTTGCACAAGAAAAGGCTCGGTGAGAGATCTATTGGCGTCTTCAATTATGGACTTTTTACCACAGGAAAAGGCTCCATTCTTAGCAGGCCTGCTACTTTGAGCACATGGTTCAAGTTTTTTGAGGCATTTCATTTCTTCATACATGTGGTCGGCAGGCATGTCATCGAAATCATTAAACATTCAATTATTCAATTACTCTTGGACTTGATTGAGCACATGGTTCAAGTTTTAAATTGCAATCGACTTATATTAGGTGCCCCAGGACATTGTCAAGTGGGCGACGACAATAAAAGAAAGAGAATACATCAGCGGGGATATATATATATATATATATATATATGGGTGCTTCTATAATGTACTCAATTACATAACATTTTTTGCATATTTAATATGTTTTGCGTTAAATGCACTACGTCAATCACCATTAGATTAAAATGTGTTTGTGTGTGTGTGTGTGTGTGTTAGGAGGGGGGAGGGGGAATAATCTGCAACATTATTATTCATATCATCATTTGAAGAGCATGAGAAAAACGTAAGAGATATTGCATGCACATTACTAGGCCACTGCTATCAAACACTTAACAGCACTTAAAACTGTAAGTCTGTAACACATAATTTTTTTTTTTTTTTTTGAAAAGAATTCAATCAAAACAATGAAAGATTTATCAACTTAAATTGCTTTCAATTCAAAAGTTTAGTGTATTTCTCTTTGTTAGGAACCTCCAATTATTCAATTAAAGATATTAACTAGCTTACAATCTACATAAAAGACTTCTGCTTGTGTACGTGTTGAGGTTCACATCTCATCTTATGAATTAAATGTTGAACATAAAAGAAAGATTATCATAAAATGCTGAACAAAAGAGAAAAACCAAATATCAAGCCAGCATTATTTGTCTCTATAACCTCAATATTTATTGCTCTATGCATATAATACTTTGATGGTGATGTATAGGAAACAAGATATGAATTATTTTTCCATTTGACCTTGGTAAATAATTTTTTTGACTAAAGTGTCTTTCTTTGTGGAAACTTTGCTTCACATTGAAATTGGCATACCCCAAAGTTGAATTTTCCTTTGATGATAAAATATCAAAGTAGGACATGTTATATTTGAATAATACATATTTCAAACATGTGTTGGAATTAGGGATGCAGGCCACCCGGCCACCCAGCAGCAGGTAGAGAATTTAAATAAGGATGGAGACGGGGATTGAGGGAAAATCGCATACCCGTGCTGGTAAGGGTATAAAGATGGGTAAAAAATATATCTGTATGGATCCTCATGGGCTATCCCAGATAGTAATCCCTACGGGAATTTTCACGGGTATGCACATTGGAGGAGATCCACGAGGATCCTCATATATTAATTTTATAAATGTATACATGCATACCATATGATATATTATATATAACTGTATTATATATATTCTATGGTTTCTCCCTCAAAATACTAGTGATACTGACGCAGCGGAGATCTTCTAAACCAGTTGAACGAATTCACGAACAACTCGATCTAAGTCAGAACTTAAGCCAAGTTCGAAAATTCTTTTATTCAAGCAAAAAAACTGCGAATTACATCCAATAGGTCGCATAAATAGCGAAACCCTAAAATTTACCAAAAATAGTAAAAAGTCCTAAAAGTCCTAAAAGCCCTAAACTGGAAACTAGACGAAAAATAGAAACAAACGCCGCAAACGGCAATAAAAATGGAAATTCCTAATGAAAGTTATAATCTAAACAAAACTTTCCTAAAATAGCAAAATTGCCGTTTCGGAGGTCAAAACGATGGAATTTCGCCGAAAAACGTCGTAGACATGGCGTAGCAATGATTCGTGATCTCGACGCCGTTTCCAATCAACCCATGCCCCCGGAACGCCGAAACTCAAACGCCCGAACTTCACCGAAATTACAAAAATGTCATCCTATCATATATTTTCATATTTTTCCAAGAATTTGCAACTAATTCTTGGACTTCATCATTATCCTGTCAAGAATTTGCAACTAATTCTTGGACTTCATCATTATCTTGTCAAGAATTTGCAAGTTAATTCTTGGACTTCATCATTCTCCCTAGGGTGGACAGAATTCGCCCTCGAATTGTCATCATCAGATGTATCCCCATAATAGGGAACATGTTGTTTGACATTAAATACATCAGCGTGCGAATGCGACTTGACAACTTCAATCTGTAAGCATTAGGATTAATTTTCTCAAGAACCTCCACAGGACCAATCTTCCTAACTGACAATTCATTGTAATCACCCATAGAGAACTTGTCATTAGTCAGAACTGCCCACACAAAGTCACCCACTTCAAACTCCACGTGACGCTTCTTCCGATCTGCGTATTGTTTGTAGTTGTCAGCAGCCTTCTGCAAGTTATCTTTGACAGATTGATGAATCTCTTGCAGCCCACTAACAAAGTCTTCTGCCTTGCCATACCATCTAGTCTTACTTAGCACTGGTAACAGATCAAGAGGACCTCGAGGTAGCACTGAATACACAACCTGAAAAGGACTAAACCCGGTACTTCGATTAACAACATGGTTGTGTGCGAATTCTGCATGACTCAACTTGACGTCCCAACTCCTGACATTCTCACCTACCAAGCTCCTCAAAAGATTGTCTAACGAACGGTTGACAACTTCAGTCTGCCCATCTGTTTGCAGATGATAAGAATTGCTAAATTTCACCTGCGTGTTCACCATAGCCCACAAACTGACAGTAATCTTGTTGATTGCTCTACTGTCCGCACACATCCGCTAGGAGCCCTCTTTCTTTGGTGTAAGGAAGGCTGGTACAGCACACGGACTCAGACTTTCACGGATGAATCCCTTCGCCAATAACTATTCAACCTGTCTGCGCAACTCCTCATGCTCACTGGGACTCATTCGGTAGTGTTGTCTATTAGGTAGTGATGCACCAGGTTTAAGGTCAATCTGATGCTGAATATCACGCAATGGTGGCAGTCCTTCTGGCATCTCATCAGGGAAAACATCACAAAACTCATTCTCAATAGGAATTGCAGCTTCAGGAACATCGACATCTTTATCTACCTCCTTTCCCATCAAGATGTAAACTACCTCAGAATCCTGTAATTCATCTTCAAATCTTGCCAAAGACAGCAAGCTGTTAGATTCTTTAGTAGGCTTAACTTCCTCCGGATCCTTGGCGGGTACTAGCACAATTTTCACTCCCTTGAACATAAGGGTGTATTTATTGGCTCTGCCATCATGCACAACTCCTCTATCAAACTACCAAGGACGTCCCAGTAACAAGTGGCAAGCATCCATAGCCACAACATCACACCAGATTGAATCCTTGTAGTTAGCACCAATAGAAAAAGTCACCAAGGTGCGCTTCGACACCTTCACCTCACCACCCTTCTTCAGCCAAACTAGATTGTAGGGCTTGGGGTGTTGTTCAGTTGCAAGGCCCAACTTCAGAACCGCTTCAACTGAGACGATATTCTCGCAACTGCTTGCATCAATCATGAACCTGCACACCTTGCCTAAGATGGTACATTTGGGCTGAAAGATGGTATTTCGTGGCCGCTCATCATCAGTGACAGATCTAGGAGTCATACAAGAACGCCTCACAACCAAGGCAGTACCCACATCTCCAGTCACGATCTCCTCTTCTATGTTGTCAGAAGTATCAAAGGCTGGTTCTGCAGTGATGTTGGCCTCTTCCCCTTCGTCTTCCTCTTCGTTCTCAATAAAGAGAGCCTTCTTCCATTTACATTCTGACTTCCTGTGACCAACTTCGCCACAATCGAAACATTTAATCCCACTAGTGTTAGGTCTGTTCGTGGGACTAGCAGGGTTAATTGCAGTGGTATTACCTCCAGTATTGGCTGTCCCAACACTAACATTACTGGAAGCATTACTCACACCCCGACGCTGTTGTTTCTCCACCAACAATGCTCGCTGGTGCGCTGCAAATAAGGAAGCCGGATCAAACATGTTGACGACATCTTGGATCTGCATCCTCAGCCCACCAATATACCGCGCCACTAATTGATCGTTAGTCTCCTGCAGTTCGTTTCTAGTGACTAACTGATAAAACTCAGTAGTGTAATCATCTACTTGACTTTGCCCCTTGTCTCGGTCTGCGACCTCGATACATAAGGCGTTGGAAGTTGTAAGGCAAGAACTCAGCCCGTAAGTATTTTTTCATCTTCTCCCACGAGGTGATCTTCGCCTTTCCATTCCTATTCTGCATCAACTTCTGCTGTTGCCACCAAGTCGTGGCCTTGTTGCGGAATTTGGTCGCAACCAGTTGCACACGCTTGTCTTCGGGCACACCTTTGAATTCTAGAACTTCTTCAACTGACGCCAGCCAGTCCAAGAATTCTTCCGGTTGAAGGGTGCCATGGAATTCTGGGACCTCCGTCTTCATCCCATACTCCCACCGCCTGCGATCATCCTCGACTGCACGCGGCCTGTAACGCCTCCTCGGTGCCTCAACATACTCATCCTCCCCTTCGGTAGAAGAATCTCCTACTGGTTCATCACCAACAGGTTCCCTTCGATGGTTACGGATACGATCCATATTCCGACCTAACAACTGATCAATTCTGGCAGTTAATTGTTCTACCACCGCGCCCATGCGTTGGTCAATTATTTGGCCAATTTGTCGATTCAGATTTTCACGGTCATACACCTCCTCGATACGCTGCTGGTTCCTCTTCGGCGGCATGATTTCTCCAATCACGCTGAACCTAGCTTTGATACCAACTGACGTAGCGGAGATCTTCTACACCAGTTAAACGAATCCACGAACAACTCGATCTAGGTCAGAACTTAAGCTAAGTTCGAAAATTCTTTTATTCAAGCAAAAAAACTCTGAATTACATCCAATAGGTCGCTTAAATAGCGAAACCCTAAAATTTACCAAAAATAGTAAAAAGTCCAAAAAGCCCTAAACTGGAAACTAGACGAAAAATAGAAACAAATGCCGCAAAGGGCAATAAAAACGGAAATTCCTAATGAAAGTTATAATCTAAACAAAACTTTCCTAAAATAGCAAAATTGTTGTTTCGGAGGTCAAAACGATGGAATTTCACCAAAAAACGTTGTAGCCACGGCGTAGCGGTGACTCGTGATCTCCACGCCGTTTCCAATCAACCCATGCCCCCGGAACGTCGAAACTCAAACGCCCGAACTTCACCGAAATTACAAAAATGCCATCCTGTCATATCTTTTCATATTTTTCCAAGAATTTGCAACTAATTCTTGGACTTCATCATTATCCTGTCAAGAATTTGCAAACTAATTCTTGGACTTCATCATTATCTTGTCAAGAATTTGCAAGCTAATTCTTGGACTTCATCAGATACACATAACAAACAAAGTCTACGAGATTTATAATTTTATCTTATTTAGTTATATAAATAAACTATTTTTACTACCAAACTACATTAATTATATATTTTGTTTTGAATTAATTGCAACTACATTTACATTTTACAAATTTAGAAAAAAATGGAAAATAAATTGCAAGACTTTATTCTACAAATTACAAAACTAAATTAACTATATGTCTGTGCTAGAAATAGACATATATATTATGTGTATAAATACCATTTAAAAATACCACTACACATATACAATGTATGTGTCTTTGACAACTTACCTTTTAGAACTCTTTTTTGAAAAAAAATTAAGTGGGGAAAAATATTTCTCTAGGGATTCATGGAGAATTAAATTGAAAAAAAAAATCTTCCTCACGGAGATTCCCCATCCCTGCAAGGATTAAATGGGTATAAGGATTGGGATAAAAACTCATCCCCGCACGGGGATAGATACGAGGATAGGGGATGAATTCTTAAGTGGGATCAATGGGGATGGAGAGGGGTCCCCAATCCCAACCCTCCCCATTTGCATCTTTAGTTGGAATGCACAAGATTGAACGACATGCACTCTAATAAAATGAAGCGAATAATCAAAAGGGAAGTAATATTTTAAAACCCCCTAACATCCCACTTTGGTATTGAGCCCACATGCCGCATCAACCATTGTGTTATGCGGTGTATGTTATATAAGCAAAATATAGAGAGTGGTGAATGTGAGGAATGTGTAGGGTCATACAATTAGCAGCAACCACTACAATCATGATCACCATCATAAGTCTGCCTGTCTTGCGGATTCCTTGAAATTGATATAAGAAAAGCTAGTACAAGAAGAAATAGCTTCACTAGTATTACTAGTATTTGTTAATGTTATTATTTTCAGTTTTTTTAAGTTAAATTACTCGCAATTGTTATAAGATCTAGCTTAATTAATTTATGCTTTGGATAGGTGATGGTATCGGAGCCACCACCATTGACACCGAATTGATGTTGGAGCTAATTAGTCCCTCTATTATCCTTAGCATAAGAGAAGAGCTAAAGTATGCGATAGAGGTGGGCTTTCCAGATGAGATTTCCTTGAATGTGACGCTAATTTAGTGAAATAAATGGTTCCCTCTCGATCATTTGCATTGATTTCATAGTGATAAAATTTTCCCGTCACTTGCAATTTCTCTGAATGGTCGGCATGCTCTGCGTAATAGTATATACATGTACATACCTTATATATATATATATATATATATATATATATATGTTATGGAATATGGATGACCATGCATGTACACCAACATATTGTGTAGTCATGTAACTTGTATGTATTACTTAATAATACCTCCACTTGTCTATGTATTGTCATGTAACTTGTAATCCTATCCAATGTACACCAACTCATTCATGTATTGTCTATGTTGCTTGTGATGTATTGTATGACATGGGGTGTATGTGTTGCTTGTACACATTGTATGAAGTACATTTATCATCATCACCAAATGGCCTATATAAAGGGTGCCAACCTCATTGTAAAAGCACACCAAGTTGAATGAAAACTTCTCATTCCAACTATTTCATTTCTTCTCTTCTCCTTTGTAGTAGTAGTTTGTAGTAGTAGAAGTTCTTAGTCTTCTATTTCCTTCTCTAGTTCTTAACAAGTTCCAACTTAGTTTACAACACGTTATCAGCACGAGCTTGCTCTAGCATTAAGGAGATCTTGAAGTTCAAGAAGGCTTGTTAAGGAGAGAAAGCTAGGAAGGTATAACTTTTGTTATTTAAATAAGTTCAATTTACTTCTATATTATCATGGTTGCTTCCTTTTATTTATGCATACTTTATTCATATATTATGCATTATAGCGTCACCGATTGCGAAAGTATGCTCTGTAGTTGCGTCTTGTACGATCTTCTACATCAGAAATCAAAAGTCAATATGTGACATAACTAGTTTTCTCTTAAAACTACAAACGATTAGTTATTGTTCTATTCTTGATTTTATAATACAAATCATGCTATAAGTTTGAGTTGATAGTGGGTAAGCCTTGTCCCCGGTAAAGCTAAACATTGAAAGGGAGACGGGTTATCCCGTTCGAGGAGGCATGGCATTAAGCAGACTTTGTCTCGCCACCCAACCTGGAGGTTGTCCCACCAACTCATACGAATAGTACATTTGATTATTAATAAATCAAGTTGTGAACATATACTTAATCATATGTTATGTTTTTTTTTATTTACATAAAAAGAGAAGAGAAAATTATTTTATATTATATTTACTTTCAAAATATTAATCAACCATAGTTGAATTTGTTATCTTATTATAATTCTTGTCATGATAATTAGATATTACAAATTATGAATAAAGCTTGTATCCATGCAAGGTTGTATGTTGTACACAATCATTCACCAATTTCTCTTTAGAGATTTGAAAAGTGAATATTTCACTTTATATATATTTTCACCTTATGGAGTTATATATATACATACCAAAAGGGTAATGCCCCAAAAAGCTCAAAATGAGCGGCTGGGTCTCATGCTACAAAATTTAATCAGTCAAATATTAATTATAATTCCACAATTTTAATTACCTCTATGTTGAGGCTATGTGGAAATATGACTGATGAGACAATAAAGAGGTCATGTGGCCCGCCTCGATTAATTGTTGCAACAAATATCGAGTGCGCACGTCAATCCAATAAATATTAAGGATTGATTTCTTGTCTCATGGTAGCTAAGTAAAATAATGAGATATTATAAATATAATATCGCTCCCGTCCAATTAGTTCAGCTTCAAATTAAGAAGCATATGTTGCATATAATGATCATGATCGCAATAATAAATTTATGGACGTGGAAAAGGTGAAAATATCAGGTAAAGGTTGTATTGACAATTCCACCAAAAATTGGAATAAAAGTGGTGCACCACTACAAAGGGCAAATAATTATTGACAATGAGCACTCATAATTGTGACATTTTTTTAGTCATATATGAAAGGCTATTTTGCCTAAATATTGTCATATATATGCCCGAATATTTTTGTGACCATTACCATGCCTTCAAATTCAAAGGCAAAATATTATGAATTTTATCATTGAAATATGACTCTTTTTCTGATTTGCCAAACATTATTTGTCCGGATAGATCAACAAATCATGTGTTCAAGTCATGAATCAAATAAGAGCGATATATGCCTTGCTGATTGTGCTACAACGCATACGATCCTTAAAAACAGAGAATATTTCTCCAATTTAAAATTAGCTAAGGCTAATGTTCAAACAATATCTGTCATCTCCAATTTGATTAATGGCTCTGGAAGAGCAAATATTATATTGCCCGGGGGAACAACAATTCATGTTGACAATGCCTTATACTCTGAAAAATCCAGAAGAAATTTACTGAGCTTTAAAGATATTCGACAAAATGGATATCACATTGAAACCGTGAATGAAAATAATAGAGAATTTCTCTATGTCACATTGGTTTCAAATGGGAAAAAAGAAGTGTTAGAAAAATTCTCAGCTTTATCATCTGGATTATATTTTACTCATATAAGGCATGTCGAAACGAATGTCGTCTTGAATAAGAAAATCAATGATCCAAAGACATTCATTTTATGGCATGACCGGCTTGGTCATCCAGGATCATCAATGATGCGAAGAATAATTAATAATTCGCATGGACATCCTTTAAGGAGTCGCAAAATATTTTCAGCTGGTGATTATAATTGTGCTAGTTGTTCTCGAGGTAAATTGATAGTTAAACCATCCCCAAGTAAAATTGTTGTGGAATCCCCAGTTTTCTTAGAACGCATTCAGGGAGACATATGTGGTCATATTCATCCTCACAGTGGACCATTTAGATATTTCATGATTTTGATAGATGCATCAACTAGGTGGTCACATGTTTGTTTGCTTTCAACCCGCAATGTTGCATTTGCTAGACTTTTAGCACAAATCATTAAGTTAAGAGCACAATTTCGACAACCCAATCAAGACCATCCGTCTTGATAATGCTTAGGGAATTTTAATCTCAAGCATTTAGAAATTATTGCATGTCTATAGGAATTACCATTGAACATTCTGTTCCATATGTGCATACCCAGAATGGTTTGGCAGAATCTCTTATCAAACGCATTCAATTAATTGCCAGACCTTTAATAATGAGAACTAAGTTATCAACTTCGGTTTGGGGACATGCGATCCTTCATGCGGCATCTATCATTCGTTATAGGCCTCTTGCATACCATGAACATTCCCCAGCAACTCATTTTAGGTCAACAACCAAATATTTCACACTTGAGAATTTTTGGTTGTGCAGTGTATATTCCTATACCACCTCCCAATAGAACTAAGATGGGTCCACAACGAAAACTTGGGATTTATGTTGGATTTAACTCATCGTCCATTATAAGATACCTTGAGCCCTTAACGGGGATTTATTTACTGCACGTTTTGCTGATTGTCACTTTGATGAAGCAATTTTCCCACCATTAGGGGGAGATAAGAAGCCAATTCAAAAGGAATGGCGTGAAATTGCTTGGAATTCATCGACTTTATTACATTATGATCCACGCACAAATCAGTGTGAACTTGAAGTTCAAAAGATCATTCATTTGCAACAAATTGCAAATCAATTACCTGATGCATTTAATGATGCAAAATAAGTGACAAAATCACATATTCCAGCTGTAAATGCTCCTGCAAGAATTGATGTCTCTGTGCAACAAAATGCACAAGAACCAACGAAACGCTTAAAGCGTGGAAGACCAGTTGGTTCAAAGGATACAATTCCTCGAAAAAGAAAAACGGGAGTAAAAATAAATACAAATCAAAATACTCCTGAGAAAGCACAAGAATCCTTTGATAAGGGTTTGTCAGAACAAGTTGATTCTGATGAGGAACAACTTCCTCTAGAAAAAGAGGAAAAAGATGAAAATAATGAGATTTCAATAAATTATTTAAACTCGGTAAGATTTGGGATCGAAATGAAATTGTTCTGATGATATATTTGCTTTCAATGTGTCCTTTGAAATATGTGAAAATGATGATGATCCGAACCACGATCGGTGGACGAATGTCGAAAAAGACCTATTGACAAAAATGGCAAGAGGCTATCCAAGCGAGCTAAACTCGTTAAAGAAACGAGAGGTTTTTGGACCAATTGTCCAAACGCCAAATGGCGTAAAACACATTGGATATAAATGGGTAATTTATGCGAAAGAGAAACGAAAAAATGAAGTTACAAGGTACAAAGCAAGACTTGTAGCTCAAGGTTTCTCACAAAGACTGACATCGATTATGAGGAAACATATTCTCCTGTTATAGATGCAATCACATTTCGATTCTTGATAAGCCTTGCAGTCTCTGAAGGGCTTGATATGCATTTAATGGATGTCGTTACAGCATATCAGTACGGATCCCTAGACAGTGAGATATATATGAAAATCCCTTATGGATTTGTAATATCTGATGAAATAAAATCAAAACCTCATAACATGCATTCTATAAAATTACAAAGGTCTTTGTACGGATTGAAACAATCCGGACGAATGTGGTACAAACGCCTTAGTGATTATTTACTGAAAGAAGGATATGTAAATAATCCGCTTTGCCCATGTGTCTTTATTAAAAGATCATCAACAAGATTTGTGATTATTGCTGTATATGTTGATGATTTAAATATTGTGAGAAACCACGGCGACATCGTTAGAACATCCAAATACTTGAAAAAGGAATTTGAGATGAAAGAACTTGGAAAAACAAGACTTTGTCTTGGTTTGCAAATTGAACATTTTTCAAGTGGAGTATTTGTCCATCAATCAAATTATATTGAAAAAATATTAAAAAGATTTTATATGGACAAGGCGCATCCATTGAGCTCTCCAATGGTTGTCAGATCACTTGAAGTGGATAAGGATCAATTTCGACCTCATGAAAGTGATGAAGAGCTACTTGGTCCAGAGGTACCATATTTAAGTGCAATTGGTGCACTTATGTATCTTGCAAATTGTACAAGACCGACATTGCTTTTCTTTGTCAACCTACTTGCAAGATACACTCATCACCAACTCGAAGACATTGGAATGGTGTTAAACATATTTTCCGATATCTTCGAGGAACAAGTGACATGGGTTTATTCTACTCGAGAGGGTAAAATTGAATCTCCAAGGTTATGCGATCTTTGGATTTTTATCGATCCCCACAAGGCCCGTTCTCAAACGGGATATGTATTCACATGTGGTAATCTTCTTGTATCATGGAAGTCGATAAAGCAAACTATGGTTGCTACTTCTTCCAACCATTCTCAAAGTACTTGCAATTCATGAAGCAAGTCGTGAATGTGTATGGTTGAGAAATATGATTGAACATATTCAAGAATCATGTGGATTGCCTTCAATAAAAGATTCTCCAACCATATTATATGAAGATAACGCAGCATGTATTGCACAATTAAGTGAAGGATTCATAAAAGGGGACAGAACAAAACATATTTCACCAAAATTCTTTTATGCGCGTGAGCTTCAGAAGAATGGCGAAATTGATGTCAAGTAAATCCGATCGAGTGATAATCTTGTTGATCTATTCACAAAAGCCTTACCAACTACGACATTTAAAAGGGTTACATATGGTATTGGCTTGCGTAAACTTAAAGACATTGCAAGTAAAGAAACTGAACAAGTTTCACCCATGTTCACATGAGGGGGAGTTATTGATTAGTGTATTGCACTCTTTTTCCCTTAGCTATGATTTTATCCCATTGGGTTTTCCTAGCAAGGTTTTTAATGAGGCAATCTTAACAATATTATACCCGTCTTAATATTTATGAGAATAGTGTACTCTTTTTCTTTTACTATATTTTTTCCCACAGGGTTTTTCTTAGTAAAAGTTTTAACGTGGCACAATCTCTAAGCAAGTGTCATCCAAGGGGGAGTGTTATGGAATATGGATGACCATGCACATATTGTGTAGTCATGTAACTTGTATGTATTACTTAATAATACCTCCACTTGTCTATGTATTGTCATGTAACTTGTAATCCTCTCCAATGTACACCAACTCTTTCATGTATTGTCTATGTTGCTTGTGATGTATTGTATGACATGGGGTGTATGTGTTGCTTGTACACATTGTATGAAGTACATTTATCATCATCACCAAATGGCCTATATAAAGGGTGTCAACCTCATTGTAAAAGCACACCAAGTTGAATGAAAACTTCTCATTCCAACTATTTCATTTCTTCTCTTCTCCTTTGTAGTAGTAGTTTGTAGTAGTAGAAGTTCTTAGTCTTCTATTTCCTTCTCTAGTTCTTAACAAGTTCCAACTTAGTTTACAACAAAATATATATATATATAAATATAAAAGGATCAATTAAATGTTGTAAAATAATAGTTTTCATTAAATTTATATATCATCATACATTAATTTCTTAATTATAGATATTGTTGCATATTAATTACATATTTTTAAATGTTATAAAAATATTTATCATGTAGTGTTCGAGGGATGGGCTAGCTTAGACATTTTTGATTTTTTCGACTAATTCACAATGTATATAAAAAGAGTGACAACAAGTTGCCTTAAGCTACAGCCCATGATAGACATGTATGTCGCTCCGCCCCTATCCATAATAATGGTCGGGGTCTCTCGTACTTTGAGAAAGACATTTATTGAAGCACATGGACTTTATCAAAGTTATTTGATTAACCTTTGAAGTTGATCTTCCTAGCTACTTATAGCTAGTAAGATTTTCTCTTAATTAAAGTAAGATAAGATTGAATGCTTTTGTATCTGAACACAGTGAAAGTTGTTCTAAAAGCCTAGCAGCTTTTGGATGTCGCCCCTTCTCCACTTCAGATATAGGGGAATCGAGTCATTTACCATTGAAATCAACCTATTGGTAAAAAAAACCCTTCTATATGTATATAGATCAAGTTTACCTTTTCACATTTTTTCTCCGTTACATTTTACTTTATTAATGAGATTTTCAGTACAAGGACCATTTAATCAAACTTTAGAGAGACCAGAAGAAAAAGATAGGAAAACTTTGCAGAGCCTTTTATTCTACTTTTTCTATATAGTCTTGATTTTCTCATTTATTTTTTTCCTCTTTAAGTGCTTTACTTTTCATATTCCTAATATAATCACTCTCTAGTTAATCTTACATTATCTACATGTACAACATCATTCACTTGGGCAGTATATAAGTAATAATAAGTGCATGTGTTGTGTACAATACTTATCTTTCCTCTCCAAACTTGACCACTTCTCTGCTTCAGCACTGCCACTTTGTCCACCTCAAAATCAATCAATCACCTCACCTTGAACATCTCATCCGACCGTTCCACCCTGTTATTGATATACCGAAGAGCGAATCACCAGCCAAAAGTAGTACCTATCAGTAGAAGGCGGCGAAAATAAAGAACCGGTTTCCTCCGGTAAATTGCCGCCATCTTCGCCACATAGTGGTAGGCAGCTAATTAATTATATTTTAAAATTTTCATATTTCTGATCATCATAGCCAGTCTGAAAAAACACATATTTCAGGGCCTTCCCACTGACCGTTCACCACTCAAGTTCGTCCACCAAATCAATATATTAGTAGCGTTAGGAGAAGGTAATCCAACAATATAACCTTAAAGCACACATGCAATAGAAAATATTGATGAAGAGCTACATGATGCCCCATCCATTTTACACATATCTTCCACACAAAATAAAACATGCAAAAACCATTATAAAACTAGCAAACAATCCCAAAACAATAGCCACGATAAAAAAGACCCAAAATTTAAGGAAACGGTACTAGTCATGGAATTAGTACACAACGCAAAACACAAAAAAAGAACTACCATGTCCCTTGCAGGTTGAGAACACCACCTATAAAATCAAAATTGACCCCGCCCTATATCTACCATCGTGTCCTGAACAGCCTAAATATTTTTCTTTCATTTTCTTGCTCTGCTGATATGGTCATAGTTTTTATTTGCCGTCCATCATTCATGCCAAATGTGCAAAGATCTTTTTTGCTTTGTGCCAAATGATGTGAATAGATTTGATTGTTTGAAAAGGAATTAAGGTGTTAAGCAGTGATGACGAGATTATTTGTATTAATCTTTGCTCTTAACATCTAATGCTTGATTTTTCATGCCTTTATAGGAGAAACATATAATCATTATTTTTATGGTCATGATGCAAATAAAGAACCTTTCTTTGAGTATTTTCTTGAACCATTTAGAGCAACATGGCAAGTCATTTTCGTGTAATAATAATCATGGAGAAATCATGGATGAAGTGGTGGGAGATCCCTTTAATGAATCTAATTAAGGTTTTTGTAGATTTTTGTTTTGATTGGGATTGTTGTTTATAGAGAGTGGTTTCATTTAATAGATACGTGTTGATCACCACATTCAAGATCTCCAACACACTTCTTCGCGACCCTGACTGCACAATTAACTGACATTTAGCCAAGTTTATGGATCGAAAAGTCTAGGCGAACACCATTTCAGTTGAGGGGGTTTCCTCATTTGATGTGATTATTAATCGATGTACAAGTCTTGTTGCTCGAATCTACAAGTCACCTAAATCAAATGAACCTCAAAACGTTATTGACAATAAATAACCACTCAACACAGAAGTTGCTCCTGTTCTACTTTTCCTCCACACTAGAATTTGAGAGCTTGATATGATTTTCTTCAATTTTATGGAAGATAGAATTCCAGTGTGTGAGATATGTGTGAAAGAAATAGTTTTGTTTGAAGACACAACTTAAGTAGTTGAAGTCAGTGACAAGGAGTTTTTGTTGAAAAGGAAATCCCTTTTTCCAACGTTACATAGAGAGAAAATATTTACGAAAAATTAGTAGTGCGGCTATATGCAACCCATAGTTTAGTAAGGGCAAACCACCCTTAATGTTTTGCTTCAACTAATTTGAGGTCAAATGGTTTACCCTTAGTGTTTTATGGGGTGCACATAGCTGCATCAAAAATTAATAAGCATGGAATATTTTCTTGGCGGTTATAAACCTATCAAGCAGTGAATAAAATGATTAGACTAAAAAATAGACAGTTTTCCATAGAAATTTTTTTCCCCACTATCAAACGCACCCTAAGTAGTTGCATCACAATGCTACAAGTGATCAATCAATCAAGATCAAATACGAATCAAAAAGTGCGTATCAATAAAATGCTTGGCCTCACTACAAGAAAAATGTAGAATAACATCAAAACATTGCAACAAATTGAATCTGTTGCTAAACAACAACAAATCAGCAACAATTTTGCATCAAATAGAGCGTTTGACTCGGTTGACCAAAAAGCAACAAATCAGAGACAGATTTGTGACGACAATTGTGACAATTTTTTTTTGTCATTGATCTGTTGCTGATTTCTCCTGCCAATATTTTCTCGCCCATTTTGTGACAGATCTGCGACAGATCAGCTACAGAACCTAGTTTGTCGCTGATCTGTAGCTAAATCTATGACAGATCTGCTACAGATCATGACAGATTCAATTCTGTTGTTGATCTGTCGCTAACCAAAGAACAGATTCAACTATGTTGTCGATTAGCAACAAATCGCAACATATTGTCAAGAAATAGAAAATATGTTGTTGATCATGTCATTGATTAGCGACAAATAAGCAACAAACAAATCAGCAACAGACTACTCTGTTGCTGATATGTCACTAAATTTTAAATGATTTTTTCAAACCAGGGGCTCTCCTTTTTGGATAAAAAAATCCAATATATTGTTTAATTTTAAGGTAATGTAGTAATTTAACAAAAAACCCTTTTATATTGGTGTTTTATGTTGCAAATTGCACTTAGAACAAAAACTTGCGAATTAATTAATTAACAGTTTCCATTAAGTGCAAAACCATTGATAATTAAATAGGCGGTTTCCTAAAATCATGGATTCTATTTTTACTTTAAAACAACACCTTTACATAAATAAAATAAAAACCACGTTTTAAAAATTTTGGAACCCAAAAATTATTTTTTTCAAGATCTATATCTATATGTATAATATATCCATATATCTTTCTATCTATTCAATATTAATGGCAAAATTGCTTAATTTCCTAATGTGCCCCTACTTTCAATTTTGTCATAGGCTAGAGCAACAAAAAAAAATTGCTTTGAAGCTACTTTAGGAAAACCCCATTTTTAATTAAAAGATATATCTCGATTGTACATGAAAACTTAAATTAATTAGCTAATTGATTAATTTTATTAAGATAAGTTTTGTATATAGTTAGCCAGATTAAGCCCAAACAGACATAATTAAGGGCATTGTCGAAATTTGTACCACCAAACATATATAATGAAATTAATTGAATTGTCAAACTATACATTTTGAAATATCAACATCATCAAAACAGCCCACATGTGTTTATTTATATTTAATCTTCACGGTTCTTAAGGGGTATAGCGTGCATAGTGGGAAAAAAAATGAGCATCCATATATACTCTAATTGAGGCGGAGACATCAAGTTTAATTCTTACAACTATATTTTCTTGGTTTATTTCGAACCATGGAGTTGGGACAGCCGATCGACTTCCATTAGATTGGATGAGCCAAATTAAAAAAATGGCTAAATACAAATTCGGAAGCCCTTATATATATAGTTACATCAAAATATATCTATGCTTTGTCTTTTCTTTTCCTTGGACTATGGAATGATCGAAAACGCATGGTCGCCTTAGCTAGGCGATGTAGTTGAAATTAAAATTTTTAGTTGAAATTAATTTTTTTTTCATGAGATGTTGAAATTAAATTGAAAACATATATACATATAGATTTAATTTAAATTTTCATTAATATTAGAAGTTTGGATAGATAAAGTTTTTTTTTTTTTTCGATTTCGATAAAGCGCCAAAGTGGAGCTACAGTGATGTTTAGCCAAAATGTCATGGAGTTGAATGAATAGTGTCACATCATTTCGGTGTGGCACTATTCACATATCATATTACTATTAATTATTTTTATTCTTTTTTGTTTTGGTATTTTTTTTTAAATTATCTTTGTAATTGTATTATTTTGATATTGCAAACCGAATTAAATAAAAAAATAATAAAAAATTAATAGTGTAAACTACAGTGTTGATGCTTGGAGATGTGAATAATGTAGTTAATGTCACTGTTTATATCAAAATTGATATACATTTAGTTTGTTGTTGATTTGTAGCTGAACAACAACAGATCAAGAATAGATCATCGATGTCCACGTAGGTGATCAAAGAATAGATTTTGATCTGTTGCTTTGAACAACAACAAAACAACAACAAATGCCACGTAGGCTAATCAAATCAGATTTTTTGATATGTTGCTGATCAGCAACAAACTAGCAGCAAACCATTTAAAAATCAATATCTAAATGGTTTTACTTTTTACAAACCATTTTCAATTTTTCATGTACCATTTTCACCTCCTCCAAAACCATTTTCACTGCTCCAAACCCATTTCACCTCCAAACCCATTTTCACTTTGCCAACCCGCGACCACCGCTCGGAGACCATCCACGACCACCGCCGAGACTCTCCGCGACCACCGGAGACCCGCCGCACCATCGTGCAGCACCGTCGCTTGCTCGTGAGCCGTCGCCACCATCGCTCAAGCGCGCAAGACCGATCCGCCGCCAAGGCAAGCCATCGCCGCCGCCTCGCCCTACACCCGATCCGCCGCCGCCAGGCAAGCCGTGCCGCCGCCATTGGTTGACGCCTCGAGCCGCTGGCTGGTCGAGTCGAACCCGCGCCGCCATTGGTTGGACCCCTTGCCGCCGCATGCGCACGCACCGTGATCGATTCCGCTTACGAGTCGGACCGCCTTCGCCGCCGGCCGCTGTCGGTCCCCATGTGCGCGCTTTCGATCCATTGCCGCCGCATTGTCGGTCCCGCGCCGCCGCTGGTCGGAGTTGCGCCTCCTTCCGCGGTCCATGCACCGCCCTTCCGCGGTCCTTGCGCCGCCATCCGCCTGGTCGAATCGCGCCGTCGCAGCTCGAAGGATACCCCAGCCGCCGCCCTCCGCCTCATCGCCTCCGCAATCTTCATCGTCGCTGGTTGGGCCCGCCTCCGCCGCCGCCGCTGGTCGCACAAGCTTCGGTTTGCATTTTCTTGATATCTTCACCTTTTACTTCAGTTGTTGTCATCACTGTTGATCATTGATGACAAACTATCTTGCTAGAAATTATACATCATCAAATTCACAAACTTAGTACTTCAAATTAGAATTTTCTTGTGAAGACTGGTAGAATAGGTTGGGATAAATGGGTACTTTGCAACTGATGTTGGTCATTATGAAAATCATTTTGATTGAACTTCCATGCTCAATATTCTGGAATCAACTAACTTGCAATGAAGCATGGCTTGCTGTGGTTGTTATGTCCAACTTCTCTCCTTGGACTCCACAATGTTATTCACTATTGAGTTCTTAGTTTGGTTGGCTCAGGCTTGTTTGTTTTAGTTTGTATGTTCACTGGTGTAAGTGGCCTATAAGGGCCATTATATTTGTCCTTTTACTCCTCTTGAATGCACCAGATTAGTCCAAGCCTCAACATTTCAAATAGGGAAAGATTTTAATGGGCCTTAGTTTCAAATACTGAGAGTGACAACTTGGTGTAAGGTTCAAGCTAGGTTGTATATAGAAACAAAATGGAGCATCAATAAAGATGGAAAAGATCTCAACCACTTAAAGCACGTACACACACAAGTTTCAAATTCTAATAATGAATTTAGGTCCAATGGAAAGTATACAATAGCCCATGTATTTCTTCCCTGTGCAAGCCCCGTATTAGCTTGTTAGTATCTGAGAGAAACCTGTTGAAATTAGTTCATGGTCTTTCTTTTGAAGTGCTTAAAAGAGTTGAAAACATCTGAAATATTGTCATCTTAGTCCCTTGTCATATGAATATCTTGGTAACTGAAATCGTACTAATTTTGTTGAAAGAGCTCTTCCTTTACTAATTGGATGATTAGCTTCACAAATTAATGCTGATGCTGAAATTGATTTTTTCTCTTTCTCTATTTTTTTTTTCATTTTTTTAGGTCAATACTGATTTTGACATTTTGAGGCGTAACGATCTTGATGAGTGAAATTGTAAGAAGAATAGAAAGCTTTAATATTATAGTGGATATTATATTAGGTTTCTTATGGGTAGAAATTTAAGATTTTGTAACATTTAGGGTACATGAATGACGGGCTTAACTTTTGAGGAGTATTTTGGGCATATAGAATCATACACATGAGTTTTGGCTTGTGTAGGATATAAATTTTGTTGATATGTGCTCAGTAGTCCCACCTTATAGAGCTTTGATTCATACTAATGACTTGGAGTGGATGGCTCAAACTTTCACCTACAAAAGTTTCAAATTCTAATAATGAATTTAGGTCCAATGGAAAGTATACAGTAGCCCATGTATTTCTGCCATGTGCAAGCCCCGTATTAGCTTGTTGGTATCTGAGAGAAACCTGTTGAAATTAGTTCATGGTCTTTCTTTTGAAGTGCTTAAAAGAGTTGGAAACATCTGAAATATTGTCATCTTAGTCCCTTGTCATATGAATATCTTCGTAACTTAAATCGTACTAATTTTGTTGAAAGAGCTCTTCCTTTACTAATTAGGGATAAGGTTTTATAATTGGGAGTGAGGCTATCTTCTTCTTCTTGTTGTTGTATTTAGAATTTTATAAGTTTATATAAATGATTAAGAACATACAAATTTAAAAATAATCTAGCTATCAATATTATTGTTGCATTGATGACCAATCAACATTTTTACTATGTGCATGCAATCTAGCTAGAACAAAAGCAAGAATAAATTAAGTCCGAAGTTGATCTTTAATTGTTATCATGGTACGTTACATTTAATTAATTTATTTTTTTATTTAAGCTTTTATAATTGGGAGTGAGGCTATATTCTTCTTGTTGTTGTATTTAGAATTTTATAAGTTTATATAAATGATTAAGAACATACAAATTTAAAAATTTTATTACAACAACAAAGAAAAATAAAACAAAATTTCACCCATTTTTTCAAACTATTTTACAACACTTTAGCAATTGGATTATGTTATGAATATATAGTTAATTTGTAGGATTTATATATCTTAAATTTATTTAAGAGTTGATTAGATTTTTTCCCATGCTCGGTTGAAAAAACTTAGGATCGAGATGTCTACTAATCGAGAATGGATGTATAGTCGTATTGAAAATGGCTTCACTCGAAGAGAGTTCATAAACGGCGTGAACGAGTTCATCACATACGCGAAGACGCACTACGCAGGACATTCGCAACAGAGGGAAAAATTCGGTGTCCATGCAACCATACAAAGTGTCGTAATCGTTCATACTATGATGTTGACACCGTAGAACTTCATATTCTTCGTCGGGGCTTTGTTTCGGGATATCATTGTTGGTCGAAATACGGGGAAGAAGATAATATGTACACTCAAAATGTGCTTGACGAACCTAGCAATACGATGATAGTTGATGACCATGAAGCGACACAGACGGTCAATTATTGTACATCGTATCATGAGATGGTGCACGACTTGGCTGGTCCGAGTTTTAATTGGAGCCATGCGGAACGACCAACTCCCGGAGCGAAAAATTTGTATGATATGTTGGACGCAGCAAGTCAGCCGCTACGGCAGGGGTGCGAGAAGATGACGAAATTGTCGGCAGTCGCGAGACTCCTAAAAAAATGTATTACTTCCCCCTAGCACCTCGATTACAACGTTTATTCGCGTCTGAAGCGATTGCGAGACATATGCGTTGGCATGGGGAACATGTTTCAGATGGCATTGTCATGCAACATTGTTCCGATTCTACTGCATGGAAACATTTCAATGATGTGCACATCGAATTCAACGCCGAAATTCGTAATGTTCGTTTAGGTTTGTGTACGGATGGTTTCCAACCATTTGGCCAATTCGGAAAACAATACTCAACGTAGCTTGTAATTCTTACTCCTTACAACCTACCCCCCTCAATGTGCATGAAAAAGGAGTTCATGTTTTTAACTGTCATCGTACCGGGGCCGACAAATCCTTCAAATCAGATTGACGTCTTCCTATAACCTTTGATAAAAGAGTTGCAAGATTTGTGCATGATGGAGTACTTACCTATGACATTTCCACCAAGACCAACTTCTAACTTCGAGCTGCACTAATGTGGACTGTTAGCGACTACCCTACATATGGTATGTTGTCTGGTTGGAGCACACATGGAAAGAGAGCATGTCCTTATTGTATGGATGACACGGATGCATTCCAATTAAAACATGGTGGAAAAACCTCTTGATTTGATTGTCATCGTCGGTTCCTACCGCGTGGGTCCAGCTTAAGAAGTGATAAGAACGGATTCAAACGCGATACAACTTGTCGAAAAGGACCACCGAAATTAAAGTCGGGGGAACAAATTCTGTCTGAAACCGAAGCTTTGGGACTGATGAAAGTAACTGAAAACGAAGCTGTTCATGTGAACAAATTAAGAGATTGCTAAGTATTCAGGGTGGAGGAAACGAAGCATATTTTGGGACTTACCATATTAGAAGACGAATCTCATTAGGCACAATTTGGATGTCATGCACATTGAAAAAAATGTTTTCGACAACATTTTTAATACAATTATGAGTGTCCCTGGGAAGAGTAAAGACAATGCCAAGTCGAGACTAGATGTAAAAGATATTTACAACCGACCTTTCCTCGAATATGACCCTGCGTCCAATTCATACCCCAGAGCGTCTTATACACTCGATAAACGTAAGAAAGAAGTATTGTGTGATTGGGTTAGACAGTTACGCTTCCCTGATGGGTATGCTTCAAATATTAGTCGATGTGTCGACTCGCACAAATTGAGGATGTTTGGGATGAAAAGTCATGACTGTCATGTGTTCATGCAGAGGTTGATTCCTATTGCCTTTCGTGAGCTACTAGAGGAAAAAGTGTGGATTGCAATTAGCGAGTTAAGTTTATTTTTCCGAGACTTGACTGCTAGGAACCTTAATATGGCGCAAATCAAGCTGTTGCACTCTAACATTTCAAAAATATTATGCAAGTTGGAGCAAATTTTTCCACTGAGTTTTTTTGACTCAATGGAGCATCTTCCCGTACACTTGGCATACGAGGCACATGTCGCCGGACCAGTACAGTTCCGGTGGATGTATCCATTCGAACAGTAAATTTTTTATGCAATCTATATTTACTATATGAAATACGTAACATCTTAGCTATGTTATATTGGTAATTTCTACCTAATTTGATGGACATAATGTCCTAACGTTTCTTCTCATCATATAGGTATCTCAAGCATTTGAAAAACAATGTTAGAAACAAGGCGAAAGTTGAAGGGTCGATATGTAATGCTAACTTAGTTGAAGAATCAACTTATTTTTGTTCCTTCTACTTCGAGGATCATATTAGTACTGTGCAAGAAAGAATCCAACGAAATGATGCTGGTGGAGTAGGGCGGAGTGTTGCAAACAATGGTGCATTCTCGATTTTCCTTCATCCGGGGCGACCGCTGGGCAAAACAAGGAAACGACTCCTCACGTCGGAGGAGTATGTTGCAGCTCATCAATATGTGTTACTAAATTGCCCTGAAGTCGTTCCGTTCATAAGGTATTAACAATCAGTGTCATTTTAGATTGACATTTTTTCTATGCAGTGTATAATCTCATATCATTTGTCGTAGCATTTTCAAGTCAATCGTTCGTTTTGAAGAACCGAACATCACCGATGAAGCTATTGAGATCAAACTTGAGCAACAATTTTCAGACTGGTTCTTGCGATATGTACGTAATTGTTAATATACGCATACGTCCCTTTACCTTTCTTGGTTGAATATAATATTGTAAATTTGCGTCTATTAGGGTGAACAAAACGATGTGCCAGAGGCGATTCGTCAAATTTCTCAAGGACCAATGCGTTCATGTACGAGTTATCCTGGATACCTCATTAATGGATATAAGTTTGACACACTTTCATACGGTACGAACAAAACAACCCAAAACAGTGGTGTGTGCATCAAAGGTGGGAACGATACTGATTATTATGGTGTACTCCGAGACGTTATTCGAATTGATTACCATGATGGGTCGCTTCAAACAATGTTGTTTAAGTGTGATTGGTTTGATCCTACTCAAAATGGTACACGACTTCTTCGTAAGCTGGGGTTGGTAGAAGTTCATAAAAATCGTCGCTTCAATAGGTACGAGCCTTTCATATTGGCAATGCAAGCACATCAAGTTTATTATCTTCCTTACCCTTCTATCGAAAGAGGGTTACGAAGTGATTGGTTAGCTATATGCAAACTTCAACCAAAGTTCGTAGATGAAAGCAATGTGATTTGTTCAGAAATGACAATCTCGGACAATGCATTTCAAGCGGATCAAAATGAGAATATGGACGTCGTGGAAGTAGATGTTCATCCTTTTGCATCGGCAGCTATTAATCCGACAAGTGAAATTGTGTCTGACAACGATGAATCTGAGACTAATGCGGACGATGAAGAAGATGATGAGTTCACATCGTCATCAGATATTGGTAGCGAAAATGAGTTTGAGTGATTGGTGTGAGTCTTTAGTCCAATAGATCTATCAACTTTATTGAAATATGATATTCACGTTATATAAAATGTATCTCTTTAAATGTTTACATTATGACTCAACTGAATTATTTGTTTATGCAATAAATATATATATATACCATTTATATGGCGAGACGTAGGGGGCGTGGTAATCCAGAGGATGAGGACGTGGAGGACATCAATAGACATCCAGAGGAGACTAGCACCACTGGATGAGGCACCCTATCCCACCAGGCTACACCTACCCATCCGGATGGTCATTACTCGTTACATTATACCCACGAATGGTCACACGTGACTCGTCCATACCCAACTTATGCCCCCGGACCATCGTCATCACATTATACCTCTTCATCGCCTCCCGGTCATCCATATCCATATCCACATGGCACACCATCTCCTACGGTTCATACCCTCCCACCTCAGCTTGGTTTCATTCCATCCTCATCACATCACTCTACACCATCACCTCCAGCAGATGTATACCCACATGACCATGGTATCAGGCCGTCTTCATCACATCACGCCACACCATCACCTTCAGGTCATCCCGCACATTCTCCTGGAGTTGGCGACGACCACACTTCTACATCTCGTCGGCCCCCAGCACCACATGGTCATTCATTCGCGAGGTCATCCAGTAGCAGGTTGCGGTCATCGATACCACTACGCTTGAGGAAATCCCTGATTTTTTCAGACCTCCGACAGCCCCTGCGGATGGCGAAAACCCTCTTATTTATCTCATTGATGAGCAAGGCTTGTACGTTACTCTCCACAAAATATCTACGTCCAATATATAGAAATATATGAATTTTTCCTATACTAACTTAAATGACGAAATGATAGGTTACACCCTTCTTCCGTGGCGGCAAAGAAGATGATTTTAGTTTTTAAGAGCGGATATTTGAAAGAAGGATGGAAATGGGAATATGTCCCACAAGCCCAACGAGATATATACTGGCTGCGTTGGAAGGTCAGTAACTTCACCTCAACCTTTTGGTCATCAATAGCGGTGGAACAAGTATATGAGCATAGAAATTATGATGTCTTCATAATATTTCATCTGTAGGTGTTCTTCACTTGGGACTTGCTAATGTCTTTTGCGATATATGATGCTTGGTGTCGGAGGGCAGCCATCCGATACACAGGCAATATATATCTCATCGCGAAGAAAAGAATATCACCTGTTTACTTAACAGAAGAGGTGTTCGACCATTACAAGCGAAAGCGAGCAATGGATGAAGCATTCAAGAAAAAATCTGAGCAGATGAGCAGCAATAGAAAGTCCGAGGTGGGAGGGCCGAGCACTGGTATTTCGCTGCATAGCGCTGGAAGTATATCCGCTAGACAGCATGTTGATACGTTGGTACGTATATATACAGAAATAGTGTATTTTTACGTGAACCGATATAACTATTAATCCTGTAACAATGTTGTAGGAGAAGAAGCTTCGACGCCGTCCCACATGGAAGGAAATGTTTCGACACCTCCACACCCATGGCCATGACGGACAATCATTCGTAGATCAGAGATCCGCGAAGATTGATGTAAGTAGTATTAATTGAATATATGTAACTAGTTCAAGACAGCACATGTAGCCCATCAATTTTAAAGAAACCAGTAGAGTTAACTAAAATATCATACTTTTTAATGCAGGCTGAACTCACTCGGAGATTGGAGGAGATTTCCACCCAGACCCCCGACACATCGATTGACGAGGATGCCGTTTATCTTGAGGTGGTGCCAGAGGTCAAGGGACGTGTATACGGCTTAAGGTCACAAGGTTATCATCGCAGCATATCTTCAGGGGGAGCAAGCTCATCTCGAGGAACGGCGTACGGACTGCATGAGTTGGAAGAGCTCCAGCGGGACCACCAAAGGTTGCAAGAAACATTGCCGAAGGAGCGAATGTAAAGACAAGAACAAATGCAGATAGACAAGATGGAACGCCAGGAAGAAACTCGAGAGATGCTGGACCGGTTAGCACGTATGGAGACATTGTTGATGCAACACCTTGGCATTAGGCCCCACGTGCCTCTGACACTGCGGACTCCACCATCACTAGGAACAGAGCGTTCTGGTCCTCAGAGTGACTACCACCCTGGTCATTTGACCTCTCCACATAGAAGGATGCCTGAGGATCAACGTCATCTTTCGGATGATCATGATGAGTTTATGAAGCAACTTATGCCGCCTCCGCGACCACCGCTACGACAAGAGTGATTGGATGTCCTATCTTGTTCAATGGTAAACTGTTATTATCGAGTAATGTATATATAAACATTTTTTCCCTTCTAATGTAGGCGATGTGATTACTTCATTTTGCAGGTATGTGCAACGGTCACGTTTGATATGGGTGTTGCATAAGGAGGCAAACTTACCTCACCATTTGGGTTGCAAGTTTCAGAGAATCCTTTGGTATGTGCATTACATACATAGTTTAATATTTGCATTATGGTTTAATATTGTAAGATTAGTTTGTTATGTTTTCCATAAACTATTGTACCTACATTAAATAAATGTGCATGACATACATAGTTTAATATTAGCATTATAGTGATACTTCACTTAGAATATCAAGTGAACACTCCACGTACACATATATATCTCTAGCTTTGGTATCGTCAATACACACATATAACATGTTAATAAGTCTCTCGATTATACGTAATTACTTAAGTTGTAATTGCAATGGATTTCAAAGATAAAGTTGTACTTGCAACTAGACTATAGAAATCTTTGGTTATGGAGACATGATGGTGACTTAGTATTGCTGTTAGAGGAAGCACTAGAGAAACTGATGAGTTGAGGAAGTATTAATAGCAATAGTAGTGAAAGCATGAAAAGGAGACAAAGATTGTGCATAAAAAGTTGGGATTTCATGGCTTCCACTGCTATCAAGGAATCAATTTTTCTCACAATTTCATTGGGAGAGAATGAGAGATGAATGCTATATAACATTTTTTTTAATGAAGGTATGATATGATAATTATTTGATCAACCCAGAAAGCTAGCATATTAAGTGATGTTGTTGGCAAGTAGTTCCATTATTTTAATTTATCATAGACCTTTGACCGTTGCAAGTAAAGTCAAAAGCCATTCATATTGAAATTATATGCACATACTGTTATGTCATTGATATATTTATTCTTTACCTAGTGTTTTTGATGACGCTAAGACTGATTGAGGTGCCATCCCACAAGGTCTTCTCAATTAGTAATTTGATGGCTCACATATTGATTTTAAGAGCCCTGCTCTAATTTGTTAATTGTTATTTTCTTGATGCTTGTACTAAATCTTCCCATAATTTTTCTCTATATATATGAAATATACATTTGATTCAGAGATGTGTTTTACTTAGTGAAAGAATGAATGCAATTGGTTGTTAAGAGTTCTTTATTTGCACTAGTAGAGTTTATGTTTATTTTTGTATCATAACATTATGTCTGTACTGCATTTATAATGAACTGAAATTGACATGGGCGTTGCCTTGTCTGTACAAGTTGTTATATGAAATTGTAAGGTTCACGTTCGCAAGTTGGCCTGATTCATGAATCAATCTTATTATGAATGACTGGATTTTGTTGGAAGTTCGTCCCTGGGGTCACAAATGGAGGACCTTGCGTGTGAAAACAACAATTGAAGCTATAGGCCTATGCTCAAGGTAGTTTAGAGGTTTCTATATATTAATGAAGCTCATGTGTGCTTATCGGTTTATATAAAATTTGACAATTGGCTTCTCTTGGAGCAATAGATCTTGCTAATGTATCTCAGTTACTGCTTTGTAGGTATCACCAATTTGTTTCTTCTTCATTGTCCACGTTGACTTCAGCTCCTCATTGGTTGTATTGGGTCATTCGTGTGCTTGCTGGTTCTTATGTGGTATGATCACACTCTCATTAATAAATAAAGTTTTTGGTGGTAATGGTTATTCAAGATTTCATTTACTTGACTTGCTCTTAATTAATCAAATGTTTTATTTTTCTATGTTCAATCCTCATGTCTTTTCACTTGAACCTTGTACAACACATCGTGGATACTTTATTTTCTCTGCTTCATTAAATGTTTAAAAGGCTAGTGTTTTTGATTCCCTTGCTTAAAATCATTGTAACTTTCTAATATTAAAATTATATTGTTTGTCCTTTTTTTAATTTCGATTAAAGTATATCATTTGCTTGGTTTTAGTTAAGGCTTCTTGTTGTTGTTTTTGTTGTTATTTGAGGTTTCAACTCCAAAAGTCAACGCCTCTCTGTGGAGGTTTCAAAATGAGTGGCTGAATTGAATTTACATTGAGGATGGCTGATATTTTCTTGCACTGCATTAAATAGCAATTCTTATGTTAGCTATACAACTTGCCTTTTCTGATTTGATATTTCATAGGTATTGATGCGTGAATTTAATTTGAAAGATTTAAGATTCAGATTTCTTTTTCACATTTTCTTTTTGTTATCTATAGATGATTGGGACAATACATGATAAATTTCATTCAATACTTGACTTTCAAAACTTATCAGATCCGCTTATTCATGAATTAAGATTTTTAAATATAATTGAGGCAAACTTCCAGAAAATTGAGTCTAGTGAATAAGCTGTTGCATAATTACTGTAATTCTGTTTTGGAAAGGTCAAACTGGATTTTGCCTAAGCCCCTAAATTTTCAAAAGGTGTGTTATTCCTAATCTCTTGCTTCGTGAAACTTGGGTTTAAGTTTAAATCTTTGTTTAATTACATATAATTTTTTTCATTTGTATTTGAATATTTTGATTTCATTTCGAATATTGTTCAAATTATTCCTTTTCATTTTCAGGATTTTGATGGGACAAGCACTCCTAGGCCCATAAATTGTATAGTGCATATTTTGTATCGGTGACACAATTGGGTAAGGGTGTGAGATTTACATTGTAGATATATATGTAAAATTAATTTGTGTTGCCATCTTAATTTGTGTAGTATTTTGTATTTTGTTGGATAATGTTCATCTAGTAGTATATACTATACTACTAGTTAATTATGAAATGTTAATTTCTACATTTTGTACATTTTTTTTGTCAAATTTTGATAATATACAAATAATTTTTCAATTTTAGTTTTAATTGCAGCAGGAAAAATAATTTTTTTTTTCAGATTTTACTGCTGCAGGAATATCATTTACTATTTACGGTGAATTGTAATTTTTTTTAAAAAAATACCATTCCAAATCAAGAATGAGACCAAATTTGTTGTTGATTTGCCCATAATCAAAAAAAAGTCGTCTCTGTTGTTGATCTGTCATTGTTTTGCAACAGATCAAGAACATACATAATTTCTTTTTTGATCAGGTAAATCAGCAAAGAATTGGTCTATTGATGATTTGCAAAGTCAAGAAAAAGGTATATGTTGCTGATCTGATCGCTGATTTGCAACAGATCATCGACATACACACTTTTTGCTGATCAAGCAAATCAAAGAATGATTTTGGTATGTTGATTTGCAACAGATTTGCAATAGAAACTCATTTTTCAATCTGCAACATATTTTATTCGTTATTGTTCAAAGAACAAATTTCTGTCACAATCAACAACAACATAACCAAAATTTGTTGCTAACTTCAATCTGCAACAAAAATTTAGTTGCTAACTTCTATCTTCAACCCTTAGCAACAAATCCGTTTAGCAACACCTCTAAGTGCTTTGAGATCAAGATCTTTTTAAGTGATGGACGTACATAGAGTCCAACGACAATGGAGAGATCTTGGAGCATACAACTGAATACCTATGGAGGCATACTCAATTCAACAAACATCGATTAGTTTGTGACCCCGTCTTTTAGGACTTGAAGGCTTTTTCTTACAATGAATGAAACTAAATTTTTTGCATGTGCTTTAATTACGAGATTAGATACACCAATTTTATATTTTATCCAATAAAAAAAGAATTAGTGTTTGATTGCAAGTATCTATAATTTATCAGAATTGAGTATAGTCATCTGGCCAAAGTTGGAGAGGAGTCAACAATGGTGAAGCCTTCTGACCACACTAAATTAGGAACGAAGGAAGACATGGGAACACAACCATAATCGAAAATACTAACCGGCAAGCGAGCAACTTTAAGTTTGTGCTCCGATAGAAGACTGAACAACCTCCTCACTTGAGCCTCAATGTTTTGGAGAGGACTCATAGGGACCCCATGATTCACAACTTGAAACACCCCCCACATCTCGCACGCATGACTCACGAGCACGAGCTTCATAGCATTATGGTCGTTAAGGTCCACAACGGGCACGCCTCCAACCGTCGCCGGATCCACGGAGGGATAGTCATCGACATCGATATCTTGCCATATAAAAGAGTCATGAGTCTCTATATATATATATATATATATATACTAGTTTCATGTCGTGCTACGCACGATTGACTGCTTTGACGCTTCATTCATCGGGAATTAATTTCTAATAATTTATTAATAAAATTTAAAATCGTAATTAAAATTTAAAAATTAAATATACAAGCACCTTTTTTAGCTCATCAATATTCTCTAATGTAATTGAGATAAGACGTGAATGAAAAAACAAGCTAGTCATTCTAAGTCATTACTTCCTCAAAAAAAAAGGAAACAAGGAAAAAAACACAAGTGGTTTGACCCATTAATTTATGAACACTTGCTTGTGGAGATTATGTAAAATTGTACATAAAGTTCAATCTTTACCTCAAACTCTATAGATAGAAAGGATAACTTTGAAATTATGAATGTAAATAATTAAATTAGTTGGGATTAAAAGTTTAGATAGCCTGACCAAGAAAAAAAATATTAAAAGAGAGTTTGTGTTGCCTTCTCTCAAGTACCAAATATTAATCACAAATATTAATCTCAAACTTGTTAATCACAAATGTGACACATATTTATAGACTCGCATTAAAAAAAATTGATTCCAAATCAAATTAAAAAAAAACTTAAACAAACTCAAAGTCTGTCTCAAACACAAACATACAACTAATTTAGATTACACCTCTAACATAATGCTCATTATCTACAATTCATTTAAGGCCACCATTGGATCCAAAATAATAATCACACGGGGGTTCATTTAATCTAATTATTCAAACATCTATATATTTCTTATATAAAGGAAGAAGATGAAGATTATTTTGGCATTTCAACAAACACCTAGTATTCAAGATCTTAAAGCCCAATTAAGTTTCGGCTTTTTTTGTTCAAGAACCATAAAATGAAAGAGGGGTTGATCATAATAGTGTTGTTTTTAAAGAAGTTTAGCTTTGTTTCTTCACAAAATTTGTTTCTTCACAAAATCGATTGCAACATTGATTTTCCTTTCACCCTGCTCTACTTCTATTCTTACAAAGCTCATCTATTACTACGCACGATATTAGCGCTACTTATAAAGATTACCCCAAAATTCAAGTACTTCTAATAAGGAACTTGTTCATGCCCATCTACTCTTTAACAGGAAAGCTTCACTACTGATGCTTAGTAACTTGGAGAAGATGTCGCACATTTGATTGCTACCCAAACATATTTTCACCCAAAAATAGAAGCAACATTGCCAATCATAAAACACGATTTCACTATTAAAACCAACCCACTACAAGAACAATATAGTTTTCCGTCCTCTAACCTAATTTAAAAATGCACAGATCATGTTAAATTATTACTTTCAGATAAACCAAAATAAGCCCTTAAAGATACGAGTTACTTTCATGATTTGCCCCTAAAAATAATCCTACCTTTGGGGTTTTTTTTTTTTTTTTCATATGGACCAAATTGATACCAACAAATGTACTCTCTTGCCTTCCTGGCATCATTTAACTTCCATCCCCCACCTTGAATCACAAACAAGCCCCAATTTGAGGCAACTGGATGAGTAAATATTACAAATTTACACTACATTTCCTATAGAATCTTTACCAAATGTGATAGCTAGATACATATTTGTGCCACAAAACTCAAGCAAATAGATAGTAATATAAGAAATTTCATGGAAATGAATTCTTTTAGCTACTCCCAGTATTCTTCTATATAAAGCTAGTAAGCATTTGGCATCAATAAGCAGGTCTCCGAGGTAACAATCAATCCATAAGATAAGGTTTTGATCAAAGTAGTGCCCAGTAATGCCAGATATAGCACCTATAAGAAAAGGATATAGTTATATAATATATCCAAATGAATGGTATGTTTTTTAAGAGGCAACTGTAATACGTATTGCAATGATAAAATCTGCAAGAATGTACCAGTATGCATCAATGCACATAACAAAAAAAAAATATAAATAAAGGTCCTTCCACGTGCTAAAAACATCAAGGTAATAAGGTAACACGGTTAAAGATATAATTAAAATATAAAAAAGAAACTTGCTTAATATGTTATGTAAGTTATACTGTACAAGGCTTTCACATGAATCGCATCTAGCAACATTTGCATAATAACTGAAGAATGATAACTTGTATGCAAAGAGATTCTATAACAAGCAGTTATCCGATTCCTTATCCAAAAAAAAAAAAAATTTACCAGATTCATATGCACCAAGTTATTCTGCAACATCGATACTTAAGTGTGCACATACAAACAGAGCCAGATGTACTTAATTGATATAGAAAGAATACAACATACCTGTTGAAAACATAGTTCCAAAGAAGAATGCAATCTCCCGTGATGCAGATTTATGAGAATCAAAACCATGAACACAATTAAGAGTTATATCCGTCCCACACAGTGCTCGAATGTTGGTATGAACAGCAGGAACCACGTCATTGAATTTGAATCACAAAAAGAAAACATCAAGAAGTAATCAACACTATTTCCAAATGTCAAAACAACCTAAGCTAAGATTATAAATTTACTCAAAAAGATGGAATTAGAAATCAAGTATTGCAAATTCTACTTTCATCAATTGAAACACCCTTTAAATCTTCTGCGTATTGAATGTTTTCAATGTCAAATGTCGGAATACAAAAAAACAGATGCAACCAATCAAAATTCATAAGCGTACATTGCTCAAACCAACTCTCTCACTAAACTCATTAACAAACTTCATCAAACACTTGGCTGATATAAATTGTAGAATGTGGATATGAATAAGCTAGGTGATTGGAAATGTCAATTAACAAATATGGCTCATCTCAGTCCTCTCACTATATTGCAATCACAACTACTCAATGATTCAAACAATCTAACACTAACAAATTTAATCAACAACAACAACAACCTAACATCAAGATTAACATATGTAAAATTAATTAGAAAAAAAAACCTCTTAATTTTCAACTGAATGAGACCAAACAATCTAACACTAACAAATTTAATCAACAACAACCTAACATCGAGATTAACATATGTAAAATTAATTAGAAAAAAAAACCCTCTTAATTTTCAACTGAATGAGACCAAATGGAACGATCAGACATACCTCTCTCTCTACACTTAAAACTAAAAATTGGGCCATGCACATATGTAAAATTAAGATGATAGAATTTTATAAAACTGATCATTTTATAAATAACATCGAAACAACAACAACAACCTAACATCGAGATTAACAACAAATCCAAGTCAATGCACAAAAATCCAAACTAAATTCATCAAAAAAAAGGGAAAACGCAATTCCTAATCTCAATTATATCATTCAGAATCATTTCCTAGGATTGTACATTTTCTCTCAATTAGAATTGATTTGATCCACACAATACAGGGAAGGATCCTAATGGAGAAGAACCAAATTCAAAACCCATCTCCCCAGCACCACCCACATTAGCACAAAAACCTAAATCATCAACTCATCAAAAAATTGCCAAACAAAATCAACCCAGTTCGAAACCCCTAAAATCAATCAAGCAAGCAAGCAAATTAAGAACAGTAGTACAATTCTACACGGTTTCATCGGTGGTAAACAACAAGTTAGGGCTAAAACAAAAGAAAAACTTACAAAAAACTCGAACTTTTGCAAAGAATTTGACATGGCAAAGTAGAGAAGATTGATTGAACAGAGAAATTGGTAGTAGCAATGAAGAAAAAGATCGAAGTGATCGGTGAGAGTTATTGAGGAGAAGGTAACTATGGTTCGTTATTGGGAGAAGATAACTCACTTGAGAACCATGTATCTAAGAAGCAATAACGTATGTGTTGTAACGTGAGAGAGAGACGTGAGAGAAGAGGAAGAAGGAGTAGAAATCACGGATGTGTTGTAACGTGAGAAAAAAGAGAAAGAAGAAGGAGTAAAACGGAAAGATAAAGGGATTCGTGCTTTTATATATATGAAAAAAAAATATGAAACGGAGAGATAAAAGCGGGGCTGGCCTAAAGATAAGGAGGGCATAGTGGTTTGCAGATGAGAAAAAAACGTGTGTGGAAGCGATGGATAAAAAGGTAAATTTTTGATTACGACTCAAAAATTTGTGATTCGTGCTTTTATATATATTATCCTATATAAATCATATATTATATACAAATTTGTTACCAAATCTAGTAAGAAAAGGCAAACATGTGAGTCGCTCCAGGATCTAAATCTCATAGGATCACAAGGATCGTATCAAGATCCTAAAAAATCGACATGAATGGATCGATCCCATTGAGGTCCATATCGATGCTTATATATTGGATCGTAGGATCGTAGCATCCTAAGATACGAATCTCGATCCTGACTACCTCGCTCATGAGAGAGAATGGCTACGAAATTAATCTGCTCGTGACTCCAAATAAAGTTTTTATACATGATAGAGATTGGCTTTTTTGTCTCAACATATATTTAGTTTAGATATTCTCTTTCCCAGTTAGGAAATTAGGACAAAGAAATGAGACATTGTGGTTCGTGCCCACTAAAATCAAGTGGATGAATAAGAAGAATGAGGTGGAAGGATGAGATCATTTTATTAGGAAATAAAAAAGGAAATTGCGATGAGAATGAAATCATTCTCATCACCATCATTATCTTTATTTTCTCTATTGCTTCTTCATCACATCTCCACCACTGCCACTATTTTTGCTTAACCATCGTGACCATAGCATCATCACCGTTGTGGTCTCACTATTATGTATGGATGACTTTCTCCCTCACTTCAGTTTTATCTCATGATGTGATTATAACATTTGTGCTTTGGAGTCAGTTTGTAAGTGACCGGTTTAAGATGAGAGAGTTTTGAGAAAACTCAATTATTGGACAGAGTGTCAGAAAATCACCCTTGGAAGAATTGTTTTAGCCGTTTTCATTGCCTTGGCTTGAAAATGAGAAAGTCTTGATTATCTTTCCTTGGCCTTAGCCATATGTTTTGCTAGTTATAGATGCCAAATAAGCTTGAAAGCCATTTTTTTTTCCTTTTTTTGTTATTTCATTTTTAGTTGGAGTGTCATTGCTCGTAATTGGTATCTAGATAGATCTAGAATTAATAAACAACCTTGACTAGTCTGATCAAACTAATTTTTTAGAGTACCCTTGATGATAACAAGGTCTTCTAAGGTAATTTTTTTCTTAATTGGTCTAAATTGATTCTATGCAGGAGTCCGAAAAGAGAATGAGGTCTTGTAAGCTGTTTTTATCTACTTAGAGCTAAAACTTGACTATAAAAGGATTAACTATATTTTTGTTAAAGAAAAAGGATTACCTATTGTGGACGTCGATGAATTATTAGGTAGAAAATAAACTCTTTTATTTCTTTCCGCAATCTGAAATAGAACATGAAGATAAAAAATAACACGAAATGGTTTTAAGATCTAGAGTCAAACACATCTTATAAAATTAACTATGAAATTAAGATTGACATAACATTATTTCCTTTTCTCTTGGATTAGCATCAATGCTACTATTCACAATCTGTAATCAACTAAAACTTTTTTCTTGCAGTTTCTCTCTTTAGCCTGCGCCAAAGCTTCAATTGATTTTGGGTGAAAATTTTGTAGAGCGTAACGTTTTTGTGCGACCTGATTTACCTATCACTAAAACAACAAATGGCATACTACTATAATGAGAGTATTTTTTACTCTCTACCTATACCCAAAGCCTCTCGTTATTGCTCTCCAAAATATTTTGTCGCTTAATTAACCTTGGCGCTAATTGTTAGATCAAACTTGAAAATAAAGGAGTTCACATCTCGAGGATAATCTTATTATGTATAAGAAAAACCTAGAAAATAAAACTTAAAAGCCTCTCGTTATTAAACAATCGAAAGCAACATAATTCTAGTCTTCATCGTTGTTAGCAGGGCAAATGCAAAGGCATGATTGGGGCGTTGTTAAGGCATTCTCGATCTGTCCATAGAAGTTTCACAATCCACACATCACTAATCCATAATACCATTGAATATTGATTGAAAATTTAAAAAAAGTTACATGTATGAATATGCATATGCAAAGAATCCTAAGTGAGATGTTAGGCAAAGTGGATGCTACATTATTACTTCATTTGCAGAGTCCTATCTAGCTAGATATATATTATATAGTGGATATATTACATGATAGACTAAAACATGTCTCTTTAATTTAAGGTAGAGATCTTTATTACTTAAAGTAAACTTTCCAATGATAATTCTGCAATCAGAGAAGCTTCGACCCGCTTCATTTGCTCATGTTTTACTTTAGTGATTAACTTGTATGTGTTGTTTACTATTATCCTTTCTCTTTACGTACCATCTCTTTCTAAAAGGATATAGAATTAAAGAGCTTATGCATCTTGAGTTTTGCACTGAATTCTGGATCCTTTATCTCCATTAATAGAAAGTAAAGCCGTATAGGATTCACGTAGGATGAAAACTCTAGTTTCTTTACTATATTTTCTTGTGGATTTTTTATCTTTTGTTCCTCTTACTATTTTGCGAAAAGAGGATATACGAACTTGATGTTGTTAAAGATCTTGCATTTTTTAAAGAGAAAAAAGTCTTATGATTTTACTTTCCTATTAAGTGAATTCTTTCTTTTTAGTTTGTTCAGTCTTTTGCTTTCTATCACAACATTGTCTCATGAAGGAAAAACAAAGAAACATTTTATTTATTTTCTTTTGCATTTGTATGCTTGAGCTTTTTAGTAATACTACTGGTTTTGCTCAAACATTTAAGGATCTTAATTTTCTTAAGCTCTTTACTCTTTCATGTTGACTTAATTATGAGCTAGATCACATGTATAGTTTTGTGATAAATCTTTCTCTATGTATGTTGAAGTAAGAGATTTTGAAAGATGAAGTCTATTTGTGTATAGCTCAAGTGAATAATTAATTGCAATCAAATATTTATCCGTTTTTGAGCTCTATATGTGATATTAGAACTTCAATTTTAAAACATCTCTTGATTTGCTAGAATTAATGTTTGATTCTGCAAGTAAACATATGGGATGTACTTTTTTGAAATCCTATGGTATATACTTGTTTGTGTGTCTTCATTCATTACATATGCTTTAAACTTTTGCAGTCAAGATTTTCACAATCATTAGTTGGTATTATGTACATAGATTTCAACCATATAAGAAATTAATTTATCAATCCATTGCTAGTCGGAGTTTCTATCAACTTGTACTGTAAGCAACTAAGCACCGATTATTGGTTTTATCCTTGATTGGAGACTAGCAGGTGCATCTATATAATTAAGGTAGAAATAAAGTAGTAGACTATAAATTATAGACTTGAATTACTACCCTACTAAAATTTGTTTTTCCATGCATTAGTTTATGGGATTGAGAACTAATTAATTCAATTGGCATTGAATTATATTAAAATATTAAAGTGAAGTATGTACTCACAGGGGCTCATGTATTCAAGCTTGATTGAGAAAATTAGAACTCCTTGGTATAATATTTATGGTAGTATAGTTACCCATTTAATAGTAGTGGTTGATTCACATTTTCTAGAAATGAAGATGGATCGACTTGAGTAGATTAATATTATAAAATAAATTTCAAGAGGCGATGCATGCTTTAAGTTGATCGAAGACCATAAAAACAACATGAAGAGGAGCACATGTTGAGAGGAATGTATTTTGTGACTTAGGTGGAGGACACACTATAGTCAAGTAAAATTGATGAAAGTGGATATGCTGGTGCGTTATATGTGGTATTAAGAATTTTTAATTCTCCATTATTTCTTCAATTTGTGAGCTGACTAGCTAATTAAAATAACATCAATAAATATAGCAAGATAAGGAATCTATGAGGTACGTACATATGTGAAAGAACTTGGGTTGTACGTGTGTATATACACTTATCTGGTAGCAAAGTTGGTTTTGATACTCTTGCTTGCTAATTTACATCAAGTAATAGTTTCTTTTTATAAAACGTAGTTGTATCATTATATTATTATATATAGTGTTGATTTTGTTCATTGGATTAAATAAAGCAACTTTGGAGATTTTAATGGGAGATGGGCTATTATTATTATTAATTTAAATTCATGGTTTGGGTAGATAATTGAAGAGTTATTTATGGAAATGTTTAGGTGATGACTTGAATACACTAGGGTTGGAAAGGTAAAACAGATCAGGAGTCTGGAAAAGTTGATTCAAAGAATAATCGTTGTAACTAAATCCCATGATAGCCTTTACATTTATTTATGGAATATATTTTATTTAATCAAGTTTATGCAATTCTTTTTAATATTGTATTGATTAACGACCCGTGCATATACACGGACACTAAGAGGTAAGCTGCGCCTCGAGAGTCCTTATAGGGTTCCGTGAACATGTGATTCGCAGTGGTAATTCTATATGATGGTGTTCCGTGAACCGAAGTTTGCGGTGGTAACATCATGCTATTCACTATGCTATAGCTCACATACTTTTAATAAGTGCCAATATGTATGGAATGAATTTTTTTCTTTTTCTCTTGGATTAGCATCGAAACAACTATTCACTATCTGTACTCAACTAAAATTTGTGTCTTGCTGCTTCTCTCTTTAGCCTGCACCAACGTTTCAATTGATTTGGGTACTTTCTCTCTGCCCCAAAGCTTCAATAAATTTTATATTTCTTGAATGACCTTAATTTTATTATTGGTTTGATTCAATTTTTTTTATGTTCACTAAAATCTAGATTCACTGCAAGTGAAACGAAACAAAAATGTTGTGCATGTTCTATCCATGAGAATTGCATAGTATATGTTTAATTGTTTGCCTTTGAGAAATGTATTGTGTATGTTTAATTGTTTGTCTAGAAAACTGACGCAACATGTAATTGCTAAGAACCAAGCAATATATGTATATCCACATGCTTACCAATTTCTAACTTTAACAGGATAAAGAACTTGTTTGTATGACTTATAATTTGTATGCTTACATACAATGTATGTACAACATAACAATACTTATGTAACTTGGTTTTAGTTGAACCAATGTTATGTCCATTGATTATGTAGGAGACAAAAGAACTTAATTGTCCTTCAATTGAACATGTAGAACAATTTTTGCTTTTTTGATATTAAAATGTTATACTAATGGTTGCAAATGCTTTTCATTAATATCTTCAATTGTCCTTCTATTGAACATGTAATTAATCTTTTTTCTTTCTTGACTATGTTGTTAAAATATGATAGTTAGTTAGTAGAAGACACCTAATATTTATTAATTTCTTTATTTTGTTTTTTTTTTACTTTTAGTTTTTATCTTTTACTTCTTTTGCATTAGAGACGCATAAATACTAAATGTGCGAGGACAAGCAAGAACAAAAGTGAGGTAAAAATAGGAATAAAAAAGTTGCTTATATGAAACGAGAGTAAAAATTAAAGATTGATTTCTTATTGAAAGGAGGTGTTGGACATAATCAACGATATTGGTCAAGACATTAAGGGAGAATTGTGTGTGATCCTTACATGTGTTTAGTAACATATTTGAATAATACCCATCAGGCAGTTTGACACTCTTCAATCACTCTAAAAAGATAGTTATTTCTTTTTTTATTCATTGAAAATTGTGTTGGAAGCATATAAAATTTATTGAAACCCTTTTTTTAAAACATGTAAAGGTTTTCTAATACCCATTTCTTGCAAATCACGTCATGCATTCAAACAGTCTTTAGATTTTCCATCCACACCTAATAATGTAAAAATCACATTATCATAAACATTCTTCTCGATATGCATTACATGTAGATACTAGCGCATCAAATTATATTCCTAATACGGAAGTTCGAAAAATATACTCATTTTTTCCAACTATGCACCTTATTCTTGACAATGACATGCTCCTCATCTTATTCTCTTCGTCTTTTAACATTGCTTACTTTAATTTTTTTCATAAGATCTTTTTTCTACACTCAGTAAGTATCTCATACTTATCTAGCTGATATAACACCCCACTACCTGTCAAATAGTTAGGCACGTTATCCTACTCCCACTTCCCATTAAAAAAGTAATCCCTCCGAAACTTATAGCCATAGGTAAAAATCTTCGGTGTCCTGTAAACCAATATTTACCACCATACTTCAACCATTGAGATTTTGTTTCTATATTGCAACAAGGACATGCAAACATTCTTTGGTGCTCCATCATGAGAGATGAGCATAAGCGGGGAAATCACTAATGGTCCACAATAATGCATCATAAAGTTTGAACATTTCATTTGTGGATGCATTATATGTGAGTGCACCTTCGTTCTATAGTTCTTTCAACTCTTCAATAAGTAGTTGCATGAATACATCTAGCTTATCCTCTGGTCCATATTTCCCATCAATAAGTGTTGATAAAATCAAAAATGGTTGTTTAATGAACAACCAAGGTGGTAAATTGTAACACAAATATACAACATGCCAAGTGCGATGAACTAACGACATATTTCTAAATGGGTTAAATCCATTTGTTACTAGTCCAAGTCTTACATTTCGTATCTTACTAGCAAATGAAAAACTTTTCTATCAAAAGCCTTCCAAGCATGAGAATCAGCAGGATGCCTAAATACATTATCATCGATTCGCTCTTTTGCATGCTAGGTCATGAGTGAAGATGTTTTTGATGACATAAATAATATTTTCAATCTAGGTTTCAATGGAAAATATATCAATTGTTTAGCTGCAACCGTTTTCCCATATTTTTATTTGCATTTGTATTTTTATTTGTATTTGGGTCATTATAATCATATTCCTTATACCTTGATGCAAGACAAATAACACATTCACCAATATCCTTGTCCTTATCTTTGAATAGCATACAATAATTAGGACATGCATTACATGTTTTATAAGTAAAATCCAAATTTGTGGTCATTTTGTTTGCTTTGTAATCTGAATTAGGTAATCGGACGCCTTCAGGAAATGCTTCTATCTACAACTCAAGAAAAAACGTAAAATACCTATCTGTCCAACCACTCATTACTTTCAAGCTCAACATCCGTATATTGAATGAAATTTGAGCGAATTTCTTACATCCTGGATATAATGGTTGTTCTGCATCTTTTATAAGGTTAAAAAATGATTCGGTTTCTTCTTTAGGTCCAAACTCGTGTGTAGATTCACTCAAGTTTTCATTCTTTACATCATCAATATTAGGAATCCCAAATGCACCATGTACCATTCCAACCATATCATCAAGAAATGATTTATGTTTTTCTTCATTATCTTCATAACAATCTGAAAGAGTAATAGATTCTCCAGGATAAATCCAATTTTTTTAATGATTTATGAATCCATTTGAAATAAAATGTCCTTTAACCTTTTCTTTTGATTTTGAAAATCGATTGCAACACTCCTTGCATGGGCACTAAATTGTTTCCTTTGTCCCATTATTGGCATAAGTGAAATCTAAAAATTGTTCATACCCATCCATACATTCTTGAGACTTTTGATCAAATAAAGATATCCAACTCTTATCCATTATTTCTGCACTTGGATTATCAAACATGACATTAATTCGAGTAAATTATGATTATTGCAATAAAATATATTAAGTATTCCGTGCATCACATCAAATATAATCAATAACACCTAACTAATCAATCATCCCTAGCAAGTATACGAACATGAAATTACAAACAACTATAACATCAAAGATCAAGCAATTACCTCAATGCATGATTCTAACGCATTATAATATTAATTGGTCATGACATGTTTTACTGGTAAAATAAATATGAAATATCCTACCAAATATACATACTGTAGGAATCTAAGAAAATTAAAGTACATTGGCAAATTCTACCAATTTGATTTGAGTTTTGTTCTTGATCACAAAACCCCATATGAGTAGTTTGAATCAATACATGAAATTGAGGCTTGAAAATTTGAATAACTTTGTGTATGGAAAAATATGTATGAGGATGACTTTAAGTAAAACATAATAAAGGGTGATTATATATAATTTTTTTGTTTAGAACGTTGATGTAAAAATTACATTAGATGAGAAGGAAGAAATATAAATTAAGAATTTTTAAAATCAAATAACCCTTTACATTGAGAAAAGTGACATGCTATTAATTTCTCACAAAATGCAACACTTCTTAAATAAGCCTGACGAAAATGTGCAAAATTGATTTTGCTAAAGAGAATTCATGAAACAAATGAAGTTCAAATTATGATAACATTAACCACTAAGTGAAAAAATAAGATATCGAAATGAGTGTCACTAATTAGAAAATCACATCTAATTAAAATATCCAAAAAAAGGAAAAAAGTTCTAATCAAATTGAAGTCGTAACTTGGATTCCATAGACACGTAACAAAGGTAGGATATTGGTTGATAATAAATCTTGATCAATATTTGCAACAAAGTGCCCAATAATCATGTTCATTCTCCTCTGCACCATCTCCTTATCCATCCTATTCCAATAGATACATGAATGATTGACCCTAATGTAAGTGGGAGATGTTAGGGAATATGCCATAGGTCAATCTACAAACATTGTTTATCTTATAATTTTACTTAATAAAAAAGAAGTTTTATTTGTTGTTTTATTATAACTGATTGCATGTTTGCCTTATAGTAAGATTTATGGTTATTTGTTGAAATATCTTAAATGTCTATAGTTGGTCATTATATTGAGAACTATAATGAATTAAGACTAGGGTGAATCTGGATTGATGGTCATGTGTTGATCATGCGTATAGCGATACAAATCAAAATCATTAGTACTTATTAGGGAATAAGGTATTGGACCGACCCGCTATGAGAAAACCACATGGATTAAGTCATAGGTGTACTCATTATAGGTATGTCTTTTACTCATTCGACTTGAGATTCCTTTGAAAGTGACGCCAATTTAGTGAAATAAATGGTTGCATCTCAATCATGTGCATTGATTTAATAGTGACAAATGTTTCCTATCACTTGCAATTTCTCTGAATGGTTGGCATGCTCTCCTCACTAACATATACATGTATATACCTTTAATATCTAAGGATGATTGATTAAATATTATAAAATAATATTTTTCATTAAATTTATATATCATTATACATTAATTTCTAAATTATAGATAATTTTTTTGCAAATTAATTATGTATTTATTACAATATTTTTAATTGTTGTAAAAATATTTTTCATGTAGTATTTGAGGGGTGGGCTAGCTTAGGCATTTTTAATTTTTTTGACTAATCTACTATTTATATAAAAGTGGTCACAACAAGTTGCCATTAGCTACAACTCATGGTAGTCTTATATGTGGCTCAGCCCCTGTCCATCATGAGGGTCAGGGACTCTAGTGCTTTGAGAAAGACATTTATTAAAGCAAATAGACTTTATTAAAGTTATTTGACTAAACCTCGAAGTTGATGTTGTTAGCTACTTATAGCTAGTAAGATTTTCTCTTAATTAAAGTAAGATAAGATTGCATGTTTTTGTATCTGAACATGATGAAAGTTGTTTTAATAGCCTTGTAGCTTTTGGATGCCCCTTCTCCACTTCGGATCTAGGGGAATCGAGTCCCTTATCACTGAAATCAATCGAATGTTAAAAAAGCCCTTCTATATGTATATAGATCAAGTTTACCTTTTTTATTCATTATATTTTACTTTATTAATGAGATTTTCACTGCAAGGACCATTTGATCAAACTTCATAGAGACCAGAAGAAAAAGATAGGAAAACATTGCAGAGCCTTTGTTGGGTTTTGGGGTTCATACGCAGCGAAAATTACAAAACAATTTTGACAAAAACCCCAACAGGATCCGAATCTAATTCCATTAAAAACGTTTAAACCATGAAAAATTTAATCATACTTCAGTCGCAATATACCTTTCTGAAGGTTGATCGATCTCTAAGGCGCTGCCAACGACGAACGCCCTCTACCAGTAGTCCACACACGAACGGCGGTCGAGATTCGAAGTGCTAGCTTCGAGAGAATACCAAATCTTTTTGTTTCTCTCCAAAACAAGCCAGAGCATACCAAAAACCCTAAGTCATTTCTAAAACGAAAATAGAGTTTCGGCCTTTTGATCTTTCGTACGTGTGTTCTAACTTAAAGCGTCTATTTATACAACCCTTGTATATAGACGGTTAAGTAAATTACACATATACCCCTAATTAAAGAAGTATAAGTGTAATACACCACAAGGACGTTTCTGTCATGAATTTTATCATATAAAATTCATTTTTCTGAACCATCTTAAAATCTCGAAAAACCATTCTTAGTGTGCGACCCAAAAGGCTCATACAACGTTGGCAGTGTATATCAAGTCGTAAGAATATCAAATCGATACAACCTAATCAATAGTGTATATAACATCCTTTTGTCACACGATACCCTTTTGATCAAACATAAGGCATGGAATTGTCATCCAACATGTTCAATCGTACTAGTCTCGATCTCTAGGTAGACTGAAAACATCCAAGTGACATTGATCAATATCAATTCACTTAGACTAGGCCTTTTAACAGTCTAACACATCGAGGGATCCACTAGATATATCTCTTTATATGAGAGAGACAAATTCTATCTCGATTACACAACTTCATCACATTGCTCACACAGTAACCAATCACAACCTTTATAATCATCCGGTTAAAGACAACATTTGATAGTGTCAAATCACTATGTTTCTAATGTGGAAGTCTCTGGTAATCTCAAGTCAGATGACTGAAAAATATACCTATCATGAGAAACAACTATGACTTAATCCATGTGATGTTCTCATAGCGGGTCGGTCCAAGATTTTTTGTTCTCTAACAAGTACTCGTGATCTTGATTCGTATCCCTATACGTATAATCATCATATGATCATCAATCAAGACTCACACTAGTCTTAATTCATTATAGTTCCCGATATAATGATCGACTAGGGACATTTAGGATATTTCGTAAATACCCATGGATCTTATTATAATGTAAACATGCAAATTAATTATAATAAACAGCAAATGAAATCCTCTATTTTATTAACTAAAAGTATTCATAAAGACGGTTAATGAATTGACCTAGGGCACATGCCCCAACATCTCCCACTTGCACTAGAGCTAATCATACATGCATCTAATGTCTAATGATCTAACATGACCATCATGTTTTACTTGTGGAAGAGCTTTTGTCAATGGATCCGCAACATTGTCTTCAGTAGGTACTCTGCAAATCTTTACGTCTCCCCTCTCAATAATTTCTCTGATGAGATGAAAACGTCTGAGTATATGTTTGGATCTGTGGTATGATATAGGTTCTTTGGCCTGTGTTATTGCCCCGTTATTGTCATAATACAAACAAACAGGGTTAGCAATGCTTGGAACCACACCTAGTTCAGAAATGAACTTTTGATCCAAACTCCTCCTTTCTTTGCATCGGACGTTGCAATATATTCAGAACTTCTGTTGTAGAATGCCCACGATCTCTTGCTTCAAACTTTTCCAGTTCTTTGCACCCCATTCAAAGTAAACACATAGCCAGATTGCGATCTAAAACCATCTATATCAGTTTGAAAACTTGCATCTGTGTAACCATTTACAACTAGATCATTTTCAAAACCTCCATAGACCAAGAATATTTCCTTAGTCCTTCTTAAGTATTTAAGGATGTTCTTTACTGCTATCCAGTGACTCTCGCTAGGATCTGACTGATATCTGCTTGTAGTGCTCAAAACATATGATACATCAGGTCGAGTGTATAGCATGGCATACATGATAGATCCAATAGCCGATGCATATGGAATCTTATTCATACGGTCTCGCTCATCATTTCTCCTAGGACATTGATTCTTGCTGAGACTTATGTCATGAGACATTGGCAACAATCCTCTTTTAGAGTCTTGCAAACTGAACCTATGCAGCACCTTGTCTATGTAAGCACTCTGACTTAGACTGATTAGCCTCTTAGATTTATCCCTATAGATCCTTATCCCTAGGATATAGGCTGCATCTCCTAAGTCTTTCATCAAGAAACACTTCCCTAACCAAGACTTGACATTCTGCAATGTTGGGATGTCATTTCCAATGAGTAATATATCATCAACATACGATGCCCGAAAAAACAACTACACTCCTACTGACCTTCTTGTATACACAAGGCTCGTCTTCGTTCTTAATAAAACCAAAATCATTTATTGCTTCATCAAAACGAATATTCCAACTCCGAGAAGCTTGCTTTAATCCATAAATGGATCTTCGAAGCTTGCATACCATCCTAGAATTCTCAGGATGTACAAAACCTTCAGGTTGTGTCATATACAGTCCTCAAGCAGCTTTCCATTAAGAAATGTTGTTTTTACATCCATTTGCCATATCTCATATTCATAATATGCAGCAATGGCAATTAAAATTCTTATGGATTTAAGCATGGCTACCGACAAAAATGTTTCATCATAATCAACACCTTGAGTCTGCCTGAAACCTTTTGCTACAAGTCTTGCTTTAAAAGTATGCACATTGCCATCCATGTCAGTTTGATTCTTTAAAACTCATTTACATCCAATGGTCTTACCACCTTGAGGTAAATCAACCAAGTACCAAACTAGGTTATCATACATGGATTGCATCACATAATTCATGGTACTTAGCCATTTATCTGAGTCTGGTCCAGACATAGCCTCCTGATAAGTAGTGGGCTCATTTTGATCCATAAGCAACACATCACGACTATCAGTAATGAGAAATCCGAATCTCTCTGGCTCATGTCTTACCCTACCGATTTACGTGGGCCTTGTGTCACTCGCGGAGGTTCAACTGGTTCAGAACGTTGTTGAACTTCCAGTAGCGGTTCAGGATCTGTGATTCTTGAACTTCTTCAAGATTTATTTCTCTCCCACTAGTGTCTTTTGAAATAAACTGTTTTTTCATAAATGCACCATACCGAGCAACAAACATTTTGTTCTTAGCGGGATTATAAAAGTAATATCCTTTTGTTTCCTTAGGATACCCCACAAATAAATACTTGCCAGATTTAGGTGCTAGTTTTTTTTAGACTTGTCATTTTTCGTAAGCCTCACAACCTCAAATCTTAAGGAAAGACAAACTAGGTCTCTTCCCGTACCATATCTCATATGGTGTTTTATCAACCGCTTTAGAAGGAACTCGATTTAGAATGAAAGCTGCAGTTTGTAATGCATAACCCCAAAAAGATAATGGAAGATCTGCATGACTCAACATAGATCGAACCATATCTAATAAAGTTTCATTTCTCCTTTCAAAGACTCCATTCCATTGTGGAGTTGCTGGTGGAGTCAATTGGGAGACAATCCTACAATTTCTAAGATGATCATCAAATTCTTGGCTTAAATATTCACCATCTCGATCTGATCGAAGTGTTTTGATAGTTTTACCAAGTTGGTTCTGCACTTCATTTTGAAACGTTCGAAACATCTCAAATGATTCAGCTTTATGTTTCATAATATGTACATAACCATATCTGCTTTGAAATCATCGATAAATGTAATGAAATCTTGATAACCTCCTCTAGCCATTGTGTTTATATGACCGCATACATCAGTATGTATTAGACCCAATAAATCACTTGCCCTTTCACTGTGTCCCGTAAAGGGACTTTTAGTCATCTTGCCTAGTAAACAAGATACGCATGTTTCATATGTTTCTAAATCAAATGAATCTAGAAGCCCATCTTTATGGAGCTTCGTTATGCGTTTCTCGTTTATGTGTCCGAGATGACAATGCCAAAGATAGGCTTGATTACAGAAATGACAATTTTCTTCCTTTTCTTTTGGGTGTTTTGAAGCAGGAACAGGTCGGGTCTTGACTTGTTCCATAGGCTTTGCGACAGGTGCAGCAACAGCCTTGGCAACTCTAGCCTTGCCTTTGCCTTTCTTCTTCATTCCCTTTCCCTTTTAGACCGTCAACATATTACTATAGGGTTTCTTGATATTTTGTTCAGCAGTTTTGAGCATCAAATGCAACTCTGAAATTGATTTCTCCATATTATTCATATTGTAGTTCATCACAAATTGTGAGTAACTCTCTGTAATGAATTCGGGATCAAATCAGAGCAAACTCTTGGCTTATGGGAAATTCGAGTCTATCAAGCTGGTCAACATAGCCCTTCATCTTCAAAACATGAGGACTAACTGACGCACCCTCAGTCATCTTGCAAGAATGTAGGTTCTTAACTGTCTCAAACCTTTCTTGCTTAGCTTCTTTTTGGAACATTTCCTTCGGCGTTACGACCATGTCGTAGGCTTCCATTAGTTCCATGTCCTTCGAAGTTCGGGAACCATAGTTGCCGGCATAATACATGCAACATCGGTAGAATCATTGACATGCTTATTATGCGCATCCTTCACAGCTTTCATAGCATTGGCTGGTAGGTCCTCAGGGATTGGAGCATCCAGGACATACAACTTGAGTTCATTCTTAAGAACAATTCTCAAGTTTCTGAACCAGTCAAGAAAGTTAGTCCCAAATAGCTTATCCTTCTCAAGGATGGATCGTAGTGACAGGGGATTATTGTTACTTGAAAAGGCCATTGATCTACAATAAAGATTATGCAAAGTTTATTTTAGTGTAGAGGAATAGACTCCCACTAAATTAACAACCCTCCTAAAACGTACTGTTTATTTAGGGGACTAAAATCCATATTCACCTAATTCTGTGACAGTTATGGCATGAAACACAGAACTAGATTATTTAGGTAGGTGACAGTTACTAATTACATCTTATGTAATTTTTAGATCCTTTTATGAGATATGAGACATCTTATGTCTTAGCGCGTTTTTATCTCATCATTTGCCTAAAGCTCAAAACTATTTTGATGGCTTTATTAAGTCGGACCATTTTAAACATTAAGGTAACTCTTACCCAACTTGTCTCACCAAGATAACACAATACACCCAACTATGGCTGAAACTATATTAGTGTGATCGAGGCCTTGACAAGTGTTTAAAATGGATGGCATGAGACTTAAAATTTAATAGAGGGATTTTATTCGATTTTAGTGATTTTATGTAAACAATGAAATATGATATATTTTTATTGATTTGTTAAATCACTAAACAATTTGAAGATTTTTATACTGATCACTAATAAAAGAATTTCCGTGAGCTAGGATTAGTTAGACGGCATTCCCGCTGGCCCTTTTCTTTTTTAGAAGACGAATCACAATTCCGAAAATTAAAATTCGCTATAGAAAATCATAATTTTCGCTGATTTTATTATCATAAATTAACCCCTTAATTTATCTGAAATTAAGTCAATTAAAACATTTTAATTAACCCAGGCTCACCTCTAACTAATCATCTTATTCTAATCCAATTAGGATTTAAGATATTTGCATCCTAGTATATCACCAATAACAAGATTCTTGATATCATCTTCTATGCAATAGGGATAACGAAACCGATTTTGTTTATATCTCCTAATCTAATTTGTTATCTATCTTTATCAAATAGAAACTTCATAACAAAATAGATATAACAAGATAAATAATTAATTTCGAAAATTAATTATTTATTTTGGATTTAAGATATTTGAATCCTAGTAAATCACCAATAACAAGATTCTTGATATTTATCTCTTATTCTAATTTGTTATCTATCATTATCAAATAGAAACTGTTGGGGTATGTGCCCTAGGTCAATCCATTAACTGTCTTTATGAAATACTTTTAGTTAATAAAATAGAGGATTTCATTTGCTGTTTATTATAATTAATTTGCATGTTTGCATTATAATAAGATCCATGGGTATTTACATATATATCCTAAATGTCTCTAGTCGATCATTATACTGGGAACTATAATGAATTAAGATTAGTGTGAGTCTTGATTGATGATCATATGATGATTATACGTATAGGGATACAAATCAAGATCACGAGTACTTGTTAGGGAACAAAGTCTTGGACCGAGGCCATTATGAGAGCATCACATGGATTAAGTCATAGTTGTTTCTCATGATAAGTATATATTACGGTCCTCGACTTGAGATTACCAGAGACTTCAACATTAGGAACACGGTGATTTGACACAATCAAACGTTGTCTTTAACCTAGACGATTATAAAGGTTGTGATTGGTTACTTGTGTGAGCAATGTGATGAAGTTGTGTAATCGAGATAGAATTTGTCCCTCTCATATAAAGAGAGATATCCAGGTGGATCCTCGATGTGTTAGGCTGTTAAAAGGCCTAGTCTAAGTGAATTGATATTGATCAATGTCACTTGGATGTTTTCGATCTACCTAGAGATCGAGACTAGTACGATTGAACATGTTGGATGACAATTCCATGCCTTATGTTTGATCAAAAGGATATCGTGTGACAAAAGGATGTTATATACACTATTGATTAGGTTGTATCGATTTGATATTCGTACAACTTGGGTAGTCATAATGTCTTGCTAGAGGCGCTTATGACTTGTATACCAAAATGTGTTTTGGTACACTGCCAACGTTGTATGAGCCTATTGGGTCGCACACTAAGAATGGTTTTGCGAGATTTTAAGATGATTCAGAAAAATGAATTTTATATGATAAAATTCATGACGGAAACGTCCTTGTGGTGTATTACACTTATACTTCTTTAAGTAGGGGTATATGTGTAGTTTATTTAAACATCTATATACAAGAGTTGTATAAATAGACGCTTTAAGTTAGAATACACTAACGAAAGAAAAAGGCCAAAACTCTTTTTTTCGTTTAAGAAACGACTTAGGGTTTTTTGGTATGCTTTGGATCGTTTTGGAGAGAAACAAAAAGATTTGGTATTCTCTCGAAGCTAGCACTTCGAATCTCGGCCACCGTTCGTGTGTGGACTACTAGTAGAGGGCGTTCGTCGTTGGCAGCGCCTTAGAGATCGATCAACCTTCGAGAAAGGTATATTGCGATCGAGTTATGATTAAGTTTTTCATGGTTTAAACGTTTTTAATGGAATTAGATTCGGATCTGTTGGGGTTTTTGTCAAAATTGTTTTGTAATTTCCGCTGCGTATGAACCCCAAAACCCAACAGTGGTATCAGAGTCATCGAGTTTGATTCCATTAAATTCATTGCATGTTTTCTTCTGATATATACATGATATATGATTGAAAACATGTTAATAGTTGATGTACATGTGATATACATAAGTTTTCTGCGAGATTTATTATCGTGTTTTGTGTATATGATACATATATTCGTGATTTAATCGAAATTTGTTTCGTACATGCTAGTAACCATGTTAGGTTAATTTGAATAATTATAATGAATTGAGTTTCGTGTTCTATGATCCATGACACCATTAGGTTCGATCGGGATAGTAGTTCATGATTCAATTACATGTTTGTGATTATTTGGATGAAGACCGAAATTGCAAATAATTAATTTTCGAAATTATTTATTTATAAATAATTAATTTTCGAAATTATTTATTTATAATTAATTAATTTTCGAAATTATTTATTTATCTTTATATCTATTTTGTTATGAAGTTTCTATTTGATAAAGATTGATAACAAATTAGAATATGAGATAAATATCAAGAATCTTGTTATTGGTGATATACTAGGATTCAAATATCTTAAATCCAAAATAATTAATTAATTTTCGAAATTAATTGTTTATCTTGTTATATCTATTTTGTTATGAAGTTTCTATTTGATAAAGATAGATAACAAATTAGAATATGAGATAAATATCAAGAATCTTGTTATTGGTGATATACTTGGATTCAAATATCTTAAATCCAAAATATATAATTAATTTTCGAAATTAATTATTTATATTGTTATATCTATTTTGTTATGAAGTTTCTATTTGATAAAGATAGATAACAAATTAGAATATTAGATAAATATCAAGAATCTTGTTATTGGTGATATGCTAGGATTCAAATATCTCAAGTCCTAATTGGATTAGGATAAGATTAGTCCTAATATGATTAGGATAAGATTAGTCCTAATTGGATTAGGATAAGATAAGTCCTAATTGGATTAGGATAAGATTAGTCCTAATTGGATTAGGATAAGATGATTAGTTAGATGTGGGCCCGGGTTAATTAAAATGTTTTAATTGACTTAATTTTGAATAAATTAAGGGGTTAATTTATGATAATAAAATCAGCGAAAATTATGATTTTCTATAGCGAATTTTAATTTTCGGAATTGAGATTCGTCTTCTAAAATAAAAATAAAAATCTCCAAATTGTTTAGTGATTGAACAAATCAATAAAATATATGATATTTCATTATCTACATAAAATCACTAAAACTGAATAAAATCCCTCTATTAAATTTTAAGTCTCCTGCCATCCATTTTAAACACTTGTCAAGGCCTCGATCACACTAATATAGTTTCAGCCATAGCTGGGTGTATTGTGTTATCTTGGTGAGACAAGTTGGGTAAGAGTTACCTCAATGTTTAAAATGGTCCGACTTAATAAAGCCATCAAAATAGTTTTGAGCTTTAGGCATCTGATGAGATAAAAATATGTTAAGACATAAGATGTCTCATATCTCATAAAAGGATCTAAAAATTACATAAGATGTAATTGGTAATTGTTATCTACCTAAATAATCTAGTTCTGTGTTTCATGTCATAGCTGTCACAGAATTAGGTGAAATATGAGTTTTAGTCCCCTAAATAAACAGTATGTTTTAGGAGGGTTGTTAATTTAGTGGGAGTCTATTCCTCTATACTAAAATAAACTTTGCATAATCTTTGTTGTAGATCAATGGCCTCTTCAAGTAACAATAATCCCCTGTCACTTGCGATCCATCCTTGAGAAGGATAAGCTATCGGGACTAACTTTCTTGATCGGTTCGAAACTTGAGAATTGTTCTTAAGCATGAACGCAAGTTGTATGTTCGGATGCTCCAATCCTTGAGGACCCACCAACCAATGCTACGAAAGTCTGTGAAGGATGCGCATAGTAAGCATGTCAATGATTCTACTTGATGTTGCATGTATTATGCTTGGCAACTATGGTTCCCGAACTTCAAGGATATGGAACTAATGGAAGCCTACGACATGGCTATAACGCTTATTTGAAGGAAATGTTCCAACAGCAAGCTAGGCAAGAAAGGTTCGAGACAGTCAAAAACCTACATTCTTGCAAGATGATTGAGGGTACGTTACCTAGTCCTCATGTTTTGAAGATGAAGGGCTATGTTGACTAGCTTAATAGACTCGGATTTCCCATAAGCCAAGAGTTGGCTACGGATTTGATCCTGAATTCATTACTAGAAAGTTACTCACAATTTGTGATGAACTACAATATGAATAATATGGAGAAATCAATATCGGAGTTGCATTTGATGCTCAAAACTGCTGAACAAAATATCAAGAAACCCTCTAGTAATGTGTTGATGGTCCAAAAGGAAAGGGAATGAAGAAGAAAGGCAAAGGCAAGGCTAGAGTTGCCAAGGTGTTCTTTGCATCTGTCGCATAAAGCTGTGGAACAAGTCAAGCCCGACTGTTCGACTTCAAAACACCCAAAAGAAAAGAAAGAAAATTGTCATTTCTAGTAATCAAACCTATCTTTGGCATTGTCGTCTCGGGCACATAAACGAGAAAGCGCATAACGAAGCTCCATAAAGATGGGCTTCTTGATTCATTTGATTTAGAAACATATGAAACGTGCGTATCTTGTTTACTAGGCAAGATGACCTGAAAGTCCCTTTTCGGATACAATGAAAGGGCAAGTGATTTATTGGGTCTAATACATACTTGATGTATGCGGTCCTATAAACATAATGGCTAGATAAGGTTATCGTACTTCATTACATTTACTTGATGATTTCAGCGATATGGTTATGTATATCTTATGAAACATAAAGCTGAATCATTTGAGATGTTTCGAACGTTTCAAAATGAAGTGCGAATCAACTTGGTAAAACTATCAAAACACTTCGATCGAGATCGAGGTGGTGAGTATTTAAGCCAAGAATTTGATGATCATCTTAGAAATTGTGGGATTGTCTCCCAATTGACTCCACCAGCAACTCCACAATGGAATGGAGTTTCTTAAAGGAGAAATCGAACCTTATTAGATATGGTTCGATCTATGATGAGTCATGCAGATCTTCCATTATCCTTTTGGGGTTATGCATTACAAACTGCAGCTTTCACTCTAAATCGAGTTCCTTCTAAAGAAGTTGATAAAACACCATATGACATATGGTACGGGAAAATACCTAGTTTGTCTTTTCTTAAGATTTGGGGTTGTGAGGCTTACGTAAAGCGACAAGTATCAGAAAAATTAGCACCTAAATCTGACAAGTGTTTATTTGTGGGGTATCCTAAGGAAACAAAAGGATATTACTTTTATAATCCCGCTGAGAACAAAGTGTTTGTTGCTCGGTATGGTGCCTTTATGGAAAAACAGTTTATTTCAAAAGACACTAGTGGGAAAGAAATAAATCTTGAAGAAGTTCAAGAATCACAGGTAAACACTTGAACCGCTCGGAAGTTCAACAACGTTCCGAACAAGTTGAACCTCCACAAGTGACACAAGGCCCACGTAAATCTAGTAGGGTAAGACATGAGCCGAGAGATTCGGATTTCTCATTACTTGATAGTCGTGATGTGTTGCTTATAGACCAAAATGAGCCCACCACTTATCGGGAGGCTATGTCCGGACCGACTCGATAAATGGCTAAGTGTCATGAACTCGAGATGCAATCCATGTATGATAACCAAGTTTGGAACTTGGTTGATTTACCCGAAGGTGGTAAGACCATTGGATGTAAATGGGTTTTCAAGAAGAAAACTGACATGGATGGCAAAGTGCATACTTTTAAAGCAAGACTAGTAGCAAAAGGTTTCAGGCAGACTCAAGGTGTTGATTATGATGAAATTTTTTCGCCAATCGCCATGCTTAAATCCATAAGAGTTTTAATTGCCATTGCTGCATATTATGACTATGAAATATGGCAAATGGATGTAAAAACAGTATTTCTTAATGGAAAGCTACTTGAGGACGTGTATATGACACAACTTTGAAGGTTTTGTACATCCCGAGAATTCTAGGAAGGTATGCAAGCTTCAAAGATCCATTTATGGATTAAAGCAAGCTTCTCGAGTTGGAATCTTCGTTTTGATGAAGTAATCAAGGATTTTGATTTTATTAAGAACGAAGATGAGCCTTGTGTATACAAGAAGGTCAGGGGAGTGTAGTTGTTTTTCTGCTATGTATGTTGATGATATATTACTCATTGGAAATGACATCCCAACATTGCGAAATGTCAAGTCTTGGTTAGGGAAGTGTTTCTCAATGAAATACTTAGGAGATGCACCTATATCCTAGGGATAAAGATCTATAGGGATAGATCTAAGAGGCTAATCGATACCTAAGTCGAGTGCTTACATAGACAAGGTGTTGAATAGGTTCGGTTTGCAAGACTCTAAAAGAGGATTGTTGCCAATGTCTCATGGGATAAGTCTCGGCCAAGACTCACTGTCACCTAAGACAAATGATGAGCGAGACCGTATGAATAAGATTACATATGCATCGGCTATTGGATCTATCATGTATGCCATGTTATGCACTCGACTCGATGTATCATATGCTTTGAGCACTACAAGCAGATATCGGTCGATCCGAGTGAGAGTCACTGGATAGCATAAAGAACATCCTTAAGTACTTAAGAAGGACTAAGGAAGTGTTCTTGGTCTATGGAGGTTTTGAAAATGATCTAGTTGTAAATGGTTACACGGATGCAAGTTTTCAAACTGATATAGATGATTTTAGATCGCAATCTGATATGTGTTTACTTTGAATGGGGATGCGATAAGGCGGAAAAGTTCGAAGCAAGAGCAGATGTGGCAGATTCTACAACAGAAGTTCGAGTATATTGCGGCGTCCGATGCAAAGAAAGGAGGCGATTTGGATCAAAAAGTTCATTTCTCGAACTAGGTGTGGTTCCAAGTATTGCTAACCTGTTTGTTTGTATTGCGACAATAACGGGGCAATAGCACGAGCCAAGGAACCTAGATCACACCACAGATCCAAACATATACTCGAGCGTTTTCATCTCATTAGAGAAATTATTGAGAGGGAGACGTAAAAATTTGCAAGAGTACCCATCAAAGACAACGTTGTGGATCCATTGACAAAAGCTCTTCCACAAGCAAAACATGATGGTCATGTTAGATCATTAGGCATTATATGCATGTATGATTGGCCCTAGTGCAAGTGGGAGATGTTGGGGTATGTGCCCTAGGTCAATCCATTAACTGTCTTTTATGAAATACTTTTAGTTAATAAAATAGAGGATTTCATTTGTTTGTTTATTATAATTAATTTGCATGTTTGCATTATAATAAGATCCATGGGTATTTACATATATATCCTAAATGTCTCTAGTCGATCATTATACTTGGGAACTATAATGAATTAAGATTAGTGTGAGTCTTGATTGATGATCATATGATGATTATACGTATAGGGATACGAATCAAGATCACGAGTACTTGTTAGGGAACAAAATCTTTGGAGCGACCCGCTATGAGAGCATCACATGGATTAAGTCATAGTTGTTTCTCATGATAAGTATATATTACGGTCTTCGACTTGAGATTACCGAGACTTCAACATTAGGAACACGATGATTTGACACAATCAAACGTTGTCTTTAACCTGGACGATTATAAAGGTTGTGATTGGTTACTTGTGTGAGCAATGTGATGAAGTTGTGTAATCGAGATAGAATTTGTCCCTCTCATATAAAGAGAGATATCCAGTGGATCCTCGATGTGTTAGACTATTAAAAGGCCTAGTCTAAGTGAATTGATATTGATCAATGTCACTTGGATGTTTTCGATCTACCTAGAGATCGAGACTAGTACGATTGAACATGTTGGATGACAATTCCATGCCTTATGTTTGATCAAAAGGATATCGTGTGACAAAAGGATGTTATATACACTATTGATTAGGTTGTATCGATTTGATATTCGTACAACTTGGGTAGTCATAATGTCTTGCTAGAGGCGCTTATGACTTGTATACCAAAATGTGTTTTGGTACACGCTTGAACGTTGTATGAGCCTATTGGGTCGCACACTAAGAATGGTTTTGCGAGATTTTAAGATGATTCAGAAAAATGAATTTTATATGATAAAATTCATGACGGAAACGTCCTTGTGGTGTATTACACTTATACTTCTTTAAGTAGGGGTATATGTGTAATTTATTTAAACATCTATATACAAGAGTTGTATAAATAGACGCTTTAAGTTAGAATACACTAACGAAAGAAAAAAGGCCAAAACTCTTTTTTTCGTTTAAGAAACGACTTAGGGTTTTTTGGTATGCTTTGGATCGTTTTGGAGAGAAACAAAAAGATTTGGTATTCTCTCGAAGCTAGCACTTCGAATCTCGGCCACCGTTCGTGTGTGGACTACTAGTAGAGGGCGTTCGTCGTTGGCGGCGCCTTAGAGATCGATCAACCTTCGAAAGGTATATTGCGACTGAGTTATGATTAAGTTTTTCATGGTTTAAACGTTTTTAATTGAATTAGATTCGGATCCTGTTGGGGTTTTTGTCAAAATTGTTTTGTAATCTCCGCTTCGTATCAACCCCAAAACCCAACAGAAACTTCATAACAAAATAGATATAACAAGATAAATAAATAATCTCGAAAATTAATTATTTATTTTGGATTTAAGATATTTGAATCCTAGTATATCACTAATAACAAGATTCTTGATATTTATCTCCTATTCTAATTTGTTATCTATCTTTATCAAATAGAAACTTCATAACAAAATAGATATAACAAGATAAATAAATAATTTCGAAAATTAATTATTTGCAATTTCGGTCTTCATCCAAATAATCACAAACATGTAATTGAATTATGATCTACTATCCCAATCGAACCTAATGGTGTCATGGATCATAGAACGCGAAACTCAATTCATTAAAATTATTCGAATTAACCTAACATGGTTACTAGCATGTACGAAACTAATTTCAATTAAATCACGAATATATGTATCATATACACAAAACATGATAATAAATCTCACAGAAAACTTATGTATATCACATATACATCAACTATTAACATGCATTCAATCATATATCATGTATATATCAAAAGAAAATATGCAATGAATTTAATGTAATCGAACTCGATGTCTCTGATACCACTGTTGGGTTTTCGGGTTCATACGCAATGGAGATTACAAAACAATTTTGACAAAAACCCCAACAGGATCCGAATCTAATTCCATTAAAAACGTTTAAACCATGAAAAACTTAATCATACCTCAGTCGCAATATACCTTTCTGAAGGTTGATCGATCTCTAAGGCGCTGCCAACGACGAACGCCCTCTACTAGTAGTCCACACATGAACGGTGGCCGAGATTCGAAGTGCTAGCTTCGAGAGAATACCAAATCTTTTTGTTTCTCTCCAAAATGATCCAGAGCATACCAAAAACCCTAAGTCGTTTCTAAAACGAAAATAGAGTTTCGGCCTTTTGATCTTTCGTACGTGTGTTCTAACTTAAAGCGTCTATTTATACAACCCTTGTATATAGACGGTTAAGTAAATTACACATATACCCATAATTAAAGAATTATAAGTGTAATACACCACAATGACGTTTCTGTCATGAATTTTATCATATAAAATTCATTTTTCTGAACCATCTTAAAATCTCGAAAAACCATTCTTAGTGTGCTACCCAATAGGCTCATACAACGTTGGCAGAGTACCAAAACACATTTTGGTATACAAGTCATAAGCGGCCTCTAGCAAGACATTATGACTACCCAAGTCGTAAGAATATCAAATCGATACAACCTAATCAATAGTGTATATAACATCCTTTTGTCACACGATATCCTTTTGATCAAACATAAGGCATGGAATTGTCATCCAACATGTTCAATCGTACTAGTCTCGATCTCTAGGTAGACCGAAAACATCCAAGTGACATTGATCAATATCAATTCACTTAGACTAGGCATTTTAACAGTCTAACACATCGAGGGATCCGCTAGATATATCTTTTTATATGATAGAGACAAATTTTATCTCGATTACACAACTTCATCACATTGCTCACACAGTAACCAATCACAACCTTTATAATCGTCCGGTTAAAGACAACGTTTGATAGTGTCAAATCACTATGTTCCTAATGTGGAAGTCTCTGGTAATCTCAAGTCAGAGGACTAAAAAATATACCTATCATGAGAAACAACTATGAATTAATCCATGTGATGTTCTCATAGCGGGTCGGTCCAATACTTTGTTCCCTAACAAGTACTCGTAATCTTGATTCGTATCCCTATATGTATAATCATCATATGATGATCAATCAAGACTCACACTAGTCTTAATTCATTATAGTTCCCAATATAATGATCGACTAGGGACATTTAGGATACTTCTGTAAATACCCATGGATCTTATTATAATGTAAACATGCAAATTAATTATAATAAACAGCAAATGAAATCCTCTATTTTATTAACTAAAAGTATTCATAAAGACAGTTAATGAATTGACCTAGGGCACATGCCCCAACAGCCTTTTATTCTACTTTTTCTTTATAGTCATGATTTTCTCATTTACTTTTTTCCTCTCAAGTGCTCTGGTTTTTAGATTCCCAATATTATCACTCCCGAGTTGATCTTACATTATTTACACATACAACAACATTCACTTGGGCATTATCTAAGTAATAATAAGTGTATGTGTTGTGTACAATACTTGTCATCCTTTCCAAACTTGACCACTTCTCTGCTTCAGCACTGCCACTTCATCCACCTCAAAATCAACAAATCACCTCACCTTGAACATCTCATCCAATTGTTCTATCGCGCTATTGATATATTGAAACTCGAATCACCGGCCAAAAGTAGTACCTATCTGCAGAAGGCGGCGAAAACAAATAATCAATTTCTTCCTGTAAATCGTCGCGATCTTCGCCACATTGTGGTAGGCAGCTAATTAATTATATTTCAAAAATTTTATGTTTTAGATCATCATAGCCAGTTTGAAAAACACAATTATTTCAGGGCCTTCCCACTGACCGTTCACCACTCAAGTTCGTCCACCAAATCAATGTATTAGTAGCGTTAGCCATAAAGCACACATGGAAGTAAAAACTTTGATGAAGAGCTATATGATGCCCCATCCACTTTCCATATATCTCCCAAACAATATAAAACAATAAAAAACCATTATAAAACTAGCAAACAATCTCAAAACAACAACTACGATCAAAAAGACCCAAAATTTGATAAAACAGTACCCGTTAAGGAATTAGTACATAACGCGAAGCACAAAAAAAGAACCATCTCCCTTACAGGTTGAGAACACTACCCATAAAATCAAAATTTGTCCTACCCTATATCTACCATCATGTCTCGAGCAACCTAAATATTTTTTTATTTTCTAGTTCTGCTGATATGATCATAGATTTTAATTGTCGTCCATCATTCATGACAAATGTGTAGAGATCTTTTTTGCTTTGTGCCAGATGATGTAAATAGATTTTGTCGTTTGAAAATAAAGTAGTGTATTAAGCTGTGCTGATAAGATTATTTGTACTAATATTTGCTCTCAACATCTAATGCTTGATTTTTCATGCTTTTGTAGGACAAACATAAAATCATTATTTTTTATGGTCATTGATGGAAATAAAAAACCTTTCTTTTGTGTATTTTCTTGAACCATTTAGAACAACCTGTCAAATCATATTTTTATGAAGGCAAATCATTTTTGTGTCATAATAATCATAGAGAAATCATTGATGAAGTGGTGGGAGATCTCTTTAATGAATCTAATTATACAAATCATCATTGGTTTATGAATCATTTATTCTTCTAAGTGAATCATTTTTTGTGTCATCTAAACTTTGTTGCATTTATCGTCTTTTTTGCTCTTTTGAATTCAATTATATAAGTCCTTGCTTTAGGTTTTATTTCATTCTCTTGTTCCTAATCCATATATTCAATGGCAAAAAAAAAGACATTGATAATGCGAGAGAAGGAAGGGTATGTTTTTGTTGATTTGAGGTTATTGTTCACAGTTCATATTTCCCATTAAGGTTTTCTAGGTTTTTGTTGCGATTGGGATCGTTGTTTGTAGGGAGTGTTTTTATTTAATAGATACGTATTGATCACCACATTCAAGGTCTCCAACACACTTCTTCGCAACACCGACGGCACATTTAAACGACATTTAGCCCAGTTTCTGGATCGAGAAATTCTATTCGAACACCATTCCAGTTGATGGGGCTTTTCTCATTTGATGTGATTATTAATCGATCTACAAGTCTTGTTGCTTAAATCTATAAGCCATCTCAATCAAATGAACCTCAAAATGCTATTGACCATAAATAATCACTCAATACATAAGTTGTTCACGTTCTACTCTTCTTCCATAGTAGGATTTGAAAGGTTTGATATTATTTCCTTTAATTATATGGAAGATAGAATTCCAGTTCGTGAGATATGTGCGAAAGAAATAGTTTTGGTTGAAGACACAGCTGAAGTAGTTGAAGTCAGTCATAAGGAGTTTTTGTGGGAGAGAATTTCTCTTTTCCCATGTTACATGAGAGAAAGTATTTAAGAAAAATTAGCAACGCGGTTATGTGCACCCCACAGTTTACTAAGGAAAACCACCTTTAGTGTTTAGCTCAAACTATTTTCTTGTCGGTTATAAACCTATCAAACGGTGAATAAAATGGTTAGAATAAAAAATAGACAATTTTCCATGAAAATTCTTTTATTCCCTGCTATCAAACGCACCTTAAGTAATTGCATCATAATGCTACAAATGATCATTCAATCAAGATCAAATACGAATCATAGAGAGTGTATCATTAAAATGCTTGGCTTTGAGATCTAGATAACCTTTTCTAGTGATGGATGGATACCGAGGAGGATCCAACGACAATGGAGAGATCTTGCAGTCAAGTGGAGGCATATAGAAGAAGGCAACGGAGTATCTATGATGGGTTCGGTTCACAACAACTCGGTGGAGCACGGAATGAAACCGACCATTGGAGAGTATATGGAGAATATCTCCAATGTTGACAGTAAGTGCTCCGGACACCGGCGGCACAGGTACCCAGCCGATATCGTCTTTTAGGACTTGAAGGCCTGCGACCGGTTGAGTCCCATGGAGAATGGTAAATAAGGAGGTGTCAGTGTGAGGCGCCATGCCCATGGCTCGGTTGGGGTCCGGACATGGTGGGTATGAGTTGAGTTGACGTGCGCTGTGTGCTGCCAAGTTAGTTGTAGTGGTCAGCGTCGGCCATGCCCAAGGGAGTTGGTCGGTTGGGATCCCTAATGAGTCCATCATTAAATTTAGCAATCGCTCGGATAGCTTTGACATTTCCTCATGGAACTTGTCCATCACTTCACTAAATCGATTCATCACAAGTGAAACAAATAATTAACATCACCACGGGCCCAAAAAAAAAAAAAACATGGCCTGTAATTTTCTAACAATAACCTTAATTAAGTTCAACCCTCATGAAAAATATAAGTTGTTTTACATATGTACGTATAACATTCGTTATCAAAGAAAACATAATTTACTTGACACAAAACACACATATATCAAGGAAAATCGTTAAGTATGGGTTCAAATTAAATTCTTTGCCTGTACTTTAATTGCGAGATTAGATACACTAATTTTATATTTTATCAAATAAAAAGAGAACAAGTGTTTGACTGCAAGTATCTATAATTTACCAGAATTGGGTATAGTCATCTGGCCAAAGTTGGCGAGCATGTTCAACAGGGGAGTCAGCAATGGTGAAGCCCTCTGACCACATTAACTTAGGAAAGAAGGAAGACAAGGGAATACGACCATAACCGGAAATACTACCCGGCAAGCGAGCGACTTTAAGCTTGTGCTCCGATGGAAGACAGAACAACCTCCTCACTTGAGCCTCAATGTTCTGGAGAGAACTCAAAGGGACCCCATGATTCACAACATGAAACACCCCCCACGTCTCGCATGCATGACTCACGAGCTTCATAACATTAGGGTCGTTAAGGTCCACGATGGGCACGCCTCCAACCGTCGCCGCATCCACAGAGGGATAGTCATCAACATCGATATCTTGCCATATAAAAGAGTCATGAACCTCTTTAATTGACTCCAAGTCATTGTGGCGGATGTGCACTGGGACTTCTTCGGAAGCATCAAAGAGTGTTGAAGACATAATGATCAATAATATCTATAATACTAATGAAAAGTATAGTTGTTGTTGGGTGGGCAACTGAGCATTGTATCCATCTCATATATAAGGTTGAGATCGAAGGTTCATAGTGGTTTGCTAGATCAGTTTGCTGAGTGTTTTGTATAAGGAGATGGTTTTGGCAAACTTGATCTTGTATAGAAGTCTTTGGCAAATCTGGTTTTTGGATGCTGGTGTCCTATATTTTTTAGAGGGTCATGGTGGGATTTACATGCATTCTCCAATTTGGCGAATCTAGATTGATCTTCTCATGAAGAGGTTCATCTCATGAGCAAGGTTTTTAGGATCGGGATCCTATGTAGGATCGATTAAGAGATCTAAAAGATCCGGATCGTGGGATCGGATCGTGGATTGGAATATCCTAGATTTTAAGTAAATCATACATTATACGATATAATGTATCCATATACTTATCATGTATTCTATTCAAAGAATTGTAATAACTAATAACATTTATTACATTAGATCACTATATTACTATGTGAGCATTAATCACAAGTCTCGACTTTCGAGTCTCAAATCATAGCTACCATTTATACCCAATATCATATTGTTAATTGTGATGATGATGAATCTAAAATGGAGAATAAATTACTTATTTCCTTATTGATTCTTATTTATATTTCTAATTTCTATTCAGATTTCTAACTCCTCATTCTATGGCACAAAAAACCTCACATATTTGTTACCAAATCTAGTAAGAAAAGGCAAACATGTGAATCGCTCCAGGATCTAGATCTTGTACGATCCTAAAGATTGGAAAGAGATTCTAAGCGATCCACATGAATGGGTCGATCCCTGTCAGATCCAAATCGATTATTAAATATTGGATTGCAGGATCGTAGGATCCTAAGATACTGATCCCCATCCTGACTACCTAGCTCATGAGGGAGAACGACTACTAAACTAACCTGCTCGTGATTCCAAATAAATTTTTTATACATGATAAAGAATAGATTTTTTGTCTCAACATGTATTTAGTTCAGAGATTCTTTTTCCCAATTGGGAACATAGGGCAAAGAAATGAGACATTGTGGTTCATGCCCATTAAAATCGATTTTTTTGTCCCAACATGTATTTATTATTAGATTCACTTTCCCAATGGTAGGAACTTATGACAAATAAATGAGGCATTGTGACTCATGACCACTAAAACCTTTGCCAAAATAACTGAGAAATTAACACAAAATCATTAATAAGAGAGTAATCGACTTACACAAATATAATAATAGTAAGTCATAACTACAACTGTGAGGATCCCATGAAGTCTTAATATTTATTAGAAACAATGAATAATAACAATTGTCTCTTAGGAAATTCTACAATATATTAACTTTTCTTGCCCTTATAGGACTCAAACTATCACCCTCTTGCAACTATACCACATATATACTAAACTATTGGGCCACCCACTTGATTGGTAACATGCAAGTATAGATATATATGTATATATTGATAGTCAATAATTTCACTACTTGATCCAATAATTATGAAAAACTTGGCTCCCTACATTAGATCCAAGAAACTCGAAAGATCACTGTCCTTTTTATGGCGGTGGGTGCAAAGCCGTCAATGAGCAGGCAGCGCATGGAGAAAATGTCGACTACCTCTAAGCCAGCAGCACACCTGTGAATCGACATTTTGTAGGTTCTGCTATTCTATGTATTATATACTTATGTTTTTGTTATGTTTTAGGGTTGTATATTGGGATGAGTATTTACCTCCCTAACTTATGATAACCATCACATTGTTTATATTTGCCATCTAGTTATATATGCATTTGATCATGGTTTCCTAGTTTGCAGATCCTTATGATTTATATTAATTGCTTCTACAAAATATATTATGTTTTCTGCTAAAATTTGTAATTGTTAATAAGTTTTAATTAACTTTGATTTTCAAATGTAAAATGATATGTGTTTTACATATTACAAACATGAGTTAGAATAGATTTGGAAAAAAGGCTGACTAATACGTGATGAAGTCCTTTGGGGCTAAGATTTTGCCTTAATTACGGGATTAGGCGAGGTGGTGCTCAAAATTGGGGAAGCGGCCATCACAGTTGGTATCAGAGCCAATGTTCTCAATAAGTAAGACACAAAACTAGAATTAAACACAAATTATAGATGTGCAAACCAGATGATCTTTTCTTAGAAACTATTAATTGGGAAGTGAGCAAATGTGAGTGGGGGGTTAATTATGTTATGAATATGTTGAATTCTATATGTATATATCTACAAGTTATGCCATGTAGTAGCTGATTTGCATTCGTTATCTACCTGCGGACATTGATAGCAAACACACGCGATGATGAAGATACAGGAGCTTGCGGTAATCAACCTCCTAATACCTCGGCTTATGATTATTAGAGGTTGTCTAACTGTGCAGTGACTCGGGGGCAACAGTTAGTGGACTTTATTGCTTTCACGGGAGAGCACATGGCGGCCGTCGCACCAGCCTTTCACGCAACTCATACTACTACAGTGACACCCTGATTACTCGGACTTAGACTACACCAAATACATATACTTCACGACCTCGAGCTCCCGCACCATCTGTGCCACAGCCACATATAGAACCCATAGCACCACATCCACCAATGTTACAGATAGCGACTGTATAAGAGACAGCTATAGCTGGGGACATATCTACTTTTATGTCTGTGCCTTTTAATGTAGTAACACTATCAAGGTATGCCAAGCCGGTGAAGGAGTTCATCAAGCCTAGGCCAGTTTTCTTCACCAGATAGCTAGATCACGAGAAGATCGAGTGGTGGTTTCTCTCACAGGAGAAGTTACATTTACTATTAGGAGTAGATGATAGGTCACAACCCATTCTGTCTTACTGTACCCCAGAGAAGAGTGCAGTTGTTTGGTAGAGGACCACAGTGGCGAGTAGTGGCTATTTTAAATAATGAGATAATTTTAAAAAGTGTTTATCAAGCAGTATTTTTTGGCCTCTATGGTAAAGAGAATTAAGAATATGTTTATGGCGCTGAGACAGGTTGAGGGAGAGAAGTGATGAGTTATAGAGATAGGTATAGCTACCTCAAACAGTAACAGTAATCCCTATTAACAAATTCATATACATTTCCAAATTAAACTAAATAGTAAATAAAAGAATATGTTAAATAAATAAAGACAAGTACCACGCTCATGCTAAGAAATACCACAATTAAATAAGTGAAACATACACAAGGCTAAATAGTTAGGATCTAGATCTAGTCGGCTATGACTTACATCAGTGAATCCATTAACCACTGAGGAATGTACATCTCTCACACATTCTACCTCGCTAGGGACTGTGACCCCGGTATCATCAAGGACTCTAACCACGTATATCATATGCAACCTCGAGGACTTTAACCCTATGTGCCTCATCTTAGTGGCGAGTGCCAACATCCCCAGCGGCTCTAACCCCGTGTGTTGATCCTTTCATAGTGCAATAGACTTTATAATCAATAACTACTTTATAATGTCAAGAAAATGAGTCATAAAGATTTCTAAAGAGTACAAGTCCATAAAACTATTTATAAACTCACAAATCCTTAATAGCATGCTATTTTGACCAAATTATCGTAAAATAGCAAGAAATAACATATAGCACAAGAATGGATTCAAAAGAATTCAAGTTATCAAAATATCATGGAAACCAATCTCATAAGGTGAGGAATAACAAACCAGTCCATAATATGAGAGTACAAAGTTAGAAATAGTCAATATATACTATAATAGACTATTTAAAATAGGAAATGAAATGTAAACAAACAATCAATTGGTATACTCACACCAAACAATGTAATGTCCTAGCTTTACCGACCTCTCGACACTTCAAATCTTGTAATCGCACTTCTATCACCTTTTCCTCTGTTCCTAATGACTTATAACATGTTTTTGGATGTGTTCAAGCCTCTACTTAAGGTTTTAGACTTAATTATGGTGTTTTGGAAATTTTGGGAATTTGCAGATTTTTGTGTTGTGATGGCAATTAGCGTGCTAATAAAGTGGATTAGTGCTCTAATGACCTCATTAGTGCGCTAACTACCGTCTCTAGCGCGCTATGTGTAGGAAACCCAAAGTTTTGCAAACAGAATTCTGATTTTACTCCACACATAGGCCTCACCAATGCTTTGGGGATCTTCATACACACTCCCAAAACCCCAAATCATCATCAACAACATAAAAACAACTAGTTATATCATTAAATCCATGAATTCATCAAATTGAACTAAATGAACTAGTGTAAGTAAGTTGCCTTGTTGAGGTGCACTAGTTTGATCAAGCTCCTATACACCTAATCCTCCAAACAAACTGTTGTGCTTCCTCGTCAAACATTTCATCGAGGTTTTTGTTCTAAATTTGCAAATGAAAATCATTTTTTTAGTTTGCATGTATTGAACTATGGCTTTATATATGACTAGATATGATTGAATGATTGCCACGATCTTGTTGTAAACACATATCTCGAGACCTATCTAACAACACACATTTGAACACAGGTCCCACTAACCTCCACTAACTAAATCGAAGTAACACAAATGCCTAACTCAATTGATCTCTAGCTATGCTAATACGTGTTTCGATGCACATCATATGGCCATTGAAATTAAATAACTAATTTAGGCACATTCAATTATATATCAGCCACAGCTATCACTACAAAAAAAAAGCAAATCAGAAACGGAATTTTCCGTTTCTGATTTAAAAATTCCGTTCGATTGGATTCGAAAAACGGAACAGAGACGAATGCGTTAAAATCTCTCGAAAACGTCGTCGTGATTGGATCGAAACGGAAAATGGATTCCGTTTCTAATTTAGAGACGGATCGAAACGGAATAAATTCCGTTTTCGATTAGAAACGAATTTATTCCGTCTCTAATTCCGTTTACGATTAGAGACGGAATAAATTCGTTTCGATTATTTCCATCTCTCGATCCGTTGCTAATCGAGAGACGGATCGAGACGAAATTTGATCCGTTTCGATTCATATCTATTAGAGACGGAAATAGCAACGGAATCCAAAGATTCCGTTGCTATTTCCGTCTCTAATTTTCATTTTTGTTTAGTTTTTAAAGTCTTACATATATAGGTCTCAATCCAAGCACATTTAACCTTGCCAATATATAATAAATTGACATTCATACATCGACAATATATATCAACAAATATTCAATTGAGAGAACAAAAATGTAAAAATCAAAAATTGAAAAATATATATATCCAAAAAAATTGTATAGTATTACAAATGCTCCAAATTTCTAAGTATTCACAAAACCACCAATCCTATTGTTCAACAACCACAAAAAAAAAAACCTACAATCCTATAAATATGCACAAAAAGAATTATCAATCGAAAAGTCTTGAGATGTTCTTCAACACCACCGCATTACGAAGGGACATTTGAAACAACTTAATAATTGAATAGTTGAACTTAAATTTTTCAGGGGACATAAGCATCATAGGAGATAGAGCTAAGGTAGAAGAGCAATGACTCACATCGAACTTATAGTGACGATCCCCGCACTCGACCATCAAAGTCTACAAACAAGCAAAAAGATTAACATTAATTCATTTGAGATTTAAGAATCCACAAACGATGATAAACACTTTGCATATACTTGATTTAAGTAAATTAAATTCTTACCAATCCAAAGAGGAGGAAGATAGCAATGTTTGTCATTTTCACTTTTATCTTCATTTTCTAAAAACATATAAGAAAACAAAAATATGCTACCTCATAGATAGACCAAAAACTCATAAGACTATTTTCAATCAATCCACTTTCACAAGCTACAAAATTTATCATAAGCTCACTCATCTCATTTCAAACCGAGCTTTTTAACGAGTATCAACTTGATGAGGAACTAGGATACCTTTTAAGTTGTGAAGTATGAACTTAATGAGTATCAAACTATTGATCACACCAAAAAAAATGATATGGACTTGTTATTGCCTAAATTTAAAGAAGACATATCCTTATTCAAACAACAATGCAAATTATAGATCATATTCAAGTAAAATTTATGCATTAAACCACTTAATCAAATATTTCAACAAAGAGTCAATTAAGTGCAAGAATAGAATATGAAAAATCGTAATAGTAAGAATAAATTAATTATTATCAAATCCACCTTGTTGAGACAAGGTGGCAATGCCGAGCAAAACAAGTTAAATACTAAAATATGCATGTACATACTAGTTCCATTTTATGTGAAATGTTACTTATCATTAAACAGCTCCAATACATCATAGTAAAGTTTTTAGCACTTACCTATATCTTGGTACAACACTGTGTTCCAGATTTGGAGTGCATCTATGGAGTGCATGTTCCATTAAATAAGAAGTCATAGATCTTCTTAGAGATTTATGAGATTGAGAGATACAAAGTTCATCTAGTGGCTAGATTTTAATTACTAAACTTAAAAATGGCTTTTATTCTCTAAAGGCATTAAGAGAAGAAAGAAATTACAACAAGATTTGTTCTGAGATTTTGTGATTTGGAGCTAGAAGAACTTGTGAACGAAGAGAAGGAACTGAAGTGTCAAGTGATTCAAAGCCTAGGTAGCAAGCTTTCTTTCATTTCATACTCAAATATGGGTGTCTATGCTTCATGTATGTGCTGAAATCTTAGGGCTTTGTTTCTTACTCTTTGGGAAGACTTTGGTCTAATTATAATTGTTACAAAGCTCTTAAAGGACCCAATTGATGGTGTCAAGAACTGGTCAAGAAACATAAGCTAGCTTGTACGAGTATGAGTGGTACGACAACCGACATTCGAGAGCGTAACACAACTTAGAAATGAAAGGAAAGACATTGGGAGAGTGGTAGACTCTGGGAAATAGAGTTTTGAAAAATTGTAGTGTTGCAAAGCTATAACTAACCATAATTGGTTATGCTTATTGAAAGGGTACAAAAGAGCGAGGAAACTTCTTTGACATCGAGATATTTAGTAGTGTTGGATATGAGTTATCAAGGACTTTAATGGACCGATTGAAGTGGAATCTCAAAAGGGCATTCTTAATCACTCGAGAAAATTCGTATCAAGGACTTTAATGGTTTGTATTGGGGTTCACAATTACCAATCCACAAACAAACAAACAAATCAAAATAAAAGGATCCCAAATAACAAACCAAATCGTCCATTCACTGGTGATCAATATCGAAACATATACCGTTCTCCTAATAATCTCATCCCTCTCGTGCCATACTTGTCCTGCTTTGTTCATTCTCCTCTTCCCCGATTAAACCCATTTTTCTTCTAAGCAAACAAACACACACACACACACACACACAGAGTCAAAAAATCAAAACCCATCAATGAAAAGATGTTAACACCGCAAAACAAAAAAGAGGAAATTTTTTGCTTCAAAAGAGTGAAAAATGGAGTCTTGATCATACCCTTCTACCAGTATTTCCGTTGGCAATGCCGTTGCCATTGCTAAGCATAGTGAAGTTGTTGGCGAAAAAACCCAACTTGCGATCCATGGCTAACCAGCGATGGCGGCACGAATTCCTCCGCCATAGGGTTCAATTTCGAGAGCAACTCCTCCAAATCCCTCATGTCCCTCTCGCTCTTGTCCATTGGCGAAAAAGGACTTTAATGTACATTCATAACTAATAGAGATTGCCATAATAAAACCAGACTATATACGCAACCTTAAAACACCGAAATCCTAATAGAAACCCAACATGATCACATTGTTTCAACAATTCTTGAACACCACATTTTGCAACACAAGAAAGAACAATTCACAATACAAGAATCCGATCCTTAAAGCTATCAAACTTTGTGTGCATTGACAAAGAAAGAACCCTCCAGAAAACCCATCAAGAATTCTCTCCAAATTCCACAACCCAACATCAAACAATCCACATTGGACATAGATTAGGCTTCCCCAAAATCCCCAATACTCCAAACACCAAACCCATTCAAGAATCGAACTTAATACTCCAATGACCAATTCAAGAACCGTAAAATCAATCAATTAAGAGACTTTTCAAATCTAATGAACAAATAAAATGCTCAAAGAAAGATTACCTTGTCATCAGGCGAAAAAAACACAACAGATTACCTTGTCATCAGGCGAAAAAAAAATTCAACCCCACAACCCCTACCAAGAACTGGGAAGCTTCGGTGAGCGGTGAGAGAGGTCAGAGAGAGAGAGAGAACGAACAGAGATCGGCCTATGCACGCGAGAGATCAGAGGGCGGTGATGGGAGCGGTGAGCAACACATCGAGCAGAGGGCAGAGAGCGGTGGATCGGTCGGTGAGCGGAGAGATAGCAGAGAGCGGGGATCGGAGAGAGAGCGGAGAGGGAGCGACATCGATGAGCGGTGAGCGGGGTGAGCGGGGAGCGGGGAGCGGGGTGAGCGGTGACCGGGCGAGAGAGAAGGCAGAGAGCGTGCGTTTAGGGTTGAGCGAGAGAGAAGGCAGAGATCGTTAGGGTTGAGCGAGAGAGAAGGCAGAGAGAAAGCGTTAGGGTTGAGAGAGAGATGTGTGTGTTGAGTCTTGGGTCCCTATTTTGAATCATCGAGATCGAATACGCACGAATCTCGAGATTAATGGACGGTTGTAAAAAATGAAATTTTTGGTGGGAATGTTGGCGCCATTTTTTAGAGACGGAATTAAATTCCGTCTCTAATTCCGTCTCTAATTCCGTCTCGATCCGTCTCAATTCCGTCTCTCGAATGCCTCCGTCTCAATTCCGTTCCGTCGCTAACTTTTTTTTTAGAAACGGAACTTAATTCCGTTTCTAATTCCGTTTCTGATTTAGAAACATAATTTATTTCCGTTTCTAATTCCGTTTCTGATTTGCTGTTTTTTTGTAGTGTATATTAAAGCCATTATTTAAACCACACTAACCAAAATACAAACTTTCCAAGTAAATCTCTACCTTGATCCCACGTTGGCACACAACTCGAGGCATGTCTCCTCTCATGTCTCGATGCCTATAAATGGGTATAAATGACTTAGTGATCTATACATACATAAAACACTAGGCAAACACCACAACAAATCTAACATACACATCGGCCCTCTCGCCTTTGATAATGCACATATCACGGTGTTGGTCCCATATCACAGGTTAGTGATCCTGATAACAGGTAATAAATCAAATTAAAAATTTGAGCCGTGATGGGGATTTGGCTGTGTTACCATATGGGCTCCCTCTCGGCCCTGCTGTGGATAATCCGTCGTGGCTGTGTTCACTTTCGGGCCATATGTCCCACCTGAAAACTTTTACAACATGTAATGGTTCCATGCTGATTAAAAATTGTTCTCTCTCCCTGTTCATCCTGAACTTGTCCTTGTGCCGCCTTCCGTCCTTATCTAGAATCTCGGCCTCTTTGAAGTGCTGGTTGTGCTGGTAATGCCTGCTAGGCGGGAGGAGGTAAAGGAGGTCTACTATATGTATAATGTAAGGGGGCTAGTGGTGGTGCAGTTATATGTAAGAACCAGTGCTCGAACCCTTTGAAATTGTCTCTCTGCATTTCTCTATCTTTTACCCCTCTGTCTTCTTTGCTCATGATCATCTCCTCTTTCTAGTAACTCAGCACATCCATCCTCCTGTCTACCCAACTCATATGTCTCTCTAGAGAGAGCCCACTCATACATCTCCTAAAGATATCTGGCTCCAGTGCTCACAACAGATCGTGCGATATGTGGGAGAGAATGGGCTGTAACTTGTCCTCAATTCTAAATTGTAAAAGTAACTCCTCATGTGAGAGAATACATTGCTCGATCTTCTCGTGATCTTGCTCCCTGATAAAGAAAATTGGCACAAACCTGATGAACTCCTTCACTAACTTGGCATCCCTAGATAGTGTTGCTGCCTCAAAAGGCATAGGTGTATAAGTAAATGTGACCCAGCTATAGCTGTCTCTTATACATTCACTATCGATAACTCTGGTGGATATGGTGTTTTAGGGTTTATATGTGGCTATGGCACTTATGGTGCTAGTGCTCAAGGTCTTGAGGTAGTAGTATCTGGTGCAGTTTTAGTCTTAGTAATATAGGGTGTCAAGTAGTCTAAGTGGCGGGAAGGGCTGGTGTGACGGCCACCATGTGCTCTCTCATGAAATCAATGAAGTCAGCTAATTGTAGCCCTTGAGCTGCTACCCGGTTAGACAAATAATCATCAACTGAGGTAATAGGAGGCTAAATGTCGCTAGCTCGAGTATCTCTGCCATCTTGTGTGTCTGCTATCGCTATCTGAAGGTAGATAATGAACGCGAATCATCTACTATGTGGCATAACTTGTAGATATATACATATAGAATTTAACATATTCATAACATAACCCCAAGCTCACATTTGTTCACATACCTACTAATAGTTTCGAGGCAAAGATTATCGGGTTACCACATTTATAATTTGTGTTTCGTTTAAGTTTTGTGTCTTACTTATTGAGAACATGTCTCTGATACCAATTATGACGGCCCTTTCCATAATATAGGGCAGCACTCTGCCTAATCTCGTAATTAAAACCAAATCCTAATCCCATAGGACTTAATCACGTATTTGTTAGCCTTTTATCCAAATCTTCTCTAACTCATGTTTAAAATAAGTAAAACACGTCATTTAACATTTGAAAATCATAGTTAATTAAAACTTATTAACAATTTCAAAAAATTTAACTGAAGGCTTAATATATTACGCGAAAGCAATTACTACACATCCTTAGGGTATGGAAATCAGGAAACCACGATCACATGCATATTTAACAAGTGGCGAATATAAACAGTGTAATGGTTATCATAAGTTAGGGAGCTAAACACTCATCCCAATATTCAACCCTAAAACATGTCAAAAATACAATTGTATAATACATAGAATACTTAAACCTACAAAATGTCGTTGCACAGGTAAGTCGCTGGCTCAGTGGTAGTCACCAATCTTCTCCTTGCCCGACTTGCTCATCGACGGCTCTGCACTTACCATCATAAAAAAAGTGAATACAAAAATTAACAGTAATCCCCGTTGACAAATTCATTTACATTTCCAAATCAAACTAAAAGGTATATAAAAGCATAAGTTAAATAAAGGAAGACGAGGACGACACTCATGCTAAGAAATACCACAGTTAAACAAGTGAAACTGGCACTTGGCTAAATAGTTATGATCAAGATCTGGTCTTCTATGACCTACGTTCGTGAAGCCATTAACCACTAAGGAATGTAAAAGTCTCATACAATCTACCTTACGAGGGACTCTAACCCTAGTGGCATCAGGACTCTAACCTCAGTCTCATCAATAACACCAGGGACTTTAACCCCGTGTGCCTCATCCTAGTGGTGAGTGCCAACATCTCCCGGGAATTTAACCCTGTGTGTTGATATACTCATAGTGCAATGGACTCTACATTCTATAACTACTTTATAATTTCAAGAAATTGACTTATTAAGGAATCCAAGCATTTGGTTATACTGCAAAACAAAATTTTTTCCAAAAAGTGCTAATCCATAAATCCATTTATAAACTCAAAAATCCTTAATAGCATGGTATTTATAACACATTACTACAAAACAACAAGAAATGATATATAGCACATGAATGGATTCAAGAAAATTCTTGTGATCAAAATATCATGGAAACCAATCTCATCAAGTGAGGAATAGCAAATGTGTCCATGATATAAGAGTACAAAGCTAGACATAATCAATATAGACTATAATAAACGAGTTACAATAGGAAATGAAATGAAAACAAACAATCAACGGGTATACTCACGTCAAGCAATGTAACGTTTTAGCCTTACCGATCTCCTAACACCTCAAGTCTTGTATTCGTACTCTCGTAACCCTTTCCTAGGTTCCTTATGACCTATAACATGTTTTTGGACGCATCGAGGCCCATAATTAAGGTTTTAAGCTCAATTATAGTGTTTTCAAAATTTAAGAAAATTGTTGATTTTTGTGCTGACATGATAATTAGCTAGTTAATGACCTCATTAGCACGTTAACTACTTTCTCTAGTGCCGTAACCAAGAATAGTGTTCTAACTTTTTCACATAGCGCTATGTGCAAGAAAACCTAGAATTCTGCAAATTGAATCTTGAGTTTACTCCACGCATAGGCCTCACCAATACTTTGGGGATCTCTATACACACTCAAAAAACCCTAAAACATCATCAACAACATAAGAAAAGCCAAATACATCATTAATCAAATTAAACTAAGTGAACTAGTGCATTTAATTACCTAGGTGATGAACACACCACCCAATTTGATCTTCCCACCAAAGCTTCTGATTTCTCCTACTTTTCTTCTTCCGAAATCACTCCAGCAAGTAAGTTTTCTTCTATCTTAAGTTTGCTAAGTTTTTGAAATGAAAAACATGGTTGCATGTCTTGATCTCTAACTTATATATAAATGGAAATGGTTGCTTTATAGTTATACATCTTTTTGTACACTTGTATCTCGAGACCTATCTAATGATCCACATGTTGAAACTTTTCCCATTAACCCCCACTAACTAATCCTAAGTAACATAAATGCCTAACTCAATTGATCTCTAGCTATACTAATACGTTTCTCGATGCACATCATATGGCTATTGAATTAAATCACTAACTTATGCACATTTAATTCTATATCAAACCAAAGCCACATTAAAGCCATTATTTAAACCATATTAATCTCTATATAAACTTACCACATAAATATCTAGCCCGGTCCCACGTCGGCATGCAACTTGAGGCATATCTCTACTTACGTCTCGATGCCTATACATGGGTACAAATTATTTAGTAATCTACACATATACAAACACTAGGCATACACCATAATAAATCTAACATATACCTCGGCCCTCTCACCTCGGTCAATGCACATTTCATGATATGGGTCCCACATCACGGGTCGGTGATCCTGATTACAGATAATAAAATATATTAGAAATTTGGGTCGTGATAAGAATTCTAAATTATCATGCACGATGCACTCTAGGTAGGTTAGCTAGCGCGCTAACTTTGTATATCTCGCTAGAGAAACTTGGTAGCGCGTTAATGAGGTCACTAGCGCGCTAATCAAGTTACCCAGCGTTCTAGGTGCTTTGACAACATAAAAATCTGCAATTTCTTAAATTTACTTAAAGGTCTAAACTCACTCTAAAGCATGTTATATGATATAAGGAACCTAGGGAAGTTTCTTGGGGGTTTGGATACGAGTTTTGAGGTATCGGGAGGTCGAATTAGCATAGGAAATTTGTGTGGATTGTAAGTAAGCTGATTGACATATTTATTTACATTTCATTCCTATTTATTTGTTCATTTTCAATCATTTGGACTGATTTTCCTACTTTACTCTATTTACCATGACTTGTTAGTTAAATGATTTTTTTTACTCTAAATCATGTGCTATATCATTTTTTATTGTTAATATATGTGGTCAAATGAAATAGCATGCTATTAGATAGGTGTTACATAGTGTTGTAAATCTATTTCCATTGTGCATTAGATATGCAATTGCTTTGTTGGATTCTTAAATAATATTTTTTCTTAAAATATGAAAATAGTTATTGTATCTAGGACCATGATATGATAAAGCTATTGCGACACACAGGAACTTTTAGGGTGATCGGGATCCCTCTCCTACATTGGGTGATGTCACGGGTAATGGGACCCGGGGTTGTTGGCAAGTATAACTTATGTGACATCACAGGGTATGGTACCCGGGGTTGTTGGCAAGTATATATCATAGGTTATTCGCACTTGGGATAATTATAAAGGCGTAGAGCATAGCTCCGAGCTTCATAGAGATGTAGAGCTCAGCACCATTCTTATATAGTGGAAAAGGCATTGGTGATAGGAATCCTTTCTAACCAGCCCTAGATCATTATTTCTTAGCGGAGCGTTAGTTTCATTTTGTTTAACTGGAGTGTCTTATAGCATGATTTCCTTTTAACATAGTTGTTTTTATTATGCTTTCATATACTAGTTGTATTGTTGGAAATATGAACAAATGTCTCTCGGTATTACTTTCTACTTTCCTATACTCACCGTCCCTTTTATGATGGTGGGTGCAGATCCATCGAGTAGCAAACTAGGCAAAGAGAAGATCGCAGACTACCTCTGAACTAGTGGAGTGGTGCTACACCGAATTTTGTTGGTCTAATATTTTATTGTATGACTTTTATGTATCTTCCATATAATTTTTAGGTTGTATATATTATAGGTTGAGAGATAACACCCCGACCAGATACATGATGATATATTATCTTCGTTTCATTATATATATATATATATATGCTTGCAATCTTTATGTCCTAGTTTTTCCATAATTCTTAAGTATCATGTTAAAAGCTTCTGCTAACTTGTTAAGACTTCCGCTGAATAAATTTTAAATTTGTAAATTTCAATTAACTTTGACTTAAATGATATGAGATAAGAAAATGCTTATTTGAAAAATTAACATGCTAAGTATAAAAGACTTAGAAAGGCTGACTAATTCCTTGTTATTTCCTACTTGGTGAGATTAGGGCTTGATGATGGGATTAGGCTAGGTGGTGCCTTAATTTCAGAAGGGGTCGTTAGAGGATTGAGAAGGGCATCTTAAACATATTGAGCGATACGGTGAGAATAAAGACTATCCTTATCAAGGGAATTTTGAATATGTTGAGCGATGCGATGTGAAGAAATACTATCCTTATCAAGTAACACCCGACTATATGGAATGGTTTCATAAGGTCAACCATCCTTTTGCAATGAATCCTAAACATGTAACGGGGGTGGTCCATGAGAATGAGAACTTTTTGTTAAGAATTTCCGTGGGTATCATATCGTATATTTGATTTGATTCAAAGTATTCTAACACTTTTTTGACTTATATATAAATAGCACAACCATTAGGCACTTGATGCGGCATTGTTGTTTTAGTGCATGGCTAAGGACAAAGTTATAGTGGACGATACATTTGACATGGCTGATCGAGTTATCTCCTTCTTTTTGAGAGCTAATAATACATATGAAGCCATCGAGACTAGCAGCCAAAATAAAGGAGAAACAACATCCACTGGGACTTCTCATCGATATGGCCGAAAGGCCAAGCCGCCAAAAGTGAAGACTTACTTCTTTGCAATGAATGAAACTTGTTCTTGGAATTTGAAACAATATGCCTTTGCGCATAAAATGCCTTTCTGCATTTTTGAAATGTCAATTTATTTTTTTCATGTACAATTGTTATGTAGTTGGTTAACTTTGGATTATATTCTTTTTTTTCGTGAACAAAATGCCTTCATGCTTCAGCAATAGTTTGTTCTTCTTAGCCACAAATCGATCTCCACATTCTCTTTGTTTTGGTGTCTTATCTGTGGCTAACAGAGTTGTAGATCTAAGAACAATAGTATTTTCATATACAACCAAGTTGTTTTAGGATGGGGTTTGAGCAGTAAAAAGGGAAGGTGTGTTCAATAATATGGCGAAGACACAGTCCTTTTAGTCAGTCAAACATAACTGAACCTATTTTGTTTGTATATTCCATCGATTTATGTAAGGTACGTATAGTGTTTGAATGGGGTATGGATAGAATGACAGTGTAAGATGTTCGAGACAGAGCATTCTGTTTCATTTATATAAGTCCAAGACAGATGTGTTGCTTTCAGTTTTACATGACCAGTAGTAACAATTAACTTGTGCATAACTAATCAACGGTTAGAAAGAATTGCTACTATGTACTGCAAAACAAATTTACATAAATGTGCATGTTACACATGCCTTGAAAACAATCAATATTGAAAGAATAAAAGATAAAAAAAATCTACAAATGAGATATAATTATGAGAGAGCAAGATACGTCAATTTCTATTTCATAAAAAAGTGCCTCATCAAAAATGAGATTTCAAATCATGACCCAAAAAATAGAACCAATGTAATATCAGTTTTAATAAGGTAACCACTCATGACTAAACTAAGTTCACGAATCATATATACCCTTATGTACACTCGTGTATAAAGTATATATGAACATATTATGTTGCATATACACTCTAAAAATAGGAACATAATGTATCCTAATCAAATGAAATGACGTCTGTAGGACTACTTAATTATGGTCGAGGTAGAATGTTAAGTCCAACCTCCCATTCTCTACTTTATGGCTCAGCAAACACCTCTCATGATCTTATAGTTGGTGGTAAAGGAACATCATCTCTCGTTAAAAGCTGTAAAGGAAAACGAAATATGAGTTAGTAGTACACAATGATAATTATTACAAAACTGAAAAAGAGCATCACCACAATGTGAAGTAACTCACTCTAACAAAATGATTTTTGTTGACGATTCTCTCAAATAATGGTGGGGTCGAATTTCGAATGGGGAGCCAAAGACTAGAGCATTATTTGGCCAACATCGTAAAACCTATTTGAAAATGGTTCGCAATGACAAACCCCATATCTGGTAATGTTAGAAAATTTTCCAGGGTGGGGCTCTCGTAGACATTAGTAGCAACTCTAACTCTTTCGTACTTAGCGAACTAAAACATAATTCTATACATGCCCTCATTGCTTACCATATTTTCAAGCATCTTGTTTCGAACCTTTTCCATTCCTCATCACCACCTTCATAGCTAATAGAATTGGCTATCGCTCAAAACTTACAATTTCCATTGAGATAACTATCCATGGTGTTAATACGATACCTGCTCTACATTTGAGGTATCTCATCAATGTTCCCCAACAGCTTGATTTCAAGTCCTAAAACACCCAGATGCAGTGCATAGGATTGCTCTTCAGTTTTCCTAACCATTTCCTCGTGCACATATTGAAGAAGGTCCCTCACTTGGCCCCTCACTTGCTCTTAAGGGTGGTCCCTCACTCGGTCTTGTTGGGGCATGTGCCATAGGTCAATCTAGAAAAAATATTTAATTTTTAATTTTAGTTAATAAAATAGAGGTTTTTCATCTGTTGTTTTATTATAAGTGATTGAATGTTTACCTTATAATAAGATCCTTCGATATTTGTTGAAATATCTAATGTCCCTAGTCGTTCATTATACTGGAAACTATAATGAATTAAGAGTAGTGTGAATCTTGATTGATGGTTATATGATGATCATGCGTATAGGGATACGAATTGAGATCTAGAGTACTTGTTATAGAACAAGGTCCTGGAACAACTCGTTATGTGAATGCCACATGGATTAAGTCATAGGTCTTACTCATGATATGTATATTATTTAGTCCTTTGAATTGAGATTCCCTGGACTATAATATTATGAGCATGGTAATTTGACACAATCAAATATTTTCTTTGACCAGATGATTATAAAGATAGTTATGTTACCATGTGAATAATATGTCAAAGTATGTAATCAAGATAAAACTTTTCTATCTCATATAGAGAGTAATATCAGTAGATCTCTTGATATGGTAGACTGTTAAATGGCCAAGTCCGAGTGAATTAATATGATCAATGTCATTTGGATGTTTTTAGTCTACCTAAAGATCGAGACTAGTGTGATTGAACATTAAAGGTGACTTTTCATGCCTTATGTTTAATCAGATGATATCACATGACAAAAGGATATGATATATGTTATTCATTAGGTGGTATCAATGTTGATATTCTTGCTACTTGGGTAACTTTCTAGAGATACCTTATGACTTGTGTACCAAAATTGTTTTGGCTCACTGCCAATATCGCGTAAACCTATTGGGTCGAACATAAAGAATAACTTTGTGCAATTTCATTATTCCAGAGTAATGAATTTTTTATGATAAAATCCATTACATAAAAGCCTTTACGATTAAATATATGATAACTTATTAATAGGGACGTAAATGTAATTTGCTTGAATTGCCTAAATACAGTAGTTGCATTATGAATATGATTTTTAAGTGAGCTTATCTACACATAAATAGAGGTTGAAATCCTAAAACGAACTAAGTTTTTATTATTTTAGTTCTCTAGACTTTGGGAGAGAAAGAAAAATTATTTTCTATCTCTCTTGGGGCTTGCACTCCAAATTATGGTCACCATTTTTAAATGGATTTCCGATTGAGGACGGGCGGTTGAATGTCTTAGAGATTGAAAAATCAAAGAAAGCAACCACGAATTAAGGTACAGTTGACTTTTGCATATCTAGGTTAATGGAGGTTATTTTTTTTATCTTATTTGGATTTTCAAAAATTGTTTTGGTTTTTCTATTGCGTATGAACCCCAAAACCAAACAATGTTATAAGTGCCTTAGGCTCAGTTCTTTTAAGAATTTGCATGTTTTCTCTGATATATATATGTGTGTGTGTGTGTGTGTGTGTGTGTGTGTGTGTGTGTGTGTGTGTGTGTGTGTGTGTGTGTGTGTGTGTGTGTGTGTGTGTGTGTGTGTGTGTGTGTGTGTGTGTGTGTGAAAACATTGTCTGATTAGAGTATATATGATTTACATATAGGTTACATGGTAATTTTATTCTACAATTGATTTTAAAGCATGTTTTTAATTCATTTATTTGATACATATGCATGATTTGATTAAATGATAGAATTCATGTTATGAATATTTATATTAACATATATTTTTAATATTGAACGATGTGAATTTTTTATGTTTATAGTAGAAGCCATGTTTTGGTTAATATGATTATGGTGTTAAATACATAGTTTGTTTTTGGTCAATAATTATGTGTCTCTATAATAAAAATCATAATTAGGTTAATATAATTAATTAAATATGATTCATTTGATGAATACATGATTAATATTTCATTTTTTATTCAATTGCTTGTTTTGTATGGATAAGAATCAGAACTGATTTTTCATTATATATCTCATTATGGTTATCTATTAGTATATTCCTTTTAGATATGAGATAAACTTTAAATCGAATAATAATTACAAATCAAATAAGATAGGTGAGATGTATAACAAATTCATAATGGATAAGAATTCAAAGTATCTTAAATTCTAATTGAATTAGGATAAGATATGTTAGAGGTTGGCCAGAGTTAATTAAAAACATTTTAATTAACATTTTTGAAATTAAAATAAAGGGGCAGTTTTGGTCAATTGGATTGATTTAAATAACGAGAAATTTTAGACAATTTTCAATTTTTGGAACTAAAATTTCTTGTCAAAAAAAATGGGGGACCACCATTAACAGTTCATAGTGCAATGAAATTCGTATAGTACTCAAAATTAGTAAAATTTCCTAACTTGTTTAGTTATTGTGCATGCATTGTAATATATGATCTTTATCTTGTTTAAATTATGATGAATAAAAAAATAAAAAATCCCTATTCCAAATTTTAAATCAATTGCCATCCATTCTCAAACACTTGTCAAGGATTTGATCACATCAATATGGATTTGCCTCTGCACAGTGTATTATGTTATCTTGGTTAGGCAAGTTGAGTAATGATTACTTTATTGTTTGAAATGGTTAGACTTGATAAAACTATTTTAGGCTTTTGGAACAATATGAGATAAAACATGCTACGACATAAGAAGTAATAATCTCATAAAAACAACTAAAAGTTACATATGATGTAATTGGTAATAGGTACCTTCTTAAATAACCTAATTCAAAATGTCATGCCTTAGCTATCTTGGAATTAAGTGAAACATGATTTTATTCCCTTAAATTAACATAGTGTTTTTAGGAGGATTGTTAATTTAGTGGGAGTCTATTCCTCTATACTAAAATGAACTTTTGCATAATCTTCGTTGTAGATCTATGGCATCTTCAAATCATACTAATCCCTTGTCATTACGATCCATCCTTCAAAAAAATAAGATGTTTAAGACAAAATTTCTTGATTGGTTTTAAAACTTGAGAATTGTTCTTAAGCATGAAGGCAAGTTGAATGTCCTAGATGAACCAATTCTTAAGGAATCACTAGTTAATGCTTCAAAAACCATGAAGGATGAACATACTAGTCATGTCAACGACTCAACTGATTTTGCATGCATTATGTTGGCAACTATAGTTCCCGAACTTTTGAAAGACATGGAATAGATGGAAGCTTACAACATTGCTACGATGCTAAAGGAAATTTTCTAATAGCATGCTTAGCAAGAAAGGTTAGAGAGAGTTAAGAACCTTCATTATTGCAAAATGGTAGAGGGTGCGTCAATTAGTCCCTATGTTTTAAAAATGAAGGGTTGTATTGACCATCTTGACATACTCATATTTCATTTAAGCCAATAGTAAGATATATTTCTTTTGACTATCATGCGTTGCCTGAAGTCTCTACTCGATCTATCTTACCTTCTCAGTATGGTCGATAACAACGTCAAGTCCTATAGCCATTGTATCCTCCAATGCTAGCCAACATGCTGGTGAGCTGCAGGGCCTACCATAAGTGCCTCAAACGGTGGCATCCCGATAGTCGCCTGATAGTTGTTGTTGTAGGTAAATGTGTTGGGGCATGTGCCCTAGGTCAATCCATTAACTGTTTTTATGAATACTTTTAGTTAATAAAATAGAGGATTTCCTTTGCTGTTTATTATAATTAATTTGCATGTTTACATTATAATAAGATCCATGGGTATTTATAGAAATATCCTAAATGTCCCTAGTCGATCATCATACTGGGAACTATAATGAATTAAGACTCGTGTGAGTCTTGATTGATGATCATATGATGATTATACGTATAGGGATACGAATCAAGATCACGAGTACTTGTTACGGAACAAAGTAATCTTGGACCGAATTCGTTATGAGAACATCACATGGATTAAGTCATAGTTGTTTCTCATGATAAGTATATTTTTCAGTCCTCGACTTGAGATTACCAGAGACTTCAACATTAGGAACATAGTGATTTGACACTATCAAACATTGTCTTTAACCTACGATTATAAAGGTTGTGATTGGTTACTATGTGAGCAATGTGATGAAGTTGTGTAATCGAGATAGAATTTGTCCCTCTCATATAAAGAGAGATATCCGGTGGATCCCTTGATGTGTTAGATTAAAAGGCCTAGTCTAAGTGAATTGATATTGATCAATGTCACTTGGATGTTTTCATCTACCTAGAAATCGAGACTAGTACGATTGAACATGTTGGATGACAATTCCATGCCTTATGTTTGATCAAAAGGATATCGTGTGACAAAAGGATGTTATATACATTATTGATTAGGTTGTATCGATTTGATATTCGTACGACTTGGGTAGTCATAATGTCTTGCTAGAGGCCGCTTATGACTTGTATACCAAAATGTGTTTTGGTACACTGCCAACGTTGTATGAGCCTATTGGGTCGCACACTAAGAATGGTTTTGCGAGATTTTAAGATGATTCAGAAAAATGAATTTTATGTGATAAAATTCATGACAGAAACGTCCTTGTGGTGTATTACACTTATACTTCTTTAAGTAGGGGTATATGTGTAATTTACTTAACCGTCTATATATAAGAGTTGTATAAATAGACGCTTTAAGTTAGAATACACTAACGAAAGATTAAAAGGCCAAAATTCCTTTTTCGTTTAAGAAACGACTTAGAGTTTTTGGTATGCTCTGGATCGTTTTGGAGAGATTCAAAAGGTTTGGCATTCTCTCGACGCTAGCACTTCGAATCTCGGCCGCCGTTCGTGTGTGGACTGCTGATAGAGGGCGTTCGTCGTTGGCAGCGCCTTAGAGATCGATCAACCTTCTGAAAGGTATATTGCGATTGAGGTATGATTAAGTTTTTCATGGTTTAAACGTTTTTAATGGAATTAGATTCGGATCCTGTCAGGTTTTTGTCAAAATTGTTTTGTAATTTCGGCTATTGCGTATGAACCCCAAAACCCAACAGGTGGTATCGAGCCATCGAGTTCGATTCCATTAAACTCATTGCATGTTTTCTTCTGATATATACATGATATATGATTGAAAGCATGTTAATAGTTGATGTATATGTGATATGCATAAGTTTTCTGTGAGATTTATTATCATGTTTTGTGTATACGATACATATATTCGTGATTTAATTGAAATTAGTTTCGTGTTCTATGATCCATGATACCATTAGGTTCGATTGGGATAGTAGTTCATGATTCAATTACATGTTTGTGATTATTTGGATGAAGACCGAAATTGCAAATAATTAATTTTCGAAATTATTTATTTATCTTGTTATATCTATTTTGTTATGAAGTTTCTATTTTATAAAGATAGATAACAAATTAGAATAGGAGATAAATATCAAGAATCTTGTTATTGGTGATATACTAGGATTCAAATATCTTAAATCCAAAATAAATAATTAATTTTCGAAATTATTTATTAATAATTAATTAATTTTCAAAATTATTTATTTATCTTGTTATATCTATTTTGTTATGAAGTTTCTATTTTATAAAGATAGATAACAAATTAGAATATGAGATAAATATCAAGAATCTTGTTATTGGTGATATAATAGGATTAGGATAAGATTAGTCCTAATTGGATTAGGATAAGATAAGTCCTAATTGGATTTGGATAAGATTAGTCCTAATTGGATTAGGATAAGATAAGTCCTAATTGGATTTGGATAAGATTAGTCCTAATTGGATTAGGATAAGATAAGTCCTAATTGGATTAGGATAAGATAAGTCCTAATTGGATTTGGATAAGATTAGTCCTACTTGGATTAGGATAAGATAAGTCCTAATTGGATTAGGATAAGATTAGTCCTAATTGGATTAGGATAAGATGATTAGTTAGATGTGGGCCCGGGTTAATTAAAAATGTTTTAATTGACTTAATTTGGATAAATTAAGGGGTAAATTTAGTATAGTAAAATCAGCGAAAAATATGATTTTCTATGGCGAATTTCAATTTTCGGAATTGAGATTCGTCTTCTAAAATAATAATAAAAAAAAAGGCGCCCTTTCATGTACCTACGCTTATTGACGGGCCAATGGCGGGACATAGTCTAACTAATCTAGCGCACGGAAATTCTTTTATTAGTGAATAATATAAAAATTTCCAAATTGTTTAGTGATTGAACAAATCAATAAAATATATGATATTTCATTGTTTACATAAAAATCACTAAAACTGAGTAAAATCCCTCTATTAAATTTTAAGTCTCGTGCCATCCATTTTAAACACTTGTCAAGGCCTCGATCACACTAATATAGTTTCAGCCATAGTTGGGTGTATTGTGTTATCTTGGTGAGACAAGTTGGGTTAGAGTTACCTTAATGTTTAAAATGGGCCGACTTAATAAAGCCATCAAAATAGTTTTGAGCTTTAGGCAAATGATGAGATAAAAACATGCTAAGACATAAGATGTCTCATATCTCATAAAAGGATCTACAAATTACATAAGATGTAATTGGTAACATTACCTACCTAAATAATCTAGTTCTGTTTCATGCCATAGTCACATCACATTACGAATTAGGTGAAATATGGATTTTAGTCCCCTAAATAAACAATGACGTTTTAGGAGGGTTGTTAATTTAGTGGGAGTCTATTCCTCTATGCTAAAATAAACTTTGCATAATCTTTATTGTAGATCAATGACCTCTTCAAGTAACAATAATCCCCTCATCGCGATCCATCCTTGAGAAGGATAAGCTATCTGGGACTAACTTTCTTGATTTGGTTCAAAAACTTGAGAATTGTTCTTAAGCATGAACGCAAGTTGTATGTCTGGATGCTTTAATCCCCGAGGACCCACCGACCATGCTACGAAAGTTTGTGAAGGATGCGCATAATAAGCATATCAACGATTCTACGATGTTGCATGTATTATGCGGCAACTATGGTTCTGAACTTCGAAGGACATGGAACTAATGGAAGCCTACGACATGGCTATAACGCTGAAGGAAATGTTCCAACACAAGCTAGGCAAGAAAGGTTCGAGACAGTCAAAAACCTACATTCTTGCAAGATGAGCGAGGTGCGTCGGTTAGTCCTCATGTTACGAAGATGAAGGGCTATGTTGACCAGCTTGATAGACTCGGATTCCCCATAAGCCAAGAGTTGGCTACGGATTTGATCCTAAATTCATTACCCGAGAAAGTTACTCACAATTTGTGATGAACTACAATATGAATAATATGGAGAAATCAATTTCGAGTTGCATTTGATGCTCAAAGCTGCTGAACAAAATATCAAGAAACCTCAGCAATATATTGATGGTCTAAAAGGGAAAGGGAATGAAGAAGAAAAGCAAAGGCAAGGCTAGAGTTGCCAAGAGTTGCATTCTTTTTGCACTCTTGTGCAAAGCCTATGAAACAAGTCAAGCCCCGGCACTGTTCTGCTTCAAAACACCCAAAAGAAAAAGGAAGAAAATTGTCATTTACGTAATCAAACCTATCTTTGGCATTGTCGTCTCGGGCACATAAACGAGAAACGCATAACGAAGCTCCATAAAGATGGGCTTCTTGATTCATTTGATTTAGAAACATATGAAACGTGCGTATCTTGTTTACTAGGCAAGATGATCGAAAGTCCCTTTCTTGGATACGGTGAAAGGGCAAGTGATTTATTGGGTCTAATACAAACGATGTATGCGGTCCTATAAACACAATGGCTAGAAAAGGTTATCGGTACTTCATTACATTTATCGATGATTTCGAGATATGGTTATGTATATCTTATGAAACATAAAGTGAATCATTTGAGATGTTTCGAACGTTTCAAAATGAAGTGCGAATCAACTTGGTAAAACTATCAAAACACTTCGATCGATCTAGGTGGTGAATATTCAAGCCAAGAATTTGATGATCATCTTAGAAATTGTGGGATTGTCTCCCAATTGACTCCACCAACAACTCCACAATGGAATGGAGTTTACGAAAGGAGAAATCAAACCTTATTAGATATGGTTCGATCTATGATGAGTCATGCGAGATCTTCCATTATCCTTTTGGGGTTATGCATTACAAGCTGCAGCTTTCACTCTAAATCGAGTTCCTTCTAAAGCGGTTGATAAAACACCATATGAGATATGGTACGGGAAGAGACCTAGTTTGTCTTTTCTTAAGATTTGGGGTTGTGAGGCTTACGTATAGCGACAAGTCTCGAAAAACTAGCACAAAATCGACAAGTGTTTATTTGTGGGGTATCCTAAGGAAACAAAAGGATATTACTTTTATAATCCCGCCGAGAACAAAGTGTTTGTTGCTCGGTATGGTGCCTTTATGGAAAAACAATTTATTTCAAAAGACACTAGTGGGAGAGAAATAAATCTTGAAGAAGTTCAAGAATCACGGGTAAACAGAACCGCTACTGGAAGTTCAACAACGTTAGAACCGAGTTGAACCTCCACAAGTGACACAAGGCACACGTAAATCTAGTAGGGTAAGACATGAGCCGAGAGATTCAGATTTCTCGTTGCGAAGTCGTGATGTGTTGCTTATAGACCAAAATAATCCTCCCATAAATGGTTAAGTGCCATGAACTACGAGATCCCATGTATGATAACCAAGTTTGGAACTATAATAAGGTAAGACCATTGGATGTAAATGGGTTTTCAAGAAGAAAATCCCATGGATGGCAAAGTGCATACTTTTAAAGCAAGACTTGTAGCAAAAGGTTTCGAGCGGACTCAAGGTGTTGATTATGATGAAACTTTTTCGCCGCCATATCCTATGGCAAATGGATGTTAATCAATCGGGGCAATAGCTAATTTTCATCTCATTAGAGAAATTATTGAGAGGGAGACGTAAAGATTTGCGGAGTACCTAGGATTGGGATCCATTGAGTGATGGTCATGTTAGATCAATTAGATGCATATATGATTGGCCCTAGTGCAAGTGGGAGATGTTGGGGCATGTGCCCTAGGTCAATCCATTAACCGTCTTTATGAATACTTTTAGTTAATAAAATAGAGGATTTCCTTTTCTTTGTTTATTATAATTAATTTGCATGTTTACATTATAATAAGATCCATGGGTATTTATTGAAATATCCTAAATGTCCCTAGAATTAAGACTAGTGTGAGTCTTGATTGATGATCATATGATGATTATACGTATAGGGATACGAATCAAGATCACGAGTACTTGTTACGGAACAAAGTCTTGGAGTCATAGTTGTTTCTCATGATAAGTATATTTTTCTAAAACATAGTGATTTGACGCAAACGTTGTCTTTAACCCATCGATTATAAAGGTTGTGATTGGTTACTATGTGAGCAATGTGATGAAGTTGTGTAATCGAGATAGAATTTGTCTATCTCTCCCATAATCTCAACATAAATCTTGGATCCCTATCGAAATAATGGAAACCGACTTAGGGTTTTTGGTATGCTGATCGTACACCATGCAATCTTACATACTCTCTCTTGAAAATATTACTCAACTGTGTAACATAATATCTCATGACTTTCGGTATAAAATGTGCCAACTTTGTGAACCTGTCGATAACCACTAAAATTGGTCATGTATCCTCATCATCTGGGGTAAGCAAATAACGAAATCCATGGTCACGTGTTCCCATTTCCACTAAGGAATGGGCAGCGGTTGTAGCAACCCTATTGGTCTCCTGTGTTCAGCCTTCGCCTGCTGGCAAATATGACAACTCTAAGATAAATACCCACATCAGCCTTCATCCATGGCCACCAAAACAACCTCCACAAATCGTGATACATCTTGGTCCGACCGGGATGAACTGTATATTGAGATCAATGTGCGTCATCGAGAATGATGTCCCTGAGCTCTGAGACCCATGGTATCCATAATCAACCCCTGTATCTCAAACACCCATCTGACCCCTCAGACCACTCAGTGCACCATGAATCTTGAAATAGGCCACTGATTTGTAAATATCAGTCATCAACTCTCTACAACTTAGCAACCCGCTTTAGAGACACCGTATGAACTCGCATCTAATAAGAAATTTGTAGCTCACTAATAGCCTCTATCAAACACAACACTGACGCTGCCTCAAACAACCAGTGCTCATGTGTCATATATCGCAGTATTGTTTGGCTCTCGATGCCACTCGTACTCAAGGCATCAGCTACAACATTCGCCTTACCTGGATGATACTCATTTGCAAAGTCATAGTCCTTTAGTAACTCGAGCCATCGCCGTTGTAGCATGTTTAACTTCCTCTGAGTGAACAGATACCTCAAACTCTTGTGGTCTGTAAACAACACAAACCTCTCATAATAGAAATTGTACCTCAAGGCCTTCGGTTCAAACACGACCGCCACATGCTCCAAGTCGTGAACTGCATAGTTTACCTCATGAGGTCTTAATCGTCAAGATAAATAGGCCATTGGGTGTCTATTCTGCATCAACATACAACCCAACCCAGTGCTTGATGGATCAATATAAACTTAAAACCCTCTACCTTTTATAGGTAAAACCAAAACTAATGCCGAAGTCGATTTCCTCTTCAGCTCCCAAAAAGCATCCTCACACTCTTATGACCATTCATATCTAACATCCTTGTTGGTCAGTCTCGTCAATGGCGCTGGAATGATCGAGAAATCCTACACGTAGTGTCTATAGTAACCTGCCAAACCTAAAAAACTTCAGATGTCAGATACAGACTTGGGTGTCTTCCAGTCAATAATCGCCTGAATCTTGTGACCATCAACAGATATGCCTTGATCACTGATGACATACCCTAAGAACTTCACTTTACTCAGCCAAAATGAACACTTGCTAAATTTGGTCAAGTTTGTGCTCTCTCAGCGTCGCGAACACATCTCTAAGATGCCTATCGTACTTCATACTAGTCTTACTGGAAATCAGGATTTCATCGTATCTATCAAGATATTGCCTCAACACCCTGTGCATCAAGTCTGTGAAAGTTGTTGGTGCATTTATCAGCCCAAGTAACATGAATGTAAACTCGAATAGGCCACAACACGTACTTAACGCAGTTTTCTCCACATCCTCCTCTTGATTCCTCAACTGATGGTATCCTGATCGTAAGTCGATCTTCGAGAAGAACTTTGCCTTGAAACTGATCGAATAAATCATCAATCCTTGAAAGTGGCTAACAATTCTGAATCGTCACCTGATTCAGCTTCCAGTAATGCACTCACATCCATATCGAGTCGTCCTTCTTCTTCACAAAAAGAACTGGAGCTCCCTAAGGTGACATGCCAAGGTGAATGAAACCGTTCAGTAGTAAGTCTTCTAACTGGGTTCTCAACTCCTTGTGCTCCGATGCTGACATCTTATATGATCTGCTATAGATTGATTGAGTCCGCGGAATCAGCTCAATGATAAACTCAATAGCTCCAGGTGGTGGCAATCCTGGTAAATCATCAAGGAACATGCCTAGAAACTCAAAGACAATAGAGACATCCTTAATCTTAACCACCTTCTTACACTCCAGCTCAGCCATAACTGCGTACACCTCCATCTTTTGCAACGTCGCTAATCTCCCTCGATTGATAGGTAATGCAGTCACAACTCTGGTGAATGTAAACTTTGGAATCCCCTCGATGTTAAACATCACAGTCTTGCTAAAACAATTGATTTGTGCATGGCAGGACAATAACTAATCCATTTTGAACATCGTGTCAAACTCAAAGTACTTTAACACTCTCAAATCAACTATAGCTCATCTCCCTCAATCTCTACAACACAATTTTGGCATATCCGATTTGAGTAAATTTTATCCCTAGCAATCATATCGAGAACAAAATGTGTATCTAAGGTTTGTGTAGGTAAACCTAACTCTCCTACCATGCATCCAGAAGTAAAAGACAACATACTACCAGAATCCATCATAACATGCATAGGAATATCACAAACACATAATATACCATCAACAAGTTGTCTGGTTTCCTTCATGTTTGTTTGCGCAACCCCAAAAGCTATAGTCTGGGCCCTATCTCTGGCCTGCTTCGTATGTGGTGGTAGTGGTGTTAGTCTGGTATAATCTGCCATAATACACCCCACCTGACCGCATCGGTAACAAGTACAGGTCTCTGATCTACCAGAACTCCTCTGACTCTGCTATATAAGCTGATCAACTGGTGTAGATGTCGTATAATATGCCAACTAGCGATCATCAAGTTGGTTTCTATCATCACAATTATCTCTGACGCCTCTACAGCCCTGATCAGACTACCAATCACCTTGATGAGGTATTTGGCCCTGTCTCTATCGATCCTGGTCTCTCCTCTATCGTTTAGACCTATGATAAGACCAAGAACTTGATGTTAGCTAACACTGCTGACCCTGCAGCATAACCTAAATCGTTAGCCGACTAGCCCTTTAAACCAAGTATGTCTCATGTACGAGGGACCTGTCATAAATCTCTGCTAGTGTATGAGCTCCGCTAGACACAACCGTGCTCGCGATCTTCTCATCCAGACCTCGGACAAAGTAATATATATGTAGTCGATCTATATTGGCTATGTCCACGAAATACGACAGTAGATATCGGTATCACTCCATGTATACCACGACTAACATATTTATAAGTCAGTATTTATATGTGTTTAGTACTTTATTTTAGTATATTTCAATATGAAAACTCTCTTAAATATATATAAAGTTCTATTAATTGGTCATTTTTAGGTGGAACGGAATGCGCGGTTGAATTTGTGGTGGAAAAATAATCAAAATGGAGTACTTACATGCAGTGATCAGATGTGGAACAGTTTTTCTCGAGTTATGCATTGCACGATGGGTAGAATAGGAGACACCAGACAAGTAATGCCAGCCACGTGGTGAGTTCTCATTAAACAATAGTACAATAACACTTCACTCATTTTCTTTCCTCCAACCAGCAAGCCTACCTCATGCTCACTATCCCTCCAGCTTGCAAGCAAGGCAGCTAGCTCCACGAATCACATGCTGCCACGTCAGCATCAACACATCATAGCACAACAAATAACAAACTCTTCTCATTCAGCAGCTATTGATCGCTCTCGAGATACGCACTAGCATGGTCGCCCAGTGCATGAGCCGCGAACTGAACGAACCAGCTCTCTTCCTCACACTACGTGTATTCATTCGGTTGGCCACCTGCTCGTCATCAATACATTCCCAACCAATCAAGACGCAACATGTCAGCGCTCCAGCACACAATGCACCAATGCGGTTTAGACAAGTAGCGGACACCAGTTTTTTAGCCCAACACAACCACAAAATCGTCCTCAGTGCACGAGTCACCTCCCTAACCCCTAAAATTAGTTTCTCTCACCTCTCGATACCAATTTGAAGTAGTTTTATATATTTGCAACATTAGGTATTAAGGGAGAAAATTGATAATATTTTTAAGCATATTTTCTTTGACGGGCATCTTCGACTAATCAACTCCTTGCCTAGGTCGGAGGGGAACAAGTCGGGATCATAAATTTATGGCATATTATGTGAGATCTTTTATTTTATTTTAATTTAGTTTAAATTCTCATATTTCATTATTGCTGATTTAATGATTATGGTTTAGATCTAGGATATGTATGTGATTAGTGCATGCTTTTAGGGGAACAACCTATAGTTATTCAAACCATTATATCAATGTAATTATGCTTTTGGACCAATAAAGCGATGAAAACTCACTCGTTTGCCTTCAAACCCTTTCAATTCTTGAGTGTGCAATAATTGAATCTAGGTTAAATTGAAGGCGGATGCGATTCGGTTTTATAGGATTAGTGTTCCCACAGACCTATATTACTTCGGTTAGTATGTTAAACCTGATTGGTGAATGTCTAGGGTTATGCATTGATTAGGGAAGTAGTTAGTGACGGACGTCCTTGCAATTGATATTAGGTGAACGAGGAATTTCTAGTGGATGTCAATTTTCTATAGCTAATCTAAGAGAATTTAATTTAATAACTTTTTGGGAAAGATTGAAGACCATGGGTGCCATTGAATCTTGATCCTAATTTGTGGAACTATAGACCTAGGTGTTATTTAAGTATTCATTAATTGTTCAAAAAGTTATTTTTAATGTTTTATTTATTTATTTTAGTTAGATTCGTTAGATAAATTAATATTTATTTTAAAATCCCCGATTTTCCCTTTTCGTTGTTTTTAACCATAAAAAAACCACCAATCTCTGTGGGATCGACCCTTTGCCATGATTCCACAAAATAGTTGGTTTAGAATTTTTGGGGATTATGGATTGATTTGGATTGATTCTTTGCGAAAGATCGCAGTTAAGATCGTTTATATGCGATTGATGGATGGTAATGGTGATGTTTTGTATCATTTCTTTTATTTCTTTTATTTCTTTCATTTCTTGTCCTTTCATATTTCTTTTTCATTTCATTAGGATATAATACACTTTCATGCATGTAATTAGTATAGTTTTTTTAATTTTTTAATTTTTTTATATATAGTATTTAGAGTCACCCGAAACTTTTTTCATGCCTTGGATTGTGGATGAGTAATTTACAGTTGTCTTTTTAACTTGAAACTTAGAGAAAATTAGGAAAAACACTCAATCGAGTTCGTAGCTCTACATTTTTATGATTTCATGATTAGGACTTAGGTGTAGTTGGACTTTGTGCTAGATAACGAAAATGAGCAGACGGTCAAATTTGTGCAAGTTATATTATTTTAACCCAAAGTGGGGGCAATTTGCTTAATTGTAGTGAAAGTGAGAATATTTAATAGGAGTTTTCTTAGTGTAGAGTGTCCCACAGCTTTCCACGAAAAATGGAGCAGGGAAACTTGTAGTGGGAAAAAGTGAGAAAAATGTTCCTCAGGAAATGGAGCAGGGACCGTATTAATTGAAAAAGTATTTGGAGAGAAAAGTGAAAAAATAGATAATAAAATAATAAATAAAGACGGATGTTATGAAACTCCTCAAATACAAGATTTAGTTCAAGTGCTTTCACTATATTAATTGAGAATTTTAAACTTGCGTGCTTTAATGTATAGACTAAGCAAACTTATGAGTTGTTGGTGGCCGTTGTTTTGACCGAGTATTTGTCTTTAAAGTGGGATCTTAATTGTGTTTAGGTTGTGAGTCTTGACATATCATAACTCTGAAATTTCTTGAATGGCTTGTTAATTTGTTGATTATGTAAATCAAAAGGAACTCCATGAATTTTGAGTCTGGTGTAGGATTAGTTGAGTCATTGCATTATTACATTAGGAGTCTAGTTTAGTTTGTGTAGTCATTTTCACCTTTACTCAGGACGTGCAAAGTCCTATTTTTGGGGGTTCTTATAAGTCAATATTTATGTGTTTAGTACTTTATTTTAGTATAGTTAAATATGGAAAGTCTCTAAAATATATAATTAATTATATATATGGGTCATTTTCAGGTGAAACGGAATGCACGGTTGAATTCGTGGCCAAAAAATACTCAAAATGGATTATTTACATGTAATGATCAGATGTCGGATAGTTTGTCTCGAGTTAACATTGCGTGGTGGGTAGAATAGGAGACAACAAACCAAGTAACGATAGCCACGCGGTGAGTTCTCATTGGATAACACTGTTGGGTTTTGGGGTTCATACGCAGCGGGGATTACAAAACAATTTTGACAAAAACCCCAACAGGATTAGAATCTAATTCCATTAAAAATGTTTAAACCAAGAAAATTTAATCATACCTCGGTTGCAAAATACATTTCTGAAGGTTAATCGATCTATAAGGCGCTGCCTACGACAAACGCCCTCTACCCGCAGTCCACATATAAACGACGGCTGATACTCGAAGTGCTAGCTTCAAGAGAATACCAAACCTTTTTGTTTCTCTCCAAAACGATCCAGAGCGTACCAGAAAACCCTAATTCGTTTTTAAACGAAAATAGAGTTTCGGCCTTAAAATTTCATCCGTGTGTTCTAACTTAAAGCGTGTATTTATACAACCATTGTATATAGACGATTAAGTAAATTACACATATAACCCTACTTAAAGAACTATACGTGTAATACACCACAAGGACGTTTCTGTCATGAATTTTATCATATAAATTTCACTTTTCTAAACCATCTTGAAATCTCGTAAAATCATTCTTAGTGTGCCACCCAATAGGCTCATACAACGTTTGCAGTGTACCAAAACACATTTTGGCATACAAGTCATAAGCGGCTTCTAGCCAGACATTATGACTACCCAAGTTGTACGAATATCAAATCGATACAACCTAATCAATAGTGTATATAACATCCTTTTGTCATACGATATCCTTTTGATCAAACATAAGACATGGAATTGTCATCCAAGATGTTCAATCGTACTAGTCTCGATCTCTAAGTAGACTGAAAACATCCAAGTGACATTGATCAATATCAATTCACTAAGACTAGGCCTTTTAACAGTCTAACACATCGAGGGATCCACTGGATTTCTCTCTTTATATGAAAGGGACAAATTCTATCTCGATTACACAACTTCATCACATGGCTCACACAATAACCAATCACAACCTTTATAATCGTCCGGTTAAAGACAACGTTTGATTTTGTCAAATCACTGTGTTCCTAATGTTGAAGTCTCTGCTAATCTCAAGTCAGAGAACTGAAAAATATACATATCATGAGAAACTACTATGACTTAATCCATGTGATGTTTTCATAGCGAGTCGTTCCAGTATTTTGTTCCTTAACAAGTACTCGTGATCTTGATTCGTATCCTTATACGTATAATCATCCTATGATCTTCAATCAAGACTCGCACTAGTCTTAATTCATTATAGTTCCCAGTATAATAATCGACTAGTGACATTTATGATATTTCTGCAAATACCCATGGATCTTATTATAATGTAAACATGTAAATTAATTATAATAAACAGCAAATGAAATCCTCTATTTTATTAACTAAAAGTATTCATAAAGACAGTTAATTGATTGACCTAGGGCACATGCCCCAATAAATAGTTCAATAACACGTCACCCATTTTCTCTCCTCCAACCAGCAAGCGCCACCTCATGCTTACCATCCCTTCAGCTTGCAAGCAAGGCAGCCAACTCCACTATTCACATGCTACCACCTCAGCATCAACACATTGCAGCACAACAAACAACAAATTGTCCTCATGCAGCAGCTATTAATCTTTCTCGGGATACGCACTAGCATAGTCGCCTAGTGCATGAACAGTGAACCAAATGAACAAGCTCTCTTCTTCATGCCACAAGTCTTCATCTGGTTGGCCACCAGCTCGTCATCACAACATTTCTGGCCAATCAAGATGCGACACGTCATAGCTTCAGCACAAAATGCACCAATGCGTTCAAACATGTGGCGAACACCAGTTTTTAGCCAAAAATAATGACAAGATTCAGCGCACTAGTCACTTCCCCAACCCCCAAAATTAGTTTCTCTCACCTCCCAAGACCATTTTAGAGTACTTTTATGCATTAGGAACATTAGGTATTAAGAGAGGACATCGATTAATTTTTTTATCATATTTTCTTTGATGGTCATGTTCGGCTAATCAACTCCTTGCCTAGGTCGGAGGGGAAACAAGTCGAGATCATGGATTCATGGTATATATTATGTGAGATCTTTATTTTATTATTTTAATTTAGTTTAATTCTCCTATTTCATTGTTGTTGATTTAATGATTATGGTTTAGATCTATGGTATGTATGTGATCGGTGCATGCTTTTAAGTGGACAACCTATTATTATTTGGACCATTAGTATCCGTGTAATTGTGCTTGTGGACCAATAAAGTGATAAACACTTGCCCGTTTGTCATAAACCCTTTTCAGTTTTTGAGTGTCCAATAATTGAATCTAGGTTAAATCAGAAGCGGATGCAATCCATTTATTTAAGATTAGTATTCCCATAAACCCATATTACTGCGGTTAGTGTGTTAAACCTGATTGGCGGATGTCTAGGGTTAAGCATTGATTAGGGAAGTAGTTAGTGGCAGACGTCCTTGCTATCAAGATTAGGGGAACGAGGACTTTCTGGCGGATGTCAATTTGCTATAGCTAATCTAAGATAATATAATTTAATAACTTTAGGGTGAATATTGAAGACCATGATTGCCATTGAATCTTGGTCTTGATTTGTGGAACCGTAGACCTAGGTGTTACTTAGGTGTTTTCTTGAAACTATTTGAAAGTTATTTTTATTATTTTATTTATTTAGTTTAGTTAGTTTAGTTAATTAAATTATTAAATTATTTATTTAAAAACCTCGATTTTTCCTTTTCGTTATTTTTAACCTTATAAAACCACCAATCTCTGTAGGATCGACCCTTTGCCACTATTCTACAAAATAGTTGGTTTAGAAACATTATTTTATTAATGCGTTTGGCACGCGTCAATTTCAGGTGCCGTAATTGGGATTAGTATTTTTCTTTCTTTGGTTTATTTTATTTTGCCTATCTAGTCCCCTGCTCTTAGAATGTATGCAGGCAACCCCACGATGGACTCCTCCTATACCTGCAATTATGGTCAATTCGAAGACTCTGATTATTATAATGATAATGGGGTAGGTATGTCACGTAATGGATATCAATTTTCTAACATGCATTCTTTTGTGCGACAAGTCGAGGTTTACGAACTATGTGGAGATTGTTCTCATTCCACACATAATTATCCATATTATCCACAGTATGAGAATTATCACTATTCTAGCTATGCATTGCCACAACCCAACTTCTTTGGGCTCATGTCAAATATACAGATTCCTCAGCACGAAAGAAATAAACAGTTTCAACAAAGCACCTTCTCAGAAGATATGATGAATCCATTGCTACATAATCACTAATAGTTGCAACGAGTTCATGAAGTGTTTCAACAATTTTCGGCGAAACCCGATTCTTGGAATCGTGAGTTGCAAAGCTAGCAGATATTAGAAACTCAACCTATTCATTTGAATGCAACATTTCAAAATATGATTGACGAGGAAGAGTTGTGTGGTACATAACCGGTTTTCACCTAGAGAAGGATGTGAGTGTTGATACGTTGAAATATTTTAAAGTGAATGACGTTATACAAGTGGAGGACTATTGGAGCAAAATAGAGGAAGGACGTCAAGTCTTTCAAATTGAGCCAGAAATCGTCATTGCACTATATAAGGAGGAAAATGAGATGAAAACTCATGTCATTTCAGACAAGCTGAAGAAGTCGCAGATAGAGAGCGAGGAAAACCAACCTCTGGTGTTGGTGCACCCACCTACCCTCACATGCACATTTGGTACATCTTATAAGGGGGTGGAAGTAAAGAAGCATTTGCATATTTTTTACATTACCGACACCTTTTTGTTGGACAATACTGATGCGACAGATTCTTTCGTGTTGGAAGTCCCGAATGGGCTCCTATATCTGAAAGAGGGCATGCATCATTCATTGCCCAAATACGTAGATGCGTCATTCATTGTTGATATCTTTAAAGGAGAGGCGTCACTTGACCAATCACGCCAAGTCTAATCAAAGACTTAAAAGAAAAGTGACTCTTTGGGAGGCAACCCAGCTTCATTTTTATATTGTTTTATTTATTTCTTGCATTTATTTTAGTTTTAGTTTTTTATTATTTATATTTAATAACACTCTAATTTGGTCTCTTTCTTCTTACAAATGATATGTTACGTTTGCGTTCATTGGAGGATTGGACCGCTGAGTTTTGTAGATTTGACTTTGAATTACATTTTTAGCATAATTTGAGCATTTTTTTAGGAATTAACATGTTTATAGGATTTTAGATGTTTTGAGACTTGGTTGGGACATGTCCAACTTAAATCGCCGCATTAGTGGCGGTTTTTTAGGTGGACCCAAAACCCTAGACTTCATTCCATCATCTTGTTGATTTCACCCTTAGTTGAAAGACTTTGGGCTCGCAAGATTTGATTAGAGTCTTTTCAGTTAACTCCTATATTTACTATTTCTTGCTCTTATTATGATCGTCCTTTTATAGTTTCCTTAGTCACCTACATATGAGAGATTCTACGCGATCACTGTTGTTAGAGACTTTTTGTTATGCACGTGTTTGTATCATCTTCCTATTCATGTTCTTCTTTAACATTGTCATTTTCTTTTTGTTGGATAGATACATTGACTTGTTTTGAATCTTAAAGAAAAGGTTTTGAATAAGTTTGGGGATATTTTAGGGATAATGGATTGATTTAAATGGATTCTTTGCGTAAGACTGTAGGTGAGATCGTCTATTTTTATGCGGTTATATGTGATTGATGGATGGTAATGGTGGTGTTTATATCATTTATTGTCCTTTCATATTTCTCTCTCATTTCATTAGGATATGATACACTTTCATGCATGTATTTAGTATAGTTTTTTTTATTTTTTTTATTTTTTATATATAGTATTTATAGTCACCCAAACCTATTCATGCCTTTGGTTTTAGATGAGTAATTTATAGTTGTCTTTTTAACTTGAAACTTAGGGAAAATTAGGAGAAACACTCAAACGATTTCATAGCACTACATTTTTATGATTTCATTATTAGGGACTTAGTTGATGGTTGAACTTTGTGCTAGATAACAAAAATCAGCAGACGATCAAATTCGTGCGAGTTATATTATTTTAACCCACATTGGGGGAATTTGCTTGATTATAGTGAAAGTGAGAAGAGCTAACAAGAGTTTTCTTAGTGTAGATTGTCCCATAGGTTTCCATAAGAATTGAAGAAGGGAAAGTTGTCGGAAAAAGTTAGAAAAGCGGTCCATAAGAAATGGAGCACAGACCGTATTAATTGAAAAAAGATTTGGAGAAAAGTGAAGAATAAAATAATAAATAAAGGCGGAAGTTGTGAAACTCAAATAAAAGATTTAGTTCAAGCGCTTTGACTATATTAAGTGAGAATTTTAAACTTGCATGCTTTAATGTATTGAACAAGAAAACTTATGAGTAGTTGAGGCCCTTTGTTTTGAGCAAGTATTTGTCCTGAAAGTGTGATCTTAATTGTGTTTGGCTTGCGAGTCTTGACATATCATAACTCTGAAATTTCTTAAGTGGTTTGTTAATTTGGTGACTATGTAAATCAAAAAGAACTCCATGAATTTTGAGTCGGGTGTAGTATTAGTTAAGTCATTGCATTATTATAGTTTAGTTTGTGTTGTCATTTACACATTTGCTCGGGATGTGCAAAGTCCTAAGTTTGGGGGTATTTGATAAGTCAGTATTTATATGTGTTTAGTACTTTCTTTTAATATATTTAAATATGAAAAATTTCTAAATTATATATTTAATTATATTTATTGGTCATTTTTCAGGTGAAACGGAATGCGTGGTTGAATTCGTGGCTGAAAAATACTTAGAATGGAGTAATTACATGTAGTAATAGAATACTTAACGGTTTGTCTCGAGTTGCGCGTTACGCGGTGGGTAGAATAGGAGACAACAGAAATGTCAGCCACGTGGTGAGTTCTCATTGGATAACAGTACAACAGCACGTCACTTATTTTTTCTCCTCCAACCAGCAAGTTCCACCTAATGCTCACCATCCCTCTAGCTTGCAAGCAAGGCAGCCACCTCCACCGATCACATGCTGCCACGTCAGCATCAACACATCACAACACAACAAATAACAAACTATCCTCATTCAACTGGTGTTCATCTTTCTTGGGATACGCACCAGCACAATCGCCCAGTGCACGAACCACGAACCGAACGAACCAGCTCTCTTCCTTGCGCCACATGTCTTACATCCGGTTGGCCACCAGCTCGTCATCACAACATTCCCAGCCAATCAAGACGCCACACGTCAGCGCTTCAGCACAAAATGCACCAATGCGGTTCAAACACGTTGCGGACACCAGTTTTTTAGCCCAAAGCAGCCATACGATCGTCCTGGCCACACGAGTCGCCTCCCCAACCCTCAGAATTAGTTTCTCTCACCTCCCATACCAATTTGGAGTAGTTTTATGTATTAGGAACATTACGTATTACGGGAGGACATCGATTAATATTGTTTTTAGCATATTTTCTTTGACGACCATGTTCGGCTAATCAACTCCTTGCCCGGGTCGGAGGGGAAACAAGTCGGGATCATGGATTCATGGTATATATTATGTGAGATCTTTATTTTATTATTTTAATTTAGTTTAATTCTCCTATTTCATTGTTGATGATTTAATGATTGTGGTTTAGATCTGGGGTATGTATGTGATCAGTGCATGCTTTTAGTTGGACAACCTATAGTCATTTAGACCATTAGTATCTGTGTAATTGTGCTTTTAGACCAATAAAGTGAAAAACATTCACCCATTTGCCGTAAAACCCTTTCGGTTCTTGAGTGTGCAACAATTGAATCTAGGTTAAATCGAAAGCGGATGCAGTCCGGTTATTTATGATTAGTGTTCCCACATACCCATATTAATGTGGTTAGTGTGTTAAACCTGATTAGCGGATGTCTACGATTATGCATTGATTAGGAAAGTAGTTAGTAGCATATGTCCTAGCTATTGAGATTAGGGGAACGATGAATTTTGGCGGATATAAATTTTCTATAGCTAATCTAGGAGAATATAAATTAATAACATTTTGGAAAAGATTGAAGACCATGATTGTCATTGAATCTTGATCTTGATTTGTGGAATTGTAAACCCAGGTGTCACTTAGGTGTTTTCTTGAAACTATTTGAAAGTTATTTTTACTATTTTATTTATTTAGTTTAGTTAGTTTAGTTAGTTAAATTATTAAATTATTTATTTAAAACCCCCGATTTTTCCTTTTTGTTGTTTTTAACCTTAGAAAGACCACAAATCTCTGTGGGATTGACCATTTGCCACTATTCTACAAAATAGTCATTTAGGAACATTATTTTATTGACGCGTCACATATCACCCTGAACCAAGAACAAAAACTCCTCCCTCAATCGAGCTCTAACCTCCATCGGTATATACTCTTCCATAAATAATGCTAGGAAGTTTGCCCAAGTAATGTCAATAAGATGAGTTGCAATGTTGGTAGTTCACTAAATCGCCGCATCGGCTCTCATGCAGAAACTTTGTAATCTTGGTCGATCAATCTCCTCAACCCTAAGCAACTCATGCAGCCATTCATGAGATAACAACTACCTCCCGGCTACCTCTCGATATCGGGCTCCATAAAAATATCATGGCAAAAACTTAATGAAGTCCATCATCTTCTTAGCCTCAATTATCATCGCTCTCCTAGAAGTAGACGTTGCTACAGGCTGCTCAGTAGTAGTAGGTGTAAACACTACTACAACCTCCACTAGTACTTCTACTGACATAGCCCTCTCGACCAATGTCTCAAATACTGCCGCCTGCACCTGAGCCTAGGCCATAATAGGAACTACAACTGCCTTAGTGGTCATTATCAGTGTAGCTAAAGCTATAGTAAGAGTTTTCGTAGTCTTCCAAGCATCCTGAGCTCTCATAATCTCTATCAGCATCGCAAACCTATCATCCATAGTCCGCGCTAAAGACTCCAACATCAAATTTGGCCTAGTCGAATCCCTAGTATCCGCGACCTCAGGCTGAGTAGTATCTGAAAACTATCCGTCCATCGATATCGACCTCAATGAACGTGTGTCTAATCAACCTCAGTACATATACGTGTATCGTATATATTATACAACCAAAAATATACCATGTATATCCCTAATATCTACCCATCTCACCTCACTTCCCAACTAGGACTCTAAGCAATTCCTTTGGGTTTCCACATTTAAAGTTTATTCATCAAGTTTATCCTCAAATTATACAACAAATTTAACCGTATCAGATTTAACTTTCAATTCCTCGAGGTTCACCAACCTAGCTCTAATACCAATATGTAATGGCCCATTTTCCAAATGGACCGCCACAGGGCTAATGCGGGCCCACAACCTGACCTACCAGCGCCAACTGTGTCCCACAAGCCATCGCATCCACCATTTAATCATTATTAACCTCAATGAATAACAATTTAATGTTTAAATTGTTACTGAACTCTAGTCACCTGTTAAGATCATTTTAAACCCATAATATATAACCACAGCGAAAGTCTTTTATCATGAAATCAATAATATTAAAACATTAAATTCATGCAATTAACTATGATACCTAAAGTAGTAGACCCATATACTACCATAGACCAAAAATGCACCTCGATGTATTAAAATATTAAAAGTATAGAGTCCTGAGGTATCTGAAAATCCTAAATCCCAAAATAAAAGACAAAGTATATATAATACAAACATACAAGCCTAGCTCAATGTCTCTGAATCATAAGTATTCTGGAGTTTTGCCTTTGCCTCGACCTGTACTAGGATCTGCACTCGATCCATCAGCAAAATGCAGATGACGAGTCTAGAGTGAGTCTTCCCAAGGAAATTAAGTGAGCAATAAGGAAAGTAAATAGTGGATTTTAAACAAAGTTATTAAATAAACATGCGGAAATAAAAACAGTCAACTGTGCTCATCGCATGCATAAGTAATAGTGAAAGCTCAAAGTGTGATCCTAGAGCCTAGGGTCAAACTAGTGTCATACTTCAGACTCCCCACAAACTACTGCCGATGAGTAGCACTCAAGCAAGGACGGTATCTAGATTTACTAGGTGATCGACATGGAACTTACGATGCACCCACACGTGCCTCGATGAGACTCTCAGGTTTACCTATTCATTGAGATCCCTTGCACACGTGTTATAGCCTAGTGGACATACATATAGAAATGGCATAGAGGGAGAGCCTCGACATCCGTCCATTAAATCACACCAAGAATAGAGTATTGAAAGACAGAATATGAATTCAAAAGAAAAATAAAATACTACTCAAGAAATTTCAGTTGGGATACTACACACCTCAAATTGCACTTTGTGTCCCGTCAATCACCCCAGGTCTGACTCCATCTAGTCCTAGGTATCCAAATTATTTCCCGAAATGACCTATTTCCATTTGTAATTGATTTTTAATCAATTCATTTGTTTTAAGTCACTTAACAAAAACAATGAAAAAACTACTGGATCTAGCGCGTTGGGTCTGAGAATTAGCGCGGTAGATTCCCAGGTAGTTATACGAACATTAGTGCGCTATGTTCTTGCCTAGCATGCTAACTGTTATGTAGCACATTAGATGATGTCATTAGTGGGCTAATCGCGTTCTAAATAGTAGACTTGCTGAAAATTTTGGGTTTCCAACAACCCCACTAACACCAACAACAACCATAATACCAACCACTGAACCTCATACCACTTAAAACCTACCAAAACAAAACTTCAACAACCACCATAAAATCCCTATTGGATTCACACCAACACCTCAAAAAGTGAGATCAAAAGATAGAGAAAGTTGAGGTCTTATATTGCAACGCAATTTTAGGCATGAAATTGTCCAAATATCAAAATATTCCACCTACAAAGATTGTTGGTCTCTAACTTAGCTTTCCAAAAAGGTCTAGTTTTCAAAATTCCGGTTCAAAACAAAAGAAATATCTTATTTGTACTAAATGAAGCTCTAATTGAAATATAATCTGACCAGTGGAATTAGAAAATCTATTTCTCCAAATCTATAGCTTCAAAAATGTGATTTTTGGTCACAAGGCAACAACTATACCTAATAACAACATAATAAAAGATTAGATTATTTAAATTAGTAGGTAGGGAGTTATAATCAATAATAATTTTAGTTTCAAAAATCTTCTCCTGCATTCAAGATCCAACTTATAGAGCACTTTTGGATATGAAAACATTTGAATTACAACATATCTAGCTAAGCAAAGTTGTTCTTCTTTGAGTAAGCTTTCAAATGCCACCAATTTAAGTCAGTTTGAATCTAAAATGAGCAATTTAAGACCAAATTACATAGACTAGTCCCTAATACAACATGCAAAAATTCAGTTTTAGTCTTACAATTTCAAAAATTCATATCATTAAGATTTCAAAGCCAAATTAAGAACTTTAATATAGCTGGATTATCAGCTTGAAATGAGGAATCCAAATATATAAACTAATTGCAAAAACCTAATCATCAACCCTTTGAATTTGACCAAAAACAAGAATTGGTTTCAGCTATATAAGACTTATGCCAACTTACCATATCACTCTATACCTCGATCCATGCTAACACTCAACTAGAGGCACATTCCCACACACGTATCGACACCTACTCATAAGTAGGAATGACTTAGTAGTCTACACATATACAAAATACTAGACATACATCATTACAAATATAACAAATACCTCAACTATCTAGCCTCGATTACTACACGTATCTCGATGTGGGTCTCACGTCATGAATCATTTGGTCGTAATTAAGAGATTAAACTAAAATTAGAAATTCAGGCCGTTACATTAATTATAAGGGATGGAGGTCACCCTTAATGTTCAATCGTACTAGTCTCGATCTATACGTAGATTGAAAACATCTAAGTGACATTGATCATATCAATTCACTTTGACTTAGCCATTTAATAGTCTAACATTACAAGGGATCCACTTATATCTCTTCCCTTTATGAAAGGGACAAATTCTATCTCGATTACACACCTTCACATATTATTTACATGGTAACCAATCACAATCATTATAATAGTCCAGTTAAAGATAATGTTTGATTGTGTCAAATTAACATGCTCCTAATACTGAAGTCTTTGATAATCTCATGTCGAAGGAAAAAATGATATAGATATCATGAGTAATACCTGTGATTAATTCATGTAACGGCCTGAAATTAATTCACCATTATTAATGACATGGTTGCAGACATGGCCGACAACTCAAACGGTCGTGGGACCCACAGCTAGGCTTGCACACGATTGGAGCTAGGTAAATAATTATTTTGTATGTTGATTTTTTAAATTTGTGTTGTTTATATTGAAATAGAGTAAATGAAATCACAATGTGCGTGATTATATTACATTTGATGTGCGAGATTGTATGTCAACTATTTACTTCGACATGCGTGTCGACGTAGGAATCGGGAAGTCTAAATGACTTAACACTAGGTCGGGGTAAATAATACATACATAAAATGAATAAAATGGGTTAAATAATAATATGGAATGTTTATGTCGTGGTTAGGGACATGGTAGTATGTGTATGTAGTGGTTTGGGATGCAAAATCAGGCGTCGGAACACCTAAAATGCCATTTTTTGAGTTAAAGACAAGAGCGAGTGTGTTATTGATGTTAATTTCGGAGTCATGAGAGGTTGGAAATGGAGTGCATAAGATTGCCTTGTGATCCACAAGTAAGGGGAGATCATAATTCAACCATAAAAGTCTAACTTGACTTTCAAACCACCATCTTTTCTCTCTTTTTATCTCATAATCTGAAAGTTGGAGAAGAAGAAAAAAAGGTTTGGGACTCCAACTTGGTAATTTTAGGAGCTTGTAAATCATCTAAGAAATCTCAACCACATTTGCAAAACTCATTTCAAGATTCTTCATTTCATTTAAATAGCCTTTCAGATTCTCACGACAAGTTGAAAACTCATAAGTCAAGTTCATCCCATTTCAATGATACAAATCACTTTGTATAGATTTTGAACAAAATTACGGCACTATCTGTATGTCTTTTTTTTGAAATGCATAGAAGTCTATTCACTCCATTTTTATTTTTTTAACATTAAGGAAAATAAGTCATTTCTTTTTATACTTTCTTACATTTTTCAAAACTTGTAAAACAAGTAGAGTTCTTCCTTAAAACTTAATGAAAGTGTGATAAATATCAACTCAGATCAACGCAAAAATCATGATCCAATATAGTCAAAAAATATTTTTTTGAGGAAAATAGATTACATAAAATAACAAAAAATTGATTATAGTATTGATCTTTTAGTCGAATTTTAGACCAATTATTCGCATCCTTAATTAAGAGTTGGATGTTTTAAAGTACATTTGTCCTCCCAATCTTGAATTAAGTTTTCAAGTTTAGCTTCATAGCCAGACTATCTTAATTCATTTATTTATGACCAAGACTCATTGATATCCTTGCTAGAATCATTAACTTCTTTTAAAAAAGTATTATGAATTTTAACCATCTTATTATAATTCCAAGAGTCAGAGTTGCTTCTCTAAAGTGTGACCACGTCACTACTCCTTTTGCATATGTAGTGTGGCGTCTCACTGCCCTTTCAAGTCTCATGATTCTTGTTTAATTATTCATTTTCATAATAGTCATTGCAAATAACACTTGAAGCACGTGTGGGCTCTCTTTTAAGGGGTTCGCTTCGATTTTCTGGTGCCATTCATTGTCATTCCCTCCATTGTCTCCTGGAACTCAAGTTCCTTATACGTTCGTGGAAGCCATCAAAGAAACTTAGACTAATAGGGAAGATAATTATCTATATATCTACCGATATATTCATATATACAAGGCAACAAATAATCAATATAATAAATCTTTTGTCAAATTTCTTTTATCCCATCCCATCCCAAAATTCATCATTTATGTATGTTAAGTTGACTTTGAACCAATGTCTCATACCATTGATTCACTACAAAAAACAGCAAATCAGAAACGGAATTTTTCGTTTCTGATTTGCAAAAATTCCGTCTCTGATTGCAATCAGAAACGGAACAGAGACGGAATGCGTTCCGTCTCGAAAACGTCGCCGATTGGATCGAAACGGAAAATGGATTCCGTCTCTCGATTTAGAGACGGATCAACGGAATAAATTCCGTTTCGATTATTTCCGTCTCGATCCGTTGCTAATCGAGACGGATCGAGACTCGAATTTGATCCGTTTCGATTTATGTATCTTACAAAAACGAAAATTAGAATACGGAAATAGCAACGGAATCCAAAGATTCCGTTGCTATTTCTGTCTCTAATTTTCATTTTTGTTTAGTTTTTAAAGTCTTACATATATAGGTCTCAATCCAAGCACATTTAACTCGCCAATATATAATAAATTGACATTCATACATCGACAATATATATCAACAAATATTCAATTGAGAGAACAAAAATGTAAAAATCAAAAATTGAAAAATATATATATCCAAAAAAAATTGTATAGTATTACAAATGCTCCAAATTTCTAAGTATTCACAAAACCACCAATCCTATTGTTCAACAACCACAAAAAAAAAAAAAAAAAAACTTACAATCCTATAAATATGCACAAAAAGAATTATCAATCGAAAAGTCTTGAGATGTTCTTCAACACCACCTGCGACCAAAGGACATTTGAAACAACTTAATAATTGAATAGTTGAACTTAAATTTTTCAGGGGACATAAGCATCATAGGAGATAGAGCTAAGGTAGAAGAGCAATGACTCACATCGAACTTATAGTGACGATCCCCTCACTCGACCATCAAAGTCTACAAACAAGCAAAAAGATTAACATTAATTCATTTGAGATTTAAGAATCCACAAACGATGATAAACACTTGCATATCTTGATTTAAGTAAATTAAATTCTTACCAATCCAAATAGGAGGAAGATAGCAATGTTTGTCATTTTCACTTTTATCTTCATTTTCTAAAAACATATAAGAAAACAAAAATATGCTACCTCATAGATAGACCAAAAAACTCATAAGACTATTTTCAATCAATCCACTTTCACAAGCTACAAAATTTATCATAAGCTCACTCATCTCATTTCAAACCGAGCTTTTTTAACTTTCAAGAACCAAACAATAAACCTGTTTAATCCATTTCATAAAGATCGATTTACATTGGCTTTCAGCCTATTGCAACCCACCCCTTATTTTCCAAGCGTGACGGTGACTCCTTTACCTTTATCTAGAGCACACAATATTCTACATAGGTTGAGTTTGACAATATCAACTCGATGAGGAACTAGGATACCTTTTAAGTTGTGAAGTATGAACTTAATGAGTATCAAACTATTGATCACACCAAAAAAAATGATATGGACTTGTTATTGCCTAAATTTAAAGAAGACATATCCTTATTCAAACAACAATGCAAATTATAGATCATTGGTTTATGGCTTATGAGGAACTAGGATACCTTTTAAGTTGTGAAGTATGAACTTAACTACTTCTTTTTCTTAAATATTTAACCAATGTTTTGCCCATCTCTATCTTTGGTTTATGGCTTATGTTTTAAGTCAAAATGCTCTATTTCAACAATACAAAGAGCAGAGTCATTAGACAACTCTATTAAGCATGGAACTGTTAACTAACCTAAACATTTGTGAATTTACACATTTAATAAGGTCATGTGGAAAAATTACAAGTCATTTTGGGAAGAACAAACTTAGCATTTCCTTCTCAATCACTTGTCTAAGCCTATCAGTTTCCTACAAAGTTCCAAAAAAGAATACATTGTAAGCAAGTAGCAAATTTCTAATAAAATTCTAATAAATTGTTTGGCACATTGAGCTGAAACTATAAAAGATAAAATCCGAATAAATAGTTTCTAATTACTACTCATTAGCTAATTATGTCATAAATCCATTATGCATCAAACAACTAAAGAGAACCATTTTCAAGTCCCTAAAAGGAAAAAGAATGATTCAAATTCACATCAATAGTTAGTCTAAAAAACAACTAAAGAGAAACATCTAACATACCATTGCCACCTTTGAATTCTCTAATATGCTTGTTTTTATAGGCTTGAAGGTTAACATAGAAAACTTTACCTTTTTCTCACTACAAAGTTGCTTGTATGGGAGAAGCATTTCTTGCTTTCCATTCCATTCCCTTCTTGTATGCGTAGCTACAAAAACCTTAAAAAAAAACCTTAAAAAAAAACTTCTTTCTTTGCTTTCATTCGTGTTTGCATTGATGTAAAAAGACGTAAGAATTACGAGAATATCGAGAAAAAGAATAATTGGCTAGCTTTCAAAACCATTTATTCAGGTTTATCTCACACATCATATGGGCGAGATAAAAACAAAAAGTATAGAGCAGAAATGAGATAATGTAATATGAACATGCATATATGACCACCATTGGCAGCAACAGAGAAAACCATAAATGGATATCAATAGTACCTAGGCCAAAAGAAAGAAAGAATGAAAATTGCACAAACTAGATCACAAACTTCTGTACATGATTCAGGTACTTCAAATTAGAAGTAACTTAACCATCACTGGCAACAAGTCAAAGCAGTTGACTTTGCTATTTTCGAGTTCTTTGGATTTTGTGATTTTACTTATTCTTTTCCTTCAGGGTAGAAATTATAAAAGAACAACAATAAGCATAAGCAAATTAAAATATATATTCAACATGAAGCAACCACAAACCCGATCAATACAAACACGCACACGCAAAACACCAAGCGGTGCTGTCCATCTTAGAAGGCCCAGTTTTACAAGTGCATCTTGCACTAGCAGCCCACGATCTTTGCTAGAGAAACAAAGGAAACAACATATGCAAAGAATAACCACAACTTCAATCTGCAATTTAAAATTAGAAATTAGGGAAGATAATTTTTCTCTAAAAGACAATTGCAAAAAATGAAAGATACAACAAATATCGTCGAAGCAAATGCATCCATAATGGACTTTAACGAACAATGCAACAACAAGATCTAGATGAAATAAGACCAAGCTCCACACGTTTAGGAGGTGACATCGAGATCAACTCGTGCATGGGAGTACATGCGAGTTATAAATCTCTAGCTAGATGCTTATAAGATAAATCTACTACTGCACATTAATCCATATAGTAAATAATTAGATATCAAGTAGCTACCAATCCTCAACAAAAGATTCTACACAATGTAGAGAGGAAGGGATAGTAAAATCTAACACCAATCCAATTTTTCCCTGCTTCCATTCAATTTTTCATTACATTCAGTTTTCTCTCATTTAGAAAGATAAATAGTTTGTGCAATTTTCACTCTTCACTACTTGTTACTGAAAACATAGGAGTTGGTTCAACTGCTTTGACTTGTTGCCAGTGATGGTTGAGTACAGAAATCTGTGATCTAGTACTGAAGCTCTTCTAATAGAGATTAACTTGAAATTTTGATCTTTGATCATGCAAATCATTCATTTTGCAACATATATTAGGTATTAGTCTAGTAGATTATTTCATGATCATAAAATAGGTTGGCGTAGAATTGTTGATCTAATTGGATGGAAGAGAGGTGGAAGAGCTTTTCGAGAGTTGGAGAAAAAACTCTTTTTGAACATTCATTTTGGGAAGATAATATATATGTGAAAGGGATATTGGCAAAATTGATCTAGACCAGTTTTTCCAAACTCGTATTTTACATGTCTGGACATAGGTTTTCTTGTAGTAGAGTGGGGTTGGATAGTATATATGTGGAAGGGATATTGGCAAAATTGATCTAGACCCATTTGTTTGATGAATTCATGATCTATAGTTTTATATCCACTTGCTGATAAACTTGTACTTCAAATCCATGTTCTTTTATAATTTCTACATAGCCTTCACCATTAATTGCACATGATTCAGGTACTTCAAATTAGAAGTAACTTAACCTCTAACACCCTAAAACTCTAAAACATTAGTAAGAGACATGATTTCATTTTCAGAAGCAATAGTAATCAAGTTAATAATCATCTGTGATCTAGTACTGAAGCTCTTCTAATAGAGATTTACCTTCCAGTGACTCGACAGTTGTGATGATGGCAGACAAAAAGTTAGAATTTCTGGCTTCTATATTTCACTCGTCTCCGAACTTCACTGAATTACCATACCCCCACACAAACTGAAAAAAGCAAAAACAAAACAGCTTACATTACTTAAGCAAAGAAAAATGAAGATTAAAATAGAGTAAACCAGCTGCACATTTGAAGTACCTGTTCACATTTTTTTACAGCAAATCCACCTTCTCTTAGTCTTAGGGAACCTTTCCAGCTAAAATCACCTTATGTTACTAGAAAGAGTTAAAGAAAAGTTGCAAACATGCATTTTTCGACATTGAAAAATAACTTCATAAAAGTAAGATTCAAATCTAACTCCTGATTCACAATGACGGCAAGATTACGATCGAAATACCAGATAAAGTTGCCTAGTTCAAACAACAATTACTAAACCAAGTCCACCATATTTATATATGATGTTGATATATAATTAAAATATACATGTATAAGAGAGTAATATGCACATCTTCAAATTTGCGAAAGAAATAAACGATTGCATCAATAGTCCAATAGCGGGAAAAATCACATCAAGTCAACGCTTATACTTACAAGTCACGCAAACAAATCATTTATTAAAATAATTTTGCATCTTTGTTCGATGAGACGGCGTAAGACAACACACAAGCAGTGAATCAATACATGAATACCTAACAATCGATCACGACACGCGATGCATGAATCCAATATCCATGAATTAAAACAATTAAATGAGAGTCTAAGAATCAACAAAAACGGATGTACAAGGAAATAATACATAAAAGACTTTCCTTTCAACCTTCCAAAAATCAAAGCTAAATGTAGAACCAGATCTATGAACAACAAAAAAACACTAAGCGAGATCCAGATCTACACAAAACAATAATCATCAACACAACATGATAATCACTGACTTTGAAGCCACAAACGATTCAAATCTAAAATCCAGAACAAGATCAACCACGATGCTCAACATCGGAAAGCAAAGAACATCATCACAAACGAATTGAATCCAAGCTCGAAAGGAGAAGAGAAGATAGAATCTCACCTCGGCGTCACGAGAGAAGGAGATTCCTCTCGCAAATCGCCGCAACAAAACCCTAGCGAAGCGAGAGAAGAGAAGAAGACTTGTGGCACTAGGGTTTGCTAGTTAGCACCACATTTTATAGCAACAAACCCTAGCGAGAGCGGTGAGAGAGAGGGTGAGAGAATGAGAGCAGAGAGAGCTGCGAGAGAGAGAGCAAGAGAGCGCGCGGCGGTGAGAGAGAGAGAGAAAGCGGTGACGGTGAAAGAGAGAGCGGTCTAACTTAAACTTGACCTTTTTGAAATCTTAAAAGCTCTAAAAACTTAGGTTCCAATTCCGTCCAAACGTTCCGTCTCCCTAGAACGTTCTAATCCATTTAGATTATTCTTTCTAATTCCGATTTAGAAACGGAAATAAGATCCGTTTCTAATTCCGTTTCGAATTTTTTTGTAGTGACCTTTAAATCCTCTAAAAACTTAGGTTCCACAGACCAAACGTTTCCCTAGGTTCTAATCCATATGCTCTGATACAAACTGAAATGACCTTTCCCGGACTAAGGGTCGGCTCGCTTGGCCTAGACTGCCAATTAGGCCCAATATCTGAACCATGCCCAAATAACGGTCTGGTACACCTAAACAACTTGCGGAATAACATATAGACAATATGACAAAAGAATACAAATTTCAATTTCAATAAATGGCATATGTCACATAATCCCAACCATCAAGTTTCTCAGACTCACCTAAGCAAATCAAAAAATATAAAATCTCCATAACCTTCAAATATTTATAAATGTATCAAACTAACTAAAGAAAAGTTTAACTACCCAATAGACTTGCTTAGGTTGCAACCCTCATTAATAGTATAAAGATATATCATAAAAGCCTCACGCTGCAAGGAGACTTCAAACGATGGTCTTCCCCTTGCCATGATCTATCGCACCCGTACATGAACCTGTAGTGTAAGTGGGGTGAGCTAAAGAACCAACGTAGCCAATAAGAGAATAACTACACTCAAATATTAAACATGCAAGTAATACCTATAAAGCAAAATAAAGGTAGCATGCATTTAAAAACCAAGATAGCATTGAAATCTAAAACATGACATCAATTCCCACAAGGAGTAAGCATATCATATTTATAATGCAACTTAAGCAGTGATAGGGAGTTTCAAGAGTTATAAAACACAAGAAAATCAACTTTTGCATGCAAAGGGGTTACAAGAGAGATACATAGAATGTAATAGATATAAATGCAAGTCCATTGTCTCATTTGTCATTACCTCCCCTTGTTAACCAATTATCATAATATAATAAATATGTGTGGGTGACTTGATTCAACTGTGTGTTCACGGCTCCTCAAAAGGCCCTGGTGACTTGGTTCCATTGTGCATCCACGACTCCCCAATAGGCCCTTGCAAAAATGGGTGACTTGGTTCCACCGCGTTATTATGGCTCCCCAAGAGACCCTTAAACATGTAAGGTGACTTGGTTCCATCATATGACTATGGCTCCCCAAGAGGCCTAACATGAAGTCAAACAAGGTAGGCAATAACCTCATCTCAAGTCCTTCAGTTAAAATCATGAATTCTAAATATACTAGTAGCAACCAATATTTAATAAATGAGCGGAGCTCCCTATTACCTCGACTCGCCGAGCTAAACTCCCTCGGTCGACCTCGCACGCTCGGGGCTCGATGTGAACCTCCTTGCGAATCTAGGCACATTTAAATAGTCACATTATTCAACTATTCAAAATTCAAAATTAATTATTATTTAATCACTTTGAGTGGGGGCCACTGGTGTGGTTCTTGCGGGTCCCCCTGTCGTCTGTGAGAGGGTCGAGGGTGGGGGCTCGCCCCAAATTTCCCTCGGGCTCAAATGTGCGCCACATTTGGAGCATATTATTTTTATGTGTTTATATACATATATAATATCTAAACTTTATTTATTTTCTTTTATTTTTCATTTTTACTTTATTTTATCATATATATTTAGTATATGTAATTAGTTTATTAATATTTTTTGTTTCAAGGGCCATGGCTCATTCATGCGCATGGGGGAGTAAATGTTACCCCCATCCCTCATCCTCTCGGGCGTTCTACCTGAGAGTTGGTGGGGGATTTTAGGGTGGGGCCCACTTGGAGGCCTTTCCCCCTCTCCGCCGGTGGTAGTGCCATTGCGACGTCGGCGCCCTTCACCGATGGTGATGCATTGATCGACATCGCTTCGTGGTGCGATTTCACGTGTCAAAATCTTTTCATCTCCTCAAAAAGGGGGTTCCAAACTCGATTTGGGTTATTAGAACATGAGCCCTCCATTTATTGGTGGTTGTGCCTCAAGATTCACCACTAATAATTATCAAAATGTAGAAAAATGTGATATTCACCATTAATGGATGCTTGAAAAAATAAAAGCAAACCTACTTGATGTTCTTTCGAGTACACTTGCTTCTTTTTCCCTTTTCAATCCTCTTCACGATCTCCCTCTAACTCCTTGGTTAATTTGTGTTGAGATAATTAGTGTATTAGGGTGGCTCACTAAATTATAATAAATATATATAGGGTTTTAGGGTTTGATTTTAACCCAAATCAAATTACTATTTTACGCTTTGTGGGTATTTTGGGTTTTTAGGTCGTCACATAAGTAGTCAGTGGTGAAGTTTAAAGCACTAGTAATTGTAAATTGGATATGATGCAAGATGCTTGTGTATTGGTGATGATATAAATGAAATGAAGAAAAATGCGTGATTTACAACTCAATTTATCAGTAGTATTCTTATTGGTTAAAAATGCTAAATAGATGACAATATATCTGACTTGGTATGTTAGAAGAATTGAACATTTTCCCATCGTACTGAGTAGAGAAAAAGAGAAATAACACATTCACTACTTTATAATATTCAAGTTAAAAGTTATACTATGAGATTATAATCATTAAATATGTTGATTTCTCTATTTAGAAATGTATGTCTACTCAAGTTAAGGATAATTGTCGCTATTTACGCAATGAGAGAAGCTGGTGAATAGTAAGTGATTAAGACGTGGATTTTTGGGAAGTCTCAGTTAAGTGAAAAGAATGAGGTTCTTGATGAACTCATTATTAGAGAATGATTTGACGAAGTTAGAAAAGTCGATAATTTTCTAACCAATCAAAGAATAAGTTGTAAATTGACTGAGGAGTTGAAATTGGTAATTGCTTTCTAGTCCACAATCTCTTGTTATGGGATGACATATGTTTATGAGATCTATAGTCATGGGATGACTTATGTAATTTCAAGTTTATGGTGGGGAACGCTGGAATGGTGATGGGTCAGATAACTCTACTTAGTATCTAATGTTGTGCTCAAATATTATTTGCGTCAATATGTAATTTTAGACTGATGATAGGTTAAGAGTTAGTCGGCTGGTAGTTGAATAAAAAGGGATGGTCAGTTATGAGAAAGTAAACTGAGATGTGTACTAGAGTTTGAGTCGATATGGAAAGAATTATCAATGGTTTGTGGAATAATATTCAGGTTAAAATGAGAATTGTGTTATGAAAAGCAAGATAGGTTAGGTTTTGCTATGTATTGATACTTGAATGGGATTCAAGGTTTGAGATGAGAAATGAGATGAGAAAGTAAGGTTATCGGATATTCTACAAAGTTTATTGTTTGACTCGTCAAAAATTCACAAGTTGCCGAGATTGGCAAAGTAACTGATATAACTTTTGACTAAACCAAATATGTTGGAAAATAAAAAGTTAAATTGATTATCATCTCTACCACTGCGTTGTTGAATACAACGAAGGTGATTAGGTATACTTAATGGTTCACCTTGGAAATGGTTTTACAGGTTTGGATTAAAAGAGCTATACATGAATAATCATTTTCTCATATCTCTTTTGCTTCAGTAACTAGAACGTTTAAATTTCAAGGATGAAATTTTTTATTAGTTGGGAAGATTGTGACATCTGAGAATTTTTTAAACTTGATTAGGCAGCTGATTAAGTATTTTCAAATTTAATTTGGAATTTGGGTATCAGAGGTAGGGCCCATATGTTACGGATCGGAGATCATAAATTTTAATATTATTTTTGTGTGCTTTGTGCCTATTTGATGTATTATACACTATTTCGACGCAAAATAAGGTCTAGTGGAGTGTATAAATGATGTCCGTGTGCGTTGGAGAATTTTCTCCAATTTTGGCAATTTTGAGTATTATCTCAATATATGTGTTGAAATGAGTGTCGAGATAGTTCAAACGTTTACTTAAACTATCATTTCGAATTTCGCAAAAAATAATTGTAATTAAGTTTAAAATTTTGAATTTCTATATTTAAATGGACTTAACGAGACAATGTTGGCACCACACCTCGATTTGCATGTGAGACCAGTCATTTGGAAGTTTTGGAGCGCTTTGATAAATTCTCAAACTTTTGGTGAAATTGAGGTATTTTTGAGGATTTATTTAGACGTAAATTGAAAAGATAATCAAAAAATTAAATAAAATAATAAATAAATTGGTGGGCGCCTAGTGACATGCAGAGTCGAGGGTGACACTCGTAGGATGTACAATAGCGTGCACGTCCGAGGATAGTTGTTGGCTCGCGTGGCGAATTTATAGCCACGAATATATAGGTGTATATTTATTTATATATAATATAGTTGGTATATAAATATATAAATCAATCCTATAGTTTGAATTAAGTAAAAAATATACATTGGATGCATCTCGATATACGCGTAGCATAAGTATCGAGGAGTTGAAATTGTTGGGCGATTTGGTGGCGGTTGTTGAGGTGTATACACCTCTCGATTTGCTTGTAAGTCAGAATCAGAGGTAGTGTGAATTGAAATGACATTTGTGCGAGATCTTGTTTCGAGTTTTGTGTCAATTGACAGTAATTGAGGTTAAGATTGAGTCCAAATTGGTGTAAATTTGGCAAAGTATAGCAATAGAATTAGTCTATAAGGGTTATGTATGTCATAGACAAAGTTAAGATTTTTAGAGTTTTACTGTGATTAAAACTAGTGTTATGGACGTTTCATGAAGATAGAATATTTTTTTGAGAGTTTGATTCAATCTGGTAAAAAATCGGATCGAAAACGGGCGCCAGAAGTCAAATTACGTCAAAATACGGATGCTATGGAATTAATTAAAAAAAAATTAGCTGCTAACAAGCAACTGAGGGGTTTATATATAAATATATATAAAAAATCAAATCATTTCATTAGAAACGTTAAGCAGAACATTTCATTCTTTCAAAACGTAACCCTTTCAATTCAGTTTTTCGATCCGCGAGCTCCCGATGTGCGATTTTTGCCTTTTTTTTGTAAAACTATATAGCGTCACGTGATAGTCAGTTCGAGCTAAATTTTCACATTGAAAATGAGGTATTCGGCTCGCAATTTAGTAAATTCTCAATGTCATGCATTTTCCACAATTCAATTTGAATTCACGCGATTTTTTGGTTTCTTTCGTAGGGTTTCAATAGAAATTGGTAGGAATTATTGTTAATTGATATGTTGAATTGATTTGCATCAATTTGGGATAAATTCCATCGATATGGGTTAGGGTTTTAAAGAGGTGAACTAATGCAATTCAGTTGATAACTATTTTGGAGATGTTGTAATTGTTGATATTGATTTATATTAGGTTTCTAGATGAATTGATGATTGAGTTTGATAAAATTTGACTCCACAGGTTTTAGAAATATTTTGGTGTTGGTATCGAGTGTTTTAATGGCGTTTATTGTGGACTTTTAAGGATTTAATTGTGAAAATATTAATTTGGAGGGGCTTTTAAGTTCAAAATAAATAAAGTTTGCCTAATTGACAAGCTATATGGGAAAATCCATAATCTCCATCGGTGATCCGATTTGGGTGTTCTTAGACTCTGCGAAAATTAGGACATGAGTAGTACAAGTTACTTTTAGGTCATCATAACAAATATTAAGGTTTTCAAGGATAAAAAGTTACCCAAATTGACTAGTTGAAAGTTGTTGAAACCTTTATATAAATTAATATTTTTGAAAAATGTTCTCAAGTGTACTTTGACCGCAGTTTTCATTGGGTTTCGTGATATGGCTCCCTAGAAGCTTGACCCATAATATAATTGGTATGCCAAAAAGTTACCGGAAGCATTTTCTAGATGATCTGACGCTTCGGGACCTTAAAAATTTAGCTTGAAATTGGTTGTTTGTAAGGGTAACCTTTACATTATATGATTATGATTTGTATAAATTGCATTGATCCTTGATATTGCATTTTTGTTGTACATGCATACACGGGTTAGGAGGATAAGGTGATTTAAGTCTCTTTATAAAGTAGGTTGTACCCTGGTTATAAAACACTATATTATGCTTGAGGAGCTAGAGTCACTGATACTTTGCATCACATGATTATCATGAGATCACGTTGAACATATCATACTTGGATAGACTCGAGGACCGAGACTCGTTCGGTTATTCTCTTCGCGTATGAGTCCTTATTATTGTGTACTTACCATTTTCAAAGAACATATCTGATTGTGGTCGTATTTGATTGTGGTCGGATAACAAAAAAATGATGGATTCACGGTTGTTTTTAAGTTCCTCATATTATATTTCTTGTTTAATCTCTTGGATTATTATACATTTGATTATTATAGGTGTATTAGATAGTGTGGGATTTACTTATCTGATATTATCGAATTTTTATAATTGGATAGTGACAAGATATAGCGTCGACAAGGTAAACGGAAAGTTTTTTGACTGTCCTTGATTCGATAGTTCCTTTATCTCTTTATATGTATTTCTTGAATATATTATATTGTATAAATGGGTTTTTGAGTTCGAGTGTGATTAGAATCTCATTTGGAATGGCTGAGACAATTTCAGGACGAATTGAAATAACTTTGGAATTATGGTAATGACATTTTAAGAATTTTTAATACTTTAGATCAGGTTAGAATGAAAATATAGTTTTTTTAATGCAATATATATTGTTATAGGAAGATTGTGAGTCCTTCGGTATTTCTACCAAAGCTCAGCAAAATTTGTTAAAGATTTTTTAGAGCAGAGATTTTCGATGTAGGCTTAAAACCAGAGGAAATGCTTTCAAAAAAAATTTACGAAATTTTAGGTTAATGTAATCAATGTAAATGAACTTTGAGGTTTATGATTTACTTTAGAATCCTTAGTGATTGATAATATTTTGTAATTGAGGATTACAAGATCTTATTTTTAATTGTTTATTTGATGGAGAGGTTAAGACTGCTAGATTATCAAGGGATTAAGGTAATCTAGGCCATTCAGATGCCCAATTAGGTGGGATCTGACAACCCCTCATAGAAGAAGTGGACCTAGTCGTTGTCTATGTCTACCACTCCATCAACAAACTGCAACAACTGCTAGAATCTCCCCATATACTGAATCACAAACTCTCCCAACCTTTGTCGGATATGCATGAATTCTGACTTTTTTTCCCTAATTAATCTAGTCTTAATAGTCAAATCAAAGCTAGTAGCTCTTTCAATTGGCGCCACAACTGCTAGTGTTGCTGACTTGTGTAGCATAGGTATTTCGATGATAATTGGTGTTGCTGGTGCTATAGACATATGTGGCGACGAAGTAGCATGAGAAACTGGTGCTCTTGTGTCTTATGTCGGAGCTGCTATAGGTGTAGAAGATGACGGTGACTGCGTCGTCTACCCTTTGAGAATAGACAAATCTCGTCCAATCGATGATCCTGAGACTCAACCTGCGTGTCAATTCCAAAAAACCATTTACGTCAATATTACGGGGAGTTGTGTCTCTAGTATGCTCACCGATGTCTAGCTGATCAGCTATGGCGGTTTGCAATTGTAGATTACGACCCTTAATTTGTTTATATAGTTATCTGCATATTATGTAATACAATCAACACTTAATACATATAATTTAAATTTTTATTATTCCCCAACTCACCTCACTTCTCAACTAATTAAGGCTCTAAGTTAGGATCACAAAGTTTCCACACTAAGTTCTTTGAAGCCTTAACTCTAAAATTCGTGTTTACAATTTAGTCAATATGTAGGCTTATCAAGAATTAAGGTATCAACCTTGCACACAATTTATTTGATCACAAGGTTCATTTATCCTAAGCTCTAACATCAACTGTGACGACCCCAGTTTCCATAAATCGGGCCTCATCCGACACTAGACCTACGTTGACCCCCAGTCAACTCTTGTGGAGTCGGCACATGCCTAGTCAACCTTTTATTCAATTTATTCATAGTTTGGTCACTTATCAAAGTTATTAGTAAATGTTTCTAGTTTAAATAAATTATGCAGCAGAATAAATCATTAAAGCAACAATAATTTAAAAATGTCACGACGAGGGGACAACCCTATGTGTGAAAACCCTGCAAAGTAGATCTCATATATATAACCGGTGACAAGTGTGGAAAACATCCATATATATGTATCAAGTGTGTCACACGACCTAAAATAACCCAAAGTTTAAAAAACACCTCTATATAGAGCAATTACAGCCAAAATATCAAAAATGACCAACAACGAGTATGAGAGTGGAGTGTGCTTTGAAGGAAGCTCAAAGATAGTCACTGATCATGGGCTCATTTCCCTTACTACTCGAGGGACCTGCAATTGTCACCAAAAAGAGACAATCCCTGCGAGTAAATTCAAAGGAAGATAAACAATATTTCAGATAGTAAATAATCAATACTCTCTAAATCACGTGGGAAATGAAAAAATAAATAGGATATAAGACAGTAAAATGCATGATAGGCAGACTAAAAATGAACAACGATAAAATTAAGTGGTTGGAAACAAATGATAGGTGACTAAGTGATCCTAACACCAGCTGGTACGATAGGCCTCGTACCACTTTGACTGTAACACTAACCACACGGTCACTGCAAACTCACCTAAGCCACAGCCCGATGAGATTTCAAAGGGAGACACAATCACTATCGGATGCTCAGCCATGATGAAAGTGAGTCCCAAAAGAAGCCACGACAACATTGAATGCTCAACTCAATGGATTTGCAACTCAACAAGAAGCCACGATAGCTACTCGGCTGCTCAACCCGCCAGTGGATAACAACACTTAGATGACTTAGACCCTAGGTCATTTTATAAGGAAGTAGAATTAGGTACAACATCATTTCAGTGAATTTGGAACAATAAAATGGATAAGAAATCAAGTTGACACTCTTACTGATTTGCTTACCTCAAATCACGTCAATACCTCACCCAAGTGTCGATCCTCACTGTCGTTCTGCATCTGGCACATTCGAACTCCCTAAATCATTCAATTATCATAATTATTTCCACTTCAAGGATTATTCGTGTTTTATTCAAGTCATATATGTATTACAAGTTTGATCTCGATGTGAGTCCCCTTAGAAACAACTTTAGATCATTGCACATTTATTGATGCGAATCATAATTTAAATAATAATTTATTTAGTTCCATTTTCTCTCTATTTACTTAAGTTTCTAAAAATAAGGAATATTTTGAGTTGTGGGCACATTAGTCGCATCTGGGGTCGTCCGATTTTTCTCAAATTGACCTTTCTTCCCATTTTCCCAAACCAATTGATAAGTTTTGGATTGTTATTCATTTATTTAATCTTATTCCTACTTTTCTAAAAAAATTCATGCTGCATGTACTTTATATATTTATATGATTTTATATCTATACTGATATGATATGATTATATATATAAACGGTGGGCTTAGCCACCATTTCCATTGCTACCCTGCTATGCAAGTTTCACATCAGGTTCTTCCCTTTCTTTCTTTTTTTTTAAGTTTTTTGTAAAACTTGTATGAGATCATAAATCTCATAATAGATTAGGCACATATCATCTTCTTCCTCAAAATGCGAAAAGGAAAAATAGCCCCTTACCTAGCCAAGAGGAGGTGTCGACAAGGGAAGAAAAAAAGGTCGAGAGCTTGAGGGAGGTGAAGGTCGTGAGAGATCCGAGTGAGGTCAAGGATGTAGCATCCCCTATCCCAATTAGGGCAATACTCAACCTAAAATAATACAAAGTATACATAGCGAAAAATTAAAACTTTTTCGATATTTAAACAATATACGGTAATACAGAGTTTATCAAAATATAAAACCTTGATTACAAACCTCCAACCTTGTTTATATACAACAAAATATATCAAACAGTATATATAAGTACAAGAAGGTTCATTACATCGTAGAGAAAACAACAAGACACCTAAATCTTCTCTTTGCCCTTTGCTGAAACGTTAGGTTGCAAACCTAAAATATTAAATTTAGGGTAAGTGCTCCAACTTACTCAATAAGTAAGGATTCACGAAGCCATCAACATTTCATATAATAATCAAGAACATTATGCAATACAATATGCACCAATATTAACTAACAAGAATATGGAAAGCATATAATTCAATTAATAATAGATGCAAATCAAATTGTCAATGACTATTATACTATTATTCCCATTTTATTTAAAAAACTAGGGTCGATTATCCACTGACGTCATTAATGCGATTTCTAAACCAACATATTGGCTAATGTGCAGTATAATCAATCTATTACTGCCTAATGATTATATCTGAAACCCTCTAGTAAATATGTGACCCCACACAACCTATCTAACTAAGTAGTAGTTACATATAGACCGAGAAATCATCCATGTATTGTATTCAACCTTGCCTCAGTCCTCAGGAGTTACTTTTGTGGATCACATCAGATATCATTTTTCGCTTAATTAAAAACATCACAGTATACATAGTACTCCATTTCAATCCATAAACTACATGAACTATATATACTAAGATAGTAAGGCAACATTGATAAATAAATGAATCCGTACTTAGCTCAGTTAAAGTTTTGTATCCAAATTCTTAACTTTTCAGGCACTCAAGCTTTCCCGGGTGTCCAACACCTATCACAAACCATTTATGATCAATTTAGTTCCAATTCCATATATTTAGAACCCCTAGTTCAGTCCATAAGTCCTCAATAAGTCATCATCGAATTACAGTAATAGTGATGTTTTCTATGAATGGAGTGCGCTCTTTCTGTAGGTAGAGTGTGCTCTTGCAGCTGAGTTCATTTTCATTGATGAAGGGAGCGCGCTCCTCTACTCCACCCTGTACTGTCTCGATAGTACATGGGGGTAGCAGGCACTGTTCCATCCACGAATTCATACAACAACAGCAAACACTCCCAAAATTCATCAGGAATGACCTCTAGGGAGGTAACAAGCCATTTTCGATCATCAAACAATACAATTCACAAAGATTTCATCACTTACTATCAAATTGGACTTTAAAAACATAAAAACTAAATTTACCAAAGTGATGATCTCTAGCTTTCAAATCATTTAAGCTTCTCAATCCATATTGAATCCACTCCCTGACTGACTCCTCAAGATCAGAATCAAAACCCTCAACTCTACTTCTTTCTCTCTCTCGAGTGATTATGGACATAAGTATGGGGATTTTAGTTTAAATATATAGATTTTTCTCGAGATGCGCATCGCGCTATCTCGAGATTGATCGAATGATTAATGTGCTAACATGACACTCCTTAAGATGACACACATGTTGACAACATCAACACTTACGCTCCTCTCGATGCGATATGACAATCCATATAAATCAAACTAATTTATAGTGTTCATTATATATATTTATATATCAAATATATATATCGTATATTCTCTCGCCAATAAGTTCACCACACATGCCTATGAGTATTCTCGGGTGTACACATTCATTTTGCAACCCCCTCATCACACTTAGTGTACTGACTATTTATTGTTTAATTATATATTTTTCGATTATAGGCTTATATATAAATTATTTATTATACTACAACCTACAAGATTTATTAAATAATCCAAACAAACACAAATCATCATGCAAACACACGCACACGCTAATCGAGTTATGTCAGAGTTAACCATGTGTCTAACTCACGATAGTTAAGATTTAGATAAGTACTAATTACTAGCTTAAGGTAACGGGTCGTTACAAAGGGAGAGGTCAAGAGCTCGGGGTCGTGAGCGAGAGGTATGGAAGGTCAAGAACGTTAGGAGCAAAAGGTCAAAATAAGAGATAGCGGTCTTGACTTTGATGAGGAGAGAAGATGAGAGAGAGATAGAGAGCACGTAAGGTGAAATGGGATGCATGGTGTGGAGTGGTGGTGTGATGGAAAATGATGGGTTGTGGTGAGGTGTCAATACTAGATAGGTTAAGTGTAATACATTTTTGTAGTAAACTAAGTTGTAAGCCAACTAGAACTTAAGTTGGACTTTCTAGAGAATTAAGTATAGAAGGCATAAACTAAGAACTATTATAATAAGTAGAGAATATGAGACAAGAGAGAAGAAAGTAAGAGTTGAGAAATGTAGAGATTTTCATTCCAACATTGGTGTGTGGATTACAATGGGGTTGGCACCCTTTATATAGGTCATTTGGTGATAATGATAATTGTGTTTATACAATATGTACAAGTTATACATTCACCACAAGTCATACAATACATCACAAGCAACATAGACAATGCATAGAAGAGTTGGTGTAAATCCGAGATGATTACAAGTTACATGAAATGTGAGAGTCATGCTTGATGTTACAATTCAATATGAGAACCATGCTTCACAATGTGGTCACCCACATGCACAAATGTCCATCCATTCCATAACACTTTCCCTTATATGACACTTGTTGAAAGAATATGTCTCGTTAAACTTCTGCTAGAAAAACCCTATCGGAGAAAAATCTAGTACAGGAAAAAGAGTAATATTGTTTGTAGCATAATATTTGTTGATTGCCTCATTAAAAACCTTGCTAGCAAAACCTAGTATGACAAAACCATAGCTAAGCAAAAGAGTGCAACACATTGATACACTAAGAGAGAATATAAATGCCTCATTAAAACCTCCACTAGAAAAACCCTGTGGGAAAGAATCTAGTATAGGAAAAAGAGTACATTAATTGCTCTCATAATTTTTTTATATTGAGTATAATAATGTTAGGATTGCCTCATTAAAAACTTTGCTAGGAAAAACCCAGTGGGATAAAACCATAGCGAAAGAAAAAGAGTACAATACAATAATCAATTTTAATGCAAAGTTTTAATATTGTTAGAATTGCCTCATTAAAAACCTTGCAAGGAAAACCAGTGGGATAAAATCATAGCAAAGGGAAAAAAGTGCAATACACTAACCAATAACTCATTTTTTATTCTCCCCATCATGTTCACATAGGTGAGACATCTTGTGCATTTTATTGCACATGGACATCGTTTTCTATATGAGCCATTTAATGTTGAAGCATATGATTGCCACACTTTTGTACATAGTACTTGCATCAAGTAATTTATTCATAACTTGTTGCTACTGAATGATCTTTTGAACTTCAAGTTCATATTAATTTATACATGGATCATAATACAACAAATTTAATGCAATTTGATGCGTTTTAAGCAATTTTATGTCATTCCTTTTGAATTGGCTTATATCTCCCCCTAATGGTAGGAGAATTGCTTCATCAAAGTGACAATTAGCAAGATTTGCTATAAATAAATTCCCTATTAGGGATCCAAGGCATCTTATAATATGATTGATAGATAGTTAAACTAATATAAGTCTCATATTGATTTACCTTGAGATAATATCTAGCTAATAAAAAAATCCAGTTCGATAAATAATGTCCGTGCAAATTTACGATATTTTCGCAGTATTGATGATTTTGGACGATCGAATAAATCATTCCACATTATGAATGTCATCTCATTTATGACGACATTCATTTTAATGTGCCTTATATATTCCAGAAGTTAAAGCCGATAATATTATACTCACATTAAATCACATTCATATAGATAAGATTTCTATTATTATAAGTAGACTTCTTCTGAACAAGGCATTAACAATAAAATTGTTGTACCAGATATCGCTTGAACATTAGCCTCCACTAAGTTCGAATTCGAAAATATTCACTTTTATATTATAATGTACATGCATGTAGCATGATACACAAGACAAACTCATAGCTCATATTTAGGTCACGATTTAAACACATTTCGATGTACCTATTTTATCGAGTCATTTTCAATGATAAAATTCATAACTTTTTCTTGGATTTCAAAGGCATGGTAAAGGTCACAAAAATATTCAGGTATATATATATATTATAATATTTAGGCAAAATAGTCTTTCATATATGACCAAAACAAATGTCACAATTATGAGCACTCGTTGTCAATAATTACTTGCCCTTTCTAGTGGTGCATCACTTTTGTTCCAATTTTTAGTAGAATTATCAATATGACCTTCACCTGATCTTTTCATCTTTTCCACGACCATAAATTTGTTATCGTGACCACGGTCATCATACACAACATACGCTTCTTAATTTTGAAGCTGAACCAATTGGACGAGAGCGATATTATATTTATAATATCTCATTATTTTACTCAGCTACCATGAGACAAAAAAGTCAATCCTTAATATTTATTGGATTGACGTGCGTACTCGATACTTGTTGAAGTAATAAATCGAGGCGGGCCACGTGACCTTGTTTTTATTGTCTCATCAGTCATATTTCCAACATAGAGGTAATTAAAATTGTGAAATTATAATTAATATTTGACTGATTAAATTTTGTAGCTCATTTTGAGCTTTTGGAGCATTATCTTTTTTGGTATTTATATATATATATATATCCATAGGGTGAAAAGATATATAAAGTGAGATATTCACTTTCCAAATCTCTAAAGAGATATTGGCAAATGATTTAAATTTTGTATAACACAACATAGTCTTGTATAGATGTTTTATTCACAAATTATAGTATCTAATTGTCATGACAAGTAATTCTTGTCGGTAATATAATAAGGCAACAATTTCAACTATGATTGAATGATATTTTGAAAATAAATTTAATATAAAATAGTAAAAACATAACATACGATTAAATATATGTTCACAACTTGATTCATTAATAAAAAAATGTACTATCCGTATGAGTTAGTGGGACAACTTCCAGGTTGGGTGGCAAGACAAAATCTACTTAATATTATTCCTCCTCAAACGGAATAACCCGTCTTCCTTTCAATGTTTAGCTTTACCGGGGACAAGACTTACCCACTATCAACTTAAACTTATAGCATTACTTGTATTTTGAAATCAATAATAGAACAATAACTAATTATTTGTAGTTTAAAGAGAAAAACTACATGTCACACATTGACTTTTGATTTCTGATGTAGAAGATCGTACACGACGCAACTATATAGCATACTTTCACAGTCGATGACGTTACATGTATAATATATGAATAAAGAACATATACATAAATAATGCATGTAACAAAAAAGAAATTAACTACGATAACATGGAATTAGATTGAACTTTTTTAGATTAACAAAAATTATACCTTCTTAGCTTTGTCTTCTTTAAAAGCTAGCTTGTTGATTTCAAGAACTCCTCTTGTAGAGCAACTTCGTGCTGATAACGTGTTGCAAACTAAGTTGTAAGCCAACTAGAACTTAAGTTGGACTTGCTAAAGACTTAAGCATAGGAGGCATAAACTAAGAACTACTATAACAAGTAGAGAATAGGAGATAAAAGAGAAGAGAGATAGAGTTGAGAAATGTAGAGATTTTCATTCCAACATTGGTGTGTTGATTACAGTGGAGTTGACACCCTTTATATATGACATTTGGTGATAATGATAACTATACTTATACAATTTGTACAAGCTATACATACACAACAAGTCATACAATACATCACAAGCAACAAAGACAATACATGGAAGAGTTGATGTAAATTGGAGAGGATTACAAGTTACATGAAATGTGAGAGTCATGCTTGATGTTACAATTCAATGTGAGAACTATGCTTCACAATATGGTTTCCCACATGGACAAGTGTCCATCCATTCCATAATAATTTTGACTTTTTTTTTCTTTTTGAGTTTCATTAGTATACATCAACTTTTACACCACACCAAAACACTTAGTCCATGATTTATTAATTAATCACTTTTACCGTTATAGACTATCTCTCTCTTATATCTTTCGTCGGTCTTAACACGTTTTTTTCAAAAATCACGCATTTGCAAAATCTTAACTTCACTTTATCCGACTCAGTCTCAACAAATGACTTAAGTTTTCTCTCTCTCTTACTGGTCTAGTCGTTATCGTTATGTACACTCGTTCTCTATCATATGATTTAAGAGATACATCACGCATACCGAGATGAACTCTTACTCGCAGATTCAACAATGTAAATCAATTTAATCATACGTCACACATATACAATTATAATATACACAATATCGCATAAATATAAAACATATTATTTTTCGAATTTAATGTCCAAGCTTTGAACAAGAATGCCACGTCTAATAGATCTCCATGTCGGGGTCCCATAAATGGGCATGATAAGGATCTCAAATTTCGAGCCTTTATAATACAAATGAAAACCTTAACTGAGTTGTGATCATTGATCACAAACTCTTTCTCTCTATTCTTGAAACCAAACCTTCATTTAAGGTTTCATGATACTCATGTTCTTCAACAAGAAGAAATATGAAGGCTTATAAGTCTAGAAAAAACCCTCTAAAGTCATGTAAATTAGTCTCTTGGCATTGTAGATGAGGCGACCCCGCGCCTTGAGGCTGCCGAACGAGCTGCTACTCGGGTCCTGCAGCCCTGCCGACTTCAACGCCAAGTTAGCGCTCCTCGATAATCGTGCTAACTCATTGATCAGTGATACTATCAATCAATTATTCAATTATTATTTAGCATTTCATTTGTCATTTAAAGAGTTACAAGTGGATATTCAGAAATGTACATCAGAAGTCTTAACATAACGTAACCATAGATTTTTAAAATCTTCATTTCATATAGAGCATCAGTCCTATTATAAAAAATTTGAAATAAAGTACACTATATATCAAGCGAAGATATACTGTGACAAGTAAATATATTCATGTACAGTGTCTATTAAGTCCTCATAACCCCAAAAGTAACAAAATATCAAAAATGGACACGTACTAGTAAGTCTCTGACTATAGGCAATCAGAGATAGTCGCCTAAGACACCTATTTGCCCTTAATGGTAGTAGGATATGCACTTATTCATAGCAAAACAAATGATGAGTCTAATGAGTAAGATCCTAAAAGAAAATCACTGAGCATTCAATAATAGAGAAGCCAATAATAATATTAAATAAACATGCCGAAATAAACATGCAACTAAAAGATAATCACAAGCATAACTAACACTAAAAAAGAAACCAAATTATTGTGTCACGCGTAGCAAACTAGATCATACTTAGTCAATCCGGATGATCTCAGCGCTTATACCATGTTGGTTCACATCCGAACTACTAGCGGAGGATCGGTCCATACCATAGCCACTGAACATGTGCACTGATGAGGTCAGCAGCTCGGGTTTCTATTCACCGAGTGCACAAGTGACACGTTCTATGGTTTAGTGTACTAGACCCCGTACAACACAATATAAAAAAAACCTCAGTGATGAACAAAACTACTGACCGTTATACCAAATCAAAGCAATGATAGAACATGGATAATGAACAACAAAGAATACAAGATAGCAAAATTGAGACAATTAAACACTCAAGATGTGTTTCATAAGGGATTTTTGCACGTTAAATCACACTTCGAAGCCCCGAAAACATCCCGGTCCGATCCCGCTACGCTCTCGACTACCGTACCATAGCCCCCAAGTCTGTTGGCATCTATTTTCAGTGTTTTAGAGTAACTTAAGGTGTTTAAATTAAGTTTAGAGTTATATTTTCCAAAACAACCCCTTAAAGACTACATAAAGTTTCAACTTTCAATTTGGGATCATATGTTGCAGCACAAATTAGACCATTATGAATTCCAAATCATCAAAGAAACTTAATAAAAAAGGTTTTTCTATGTCTCAGCTTTCTGAAAATTTTTAGTTTACAAAATCCTGATTTAAAACGAAAGAGATATCGAACTTCTACCAAAATAGCTCAAATTGGAATCAAATCTAACCAGCAATATTGTAAAAATCATTTCTCCAAATATATAGCTTTAAAACTCATGCTTTTTGGTAACGTGTTACATAATATACCCAAAAAGAACATACTAAAAGATGAGCTCATTCTGATAAAAATTAAGAGAGTTAAGCCTTATCAAAATTTATTTTAAGAATCTTATTTTAACATTTAAACTACCTGATTGTGGAGCTTTTTTAGCTAGAAGGATTTTGAATTTCAAAATTTCTCCAGAAACGATTTTTTAGATCTATGAGTAAGCTTTTCAACGGTATATGATTCACCCATGTTGGAGTTCTTATGAGAGAGTTATGATCAAATTACAAAAGATAGGTAAAAAACTTAACATACATACATCAAGAAACTTCAAGAACACAATACATTTAAAAAATCAGTTACAAATCCTTAAATTGGTGAACATAATAAACTCTTTATTCATAAAGAGACTCAAAAAAATTAGTGAGCAAACTTAGAAATTCATTTTTGAATCAAAACCCAAATTTTGAAGCTCATTTTCATAGAAAGAGATGAGAAAACTTTGGTTTTGATCTTCCTCCAGTAGATGACCTCCATTCCTCCTAGTTCTTGATGAATTTTTTAGCACTTTAGCCCAAGAACAAACTTTTTTTATTGTTGAATCAAGAGATTTTCCACTAACTTAGATGTATATAGGTTATGTTAGAACCAATTGTGTTCACGTGTCTCGAGGTCACTCTAATGGTCATTGTTATCTCCTACTCCACTAACTTCCATCTTGTTGACACCAATTATCAACTCAAACTTCGGATTCCATTTTTGTGCGAGTCTCTAGGTAAATCTCTGACATCGATTTTTTCTGAAATGACCCTCACCTAACCTAAAATCGGGTCACTCGGCCTAGACCGCCTCACATGCCCAATACCAGAATCGAGTCCGAGAATGCGGCCTGACACTGCAGAATAATGCAACAAGTTCATATGGACAAAAAGTGTGGAATAAAGTAAACAAGATTCATATGACTAACCATGAAACTATATGTGGGTCATCAATTCATAAATTGTCTTGAAGTCATTCATTATTTAAGAAAAAAATTCAAACTAGAGGAGTTTGACGTTCAATCTACCCAAAAGACCAATTTTACTACAACCCAAGTACAATAGTTTCAAGAACAAGTAATATAATATAGCAATACAAGGCTCACATCAAAAGTGAATGCTTCAAGTTATCGCCTCTTCATTTTCTCGATCTAGCACCTATGTGTATGGTCATGAGATGTAAGTAGGGTGAGCTACAAGGGACAACAAAGCTCAGTAATGAAGAAAACTAGCTTAACCATTAAATACGCAAGTAATAGTTAATAAGCATGCAAGGCTAGTATGAATTTAAATTGAATGAAAGGGGCATTTAAAATAAGATATCGCATGGATTTATAAAAGCATTCATAAATCAAGTCAACAAGATAGATAAAAGCATATTCAAGTTAAAACTCATCATCATGCATAGGCTTCAACACAGTCACTCCTTAGTAGCTCATTGCTACAGCTTCTCCCGCTTACTTTAAAGCTCGCCCTACTTCATTTCAAGTTCAGTAAAGGCTAGCGAAGCTCTACGAGAGAGCGGTGTGCTCATTTCCATTATAGAGCCAATCACACTGCTCTCTCTCTTTCCGGCCGGTATGTAGGTTTGGAAGATGAGAATGCAGTTGCTTCTCAAAGAATAGTATAGGAAATAGTAATAATATAAAGTTGTGGTCTCATTTAATGCATACTAGTTATTGTCGAGAATCTGATGATCGATTCACCTACCTTCAAGGCGATAGCAACTATTAGAAGACACACAAACTTTATGTGCCCTCTCGTTAGTCCCATCAATCTAATAGTAGATTCATTCAAAACTGTCACCGATCCACATCCCTCTATCATAAAGTACAAGAGAAAGCAACTCCAACTCATGTCCCTAATTGATACACTTATGAATTCCATTAGACAAGTAAAGCCCTTGGTGGCAAACTCCACAAACATCCTAGGGCAATAAATAGTAAATCCCTCGGTAGCACCATAAACATCATAGGGCATTATATATTACTTGCTAATAATGCCCTCGATGGGGACTCCACAAATATCCTGGGGCAATAAATATCATAAGAGGGGAAAACAAATGCACGTACATTCCATAGATACGTAGATTCAAGCCAATAGCATGATGCAACCCATTTTCAAAGTCTCTAGTTAAAAATATATGTCCTAACCTAACTAATATCATGTCATATTTGATAATTGAGCAAGCTCCCCATTTACCTCGACTTGCCACGAATTTGTATTTTTCAATCATCGTGTTCTCGAGGTCCAACGCAAACAGCCTTGCGAATCTAAATAGTTCAAGACACATTAACATCATTGAAAATTCATATATTAATTCTCAATTTATTTTTAACTTTATTTTTGGGTCCACTAGTATGGGTCTCGCAGTTCCCCCGTCGCCGAGTGCGAGGGTCAAGGAGTAGGACCGAACCAATCTCTCTTGGGGACACAATGGCGCGCCCTATTTAAAAAAAAAAAAAAAAAAAAAAAAGAATTTGATTTTATCTTATTATATATAGTATATATTTATCAACATATACATAATTTTATTATATTTATTTTATTATTTTTTATTATTTTTTACTTTTTTGGTTCAGAGTCAGTTTGGCCCTTGAAATCCGATCCAGGGGCCGGTTTAGCCTCTGATTCTAACCCCTGGTCATGCGCTAGTGGGGGGACAATGCTCCCCCTCCGCCTCTAGTCGGGGGTGCCCCAGTGCCAGTGGGTTTGGCCGCACCGACCAGCCCTTTTAGTGAAGCCAAGATGTGGTGTCGGCCTAAGAGCCACCCCCTTCCCTCAATCTTTCATTTATATGGGCCTCCTAGTGGAGGCTCCACCATGGGTATCGGCAGCAGCGGTGGTGATGCTGCCGCCTTTCTCCGGTGATCGCAGTGGCTCGCCACCGTCCTATCTGGCGACGGCGACGCTATCCCTTCCCCCCTTTTTTGCGTACCCTCCTCATCACCAATTTGTGTCCAACATATCAAAATTTCACCAAAACTTCAAATAACAAGAAATTGAGTAGTTAGAGGTGATGAGGATCAAGATATTACCTACTTTGAAGTCTGTGTGGTTTTGTGTTCTCCTCCACACTCTCTTCACCTCCACACTCTCTTCAGATTTGGGGTTTTAAACAAAAAGGGGCTTGGGTTTGAAATTAAATGTATATAATATGACCAATAAGTATAGGTTTGTGAAATTACTAAATTGCCCCTATGACAGGTCTTTTGGGTTTTAGGTCGTCACATTTTCCATCCAACTATAGCATTTGTAATCAATTGATTTAATTAATTTAACTTAGGCACTTTTATACATATATAGGCTATTTAAGGTCTTAAATTGGTGTACTACCACTTCCCCTAGTACCCAATTACCTAGCACCCAGTGCCTTACATTTCGGCATGCATCTCGACGCGCGCTAATCCATGATGTACCCGATTATTACGACTTAGCCTAAAGTTTGATTATCTATTTTATGCTATATTCACCTTTGTTCTAATCATTTTATTTAAGTTAGCATTATAAGACTTAGTGTACCCGTACTACGCCTACTCGGTACCTGCTTCGACAAGTTTTACAAAACATTTGCCCGTCACACAATCTTACATGATATTTTAAAGTAACTCACACATGTGATGTAATATAATAATTATTCAAATTAAACACCGCGGTATATCCAACCAACAGACAAAAAATAACTATTTATGCCCAGTCAGTCGTGTCCTAACCTATCCGAGACGTCCACATAAGTCTAACTAGAATCCGAGTCTAAAAATAAAGTCATTAATGATTTCGATAAATATTGGGCCGTTACGGTAGAGAACTCATCACCCATTCAAGCTAAGGTTATCGTTTTATAATTAGTCTCTTCACTTTTTTTTTACTTCAACGAGAGTCGAACCCATGACCTTCCCAAAGTCACAATTAGTGACATAGCATATGGGTCTGCATCCCTAAGATTCATCCATGCACGCCTAGCTTGGGATACGCACCGCGTGTTATGCACCAAAAGCTATTTGTACACACCAATTTTCATGTAGGGCCCATGCACCATGTCACCCGTGTGACTTTTTGGTGTCATTGTAGTATCATCCAAATATAAATATAGGACGGTGGTAGAATGATACCCCTGGGAGTCACACTCCAATGCACACCCTACCACCCAAATGTCTATGTCCATGTCAAGATGTGAGCTTATGCATCTCGAAACTTAAAATACGGTTGGATAGAGGGTGTGCAATGGGGAGTGACTTCTAGGGGTGTGCATTCTAGTATTTTCCATAAATACAACAATGGGTGGAACCTAGGGGTGTCATTTTTTTTGGGTCCGGATGGGTCCGGATTCGGGTCGCCCTTAATATAAACGAGCATTTGCATTGTCCAAACCTAACCCGATTTTAAGTTTGAACAAGTGTCTTTCCCAAACCCGTATTACTTAAAATCTGGGTTGTCCAAATATCATAATTTATCGAGTTTTCTAATATTTATTTTATGTTTAAAAGCTTTTTTAATTATTAAAATCATTATAAACTCCTTGTAATATAATCTTTTTTGACATAATTTTAAAAAATGATTTTCAAGACATACTTAAAAAAAATCAACTTGTATTTATTATTTTAAATTACAAGATGTAATAATTTTTTTTTCTTAAAAGACAAAACACATTATGTTGTCTCAAACAATTTTGTTAAGTCTCAAAATTAAAATAATACATTTCTATATAAGTTATATAGTTTCTTTATTTTTATTATTGTTTTTGTAAATTATATAATATATGGAAGTATAGGTATCTTTTGAAATATAGGTCGGGTCGGGGCTCAGAGGGACTTGTCTAAACTTGGCCCAGCTTTCAATTCGAACATCAAAGCCTTGCCCCGAACCAGACCCAAATTTAAAAAATTATTGTCCTAACAATTTTGTTTCGAGCGAGACAAAATTAGACCGGCAGACCAGACAAAAAATTGATACCCTTATTGAACCGTTGGACTAAAATATCTTTTTAAGACTGGGGTGATCCAACCACAAAGTCAGGTGGAAATAGCATCCAACAACAACAACAACATAGCTTGAGTCTCAAATTAATTGGAGTCGACTACATAAATCAAACTCTTCCATAGTACTCGATTTTGTGCAATTGATGGTGAGAACACCTTAATGTTTATATGTACTTGATCTATTTTATGATGAGTGACAAAAGTTTTACGTTAACGGTCCACCTATCATCAACTCACCTTCATTTTCCAAAAATAAAAAAAGGAAAAAGAAAAGAAAAGGCTTCTGGTCCTCCAGACCTTTTTTGGCTCAGAACTACAAGTCCCATTCACACCTGCTGAACTCTCATGTCCATGTGAACAAAGGAAAAATAAACTCTTAACATTTTCTTTGTTCAGTCTCTGATGCAATTCTCAAACTAGTTAGAAGAGGAGAATCGAATCAACAACGCAGCATGTTATCTACACAATTAATGGGTTCTCTCCCTTCCGAAACACTCTCTGCACCAAAGCTTGCTCTCTACGCCATTTTGCTCGCCTTCTGTTTCAGTATCAAGTCAACAGGTTAGCAAAATCCCTTCCAATTTGAAGTCTTGGAAAGGTTCACCTCACTCATAACTCTTGCTTTCCACTTATTTTTTTAGCTACGTAAGCAATTAGAGTTTGTGGTTTTATGTTTTGTCCACAAACAGTGACATTGAACATCAATTGTTGTCTTTTTCTTCCCCTTCTCTATTTGTTTCATTTATTCCTATCTGGGGACTTTTTTTTTTCTTTTTTTTTTTTTTTTTTTTTTTTTTTGGTGGAAAAGTGTGTTTTCTGTTGAATCAAAACTTGTAAAACAACTTTCCATTTGTTCCCCAATTTTTAAGCATAAATTGTGAAATTCTCTTGCAACCAAATGCGAAGAAATCGTTCTCGGGAAAGAACTAAAATGTCTTTTGAGTTTAGAGGGTTTGTATCGTCAATACAACAACAACAACAACAACATAGCCTCAGTCCCAAATTAACTAAGTCGGCTACATGGATCAAACTTTTTCATTGTGCTCGATTAAGTGCAATTGATGGTGAGCTTTGCAAACCATTCAAATCATTTTTAATTAATGCATCCCATGTTAACTTTGGTCTGCCTACCTCGTCGAATTTCTACAGTTTTTATTGAGTCAAGTTTTCTAGGTTTGTATCGTCAATGAAATGTGAAAAACAGAAGTTGGTTTTTGTGCGCCATTTATAGATTCTATAATCTCCCTACATTCTGTTGGAGATTTTCACAATTTGGTACCAACCAATTGTTTTTTGTTGATTTTTTAGAAGCATATGATGCACTTGATCCAACTGGAAATATTACAATCAAATGGGATGTTATGCAGTGGAATCCAGATGGCTATCTTGTAAGTATTTATTTGCCAGGATTAGAAAGACCGTTGTATTTATTTGATATCTACATATAGACAGATTATTATCAGAAACATTATGTATTACTACTTCTTACACCTTCTGATAATCGGACAGGCTGTTGTTACAATCTACAATTTCCAGCTATACCGTCACATTCAAGCTCCAGGATGGACCTTGGGATGGACATGGGCAAAGAAGGAGGTGATCTGGAGTATGAACGGAGGGCAAACCACTGAGCAGGGTGATTGCTCGAGATTCAAGGGGAACATCCCTCATTGCTGTAAGAAGGATCCTACGGTTGTTGACTTATTGCCTGGAACTCCTTACAATCAGCAGATTGCGAATTGCTGCAAAGGAGGAGTCATTAATTCATGGGTCCAAGATCCCGCCACTGCGGTTAGCTCATTCCAGGTCAGCGTGGGTCAAGCTGGTACAACTAACAAGACTGTTAGGGTGCCGAAGAATTTCACTTTAAAAGCACCAGGACCTGGATACACTTGCGGACCTGCAAGGATTGTGAAACCAAGCAAATTTGCGACGGCAGATAAAAGGAGAGTAACGCAAGCTTTGAGTAAGTCACCTACCAGTATTTTATATGTGGCTTAATTGCATTAATTTTGTGCTATGCCAGAATGCCAGAATAAAAGAAGTAATGTTAACAAAATTGTTTTCTGATCATCAGTTTACATTATCCTGACTGATATTTCTCCAAAAAATGTTTTGAACTGTAAAATGGAACCCTTAGTTTTGCATGCGTTTTTGTTGCAGTGACATGGAATGTTACCTGTACATATTCTCAGTTCCTCTCTCAGAAAACTCCCACTTGTTGTGTCTCGCTTTCCTCTTTCTATAATGAGACAATAGTCCCTTGCCCAACATGCACTTGTGGATGCCAGAACAATATAACGCAACCTGGAATGTGTGTGGAGTAAGTTCTCTGATCGCCACCTTTATCTCTTATTTTTGAAAACACCTATATCTCTTTTTTGTTTATGCATCTATTCAAATAATTGATTTAACCATTCTTTGATGTCCCCAATTGAAGTGCTTACCTTTTGAAATTTTATCATCTTCTTTGTACACAGCGGTGATTCACCATATTTAGCTTCTGCTATTACGGCGCCTGCAAAAAATAATTTAGCACCTTTGGTTCAGTGTACCAGCCACATGTGTCCCATAAGGGTTCACTGGCATGTGAAGCTCAACTACAAAGAGTACTGGCGGGTGAAGATCACAGTCACTAATTTCAACTACCGAATGAACTATACACAGTGGAACTTGGTTGTTCAACATCCAAATTTTGATAATCTCACCCAGATTTTCAGCTTTAATTACAAATCATTGAATCCTTACGGCATTATAAGTAAGTTTCGTGACCATTATTGATGCTTCTCTGTATGATTTGACTCACATGTTGATGATAATGGAAAATGAATAGTGATCAGTTTTTGACCTGTGAATCTGTCAATAATGGCTACATTCTTAGATTCTTTATTTTTCAGTAAATTGCTACTGATGTACTTTCAGTTTGTCTTTACCCAGCTGCCTAGCCCTCAATTTAACACTTTCTGTCACTTTGTCCAGTTTCCCCCTTCTTGTAGAACTGCCAAAATGGTTTGATTGAATGACTAATATCAACTAGTTTACAAAAGCTTATCACATTCCCAGACTAAATAAAGTAACAGGGAATAGAAAAAAAAAAAAATTGTAATAGACTACATAAGTCTAGTAAGCGTTGAGAAAATCAGTGAAGTCGTAAGTTATACATATGTGATTCCTGTATGGTTGCCTTATTTGCTTTAAATATTATGAATCTTATTATTATTTGTGACTTCTGGACATTTTGCAGATGATACTGCTATGCTATGGGGAGTGAAATTCTACAATGATTTGCTTATGCAAGCTAGTCCTCAAGGGAATATTCAGTCAGAACTACTATTTCGTAAGGACAAATCCACATTCACTTTTGACAAGGGATGGGCATTTCCTCGAAGGATATACTTTAATGGGGATAACTGTGTCATGCCACCTCCTGATGCATATCCATGGTTACCGAATTCCAGTCCTCGGCAATTCATCTCTGTGCTTAATCTTTTTATTGCTTTCATTTTGTCATTGGCATTCATATTGGCTACTGGCTAGTGAAATCATATCGAAGGATATAGCTAATTATTGCTTGTTTCAAGTATATGGCCACGTCAGTTAATGAAAACCTTGTGTTGCACTGATCAATAGAGCATTCAGAGGCTCATTGTTTCCAGGTCTAGTAACTTCATGCACGCGGGAATCTGTTGTGACTAAATTATAGTATATATCCTTGTATTCACAGTTCCATTATCATCTTGTTTCTGTATGCAGTTGTATTTTTGTATTTTCAGTACGAAGTGTAATGTTAATCTTGTGGGAAATCTTCCCCCATCCACATGGAGAGATTGTAACTTTTATCGTAGTAATACTACTGCAATCAGTTTGTATGTTGTACTGTTTAGATATTCTCTTACTGTTGCTTTTCGATTATTTCTACTATTTTTGACTAACATGATCTGTTGATTATTTATAATGTCATCAAAATAGGACGTGCTTATTTCACAAAAAGCAGGTGTTGGATCCTCAAATTTGGCACATTGCACAATTGCCAAGCGTGTGGCTCCTGATCTCATGGTTCTCTCTATTGTCGAAGGTATGTGAAATAAAAATCTTTGTCTTGTTTAATAATATGCAAACATCAGTTTTCTGAATAGGGACTAGCTATTTGTAGTCTGCATTGAATGATTTTGTATGAAAAGAAGGGATAGAAAGTCTTGATTTGCAGGAGTGCCTTACAAAAATTTAGAAGTCCACCGTTTGGATAAAGCAAGGGATTCTGAATGGAATGATTTTGAATATTGATTCATTAGTAAAAAAACCCTCACCTAATTTTGAATTGTCGAAATATGATATAGATAACAGTATATCCAACATATAGACTCGAATGTAGTTCTGATTTAGTGAAGAAAACAAATCTCACTCTGTATACTCATATTGCTCCCCAGCTCCTGCATCGTCAAGATTGCATTTGGTGCCAAAAAATTTCACTCTTTATATCTTGGCGCTCACTGCATTGCGTCACTGATATCCCATTCAATTCCCTTAGAATTTACAAAATGATCATTAGTGTGAAAATCACAGAAAGGGAAAACATTCTGAATGGGAGTGACTTAGAAAGGGCTGAGTTTGGAAGGAAAGGGTATGTATCTGGTGGTGGTAGCATGCATTCGTCGCCATTGAAGTAGACCTTACGAGGGAAAGCCCATCCTTGCTTTAGGGTGAATGTGTTCTTATCCTTCTGAAGAAGCACCTCTGACTGGACATTTCCAACTGGCCCTGCCTCCATTAGTAGGTCGTTGTAGAATTTCATGCCATAGAACATGCCAGTGTCATCTGCATTCATGGTAAAATGTAAGGTGTCAGGTCAACTAAGACTAGCTTTGTTATTCTGCATTGAAACAACACTAAGCTGAATGATCTGGTGGCAAAAAATATAATAAAATAAAAACTTTTCCGTTCTTTACTTCCTTACAAGATTTTCTAGGGAGCAAACATGCATTAACGGTTTGTAGTTTGAAATTGGAATGTCAAAATTGGGAATGCATTGATGCCATTCAGTATTGGCAATTTTATGTGATGTGGATTTCAAAAAATGCTGTGTTAACATCAGTTTAGATATTAATTATACTTGCTTAAGCCCCTTTTAGGTTGAAGTGAATCTAACAACAAATAAAGGGCTTGCATTTATTTATTGTATTTGATTGATATTAAAGTTGCAGAACGATTTATATGTTTTGGAATTTCAATGAACTCACTGATGGACTCATAAGGAACGAGGGGCTTGTAGTCAAAGCTGAAAACTTGAGTGACATTGTTGAGGTTAGGGTGCTGAGCAACTAGCGTCCATTGTGTGTAGTTCATGCGATAGTTGAAGTTGGTAATCGCAATCTTCACTCTCCAGTAATCTTTGTAGTTGAGTTTCACATGCCAATGCACCCTGATCGGGCACATGTGGCGCGTGCACTGCAGCAATGGTGCATTGTCCTTCCTTGGTGTGTTCACCCCTACCATGCTTAGCAGCTTGGAATCACTTCTGCAATTTCATCCACCCATCAAATGGTTAGACACAATAACAGCAGGTATGCACTGGCAAACAACACAATTAGATGTGCAAAAAAAAAAAAAAAAAACACATTACTTGATACAGTTCTTATGCTGGCAACCACAGGCACAAGAGGGACAAGGAGTGATGGTTTCATTGTAGAAGGATGAGAACGAGACACAGCAGCTTGGGTTCTTCCGAGCGAGGAACTGCGAGTAGGTGCAGGTCACGTTCCATGTCACTGCGGTAAGTGAAGCTCTTTTAGCCATTATAAACTCTGACATCATTTACAAACTAAGAACTTCATATAGGAAACCTAGAAGAGGGGTTCTCTATAGCAAAACTTACTCAGTGCCTGTGTTTTCCTACGGCGATCCGGTGTGAGGAAAGTTGTTGATGGCACTATTTTTGCAGGGCCACAAGTGTATCCAGGACCTGGGCCAAGCAAAGTGAAGTTCCTGGGCAGTTTCACTGTCTTGTTGGAAGTTCCGGCGACACCAACACTGACCTGAAAGGATGAGACCGCTGCAGAGGGATCTTGACCCCACGCAGCGACAACTCCTCCTTTGCAGCAGTTGGCAATCTGCTGGTTGTAAGGGACGCCGGGAAGCAAGTCCACCACTGTAGGGACCTTCTTGCAACAATGTGGGATGTTGCCCTTGAATTTGGAGCAGTCACCCTGCTCTGTTGTCTGTGCACCCACCATTGACCAAATCACTTCTTTCTTAGCCCATGCCCATCCTAGGGTCCAACCAGGACTTGGAATGTGCCGGTACAACTGGAAGTTGTTCATCGTCACCACTGCCTGCAGCGTATTGCCAAATCAACTAAGTTTTACAATTTTTTTAGCACATGCTCACAATTATTTTTCTTTTAGAGTTGTTTGAGATTGAACTGCAGAATTCATCCTAAACAAAAAGGAGACTAATATGGATATCTCTACTCCTTTTTAGCTGTCATTTTTCTTTTGCTTGTGGATATGGGTCAATTTTGACTGAACAATGTAATTCTTCCTTCCTTCATTTCATATTCTTGTTTAGATCTTTTATTTGGCTTCACAATTGTATGATACCAGTCGAGTTTAACCTAGTTCAGCCTCCAAAATTTCAAAGTGTACGCTTATTCTTTTTACCAGAAGTTTATAAGCTAAATTAACATTCTATTTTTGCAGATCTAAATCTGTTTTCTACATCAAATGCATAGTGGTCATGTTTTGGAGTACAAAAGCAAAGAGTTCTTGAACCTGATCAGATGATGGTACTCACCACATAGCCATCTGGAGTCCAAGAAACTACATCCCATTTGATGGTAATGTTCCCGTTCGGATCCAACGGATCATAGGCACCTAATCAAAATCACAGAAGAAAGAGCAATTTATTAATCACCCTAGAAGACAAAAATCAGAATGAAATACATAGCATTGTCTTTGATCATTTGGCTTCATCACCTGCTCTAGAGACCAACACAGCCAAGAGAAAAGCAAAGATAGCCATAAATCTCAGTCGACATTGACCGCATTGTTGTGCATTGCTCACCGTCTCCATTGCTGGAGCACTTGCAGGACTACTATGTGATCTTTGGAAATGATGTTAAGAGTTCATGCAGATGGTCCAGTTATCAGGTGAGATCTTAGGTTAATTTGTTTGCATTTATGGAAAAGAGTGAGATTGAAATGAAATGTTGAGTTGTAGAAATCTCACCTACTTATGAGTATTAGGTGCTCCTTCATTGTCTTTTTCAGTTCATCTGTTGCATTCCATTATTGTTCATTCCTCTGCTTTGAAGCAACATCTAACAGGCCAACCGTCTGTCTGTTGCTGCTCCAAGCATTGTAGTGATATATTTGCATGTGAAACTCATCAGATAATTATAAAAGGAAAATACTTGGATGACCCATTTTGGAACATTGGAATCGACACTCTATTGGTGTTGCCCATTGATTTCCGCTTTGATGTTTGTGCACATACGAATCAATGTGTATTAGAAATATGAGAAAATTTAAAAAAGGGAGAAGATTAAGTTAAGCGTAGGTAATGAAAATATAATGGTCAACTGTATATCATGATTAAGTGAAAAGTCCGAGTGCAAAGAACTAGTAAAATTTTTTTTTTTGGGACTTTGGGAGTCACTCACGACCTTCTTCAAACTTTACTTTTAACAAATGATGCATCTACAATCTCACCAAATATGTTTTGCCTACATAACTATTATGTTAATACTTCATATAGTGTAGATTGAAAAGTTTTAAGCAATGTTAATTTTGACCTGATGTTGAGAGAAGAGATACGTATAGAAAAGTATGTCACCTTTAATACGACTTCATCAATAGATTCAATACCTACTTATGGTATGGATGATTTTGATTTTGAGACGAATTTAAGTGGGATATATACAATTTTGGAATCCTCTAGATTTGTGTCCTAATCTGATTGCATGGGCAAGTAAGAAGTCCTGCTCTGATAAAGATAGTCTAACGACATTCAGAAGATTTGCTAATGCTTCAGCTATATAAAACATTAATTTCTTTCGTACGTTGATCATAGGTTCTCAACTAATTGGTTTGTTTTAAGTTTGTATTTTTTTTGTCATAATGTTGAAACTTTGTATTTGCGACCAATGATTTCCGAATTCAAAATCATCACATAATTCATAATGTAGTGAATTATATATCTAGATATATTTTGAAACTAAAATGCTGTTGTAACATATAAAGTTGCGGAAATCTTTAGTTTTTTTTTTTTTTTTGTCAAAAATTTTCATTGGCCAAACAACTTTAGTACAGAGGATCCAATACGTAGAGGCATGGAGTCAATCCACAAGGTGGATGAACAGGAATGCAGGGTTTTCTTGGCTAAATCATGCACAACAATGTTAAACATGGTGGAAATCACGGTCTCCTAGTTTTGATGCTTCCTTCCGGATGTTGCGAGCGAGAAGGTCATGATCACTAAAGTCTCTGGCCTCTGGTAAAAGCTGAAGGGCATTCATGGAGTCCATCGTGATCATCACGTCACTAACGATTCCTTGGATGTTTGTTTTTATCAGTTTGATATCTGATACGTGGGGCATTGCCTCACATGATATTAAATTAACTATTTCAAGAGGAGAACCCACCACAATGGCTTGCAATTGGAGCTCTCAAGGGTCGCCCATGAGTTGCGCTATTGCAAGGGCTTGGCGCACCTTACCATAAAATTTAAAAAAAAAAAAAAAAAAAAAAAAAAAAAAAAAAAAAAAATTGCAGTGAAGAAACACTGTGATGCAAATGGGTTGAGCACAAATGTTGCATACAATTGCACTAGATAAAAATTAAAAAGGCAACAACACCAACAAAACCTCAGTACTAAATTAATTGAGGTCGGCTAAATTAAAACAAGGCAATTAACCAATTAATTGAGTGGCCCAATAATTTGATATGGATTGGAACCTTAGTGGGAGCAAGATATTTCTTTCTTATAAAAAAAAAAGACAAATAGTATCATCAGGTTTCCAAACTTTCATTTTTTTTATTTGTTACTAAAACTTCTATTCGTTTACTTTAGTTCATGAACCTTCATTTTCCTCTTCTTTTGGTTCTTTTGATAAGTTAGAAACTAACTGTCGCAGACAAAAAGGTAAACGAGTAGTTTATGATCGATTTTTTGAGTTTTGATGAATCAGTTATGAACAACTTGTGAACTGGTCGTGAACCTTTTTGTCGATGATCATCACTCGCCAACTTAAAAAAAAAGATAAAAAAGGTGTAAACGTTCAATTCACTACAATCATGAAAAACGACAACGAAACAAACAAAAAATAAATGAACACACAAAATTGTTATCGCCGTTCGGAGCTCCCGTCCTACATCTGCAGAGTCACGCTCAAGTGTAGAATTCACTATGAGAAGTAAAGTACAGTTTTACGCAATGTTCCTAACTAGTGCACTCTCAACTAGCCAGTGAATCCCTCACCAAACTTTGCTACACTACCCATTTCCCTTACAAAGAATCCTACATAGTACCCAAGTCCCCTTGGTGTCCGAGATCCCCTCGGTGAATCGGCTAAATCCCCTTACCTAGTGTGTGTAAAATAAAATAAAGAACGATCTCTCGAAAGCTCTTATCTCACAGTAATGTTGAAAGTTCAAGTATGAGTGATGAATTTTCTATTGTGATTACATCAATATATAAATGGAAAATACAATGACTTTCTTGTAGAAGCTTCCTTGTATGTTTTCAATCGAATGAGGTGACAAATATATCGTTTCCTTCTTTTTTCGTTGATCAAAAGAAACATGCCTTGATTATCTTGCGAGTATATGTGTGGGTTGGCAAGGATATCTTGTCCAATCGTAAGTGAATCTATTGAGAATATTGGGTAAAATTCGGGAACATGACCAAGTCTTCCTGCCTAAACTCACAAGGTTTAAATCATATCCTTTTTCATACCTGAATATTGGTTGAACAAATAATGATAATAAATACTTTACCATATCAATCTCCCCCTTTGTCATTTATTTGTCACAACCCAATACCAAAGGATTATGAAAGATTTCAACAAATAAAACATGCATTTATAAAGAGAATAAGATCAATATAAATAAGTTAAAGCATGTGTTAGCAATAGAGCGAAGTCCTGCAAGGTAAAAGTTAATAACTGAATTCAAATTACGGTAGGACCAAATATTCAGACTTAAAAACTTAAAGCAGTTTGTAGAAACAAAGAAATTGAATTGAAATAGTGTTAAGTCATAATAAGCTACCCTTTATTGGAGTTATTCCCCCTCCCCCCTTTTGTGACAAAATAAAAGACAAGGATAAGAGAAAGAAACTCAGGAGAGGTATCATATATTAACTAAATAAACTCCCCCTTCATCCTTACATTGTCTCCCTATTTAAGACATAAATTATCAAAACTCCAAATGATGAAAATAAGTAACTACCATATCAATAGTAAGCACAACAGAAATATAGATAATAAAAAAGAGTTGTAGCATGAGATATTATCAAAGCAATATGAAAAGACACATAGAAACTCTTATACTAACACGCATTCCTCATGAGTTCATCATTACCTCCAACAAATGCTTATGTAGGTACAGAGTGGTCTGTGAGTACAGAGTCTTCTGTAGGTACATAAGTAGTAGCATTTTAAGTAGGTTCACTATCTCCACTTGTCGTCGATCTATCCAACTTGTTCCCTGTCATAAAACAAAACAAAACAAATTGCAAAAAAAAAAAGAAATAACTATGATTTAGCATACCTAACCGTAGTCCATATGGTGTTGTCTTAATGTATAGACAAAGATAAGCATAAACTTAATGAAATATTTATGTCATTGCATTGAAATTGGGGGAGACCATTTACACCACTCATGTGAGCTACATTGCATTGCAAGCTCCTTTTGGGTACCCATTTTTGCTTCTCCTTTGGAACATGTCTAGCTGCATTGTGGGACCTATCATGCTTGTTGGTGACGACTCTTTGTCACCTAGCTAGATCTTGATACATTTTGTAGCATCGAGGTCGGATATGACCCTATGTTGCAATAAAAACACGTCGGCCTGCAACGCAGTTGAGCATCTTTGATTTCAGTGGCAGCAGTTCCTTTAATTTTTTTCTAATGAAAGAAGTGGCTTCTCTTTTCTTAGAGGTTGATCCTTTACTTATGTAGCCAAAGCCTTTGTGATCATGGGAATCCATTCTTGTTTTGAAGATGTCATCAAGTTGTGTTTTTCCCTTGTTCAATTACTTGAGAGTTGATTCTGATCTTTCAAGGATCTTCACACAGCTCCTTTTCTTTGGCATCAGTTGGTGTTGCAAGGTTGCGATTTCTCTTGACATTATGATATTTTTTGTCAACTAGATCTGACCATATCACATAGATCTTTGCATATGTTTAACTTAAATCTGTAGTATCAATAAAATTAGTAGAATCCGAATCTGAATCATAAGTTGGAGAAATGACCTAATCTACTGTATTAGAGTATGTGGATACAACATGCATTATGGGTATAGCCAAGGTTGTAAGTACAGAAGACATTTTGGGTACAACCAAAGTTGTAGGTACAGCAGAGGAATCACTAGATTCTTCGGACATTGCATAATCAAAAGCAATATAGTTGATTTAAAAGACTGGCGAAATATCTGATCCCTCCCTAAGTGACCCTGCATATCTTTGAGGCTCACTTTCAACGTAACCTTTCGAGATCGTCCAACATCATAATAGACCCAAATCTGGTATTTACTAACGAGCCTCATTAGTATCCTACCAATCTTAGATTAGTAAATCATGACGTAAATGCGACATAACAATGAGGATTTTTCCATGGACCACTGATCTACAAAAAGGTGTTATGAGCATATTAACCAACCCATGTATCCAAATCAGAAACACAATGTTGTACCGAGATGTAGGTAAGTACTAAGCTACAAGAATCAAACCTCAATGGCGACACATTATCCATCTTGATAAGTCATCACATCTGATGGCACTTCCCATGACCTACAACCTCAAGGCCCATTTTCATGCCCAACCAACCTGTCAAGTTCACGATCGAATGGAAATATCAATTAGGCATTCTTTTGTCGTTTTGGTCCCCTATCACCTAATATCCAAACTCCTCTGGTATCAAGGCAATCACGACTAATCCATCATAAGTTCAATCTAATTCCTCGACATAGAGATGATTCTAACTCTTTCCTCAATCTTAAAAATCTTCAAACCTTGAAGCTAGGATTTACACTATTTTCCTTCGTGTAGGCATCCTTTTGTTTTTTGTTGGGTTTAACTGCATCCAAGTACTTTATAGGTCGACTCTGCGGATCATGTATCCCTTCAAGCTTCCCAATGTTAGTTAGTAATCGTGTCCAATAGAAACTCAAAGATTATTTCATGTCGTTATGGAAAGTCTATACTAATTATCATATATTTCGATTATTATTAAACTTTAATATCCATCCAAATCTGCCACACGACTCAAACTCACTGACCCTTAAATCCATGGACTCGCATGCTGTAAGCTTGATGCTAATATAGGAGATTATATGTTTCTCCATGTCTCTAAATGACATTATTTCAAAATCTTTCGTGAGTTTTAATGGGTCAAATTGGCCTTAATGCCAAATTTGTCGCATTTGAATACTTACAAATGTGTAAAAACCTTGGGATGCTCATCCCTTAGAGTTGTCTTGAGGTCATATTTGTCCTCCGATGTACTTGTAGAATCTATCTCGGCTCGGATTACTGACTCATTCATTGGTCTAAGAGAGGTGGTGATAGGCCTCCCACCGACCCTGCGGATTAGGAACAATCATGACACTCCAGTGGAGTTACTCCGTGTGGCGGCCCTCGCTGCCCCGGGGTGACGTGTCTTCGTGTACGCCTTGCCAGCTGGCCCTACTACACATGTACAACACCTACCCATCCTTTTTTCTGTCTCGAAATTCGTATTCACTTGTGTGTACAACGTATAAATGACATATTCAACGGAAGTCGTACTTAAATGCAAGAAATATTAATAATCAATTAAATAAATCCTATTATGGAAAAACCCTGAAAAGTACTCTATATAGAGGTAGACGACTGTACCATATAAGGTATTTATGTACAATGTCATGTTACTCCCGAGTTCCCAAAAAAAAATAAACTATCAAAGCAAAACACACGTACAAGTAGTCCTCGACGGTAGGCAGTCAAAGGTAGTCGCCTAAGATCCCCTTGCCCTTACTTGTACTCGGATTTGCACTCAATCATCACAGAAGAAAACGGATGACGAGTCCAGTCAGTAAAATCCCAAGAAACTCCTTTGAGCATTCAAATAACAAGTGGAATTTAATAAATATTGTTAAATAAATATGCGAAATGCAAACAGTCAACTGTAAGTAGGGCATCGCATGGATAGATAACAATAAAGTGCAAATGCATGTGCATGTTCCAGTCAGACTAAACCATACTTCGAAATACCCTTCCAGGATCCCACTAGTTGGCACACACAACTAGTTGTCACCTGGTCCCTCTCGGTGGCCGGCGTAGACCTATGACGCACCGACACATTTAGCGGTTCATTAGCTTAGGTCGTTATCCACCGAGAACTCTTGGTACACATGCTATGGTATAGAATGCATAGAGACACAATGGAAAATTCGGTGGGAGTAACTTAACCAACCGTTCAAACAACGACGAGATATATATGTAATAAAGACCACAATGAATACTAGAACTGAATGGAAATACAAAGTGAAATAAATACTCAAAGTTTTTCAATTGGGTTTTACAAACCTCACAACGCACTCCAATACCGTGTAATCAATTCCTGAGTCCAAGTCCATTGGATCTTTGGTCGCCAATTGATCACCCGTGTCCACCTATGTCCATTTATCGATAATTCTGATTTAGCATGACAATTTACGACCAATTTTTTTAAAAAAAAAATTAGGCTCGATAGCCCATTTCGCGCTTTCGAGGCAAATAAAAGTCGCATCCGACATTCCCACATATTGTCTCTTTTTATAGAAATTCATCAATTTCTATTTATTTATCGAAATATAATTTTTTGGAATTTTTTCGAACTTTTTCCCAATTTTTTTTCTTTTCTTTTCTTTTCTTTTTCTTTTTTTTTTTAGTTTGGTTTAGGTCGGGTCCGACCCACAACAAAACTAACCATGACTCACGTTGATCGTGACGTTTCCACCCCCTCTTCTCTTCTTCCCTTCTTCTTCTTCTCCTCCTCCTCTCCGTTTCTTCTTCTCCTTCTCGGCCTTTCAAATTTTAGGTGTGTGTGTGTGTGTGTGTGGTGAGAGAAAAGGTGGTGGAGTATGGATAAGTTTTGTTGACTTATTTTCTTGACTCCAAAGTGTGACATGTTTGGGATACTTGCCCATGTTTTACACATAGAAATGCCATTTTCGGGTGTTTCGACACCCGATTTTGCGTCCGAACTGCGATATACGCGTACCGCCGCGTCACTAGCCACCTAATACCCATTCCATATTATTTACTTGGCCAATTTTTATGTAATTTGTGTGTTTTAGTTTCCCCGACCTACTATTCGGTCTCGTCAACTACCCGGTACTCGCGTCGACGCGCATATCGAGGCGAATACAGTTCGCACAATCTCGCACGTATTGATATGGTATCCAACATACACACATGCGATGTATTTCAATAAGTTGCACCACAAATAAACAACCAACACATAATAAACTATCGTACCTAGGTTTCCGTGTGTCCTAGCCTAACGCAGCGTCCACGTAGATCTGAATTGGCGTCCATGTCTGTAAATTTGAGATAATTAACGACATTATTAATAAAATGGGTTGTTCATTTCTTCCCAACTAAATAAAACCTCATCCCGAAATTTAACTGTAACTAAAATCTCATACCAGAGAATAGCTAAAGGTATCACGTCCTCATTATTGACTCGAGCTCCCAAGTGAGTCCCTCCGTCCTATGATGCTACCAACGAACTAGGACCTTCGCAAGTTCCTTATTTTGGAGAATCTATACTCGACAGTCAAAAATTTCTATCGGTCTCTCCACATAGGTCACGTCAAGCTGTATCTCCACCTGTCCCAACTCAATCGTCTGTCTCAGCCCTGACCTAGCGAGTCTCAACATGGAAATGTGAAATATCGGATGAACCCCAGCTAACTTGGCAAGTAACTCCAACCGATATGCAACAGTGCCTACTCTCTGTGCAATCCAATATGGCCCAATGTATATCGGCGTCAGTTTCCCCTTAATGTCAAATCTATGTTGACCTTTCCGATGAGAAACCTTCAGATACACCATATAACCCTCGTCATAGCTTACACCTTAGCGATACCTATCCGCGTATTTTTTCTGTCTATCATGTATAGCTCGCAGCTTCTGACGAATTTGTTAGATTTTCTCTATGTGATCAACAACTATCTTAGGCCCTACTGTCACTGTATCTTTCGGCTTTGCCCAACACTCAGGTGATCTACAGGCCCTCAGATACAGTGGCTCAAATGGTGGCATGCCAATGCTCACTTGATACCTGTTATTGTATGCAAACTCACACAGAGACAGATAATCCTCCAACGAGCCCCCAAACTATAATATACAAGCTCTGAGCATATCCTTCAAAATCTGGACCAGTCGCTCTGAGTGTCCGTCAATCTAAGGATGATAAGATGTACTAAGCTGCAACCTGGTGCCAAACTATTCTTGTATTATCTCCCATAGTTTCGAGGTCAATTTAGGATCTCTGTCTGACACAATGGAAACTGGCACCTCACGAAGTCTAATAATCCCTCGCTCAAACAATATGTTTAGCTAAGGAAACGTCTATTTAATTGAGATTGGAATGAAGTGAGCCGACTTCGTCAATCTATCAATCACTGCCCAAATTGCATCGTGATGCCTCGATGTCTGCGGTAGCCTACTAACGAAATCCATAGTGGCATGTTCACATTTCCACTATGGAATGGGCAACAACTGTAATAATCCATCGGGTCTCATGTGCTCAGCCTTCACCGGCTGGCAAATGTGACAACTCCTAATGTATGCACCTACGTCAGCCTTCATCCTTGGCCACCAGAATAGTCACCTCAAATCATGGTACATCTTGGTCCGACCAGGATGAACTGTGTAACGAGACCGTGCGCATCCTCCAAAATCTCGTCCCGTATCTCCTAATCCGCAGGTATCCACAATCTCCCTCAGTATCTCAAACACCAATCACTGGTTTCTGTCTAATCAATGCATTTCGAATTCCGAGATAGACCACAGACCCACTCATGGAGCCCATCGGCCTTTTGACACTAGACAACCCGTTCAATCGATACGCTCAGCATCCTCATCTGACAACAAATGCGTTGTTCCACCGTAGTCGACAACTTAACCATGCACATAATTGGTGTTGCCTATAATAAGTCATGCTTTTGTGTCATCTCCTGCAGAACAGTCTGACTATCGAGTCCACTACTGCTCAATGCGTCTGCTACAACATTCGCTTTACTAGGGTGATACTCAATAACGAAGTCGTAATCCTTCACCAACTCCGGCCATCTTCGCTGACACATATTCAGATCCCTTTAAATGAAGACGTAACGTAAACTCTAGTGATCTGTATACAACACGAATCGCTTTCCATAGAGATAGTGCCTCCAAGCCTTCAGTGCAAAGACGACCACTGCAAGTTTCAGGACGTACACTGGATAATCTCCCTTGTGAGGTCTCAACTACGTGGAAAGATAGGCAACTGTTCTACCATCCTGCATCAACACACGTCCAAGACTAATGCCCGACGAATCTGTATATACTATCAAGATCTTACCCTTCCAGCAATGTCAATACTGGTGCAGATGTCAATCTCCGCTTCAATTCACAAAAGGCCTCCTCATATTCATTTGACCAGTCAAATCTAACATCTTTCATAGTCAGTCTCGTCATCGACGCTATGATTGAGGAAAAATCATGCACAAATTGTCGGTAGTATTCGGCAAGTCCAAAGAAACTCCGTATATCGGCCACAGACTCAGGCGTCTTCTAATCAATGATTGCACGAATCTTTTCTGAATCCACCGAAATACCCTGCTCACTGATGACCTGACCTAAGAATCTCACCGCACTTAGCCAAAAGTCACACTTGCTGAACTTGGCGTACAGTCGTTACTCTCTCGGTGTCGTCAAAGCTGTCCTGAGATGTCCCTCGTAATCCTCACAAGTCATGTCGTAGATCAAGATATCATCGATGAATACGATGACGAATCTGTCCAAATATGGCCTTATAACCTTGTGCATTAGGTCCACGAAAATTGTTGGAGCGTTCGTCAGCCCAAACGGCATGACTGTGAACTCAAATAACCTGTATCTCATGTTGATAGTGATTTTCTGGATATCCTCTTCTCGAATCCTCAACTGGTGATAACCTGAGCGAAGGTCAATCTTCAAGAAGAATCTAACACCCATCAGCTGATTAAACAAATCATCAATCCTAGGAAGTAGGTAACGCTTCCTCATAGTTACTTGATTCGGTTTCCTATAGGCAATGCGCATCCTCATCGTGCCATCTTTCTTCTTCCCAAATAGTATTGGTGCTCCCCAAGGTGACATACTAGGGTGAATGAAACCCTTCTCTAATAGCTTATCCAACTATCATCTCACCTCCTCCTGCTCTGCTAGTGCCATCTGGTAAGGTCGACTGGCAATCGGTTGTGTCCTTAGTATCAGCTTGATTATGAACTCAATAGCTCGTGGCGGTGCCAATTCGGGTAAATCATCTGGAAATACATTGACAAAATCCCTAACCATCGGAACGTCCTCAATCCGGACCTCCGTCTGAACCCCCAACTCAACTTTCACCACAAACGCCTCCATCTCATGCGTTGTAGCTAGTCGGCATCTCGTGATGGGTAAGTCAGTTGCCGATCCAAGTAATACGAACTCCAGTATTCCAAGAATATGAAACTCTATCCTCTTAGCATAACAGTTTATCCGTGCATGATAGGATGCTAACTAATCCATCCCGAGTAGTGTGTCAAACTCTAAGTACTCCAATACTCGAAGATCGGCTGGTAGCTGATGTCCCTCCACCTCTATCATCACATCTCAACATAGTCGACTAGGGTGTACCTTATCCCCAGCAATCGTACTAAGGACAAGATGTGGTTCTAGTGTCTATGTAACTAACCCTAACAATCCAACAATACATCAAGCAAGAAACGATAAAGTGCTACCAGAATCAAACATAGCATGCATAGGGCGACCAAATATAAGTAATGTACCTTCAACGAGCTGCCTAGTCGCCCCGCTATCTGGCTGTGCTAACGCATGCGCTCTATCTCTGGCCTGGTCAGACTCTCGCCATGGCGATGATGGCGTTCGACAGTCAGCCCTCAAGTGTCCCCTCTGCCCACACCGGTGACATATATGGATCTTCAGTCTACCTGTCCGTCCGTCTCTAAATCTCAGACCCTGACCCCGGTCTACTTGACCCCTATCATGTCCTCCCTAATCTCGACCATAATGGTACTCCTCGGCTGTGACCTCTGCCGATCCACTGGTGCAGAGGTGATAGCATGAACTGGTTGTAGCTCTTCATATCGGAACTGACAGCCCTGAAACTCGTCCTGGTGGCCCCTCTCCCGTCTATAATCTCTCCGACCTCTATTCGAACGATCTATCGGTCTCTTCTACCTCTAATTCGACGAAGAACTCTGCCTTGACTGTACCTCCCTACCAGTCACACGTCTGCCAACCATCTGCAGTATGTATGTCTCATGAGCCAATGCCCTGTCAAAGATCTCATACAGAGTCGTGGCTCCGGTCGAGACTACGGCTGACGCAATCCTGTCATCAGCCCCTCTAGTGAAATAATAGATCTATAAGCGCTCTGTCCTGGCGGCATTTAGCGAGAACCGAAGCAAATGTTGGAACCTCTCTGTATACTACATCAAGGTCCAATTACCGTGTCTCAAGGCTAGGAACTTCTCCCTCAGTCTCAACCTAACCTCCATAGGTATGTACTGATCGTAGAATAACTCTCTAAACTTAGCCCATGTCATCGGTTCCGGATGAGTATTCGTATATGCCATCCACCAGACCGCTACATGCCTCAAACAGGCCCTAGAAAGTCGTATCTTTATAGTCTCATCATTACTCATTAGCTTATAGAAACGCTGATGGGATACTACCCATCTCCCTGCAGCCTCGGGGTCACCGTCGCCTTAAAAGAATCTAGGCTGGAACTTCAAAAACTCTCTTAATAACTTCGACTCTTGAGTCAGGATGAATGTCGATGTAGTAGTCGTATCGGCAATGAGGTGACGGTACCCTGGCGCGTCGTCGTGAGTGGAGTCGTAAGAGTCGACGTCTCCAAAGGAACGACAACTACGGTAGTTGTCTCTGTGGGTGCCTTTGTCGCTACCCCTTGAACTAGTGTCTGGGGTACCACCTGAACAACAGTTGTCCCCGTCGGTATAGTCACAGCTTTAGGCTCTCTAGCTGAAGTGAGTGCTGCCAGTACCACGGTATACTCTCGTAATAGCCATAATACCTCGGCCATCTGTGTCTCCTGGGCCGAAAGTCCTTCCTCCACACTCGCCATAACCAGGACATCCCTAGTCGCATCGCTAGTCTGTCTAGTCTGAAAAGGCGTACCAAATTGTCCATCCATAATCTGCATCGAGAATGTGCTCCGGATCAGTCTCGAGGTATATATACGTATATCATATAATAAGATGAAAATATAACACACATATAAGTTCAACTCTACCCACCTCACATCACTTCCCAACTAAAGTTCTAGGCAATAACTTTGGGTTTCCACATCTAAGTTCATTGATTAAGTTTTATTGTCTTAGAAATTCATCTTATTATGTGATACCAACGGTGGTGACCCTCACCACCCCGGGGCGACGTGTCTTCGTGTATGCCTTGCCAGCTGGCCCTACTACATGTATTTGGCACTTGCACTTCTTTTTTCTGTCTCGAAATTTGTATCCACTTGTGTGTACAGCGTATAAATGACATATTCAATAAAAGTCATACTTAAATGCAAGAAATATTAATAATCAATTAAACAAATCCTTTTTGTGGAAAAACCCTGAAAAGTACTATGTATAAAGGTAGATGACTGTACCATATAAGGTATTTATGTACAATTTCATGTTACTCCCCAGTTCCTAGAAAAAATCAAAATATCAAAACAAAACACACGTACAAGTAGTCCTCAACGATAGGCAATCAGAGGTAGTCGCCTAAAATCTCCTAGCCCTTACTTGTACCCAATTCTACACTCAATCATCACAGAAGAAAATGGATGACGAGTCCAGTCAGTAAAATCCCAAGGAGCTCCTCTAAGCATTCAAATAACAAGTAGAATTTAATAAATATTGTTAAATAAACATGCGGAACGTAAACAGGCAACTGTAAGTAAGGCATCGCATGCATAGATAACAATAAAGTGCAAATGTATGTGCTTGTTCTAGTCTGACTAAACTATACTTCGGAATACCCTTCCAGGATCCCACTAGTAGGCGCACCCAACTAGCTATCACCTGGTCCTTCTCGGTGGCCGACGTAGACCTACGACGCACCGACACATGTAGCGGTTCATTAGCTCGGGTCGTTATCCACCGAGAACTCCTGATACACATGCTATGGTCTAGAATGCATATACACACAATGAAAAAATCGGTGGGAGTAACTCAACCAACTGTTCAAACAACGACAAGATATAGATGTAATAAAGACCACAAAGAATACTAGAACTAAATGGAAATACAAAGTGAAATAAATATTCAGAGTTTTTCAATTGGATTTTACAAACCTCACAAGTCCAATACGTCATAATCAATCCCCGAGTCCAAGTCCACTAGATCCTTGGTCGTCAATTGATCACCCGTGTCCACCTATGTCCATTTATTAATAATTCTGATTTAGCATTACAATTTACGACTAATTTTTTTTTTTTTTTAATTTAGGCCAAATTGCCCATTTCGCGTTTTTCGAGACGAAAACCCCGCAAAAGTCACCTCTGACATTCCCACATATTTTCTTTTTTTATAGAAATTCATCAATTTCTATTTATTTATCGAAATATAATTTTTACTAAATTTTCCCTAGTTTTTTCGGACTTTTTCCCAATTTTTTTCCTTTTTTTTTCTTTTTTTTTTTTTTTTTTTAGTTTGGTTTGGGTCAGACCCGACCCGAGACCAGAATTGGTCCAGGCTCGGCCCATATGGCTGAGTGCACACGTGCGTGTTCACCTTCTCCACCCTAATTTTTTTTCCTTCTTGTTGTTGGGTTGGGGTTGCTCTCCACCCCAACCCTAGTGGAACCGATGGCAGGGGAGACGCCCCCCCCCATCTCCACCCTCGACCCGGTTCGACCTCCATGGCCAAACCCCCCTCTTGGCCACTATGGCTGAAACACCTAAACCCACAACAAAATTAACTATGACTCACCTAGATCGTGGCGTTTCCTCCCTCTCTTCTTTCCTTCATGGCTTCTTCTTTTCCTCCTCTCCGTTTCTTTTTCTCATTCTCAACCTCAGGAATTTTGGGTGTGTATGTGTGTGTATGTGACTGATCAGAGAAAAGGTGGTGGAGTATGGATAAGTTTTGTTGACTTATTTTCTTGACTCCAAAGTGTGACATGTTTGGGACTCGTTCGTGTTTTACGCACAAAAATGCCATTTTCAGGCGTTTCGATGCCCGATTTCACGTTTGAACCGCGATATACGCGTACCACCGCGTCACTAACCACTAATAACCATTCCATATTAGACATATGCACATGTGATGTATTTCAATAAGTTACATTGCAAATAAGCAACCAATACACAATAAACTATCGGACGTAGGTTCATGTGTGTCCTAACCTACCTCAGCGTCCACGTAGATCTGAGCTGGCATCCATGTATGTAAATTTGAGATAATTAATGACATTATTAATAAAATGGACCGTTACACTCGGGCTGTTATTCTAATATGATGACTCTAGTGCTTTCCTCACAGCCAAAGTTGTATTTCCCTTATTTCCTTGCATTCGCCGAGTCATCTCGACATTCTCTGCCTCCATAGGGTCCGCTAATAACCCACTCATCTCGCGCACATTATTAGTCTCACAGTTGTTCTAACTACTTTCATCTCATAGGGATGTGTAATTAGAGCAAGTTTTCTCGGCTAGTTTTATATCAATAGTATATTCCTTGCAAATAAATGTTCTAGGTAAACCCTGTTGGGGCATGTGTCATAGGTCAATCTATTAACTGTCTTTATGAATACTTTTAGTTAATAAAATAGAGGATTTCATTTGTTGTTTATTATAATTAATTTACATGTTTACATTATAATAAGATTCATGGGTATTTACATAAATATCATAAATGTCCTTAGTCGACCATTATACTGAGAACTATAATGAATTAAGACTAGTGTGAGTCTAGATTGATGATCATACGATGATTAGATACGAATCAAGATCACGAGTACTTGTTAGGGAACAAAGTACTGGAATGGCCCGCTATGAGAACATCACATGGATTAAGTCATAGTTGTTTCTCATAATAGGTATATTTTTCAGTCCTCTGACTTGAGATTACCATAGACTTCAACATTAGGAACACAGTGATTTGACACAATCAAATGTTGTCTTTAACCGGACGATTATAAAGGTAGTGATTGGTTACTGTGTGAGCAATGTGATGAAGTTGTGTAATCGAGATAGAATTTATCTCTCTCATATAAAGAGATATATCTAGTGGATCCCTCGATGTGTTAGACTGTTAGAAGGCCTAGTCTAAGTGAATTGATATTGATCAATTTCACTTGGATGTTTTCGGTCTGCCTAGAGATCGAGACTAGTACGATTGAACATGTTGGATGGCAATTCCATGCCTTATGTTTGATCAAAAGGATATCGTGTGACAAAAGGATGTTGTATACACTATTGATTAGGTTGTATCGATTTGATATTCGTACAACTTGGGTAGTCATAATGTCTTGCTAGAGGTTGCTTATGACTTGTATACCAAAATGTGTTTTGGTACATTGCCAACATTGTATGAGCCTATTGGGTCGCACACTAAGAATGGTTTTGCGTGATTTTAAGATGGTTCAGAAAAATGAATTTTCTATGATAAAATTCATTACAGAAACGTCCTTGTGGTGTATTACACTTATACTTCTTTAAGTAGGGTATATGTGTAATTTACTTAACCATCTATATACAAGGGTTGTATAAATTGACGCTTTTAAGTTAGAACATACGGATGGAATTTTAGGGCCGAAACTCTATTTTCATTTAAAAAGGAATTAGGGTTTTTTGGTACGCTCTGGATCGTTTTGTAGAGAAACAAAAAGGTTTGGTATTATCTTAAAGCTAGCACTTCGAATCTAGGCCGTCATTCGTGTGTGGACTGCTGGTAGAGGGCATTCGTCGTTGGCAACGCCTTAGAGATCGATCAACCTTCAGAAATGTATTTTGCAACCGAGGTATGATTAAGTTTTCTCGGTTTAAACGTTTTTAATGGAATTAGATTCGGATCTTGTTGGGGTTTTTGTCAAAATTATTTTGTAATCTCCGCTGCGTATGAACCCCAAAACCCAACAGTGGTATCAGAGCCATCGAGTTCGATTCCATTAAATTCATTGCATGTTTTCTTCTGATATATACATAATATATGATTGAAAGCATGTTAATAGTTGATGTATATGTGATTTATATAAGTTTTTTGTGAGATTTATTATCATGTTTTGTGTATATGATACATATATTCATGATTTAATTGAAATCAGTTTCGTACATGCAAGTAACCATGTTAGGTTAATTCGAGTAGTTTTAACGAATTGATTTTCGTGTTCTATAATCCATGACACCATTAGGTATAATCTTTAATTTTTGTGTATTGATGCATGGATGAAATCTCTGTAATTCAGTATGCATATTTAGGTTACATTGTTTTAAGTTTCTTAAATTGTATAAGTCTTAATATTAATTCGAAACTAATATGATTAGGTTCGATTGGGATAGTAGTTCATGATTCAATTACATGTTTGTTATTATTCGGGTGAGGACCGAAATTGCAAATAATTATTTTTCGAAATTATTTATTTATCTCGTTATATCTATTTTGTTATGAAGTTTTATTTTATAAGAGATAGATAACAAATTAGATTAGGAGATATTAGCAAAATCAGTTTCGTTATCCCTATTGGATAGGAGATAAATATCGAGAATTTTGTTATTGGTGATATGCTAGGATTCAAATATCTTAAGTCCTAATTGGATTGGGATAAGATGATTAGTTAGATATGGGCCCGGGTTAATTAAAATGTTTTAATTGACTTAATTTCGGATAATTTAAGGGGAATTTCGGATAATAAAATCAGCAAAAAATATGATTTTCTATAGCGAATTTTAATTTTCGGAATTGAAATTTGTCTCAAAAAAAGAAAAAACGGGGGCGCTGCCTCCTGTACCCCCATCCGCTGACCGGCTAGCGGGACCGACGTCTAACTAATCCTAGCGCACGGAAATTCTTTTATTAGTGAACAGTATAAAAAATTTCAAATTGTTTAGTGATTTAACAAATCAATAAAATATATGATATTTCATTGTTTACATAAAATCACTAAAACTGAATAAAATCCCTCTATTAAATTTTAAGTCTCATGTCATCCATTTTAAACACTTATCAAGGCCTCGATCACACTAATACAATTTCAGCTATAGCTAGGTGTATTGTTTTATCTTGGTGAGACAAGTTGGATAAGAGTTACCTAAATGTTTAAAATGGTCCGACTTAACAAAGCTATCAAAATAGTTTTGAGCTTTAGGCACATGATGAGATAAAAATATGATAAGACATAAGTTGTCCCGTATCTCATAAAAGTATCTAAAATTACATAAGATGTAATCGATAACTGTTACCTACCTAAATAATCTAGTTATGTGTTTCATGCCATAGCTGTCATAGAATTAGGTGAAATATGGATTTTAGTCCCCTAAATAAATAGTATGTTTTAGGAGGGTTGTTAATTTAGTGGGAGTCTATTCCTCTATACTAAAATAAACTTTGCATAATCTTTATTGTAGATCAATGGCCACTTCAAGTAACAATAATCCCCTGTCACCGCGATCCATCCTTGAGAAGAATAAGCTATCTGGGACTAACTTTCTTGACTGGTTCAAAAACTTAAGAATTGTTCTTAAGTATGAATGCAAGTTGTATGTCATGGATGCTCCAATCCCTGAGGACCCACCAGCCAATGTTACGAAAGCTGTGAAAGATGCGAATAATAAGCATGTCAATGATTCTACTGATGTTGCATGTATTATGCTGGCAACTATGGTTCTTGAACTTCAGAAGGACATGGAACTAATGGAAGCCTACGACATGGCTATAACGCTGAAGGAAATGTTTCAACAGCAAGCTAGGCAAGAAAGGTTCGAGACAGTCAAAAACCTACATTCTTGCAAGATGACTGAGGGTGCATCAGTTAGTCCTCATGTTCTGAAGATGAAGGGCTATATTGACCAGCTCGATAGACTCGAATTTCCCATAAGCCAAGAGTTGGCTACGGATTTGATCCTGAATTCATTACCAGAAAGTTACTCAATTTGTGATGAACTACAATATGAATAATATGGAGAAATCAATTTCAGAGTTGCATTTAATGCTCAAAACTGCTGAACAAAATATCAAGAAATCCTTTAGTAATGTGTTGATGGTCCAAAAGGGAAAGGGAATGAAGAAGAAAGGCAAAGGCAAGGCTACTGCTGCACCTGTCGCAAAGCCTGTGGAACAAGTCAAGCCCCAGCCTGTTCCTGCTTCAAAACACCCAAAAGAAAGGGAAGGAAATTGTCATTTCTGTCATGCACCTGGACATTGGTTCAGAAATTGCAAACTCTATCTGGAAGATCTAAAGAAAAAAAGGTAGTGCGACTACTACTACAGGTATTTATGTTATTGAAATTAATTTATCTACTAGTGATTCCTTGGTATAAAATACCGGATATGGATCTCACATTTGTATAAATGTGCAAAGACTCACTAGAAATAGAAAGTTGAAGAAAGGAGAAGTGATCCTCCGCGTAGGGAATGGAGCAAGAGTTGCTGCCCAGGCTGTTGGATAATATGACTTAGTCTTACCTAGTGGACTTATTTTAACTTTAAATAATTGTTATTTTATGTCTTCTTTAAGCAGAAACATCATTTCTGTTTCATGCTTGGATATGGATGGTTTTGATTTTATTATTGCGAATAATAGATGTTCCATTTCTCCTAAAGGTATATTTTATGGAAATGATGATTTGTATGATGGTATTTATATTCTAAGCATGAAAAGGTCCAGTGATACTCCAGCCTTTAACATAAATACAAAGAGATCCAAGTCAATTGATTTGAATCAAACATATCTTTGGCATTGTCGTCTCGGGCACATAAACGAGAAACACGTAACGAAATTCCGTAAAGATGGACTTCTAGATTCATTTGATTTAGAAACATATGAAAGTGCGTATCTTGTTTACTAGGCAAGATGACTAAAAGTCCCTTTACTAGACATAGTGAAAGGGCAAGTGATTTATTGGGTCTAATACATACTGATGTATGCGGTCCTATAAACACAATGGCTAGAGGAGGTTATCAGTACTTCATTACATTTAATGATGATTTTAGCAGATATGGTTATGTATATCTAATGAAACATAAAGCTGAATCATTTGAGATGTTTCGAATGTTTCAAAATGAAGTGCATAATCAACTTGGTAAAACTATCAAAACACTTCGGTCAGATTGAGGTGGTGAATATTTGAGCCAAGAATTTGATGATCATCGTAGAAATTGTGGGATTGTCTCCTAATTAACTCCACCAGCAACTCCACAGTGGAATGGTGTTTCTGAAAGGAGAAATCGAACCTTATTAGATATGGTTCGATCTATAACGAGTCATGCAGATCTTCCATTATCCTTTTGGGGTTATGCATTACAAACCGCAGCTTTCACTCTACATCGAGTTCCTTCTAAAGCGGTTGATAAAACATCATATGAGATATGGTAAGGGAAGATACCTAGTTTATCATTCCTTAATATTTGGGGTTGTGAGGCTTACGTAAAGCGACAAGTCGCAGAAAAACTAGCACCTAAATTTGACAAGTTTTTATTTATGGGGTATCCTAAGGAAACAAAAGGATATTACTTTTATAATCCCACTGAGAACAAAGTGTTTATTGCTCGGTATGGTGCCTTTTATGGAAAAATAGTTTATTTTAAAAACACTAGTGGGAGAGAAATAAATCTTGAAGAAGTTTAAGAATCACAGATAAACCCTGAACTGCTACAGGAAGCTCAATAACGTTCTGAACCAGTTGAACCTCCACAAGTAACACAAGGCCCACGTAAATCTAGTAGGGTAAGACATGAGCCAGAGAGATTCGAATTTCTCATTACTGATGGTCGTGATGTGTTGCTTATAGATCAAAATGAGCCCACCACTTATCAAGAGGCTATGTCTAGACCAGACTCAGATAAATGGCTAAGTGCCATGAACTCTGAGATGCAATCCATGTATGATAACCAAGTTTGGAACTTGGTTGATTTACCTGAAGGTGGTAAGACCATTGGATGTAAATGAGTTTTCAAGAAGAAAACTGACATGGATGGAAAAGTGCGTACTTTTAAAGCAAGACTTGTAGCAAAAGGTTTCAAGCAAACTCAAGGTGTTGATTATGATGAAACTTTTTCGCCAATAGCCATGTTTAAATCCATAAGAATCTTAATTGTCATTGCTGCATATTATGACTATGAGATATGGCAAATGGATGTAAAAACAGCATTTCTTAACAGAAAGCTACTTGAGGACGTATATATGACACAAAATGAAGGTTTTGTACATCCTGAGAATTCTAGGAAGGTATGCAAGCTTCAAAGATCCATTTATGGATTAAAGCAAGCTTCTCGGAGTTGGAATCTTCGTTTTGATGAAGCAATCAAGGATTTTGGTTTTATTAAGAAAGAAAATGAGCCTTGTGTATACAAGAAGGTCGGTGGGAATGTAGTTATTTTTCTGGTACTGTATGTTGATTATATATTACTCATTGGAAATGACATCCCAACATTGCAGAATGTCAAGTTTTGGTTAAGGAAGTGTTTCTCAATGAAATACTTAAGAGATGCAGCCTATATCCTGGGGATAAGGATCTATAGGGATAGATCTAAGAGGCTAATCGGTCTAAGTCAGAGTGCTTACATAGACAAGGTGTTAAATAGGTTCAATTTGCAAGACTCTAAAAAAGGATTGTTGCCAATGTCTCATGGCATAAGTCTCAGCAAGATTCAATGTCCTAAAACAAATGATGAGCGAGATCGTATGAATAAGATTCCATATGCATCAGCTGTTGGATCTATCATCTATGTCATGTTATGCACTCAACCTAATGTATCATATGCTTTGAACACTACAAGCAAATATCAGTCAGATCCTGGTAAGAGTCACTGGATAGTAGTAAAGAACAATCTTAAATACTTAAGAAGGACTAAGGAAGTGTTATTGGTCTGAGGAGGTTTTGAAAATTATCTAGTTATAAATGGTTACACAAATGCAAGTTTTCAAACTGATATAGATAAATTTATATTGAAGTATGGATATGTATTTACTTTGAATGGGGGTGCAGAAAGCTAGAAAAGTTCAAAGCAAGAGATTGTGGCAGATTCTACAATAGAAGTTGAGTATATTGCAGTGTTCGATGCAGCAAATGAGGCAGTTTGGATCAAAAAGTTCATTTCTGAACTAGGTGTGGTTCCAAGTATTGATAACCCTATTTGTTTGTATTATGACAATAACGGGGCAATAGCACAGGCCAAGGAACCTAGATCACACCACATACCTAAATATATACTTAGGCGTTTTCATCTCGTCAGAGAAATTATTGAGAGGGGAGACGTGAAGATTTGCAGAGTACCTACTGAAGACAACGTTGCGGATCCATTAAAAAAAGCTCTTCCACAAGCAAAACACGATGGTCATGTTAGATCATTAGGCATTAGATGCATGTCTGATTGGCCCTGGTGCAAGTGGGAGATGTTGGGGCATGTGCCCTAGGTCAATCCATTAACTGTTCTTTATGAATACTTTTAGTTAATAAAATAGAGGATTTCATTTGTTGTTTATTATAATTAATTTACATGTTTACATTATAATAAGATCCATGGGTATTTGCAGAAATATCTTAAATGTCCCTAGTCGATCATTATACTGAGAACTATAATGAATTAAGACTAGTGTGAGTCTAGATTGATGATCATACGATGATTAGATACGAATCAAGATCACGAGTACTTGTTAGGGAACAAAGTACTGGAATGGCCCGCTATGAGAACATCACATGGATTAAGTCATAGTTGTTTCTCATAATAGGTATATTTTTCAGTCCTCTGACTTGAGATTACCAGAGACTTCAACATTAGGAACACAGTGATTCGACACAATCAAACGTTGTCTTTAACCGAACGATTATAAAGGTTGTGATTGGTTATTGTGTGAGCAATGTGATGAAGTTGTGGAATCGAGATAGAATTTGTCCCTCTCATATAAAGAGAGATATCCAGTGGATCCCTCGATGTGTTAGACTGTTAAAAGGAATAGTCTACGTGAATTGATATTGATCAATGTCACTTGGATGTTTTCAGTCTACCTAGAGATCGAGACTAGTACGATTGAACATGTTGGATGACAATTCCATGCCTTATGTTTGATCAAAAGGATATAGTGTGACAAAAGGATGTTGTATACACTATTGATTAGGTTGTATCGATTTGATATTCGTACAACGTGGGTAGTCATAACGTCTTGCTAGAGGCCGCTTATGACTTGTATACCAAAATGTGTTTTGGTATACTACCAACATTGTATGAGCCTATTGGGTCGCACACTAAGAATGGTTTTGCGAGATTTTAAGATGGTTCAAAAAAATAAATTTTATATGATAAAATTCATGACAGAAACGTCCTTGTGGTGTATTACACTTATACTTCTTTAAGTAGGGGTATATGTGTCATTTACTTAACCGTCTATATACTATGGTTGTATAAATAGACGCTTTAAGTTAGAACACACGGATGAAATTTTAAGGCAGAAACTCTATTTTCGTTTAAAAAGGAATTAGGGTTTTTTGGTACGCTCTGGATCATTTTGGAGAGAAACAAAAAGGTTTGGTATTCTCTTGAGCACTTCGAATCTCGATCGCCTTTCGTATGTAGACTGCTGGTAGAGGGCGTTCGTCGCTGGCAGCACCTTAGAAATCGATCAACCTTCAGAAAGGTATTTTGCAACCGAGGTATGATTAAGTTTTATTGGTTTAAACGTGAGATTACAAAACAATTTTGACAAAAACCCCAACAAACCATATAGACCATGTCAAGGGAGAAAATTCTTTTTAAGATGACACCTTTGACCCATTCGGTTCGCAAGTAAAATAATCTCATGATCATGGGATTATTTTACACTGGGATTATAATATTGGTTTAGATATTAGTCCCAATAGATGGACTTGTTCGGATGGGGGTATAGAGATTGGGATTAAATAGGTGAAGTTACTGAATTGCCCCTTATATAACCAACAAAAAACATTCCTTCCAACCCTAACTCTCATTCATCCATGTGTTTCATCTTCTTCGCGTCACCTCCTCTGATGTGGTCTTCGCGTTTCTTCAAAACTAGGTATTCCTCTCTCTCTCTCTCTCTCTCTCTCTCTCTCTCTCTCTCTCTCTCTCTCTCTCTCTCTATATATATATATATATATATATATATATATATATATATATATTCTTCACTAATTCTTGATGTTCCCTCCTACTTTGATTTCTACAAATTAGGTTTTGTTTGTTTTTTGTGGATTTCATTAGTAACTTCACCTACAATGTTTGCACTCACTCACATACTCATTCTCTTGACTTCTCATGGGTTTTTGCTTATGTCTGTATCTTTACATGATTTTAGTTAATCTCCCACAAACTGTTTGATTAAATGCCCAAATAAGGTTTTGATGTAGGAGAGAGTGGTGGTGTTGGGTGGGATGTAGTCGATTAAAGCGTTGCATTTGGTGGGTGTTTTTGAGCTTAAGATTGAGCTGGTGCATTTGAAGGCATGAGTGGTTATTGTGAAGAGTATGAGTGAAAGGATGAAGGAATTGAAAAGAGATGAGTATGAGTAGTAGTTGATCATCTTTGTTGGAGAGTTTTTTGGGGATGTTGAAAGGTTGAAATAGAAGGACGAGTTTGTACTAGTTAATGTGGAGGTTTGAGAAGACTCAAAAGAGAGGTTGAAATGGACCCGTAGTACTAGTTTTTTTGTTTAATGAGTTCAACAAGTGTTAAATTTTCAACATTTGATGGTGTCCATTTTACTTGCATTACTTTTCTATCATGAGGAAGATATATAATATTCCATTTTCTGGTTTCTATTTCCTCATATTACGGAGTAATAAACTATATGATATATGAACAACTGCAATTGTTATAGAATATGATTGTCATCTTTAGCGAGTCCATAAAGTTGAGTCAAACGATTTAATCAGACCACGCATATTATCCGTAGAAATATGGTGGTTGCAGCATGGAAATGCACTTTTGTCCCATTTGATTTTCACTTTAAATACTTGAAGTGAGAGAGCAGTACTTACATTTTTTATTTGAGTCACATCATTTACTCGTATTCATTTTTTTTGTTCCTTTCGTTGTACATTATGACTTGCAGCAAGTATTAGTTGTAGAACTATCTCAATCCTTGGTGCAATCTTAATACTCCCCAAATCTTAGTTTCATAATCCAAAGAGCGCATTCTTCCATCTTTTTTATCTATTTTAAATTGTGCACATAAAGTAAGTAATAATATTCCTCAAAAAAGGAGTAAGCAACAATATCTCTCTTAAACAAAGAAGTTTAAAAAGCAATGAAACCCAAAAGTGACATCTCTTTTTATTTTAAGAAACTAGTAATAAATAAAAGAGTAAGCAACTGCAATTGTTACAGAATATGATTAAGTGTCATCTTTAGAGTGTCCATAAAGTTGAGCGAAATTTCCTAGATAATGAAGCTTTGAGATGTCTTTGAACTCTTTATTAGTAAGAGGAAATATATTGCATGTTGACTTTAAAGTGTGATCCTCAACCGTATAGTGTCTTTGAACTCATATGTGCTCAAATAGTTAAGACTGTGTTTATGCAATCTTCATGTTAACTTGTTTATTGATTGTTGGTGCTTGAGGCATGTGCTATGCTTAAGTTCTAGCAACTATCCTGGTATAGATTTAACTTCATATAAAACTAAATGTAGTTTACTTTGTATATAGCATTATGCTTCAATATTTATTTGTTTGCAATATAATTTCTTCTTATTTATTGATGTATCATATTGCGTTTGAAAAAAAAAATTACTCATGGACAAAGCCAGATTACAACTAGCAACTGGATGAGGAGGATTCCAAAGGCCAAGAAAAGTATGTACTAATGCACCCCGACCTTTCACTGCTCAGACAAAGTTCACTTGCTCTAAAATAAGGCAAGGGTAAAGCAAAGATGCCTTGTGACCCATCGCAGGAAGAACAAGGCAAAGATACCAAGGTCTCTAGATGCGCGTGGATTCACACGAAGGAAGCAGCACTAGTGCATGCCATGTGTGAGATGGTCGGTCTTGGAGTCTATAAATGTGATAATGGATTTAAACCCGATTATCTCAACCATTTGGAAGAAATGTTGAAAAAGTCTTGCCTAACTTTAGGGATAAAGGCTAAGCCACATATTAAGTCTAAAGTTAAAGTTTAGAAAAAGCAATGGAGTATAGTCAATGACATGATTCTAGGAATCAAACATGGTTCCAGTGGTTTTTTTTTTATAGCAACAATAACATGGTGACTGCACCCCTTGATGTATGGGATGAATACTTGAAGGTATGAAGTTGTTGTCAAACTATGGATATATTTTTAATGGTATTAACTAATTATTTAAACTATTCTTTTTCAGAGCTTTTCAGATACAAAAGAATGGCGTAAAAAGTTATTCCCATTTTGCAATGATTATTGTGTCATTTTCGCAAATGATAGGGCAACGGGGGAAGATGCAGTTACACCAAAAGATGCCCTAGAGGAAGTGGAAAAGATTGATTCAAGCAGCGAGAGTGACTGTAAAGTGGAATGCACAACTGAAATGCCACCTGCCATTGAGGGTGTAGAGATAAGATCCACTACATCACGGTCCTGCACCACTACACCAGATGGTAATGGGAATCTATCTGAGAAAAAAGAAGAAGGTCAGTGGTGATACTTACTTGGCAAACCAAATGGTGGTAGCAGCACAGGTGGTGGCGAGTGAAATATCAAAGGTGTCTAAAGCACTTAATACAGAATATGAGATGTATGTTTCGATCCTTGCTGCTATGGGGGAAGTTAATGAATTGAATGACATGAAGAAAAAAATTTATGGAAACAAGATTATGGCGTGCGTAGAGCATATGGCGATTTTTCTTAACTTGAAACCAAAGCTTTGTTACGATTAGCTGCATGCGATGTTTGACTGACTCGTAAACTATGTCTATAACTACTTTAGAACAACTTTTAGAGATCACTTTTACTTTTGGGTACTTTTGTTTATGATACAATTGTTGGTGTGGCGAGTACGCAAGTATAACTTTCTTTTTTATCTTTTACTTTTAGATTGTTTTCTTAGCATTCACCTTATCAGGTTGTATGTTCATAATTATGATTGGCCCTCATGTTACTTGGCAAAACGATAGTTACACTGATTGTACTACTTCTAGTGAAATAAGTGATATACACTTTATGCATTTAATAGAGTATCATAATATTTTAAGATCTCTCTACCTTATTTATTTTTGAGTGCTTTGATGAATTGTTGATGTCTTCCCTTCAAGGTTGTTGCAATTATTTGGTTAGTTGAGTTAGGTTTTGTTTGAGAGTTCTTCAAAGATATAAACAAGCCAGACATACACATATTTCGTTTAATAGGAGGAAAGGTATAAACTTTACTTTCTAACCGTCACGACAGTTCTTGATGGAATTAACTATGCAATATGCAACAATTTAAATGTCTTCCTAGTGCTTTTGATTCATACTCTTTGCAATTTCAGTTCATTTTGTTTTGTAATGTTAGTTATGCGTTAAAACAACAATGATAGCTCTACTGTTTATTTGTTTGCTTGCATTCTCTTCTTTCGGTTTGTGCTCTTACTTATCAGAAGAGAGCAATAGTTTTTTGCATTTTGCTTACTCATCTGAAATCCTTGCTCTTTAATTTACTTAGTCGAAGGAAGGCGTTATTTTTGCTTGCAGCTTTGAACATGATCCTAATCATATTGGTCACTCTAGGATTTTGTTACAAATGCTTGAATATGATCAAGTTCTTGTTGAATACATAGAAAAATATTTAATAGTTGATTGGTTGCATAACTTGAAGGATTTTAGCAAAAATATAAACAAATGTTCGAACAACCAATGATTCCAATAGTTCATAGGTCATATTGTTTCACAACATATCCTAATAAGGCTCCTTCATTGGTTCATGTCCACTGCCAACTCTCTTATAAAGAGTAATATCTCGCGGCCACAAATCAATGCTTTCCTCCTCTTCAGGTTTTATAGTCCGTCGTATGTCTTCACCATTCCGTTGGAGGGAGTGGCGGATGTGGGATCTCTTCTACCCCGATAAGTACTAGTGTTTCTTCCAGGGTAAGTTGACGGGGTGGTACATCTACCTTTTTTCTTTCCTCCCGTCTGACTATTCCATCTTGTTATTGCCTTTTCCTTGGTGTCAAAATGCTCCTAATTGTGGATATGACATTCACATAATTGGTTGTAACATTCGTACCACGTGACATATATACCAGGCTTCTTACCGTTGAAGACAATGTACCATTTGCCTCCTATATCCTACATGCAACGTGACATTAGTATGGAAGATGGAAAGAAATTAAACAACAAAGTTCACATCCAAAGAATAGCACACCATATTTTAGTTCACAAAGAAAGTCCACAACCTAAAAAAATTAAACGAAGTTCAATAGATCGATCAAGTGAATATGCACAACAAAGATCACAACAAAGTGCCCATCAACGAGAAAATAGTTCAATACATCGAAAAAGTGAATACTCACAACAAAGATCACACACAACATAGTTCACGGACAACAAAGTTCACACAACTAAGTTCAAACCCAATAAATGGAAAAATAGTTCACCCCAAACAAATTCCACACCGAATTAATGATAACTATGCCACATATCCAAAGCAAGGTTGCTGCAAAATATAGTCCACACATTAGTCGAACCCACTGTGTCGATAAACTCTGGTTCCTTGTTGTTTGCATCATCTTCGACCCCAACTCCCGCCCCTCTAGCACCATATTTTCCAACACATCATCTGATACCTCTATTTGAAGGTAATTGTGAAGCACTGCACAGGCGATGATCATGAACGACATCATTTTAATGTTGTAGAATGAGGGACTTCGTAATACGACTCAACTCTATTTCAGCGCACCAAAACAAGTTTCAATAATGTTTCTCGCCCTTTCATGACACATGTTGAAAACTTCTTCGAATGTTTGAGTAGGATGGTTGCCAATGGCCCATGCTGACAAGTAGTATCATTAACCGCGGAAGGGTTCTAGAAAACCATCGTTGTTGGAATACCCTGCGTTGAATAAGTAATAAGTGTCATTACGAACTTTTAAACCATTGCGACGTGAAACTGCATCTCTCATAATCCTTTCATCTGCGGCTGATCCTTCCCATCTAGGTAGGATGTAAGTAATTTGTTTAGATGGTGTACAAGGGCACATGACATTCATTGTTGTAAATCATTTCCTACTCTTGAATCGTGCCTTCATAATGTTTGGGACGATGACCTATACATGTGTCCATCAATAGCACCAAGACATCCTTACATTGAACCAAAGAATAGAATGAATAAGGTTTGAAAACATCAATTTAAGGTAAAGCTAAAAATAAAAACAAAAAAATGAATCAACCATAAAGAATGAGGATTTACTGAAAAATATTTCCATCTAATATCGGTTTCTTCGAGACTAATTGGTTCAGGGTTCTTCAGAAGTAGATGTTACAATCATATAAGTGTGTGAATAGTCCTCCTAAACACCATGCTTACAGTGTCGCTTGACCTTTGGAACCATTTTGAAATAACCATATTGCGTATGTTGTGGCCTAGTATATGGAGTGTAATGGCCAAGTATTCATCAATATTGATGAAATGTTTGTCCCTTAATTTCCCATGTTCATACGATAAACCACAAAGCTTTGTAAACGGCCACCTTCTCATTGAAAGTATGTTGTAACAATCATCATCGCACTTGTAAACACGCTCTTCACTTGATGTTTATTATAATTTAATTCGTATGTTCGTTGTACACGTTGACTACAACTTGCTACGACTCTAAACAAGTCTAGCATAAATGAAATGACCCTCAGATAAATTATGAGGTGGTTAATGGCAACGTCCTTTGAATGAGGTGGAGATATAGATGAATTTGGATTCATGACAGATAATTCAAAGTAAATAACCTACTAAACCAATAAAACAACTCAAATTAAGAACACACATTGAAATGGACAAACTTATATAGCATTCCAAAAATATTATGAATGAATGGTTTTTGACCTTATCATGAAGTCACTGATAACCATGAAGTCTATTGGACACATAAACCATGCAAATATATTGAACAACAAACAAACAAAGTAGTTAATGCAGCTGTGATTATGCAAAAAGTGAAAGAAAAGAAATAGTGAAAGTAACTAATGAAATGAAAAATAATTATGTTTATTTTAAGGTCTCTTTCATATGATGCATAACCATGAAACTAAGGAAACAAATTATTACTCTCAGAATATTGTACATAGTCTACACATCAATGAAGTTGATTCCTTTGTGTATAGTTTTCCTTCTTTAAGGCCTAAGAGTCCATAAGAATAACAGGTAATCGGTCCCAAATTCAAGGAATGATTGCTCTATCTGCGGAATTGGTGTTGTATTGTCTGATACTTATATTTTCACTATATCTACGGAAACAACAATATTTGTTGCTTCAGTAAAAATGTAACTAAAGGTAACAATTTATTTACAATATTTCTCAAGTTTCCAACTCTAACCAGAACTTAAGAATTTATGGATTCAATATATGGTCAGGTCTATGATATCTGCTCTTTAACAAGATCCACATCCATTAATCGAAGGTGAAAATGACCTATGATCATTCTATTTATATATAATAAATTTCTAGAATAAATATTTGTCCAAATTATTTATCAAGTTTTAAATAAATAATTTCTACCATGCTTTCCAAAAATATAACATCTAGTCGTGTTATATGTTCCCATTGATTTCAAAATCAGCTGAAGACATTAGGCTTAACAACAACAAAATCAGTAAATTGTGAACCTTGTTGACACTTTTTTTTGAATTGTCTCTACTATGTGAGTGCACAAGCTACTTTAACCTTTTAAACCTATTCAATGGAATATATCAGTAAAGCTTAACAAGAAATCAAATGGGGATGAGAGAAAGGGAGAGGCAGAGGGGAATAGAAAATATAGAATCATTAATAGCAGATATAGAATCATCAATAAGAAAGGTAAAAACTTCAATTAGGATAACATAATCTGCGCTGCATTCAGCCAATTTAAGCTCAAAATAGTTACAAATTATCTAGCTTTAGGAATATCAAGATCCAACTCGATCTCTACCTAAATCCCTCTTCAAGATGACATTTTCTTTTCATTTTTTTCAAAAATTGAGCGCAATGGAAGAGTTTTAAGTTTGATCCATGTAGCCGGCCCAACTAATTTGGGATTGAGCCTTTGTTGTTGTTGTTTTCCAAAACAATCCATAAGATTCCAATATCAGGAACCACCAATTCCAAACTATTAATTCACACACGTAAATAAACCCACCTTTAAAAAAAATTACCCAATAACAATATGAACCTGATGTAAAATAAAAAAAGCAATTGTACTACACCTTGAACAGTCCCAAAAACACAAAACTAAATCAACACCAACCCTTAAAAGCACAGAACGTGAAATAGGTATTTATTCACACAAATCAAAAGTCAAAATTAAGTAGTAACTCACTTATTTGAAACCGCAGAAGAGAGAGAGGGAGATATATATATATATAAAGAGAGAGAAAATGTGTATGTGCGTGTGCGCGCGAGTGCGTTTACCAGGAGAAAGTGAGCGATAGAGGAGAGGGTGCAACCTAGGGTTTATGGAGAGTAAGTGATGGAGGAGATGAATGAAGAAGGTTGGAGACAAGAAGCAATGTTGTATGTTTTGGTTGTTATAAGTACTTTGGTCATTTCAGAGTCACCAACAATGGGATTATATTATACCATCTATTTCATGGTTTTAAATTATTCCACTCCAGTAGGTTAAGAGAATCTCATCATCAATTTAAAACTCGAACCGAACACCAGTATTAATTAGTACCACCACTTATACCATGCTATCCTATGAATCGAATAGGACTTTTAAGTCTAATTCTTCATGATTTCCACCGTAACGGGTCCATTAAAGTCATTGATAACTCCCATCCAACACTACTGGATATCTCAATGTCAAAGAAGTTTCCTTGCCCTTTTATACCTTCTTAACAAGCATAACCAACTATGGTTATCTATAGCTTGCAACACAAAAATTTTTCAGAATTCTATTTCCCTGATGCTTACCACTTTCCTTATATCTTCCCTTTAATTCCTAACTTGAGCTACACTTTCGAATGTTAGTTTTCATACTACACATATTGTACGAGCTACCTCTGGTTGGGGTCAACCCTAACTTATATTCAATACCCTCAGAAAAACTTCAGTGCATTAGAACTACTGACACATCCACCAAAACGTGCATGAGCAACATTCATACATCCTAGCCTCAACGAGGTCTTAAGGTGTATCAATTCTTAGTCCTATCAACGCATAGTACCTCTTCTATATATTAAACTACACTCGTGTAACTGATAGAGTCACATGTCCATGATAGAGTTTGTATTTTACCTAACGTACTTCAATTTTTATTACCTAAACTTTGTTGGATTGAAAAAATTTTAGGAAATGAAATAATAGTAGCAGAAAATCTAGAGTTGACATGTGCTACGTATTCATAACACCACAATTCTAGATTTTGTAAACTCTACTTTCTCTGCTAATCTTTACTTTCGATATAAATCTCATAACTAATTCCATCTTTTAGAGATCGAAATTTGTTACGCTTTCCCCATCGGTATTGCGGTATCAACTCCTTAGCTTCTATTCAAGTATTAACGACCAACGTTAATATTCTACTCTTATCAGTTTTCTATCCAAACATGATAACCTATGTCATATCTTTATCCATCAACTCCTCGTGTTACACATAATTTTTCAAGATAAAATAGGCCTTAGAAGGAGGAAACACATATATCTAACGATACCATATAGGCTTTATTTGGCATGCATAATCTAGCTTATTAGCTATCTTATCAGCTAGCTTAATAATACTTTGATAAATAAGGTTTGTTTTAGCAGCTTATTTTCAAAATAAGCTAGATGATCAGCTACAATCAGAAACGTTATCCCCACCAGCGTTCATTTTTAAAACGTCATTTTAGTTTTTGGTTTCAATTTTGCTCATTTTTTTTCTTTTTCCCATGTAAATAGTCGATTCTTGACTGTGCAAGTGCGTCGGTACAACGATGATGACACAATAGTGACAATACACTATATGCAATGTAACATGATAAATACATTTACACAATTAACATCACTTAACATTATTATGGTTTACAATATTATTAGTAATAGATATTTTATTGACCAAAATAATATATAGATACTTATTCAAGTAACATCAATTAATATTACTTATTTACTACATATGAAATTTGAAACATTATTATTAAAAAAAACATGTTTAATGTAAATATATGGGACATGACACGTTATGATTACTATCTAAAAATATTAATATTACGTTATTCTACATATATATTAATAAATTTATTTGTATATGTAATGTAAATAATAGTTTATATATATAAATATGTCTTTTTTTAAAAATGAAAAGAAAGTCCTTTATGCCACTTTGCATTTATCAGCTACTTGATCAGCTACTTCTTTCAAATAATTTTAATTGATTAGCTAGATTATCAGTTAACAACTATCAGTTACTAGCTTTTTACCAATCACCTAGACTATCAACTTTCAGCTAGATTATCTGCTATCAGCTAGATTATCAACTACTGTTGCCAAACAGAGCAATAGTACATACAATCACCATAACATATACGATTCAAGTTTTAGATTTCCCCAACTCACCTCACTTCCCAATTAAGACTCTAAGTTAGGTTCAAAGGATTTCCACACTATGTTTCATTTTTCCTAATTCTTAAGTTTGCATGTTAGTCAGGTTGTAGACTTATCAAGAGTATAAGGTGAAAGAAAACCTTACACTCTGATACCAACTATGACGGCCCCAATCCCTATAGATGCCCTTAGGCTTACGTGGACCCTCGGTCAACCCCCATTGAGTCAACGCATGCCTAGTCAGCCTCTTATCTAAATTATTCATCCATTGGTTACTTATTAAGTTAGCTAATTAGTTTAACAAGTCCTATTATTCATTACGCGGCAGAAAGTAATTTAAAGCAACTAAAAAAATAAACTTAGTACGGGACAAGTCCTAAATGTGGAAATCCTACATAGTATAGATTTCATGTATATCTCAAGCAATGATAATGTAAATAAGCATCATATACATGTATCTCAAGTTTATCTCTCAAAACCCATACCCGAATGTGTATAAAAAATCAAGTATAATATAATAGATACAATTAAAATACCTACGCTAGTAATAAAGGAAAAGCCGGCTTTGAGGAAAATTTAGAGATAGTCACTGATCTTGGGCTCCTCACCCTTGCAATTAGAGGGACCTACAATTGCCACCAGTGACGAAGACAATTCCAGTGATTAAAGCCAAATGAAATTTAACAGTATTTCTAAATAATAAATGACAATAGCCTTTAAATCATGGAGTTATTTAAAGAAAGATATAAATAAAATGACAAAGTGCATGATAGACAGACTAATCAAGTAAAACAGTGAAAGTCAAGTGGCAAGGAAGCAAAATAGATAGGCGAATAGGTAATCCCATTCAAATTGCAGGGCATCAGACCAAAACTGTGACGAACCCTTCTCAAATTAGGGCACCACTCGGCCTAATCTTGTTATTAAGCCCCAAGCTTACCATATAGGACCTAACAAGGAATCAGTCAACCTTTTCAATAATCTTATTACTTACCAATTATTTAGTTTTCAAATAGATATAAACATATACATATCCTATGTAAATTCGTAAATCAGAGTTAATTAAAATCTACTTACGTAAAAGTTATGCAGCGGAAGTCTTAACTAATTAACTAGCAGAAGCTTATAATATGTAGCCTAACCTTTGTGGAAAAATCAGGAAACAAAAATCACATGTGTACATAATGAAATGGTGATATATAACATCATGTGTCTGGTCAAAGTACCTATCACTCAGCCCGTAATATACAACCACCAAAAGTGTATCATATACATAGAAAGTAATACATCAAAAGCAAAACCTACAATATTTAGTGTAGCAGCACTCCACTGTCTCAGAGGTAGTCGTCGATCTTCTTTTTGCCTGGCCTGCTACTCGATGGATTTGCACCCACCGTCACAAACTAAACGATGAGTACTTGAAAATAGAAATTAATACTAATAGACATTTGTTCAGATTCCCAATTATACAACAAGTATCAAAAAGCATAATAATAATAGTAACTATGTTGAAAGAATATCATGCAAAGAGATACTTTAGTTAAACAAAAGCAAACTGATGCTAGGCTGAGTAGTAATGATCTAGGGTCGGTCAGCCATGATCTTCATCACATCAGCGTTTCCACTATTTAAGGATGGAGTTATGCTCTACATCTCTGTGAAGGTCGTACTTACATGGTACAATACGCCTTAATAATTATCCCAAATGTCAGTCACTATGATGTATACTTGCCAACAACCCTGAGTCTTACAACTCGTGAAGTCGCTTAAGTTATGCTTGCTAACAACCCCAAGTCCCATACCCCATATGCTACGTAAGGTAGTGGAGAAATCCCAATAACCCTAGAAAGTCTAGTGACCCACGTATATCAGCCGGATTTCCATCATAAAATGACCCTCGATACAAGAACCATTTTCATATTCAAAGAATAACATGGTATTAGAACCCAACAAGTACAGTTGCATAACTAATGCACAAAGGATATAAATTCACAACACTACATAGAAACTACCTAATAGCATGCTATTTCACTAACCACCAATAATAATAATCAAAATGATATAGCACATGCTTTGGAGTCGATAAAATCATTTAATCAACAAACTATGCCATGAAACAACCTCATGTAATGAGAAATGAAAACAAGTCATAGCATATGGAGTGCAAAGACAATTTAGTCCAAATGACTGAGAATGAGTATGTAAACAAGAGTGAAATGTAAAGAAATATCTCAATCAGTTTACTTACATATGACGCAATTTCCTATTCTACTCCGGCTTCCCGACGTCTTGAAACTCGTATTTGAATCTCTGAAATACTTCCCTAAGTTCCTGACATCATATCATATGTTTTCGAGTGTGCTTGGACCTTTACTTAGCATATTAGACTCTTTCATAGTGTTTAAGGACTTCTTAAGACTTACATATTTTTATGCTGCCATAGCATGTAGTACGCTAATGACCAACATGGCGTGTTACCTATCATGCATAGTGCATTGTGTTGTAAATTCTAGAATTCTACAATCAGAATTCTGAGTTTTCTTAACAGATAGGCTATGTTGATGCCTTGGAAACCCTCATACACACCTCTAGAGTTCCAAGACACCATTCGCAACATAAAACTGCAACCCATAACATCTAATACATGAATTCATGGAATTGAGCTATGTTAATGGAGTAGAGAAGCTACCTAATTTGATGATCGCTAGCTAACTTGATCTCTCCTTCACTAATTCCACTGGTTCCTTGTTGTCTTCTTCCTCCTCCAATAGCTTCTCACTTCTCCAGCAGCCTTGCTTCACGATGAAGAAATGGTAATGAGAATATGAGAAGTGCTTAGGTTGATCAAGCTTATAAACTTTAATTGGATAGGTAGAATGATAGCCCTTGATCACATAGTGCACAGGTATCTCGAGACTTAACCAGTGGACCTCCTAAAAACATATGTCCCACTAGTTCATTCTTAAGTGACACCAAACAGTAACTCAATTGGTGTTGAAGCATGTCAACTCGTGTCTCGAGACATATCAAGTGGCTAAGGTATCAACTTACTAACTTAGGTGTATCAATACCTAATTAACCATAATCAATATAACTCACTTAATAAAATCATACAAAGCTTGTACCAACTTACCTTATCATTCTCTACCTCAGTACCATGCCAACACGCATATCAAGGTGAGTCCCTATTCAAATCTCGATACCTATCAACACATAAGCGTGACTTAGTAGTCTACGCATATATAATACACTAAGCACACATCACCATAAATATAAAATTTACCTCGGCCACCTAGCTTCAGTAATGACACATCTCGTTGTGGGCCCTACATCAAGCGTCATTTAATCATGATTTACAAATTAAACTAAGATTAGCTATTTGGGTTGTGACAAAAATAGAGCTAGAAGTCGACACAACAGGCTTAAGACCACTTCCAACTACCCTAACATGACTCTTTAGGCACTGCGGACTCCTCGAGTCACTTCTAACAGTCCCTTTTAAACTATCAAGGTAAGCCATAGCGATGTCGGATGCTTTATCCCTTATATAGTCTTCAGAGAAAAGCCACAGTGACTCTGGATGCATATACCACGAGATAACATAACTGGCGGACTACCCAGACCCCAAGCCACTTGAAACAACAATGGAATACAAGTAAGGCATGTTTTTTAAAAGATTAACGACAAGAAGTTGAAAAGAAATTATGTCGACGCTCTTACTAGTTTACTTACCTCAAAACGCAATAATATTCAAGATAAACACAGCTCCCACACATCGATATTACCCTCGCAATACTCGACATTGACGCTTTATGTCTTCGGTACCTACTAGAGTTCATTTTATGTGTTAGAGCCCATTTGTTATGAACTATTTTATTTCATTTACAAAACAACTCATTTTGGCATTTTATTATGTTCTTAATATTTACTTAGACTTAACTGTATCGTTTTAAGCCTTCATATGGGTCCAACATTCTTCCCCTAGGCTTTTAGACTCTAACACTAGTTATCATCATAGGTACAACACGAGAAGACCCGGAGAAAGTCCCTTTTTACTTGTTTTTATTGTCTAAGTTCTTATTTTATCATTCATGAGGTTTTCAAGTAGATTTAATAAGAATTTTCCACCAAACTTTCTTAATAAATGACTACAAAAATCTCAATAATCTCGATCATTACTTGATCAAACCAAGTCTCTAAATGTTAAGGGATCTTCAATAGATATTTTCTATCTATTTATAATGCTCCTAAGTCATTCGACAAGAAAAACTTTGAAGAAACATTCAAACATCTATATGTGAAACTTGTAGGAAAAGTAGAGCAGTCTTAATTTTGGGCCTCCATCTCAACCTCAAAAGTACAATCAAAACACCTCCAAATCAAAATCTGATTTTTAAGAGTCAAGTTTGTTGTATTAACATCAAAACCCATTAAAAATTTTGCTTAAATACATTCGCTTGATTGCCCAAAATTGATACCTAAGTTGGTTAAAAAAAATTGGACTGCATTTTTTCTACAAGACTAGCTTGTTTAAAGTGCAACCAACTTAACCCCGATTTACTAAAGAAACTTGCATCAAACTTCAAGCCGATTTTCATGGATTAAATTTGACATATAAATATTAAAATACATCAAGAATTCATCCCTAAAACCTTTGTTTGATCACCAAAAATCATACTCCAAGAAGGCTCGAAAACAAAATTGCACTATATGAATATTTTGGATTGATTTTCGAAACTCCTTCTAACCCATAAAACCAATTCTAAATCGAAATATGAAATACTAAGATCAAAATAAGATATACAAATTATAATTCCCCCAATTTTCGTAGCAAAATATCAAGTTCTTTTCGTTGTGGCATTTCATCAAACACTTAAGATGCAACTTTTTGAATAATCTCCTAGCATAAATATCAAATCCGCAAAACCCAATGGCCAACTACAAATGCCCGAACCTCCCTAGTCTCTACTTGTAGGGATACAACTACCAAAATCTAACAAGTGACAACAATCGTCATAATTATCATCATTATACAACCATCCATTCAATCATCAAGAACATGAAACATAAATTCTATTTCAATTCTTTCCAACACTACAAACCAACTTGAGATACTCATATAGAATTAAAAAAACCAAGCATTATATCTTCATTTACAAAGAATTTCAGTCCATGCATGATTTAACACTAAAACCTCAAATTGAGACATAAAAGTATTGAGTTTCTTAATAATTTCTAGACACCATTACTTGGGTCTTTCAAGAGCTTGAAACCACTATATTCTAAATTGATATCTCACTAAGAGTTAGGAGTAAAACCTCTAAAAACTCAGCTCATTATGAATAAAGAGAAACATACAATTTTAGCATGAAAGATAAGGAATAAGAGTTACCTAGGTTTGATTTCTTCTCTTCCTAGCTTATGACTCTTGATTAGAAAGTTCTTCTAGCTCCAAGTCACCAAATCTCATAACAAGGCTTGTTGGAGTTTTTCCTTCTCTTAATGTATTTAAAGGAGAAAAGCCCTTTTTTATAGTTCTAGTCATTAAAATCTAGCCACTAGATGGACATTGTACCTTTCGATCTCATAGATCTCTAGGAAGATTTATGACTCCATATTTAATGGGACATGCACTCCACAGATACATACTAATCTCCTAAAGTTCGACAACAAAAAGATCCTTAAGTTCATCTAATACACAAAAAGAATGGTATCCATTTAAATCCCCATAAATGTTTCATGGCATTTAATTGGTAAGTTAGACTCATAAATACCCTTATGAGTATTTTGTCAACCATAGGTTAAATTTAGCATTTTCTCTTACTTAAGTTAATTGTGTGACCAAACTTTGGTTAATAAGCCCTTCTAACTTGGTCTCATTAAACCTATTAGTTTGGGTCCATAATAAAACTTAAATATCTTTTTTTCTTCAAACTTAGATTTGTTTCATAGGTTTTATTAGAATAAGTAGCCATTTGATTTCATTTAAATTCCAAGTAATAACTAGCCATATATTGAGATTTGCAATGATCCTACCGAATGCCCTTGCGTGTACACAACTCGAAGTAAACTCTCGTCCATTAACGTCGAAGGCCGAATTTATAAAAATTATGGACCTACAAATAGATAGGTATAATGTACTACATGGGATCAAACACAAATAAAATAATTTTAATTATCACCTCGGTGTCGATGCTCGAGTGTTGACTGAGTGCACCACGTAGGATTGGTCGCTCGGTCACGATCCTACAAAGCATACAACTAGAATTAGATTATTGGGGTTATTACATTTGCAATGTACTCCGCAATCGTCTCATCGGCGCTTATATGTAGTCCTTCAAAAAAGAATGCAAGAACGACTTTCTTTGAGTCTCGCACGTCTTTATTACCTTCAAACATGTTTTGAAAAATTTGTCATGCTTCTTTTGCAACCTTGCAAGAGGATATAAGCTTTAGGTGATCTTGTTTTATAGCACTGAAAATGGCGTTTAGTGTTTTGGCGTTGGCAAGCAGTAGTCGTTTTTCATCCTCGAATCATTGATTTGTTGGTTGGGGCTCATCGTTAATTGTAGGTATAAAGTAGCCATTTTTTATTGATCTTCAAACCTTAACATCTAAGGACAAAATAAACTCATATATCCTTGATTTCCAGTATGTGTAATTTTTAGGCGTAAGCAAAGGTGGTTTGTTATCGAAACTCCTTCTGGCTATTCGGATTGTAGTGATTGAGACATGTATGAATCTCACCTTCCTTGACATAACAAGGAGCCTAGGTGCCCTTTTTGATATCACTTGTAAACACTTAATTCACCGCGATCATGAAAAACAACAACAAAGCAAGCAAAAAATAAATGAACACATAGAATTATTATCACAGTTCGAACCTCCCGCCCTACGTCTGCGGGGGCTACACTCAGGTGTAGAATCCATTATGAGAAGTGAAGTACAATTTTATGCAAAGTTCCTAACTAGTGCACTCTCAAATAGCTAGTGAATCCCTCACCCAACTTTGCTACACTACCTATTTCCCTTATAAAGGATCCAGTGCAATACTCAAGTCCCATTGGTGCCCGAGATCCCCTCGGTGAATCAGCTAAGTCCTTTTAGCCTAGTCTGTGTAAAAGAAAATAAAGAACAATATCTTGAAAGCTCTTATCTCACGGTAATGTTGAAAGTTTAAGCATGAGTGATGAATTCTCTACTGCGATTACATCAATATATAAAGAGAACATACAATGACTTTCTTTTAGAAGCTTCATTGTATGTCTTCAATCAAATGAGGTGGCAAATATATTGTTTCCTTCTTTCTCCGCTGATCAAAGGAAACAGGCTTTAATTATCTTGCGAGTTGGCAATCGAATATCTTCTCCTAGTTGGATGTATATGTATGGTTTGGCATGGATATCTTGTCCAGCTGTAAGTAATTTCTTAAGAATGTTGGGTAAGATTTTGGAACGTATTATGTACCTATAGACAAATCTGTAGGTAAAGACCAAGTCTTCCTGCATAAACTAACAAGGTTTAGATCATATCATTTTCATACCTGAATATTGGTTGAATAAATATTGACAATAAATATTTTACCTTATCAAAAGGGAAATGAAAGTCTTGGGGTTAATACCATCTCCAACGGAACATTATTATCACCTTGTTGGCAAAAATAGCACTATATCACTCCAATCAAGAGTCATTTTTGTGCTGCTTTACAGTTCCGTGAATAGTAGAGCGGCAGATTTAGCGTTCCACTATTCATGGAATGGTGAAATAGCATTCTTATCTTTTATATATATTTTTCAACTTTCTTAACAAATAAACATATATTTTTCTTAATTTTTTTATAAGTTATATAATTTATTAAAATTCATACAAATAAACAATTCTAACAAAATAGAGTTTTGATGTTAAAATTGAGTTTGTTGTTGAAGAAAAAATAGAGTTTGATGCGATAGAACTATAAAATAAAAGAGGAAACTAAGTTTTGTGGTTGGAGATGCTCTAAAAGTGAAGTGAAAGTTTGAGGACCTAATCAAAAAAAAATATAAAAGTTCAAGGACCAAATGATTTTTTTGCCTTGAAACAAAACAAAAAAGTCTATTATGCAAGGCTAAATAATTAGAATAATCTTGAATTTGGCTCATTTTTTAAAAATAATCCTACACCTTTGATTTTTTTCAAGAAAAAAAAATAAATTGTATTTTGTCCCAATTTTATCCCGACCAGTTTTTTTAGCCTAATTTCGTGTTGACGTGGCGTTGTGTTTTTCTTTTGAGTAACCATGGGTATCCAGATACTTCGGCTGACTAGTCTCAGGGGCCTTGTGATTGCAATAAGAGACCGGTAATGGTCCAACGTTTGGCTGTTGTGGGAATCGAAATCGAGTTCATGCACCTAACCCATAGAACCTCGTCATCGCCCTTACCACTAGGCCATACATGTGATGGCCCTAGTCCCCACAAATTGGGCCTCGCCCAGCCTAAGCCTATGTGGATCCTCGAGTCAGCTCTCGCAAAGTCAACACAGGCTTAGTCAGCCTCTATTTCCATTATTATAAGTTATTTGGTGATTTAAAATTGAATCGTTGTAATTCGCAAGTTCAATTATTTAATAGCGAATGCAAAATTTAAACAAATATAAAAAATTCAAGGATATAGAGTCGGACATCCTAATGGTGTGGAACTCAGTAGTATATAGATAAAATGCATATATATAGGGACGGTAAAATGGAAAATCATGAATATACATGTATCAATGTCGCTCAAGTCCCAAAGAGATCCCTAGGTGTTATCAAAACAACATATACATATATAGCTATAATATAAAAGCACAAAAACCTACAAGTAAGCAAAAGGAGAAGCCACTCTGAGAGTCCTCAAAGGAAGTCACCAATCACCGGCCTTTTTCCCTTGCTCGTCTATGGATCTACAATTGTCAGGGAATGAGACAATTTCAGTGAGTAAAGCCAATAAAGTTTCAATAGGAATTCATGAATTTAAATAAATAAGTCTAAGTATCATGCAGAAATTTTAAAGACAGAAAATTAAAATGAAAGTGCATGATAAATCTAGGGGTCAAGGGAAGGCGTTTAAGTGGTCTAAATCCATCGAGAGTGGGTGCCACTACTCAACTTTCTAGAGTCGCGACTCTCCAAGTTGACAGGCTCAATTGGGTGTAGCGTGGGGGCATCAACGATGCCTCGAATACCTCGCCCACCTCTACTACATACGATCCAGTACTCGGGGTAAGGTCACGTTTGCCCATATAGCACCAAACCTAAGAGTAACTTCCTAACACTCTCAAGCCTTAGACACTCAATGATATAGAATAGAGTCCAAGTAAAAGGGATAACAAGAAATAAATCCAAGAATATGATAAGAATTGAAATTGATCATCTAGCTGGTTGACTTACCTCTGGTCAGCGCTAACACGCGCTCTTACGGCTCCACATGTGTCCCTATCAACTCCTCGATGCTCAACTCTAGTTAGCTAAGTTCCTGTTGTCAATTCTGATTGGTTATATACTTGTTAGAGTCCTTAAGTTGCATTTAGCATCATTGTTGCTAATGTAGTTTAATTGTAATCTAACTTGCATATTTTTAATTTTACACTTTTATGTTTTTTATGTTCCGCTATTAAGGGTTCTTATTGTGTGAGCAACACAACTTGACATATTAGTGCTAAACAGTCTTATTTAGATACATACAATAAATTCCAAGTCAATTAAGGATATAATAACTCTTTTTATTCATTTCAAGTCCTCGTTAGTACTTAACTCGACCAAAAGTGTCCGGACTCATTTAGTATTATTCAACGCACTTTATTAATTGTTTTTTATGTTATTGAACTTTTTAGGATCATTAAAAGTCGTTTCAAGTTAGTTTAAAGCATCAATTTGTAAAACAATCTCTTAGGGACTTCAAAATAATTACTTGAAAGTTAGTTTTCCTACAACTTGGAAAATGGCTTAAAAATAAATAAAATTTTCTAAAATTTTGCAGGTTAGTTCTGTGAATTCCAAACACTCGAAGCCAAAGTCTTCAAATAATGAAATCTCATTTATAAGTCCAAAAACTCAATTTGCAACTCCAAGTCAAATTTCGAGTCCTTATTTGCAAATATGATATTTTTAGTTGAAATGCGACTTGAAAACTAAGTTAGACACGCCAAAAAGTCACAAAATTGGAGGACACCTTCATAATGATATAATACCATATTTTAAAAATCTTGGTCCAATTTCATCATCGTTTGATGCCCAGAATGTGCTCAAATAAAATTCAGCTCAATTAGGAAATCACCTTTTTCCTATTTCAAAACAATTTTTGAAAACTATTCAAAACTCATCGAAATAGTTTGAGAGTTTTGGAGAATCAAATTTGTAGTATGTTGATTTTTTTTGCAAGTTTTAGTGCGTTTTAGACTAGTGTAAACCATCGAAAAATGCCATAAAAGTTTGCCAAAAATCTACCCAAAATTGTCATTTTCTTTTAGTTGGCAATTTATCAAACACTTGAGATGCAACCTCTTGAACTTAACATTGATTTAATTCACATAAGTTATGTCCGTAATTAACAAATCCATTTAACACACCCAAATAGGAGTAAAATCTCAATCATTAAACACCTAAAATACAAAGAATCAAGCCATCAATGATTTAAACTCATTCCATCATCATCATCATCGTCACCATCATCATCATCATCATCATCATCATCATCATCATCATCAAGAACACCAAGAACATTAAACAAGGATTCAATCCAATTCTTTCCAGCACTACAAACCAACTTGTGATACTCATATTGAAGTAAAAAATCCAAGCATAATACCTTCATTTACTAACAAATTTAGTCCATGCATGATTCAAAAATAAAAACCACAAATCGAGACGAAATCATTAAGTTTCTTGATAATTTTTGAACACCATTACATGGGTCTTTCAAGAGCTTGAAACCACTATATTCTATATTAATATCTCACTAATAAATGGGGAGTAAAACTCTAAAAATTTAGCTCACTATGAATCAAATAAAACACTCAATTTAGCATGAAAAATGAAGAATATGGGTTACCTAGGTTTGACTTTTTCTCCTCCTCCTTGCTAGGGCTCTTGATTTCTCTACAATCTCCCCTTGATTTGCAAGGATCACCAAGTCTCACCTTCACAATAGGGCTGAGTTATTTGTTTCTTAATTTGCATGTGAGCTCAAATAAGTTAAGTCCCACTTTTATACTATCTAATTTCATCATCTATCACTTCCTAATCCATATAACATCCAAAGACCCTTATTTACTTCAGCCTTACACTTGATTGTCATCTTTTTTAACTCATCTTTCCTTATAGGATACTTCCTACGATCATCTCAAAAAGAATCGAGCCCACAATAAACAATTCTCGACTATAGGCTTACGTAATTTTTTTGTTTTATTTAGATAAGCTTAGGCACATTAACTCAATTGGATAATATATTAATAATTTATTTGCATTTTATCTAACTTGGTTAAGTTTGTTAATTACTTAGCTTAGTATCACATTATATAAATTGGTTAAGTTTGTTAATTACTTAGCTTAGTATCACATTATATAAATTGGTAATTCGCACATCTAAGCTATTTTGTTCTAAATATCCTCGTACCTACCTCGCACGCATCTCAAGGAGTCTTTTCACGCACTTTGACACAACCGGACTAATAATTTGTTGAGACTTGAAACTTCTTGAGTATAAAATACGTATTACATGCACCACATATAAATAACGTAACTCAATGTTAAATCCTGAGGATTGACCACGTTCGCCATGTCAGGTAAGGTCTATGTTATTGTCATAAAATTGACACGTGGCATGAGTTACGATTTTCGAGGTGTTACAGCCTTCCCAACTAATTAGAATTTCGTCCTCGAAATTGAATAAACTGAAGTTAAGGCTTATTGAAACCTATAATAGGTATGGGAGTGCTCGTACATATAGGACTCTAACTCTCATGTCATCTCTTCGTCCCCATAATACTGCCACTTGATGAGGACTAACAGGATGTCCTTCTTCCTATGTCTCTTTACTCGATGGTCCATTATTTGAATAGGCTACTCCTCATAAGTGATGTCCTTCCTCAAGTCTATCTGACTCAGATCAACAATCGGTCGTCTACCCACGCTCAACCTATCTTGTTGGAGCATTGATATATGAAAAAATGGGTGGATCCCGACTAATTGAGGCAGTAACTCTAACACAAGTGACCTTCCCTATTCTCTTCTTCACTCTAAATGGACCAATAAACCTCAACGTGACCTTTTAGAGGTGTACCTTCAAATAAACGCAGGCCCCTTTGTCATACTGTAACCCGTCGTAGTACTTATCATAGTACTTCTTCTGTCTCTCTTGCACACCTTTCAAAAGTACCCTGATCTGTCGAATCTTCTGTGTGATCCACTACAGTCTCAAGCTCAATAGCTGCCACGTCTTCGGGTCTTGTCCGGCATGATGGAGATCTACATGGCCTACCATAGAGTGCCTCAAATGGCGTCATCCCAATACTAGTCTAATAACCGTCATTGTAGGAGAATTCACACAAATGAAAATAATCATCCTAAGAACCATCATACTCTAACACACGTATCCCCAACATGTCCTCGAGTACTTGGATTAGTCGCTCCGACTCTCAATCTATCTATGGGTGGTAGGCGGTGCTCATGTCCAATTATGTATCAAATTGTGCCTGCATACTCTGTCAAATCTGTAACACAAACTACAACCCTTTGTCTAACACAATCGATAACAGAACTCCGTGAAGTCAAACTATCTTTCGCTCATACAAACTGGCCAACCTATCCACTCGATATATAGTAGAGATTGGTAGAAAGAGCACAAACTTAGTCAACCTGTCCACAATCACCTAGATTCTATCATGTCCACGCAGAGATCGAGGTAATCCACTAACAAAGTCCATAGCAATATACTCCCATTTCCACCGTGGAATGTAGTGGTTGTAATAATCCTCCAAGTCTCTTATGTTCAGCTTTGACCCGCTAGCATACCTCACACACTCTAATATACTTCAATACATCAGCCTTCATAGTCGACCACCAAAATAGATATCGTATGTCTGCGTACAACTTGGTCTTGCCTGGATGAACAGAGAAATGTGAGTGGTTAGCCTCCTGAAGTATATATGTGTGAATCTCAGCCATTAACGGAATCCACAGCCACCTTCTGAATCTCAATCTGAGTCTGTCGACTAACTCCAATCTGGATAATCGGAACTCCGAGTCATACCACTAAACTGTTGATAATGCTCATTTGCCTATTGAACTACTAATATAGTCTAAATAGAGACGATATGAGCCTTCATATGTCCAATGTCCATATATCAATACCTCAGTGGTAGCAGTAACCTCTGTCGAGCAAATCATATCAGCTGCCTCGAACAACACATACTCATGTGTCATGTGTCAAGTCACAACCTCTACGTCGAATCCTCTCATGCTTAAGGCATCTACAACAACGTTAGCCTTCCCTGATAGTACTGTAATGAGAAATCATAATCCTTCAGGAACTTCAACCAACGTCTTTGTCCCATATTCGATTCTTTCTTGGAGAATAGGTACCTCAAACTCTTATGGTCCGTGTACAAAGTGAACCTCTCTCCATAGAGATAATGTAGTCAAATCTTCAATGTAAAGACTACAGCTGCCAATTCGAATTCATGTGTAAGGTAGTTTTTATCATGAATCTTGAGCTGGCGAGGTGAATAAGTGACGACTTTACCCTCCTGCAACAACACACAGCCCAAACCAACTTTCGATGCATCAGTATGCACTACCAAACCTTTCTTAGACTCTGGTAATACTAATACTAGCGCTTCAACCTCTACTTCAGTGCACTGAAGGCCTCTTCACACTTGGCATCCCACTCAAACCTGACATCATTCTTCATCGGTCTAGTCATCGATGCCAAAATCTTATAGAAGTCCTGGACGAATCGTCCGTAATACCTTGCTAACCACAAAAAACTGCAAATGTCTGTAACCGAATATTATTTAGGTCAATCTATCACAAATCTAACTTTAGTGGGGTCCACAAACACTCCACTAGCTCCTAACTGTATGACCTAAAAATCTAACTTCTGTAATCCAAAACTCACATTTACAAAATTTAGCGTACAACCTATGCTCCCTCAGAGTCTGCAATACTACTCAAGGATGTCCCTCATAGTCCTCATGAGTCTTGGAATAGATGAGAATATCATCTACAAACATAATCATAAATCTATCTAGGTACGCACTCAATACTCAATACATGAGATCCAAAAACATGGTAAGGTTGTTCGCCAACCCAAACAGCATGACTATGAACTAGTAATGCCCATATCTCGTGTTAAATGTCGTCTTCTCCTTATCTTCATCCCTAATCCTGAGCTGGTGACAACTCGATCTTAGAATCTTGGAGAATCATTGTAATCCATTCAACTGATCAAATGATCGTCAATGCATGGGAATGGGTACTTATTCTTCACAGTAACCCGATTCAGCTGCTGGTAATCGATACACAATCTCAAGCTATCATCATTTTTCTTCACAAATAAGATAGGTGCACCCCCATAGCGACATTCTTGGGTGAATGAATCCCAATTGTAACAACTCATCAAGTTAGTTTCTCAACTCCTCTAGCTCCTTAGAAGCCATCCTATACGGCGATCTCGAAATCAATTTGGTTCCTCTACCGATACATCTTTAATACTAACCTCGAGTCTCTCTACCATACTCATAACACAAGTAAGCGTCTCAATCCCCTGACTTGTAGCTAGTCTACCTTTGGCGATCAGTAGTCGACTCGAAATGCCCTGAAAACTTAACAATGTCTCATCTGGAAACTGAATAGTAACCAACTTACTAAATCACTCCAAGTTTGCATAGTACGCGGCTAACCAATCCATACCAAGTAAAGCATCGAACTCTAATATCTCTATCACTCGTAACTCTACTGGTAGTTGGTATCCATATATCTTCACTACGCATCCCTCATAAATCATATTAGGGTATATCTTATCCCCAACAGCAATGCTAAGAATCAAAGGTCTACTAAGCCTAATTGGTCTCAACCCTAATGTGTCTACCATGCACCCAGAAATGAATGAGACGATCGAACCAGAATTAATCACAATATGCATCAATGTATGACAAATTGAAATCATACCCTCAATCAAGTTACGGGAAGCTCCTAGATCTGGCTCTGCAACATCATAGGCTCTCTCAAGTCTGTTTTACTCTGCTCAGTTGTAGACACTCGTCCTTAAAGTGGCCTGTCTAACCGTACTCGAAACATGCCTGTGTGTCCATGGCCTTACTAGAACCCGGTGTCCCTGTTCCTGTCCAGACCTATGTGTCTATGCTTGGCCAGATCTCAATGGCGATGTATGACCAAATCGATGTGACTGTGCATGTCCATTACCTATACCTATATCTCTCATCTCAATGTACTTCCTCAGTGGCTACGGCACTAGTCGCGTTACATGAGGTGGTCAACTAGCATAGCTAGAGCTGGTGTGGATGAAACATGTGTTGTCTGAGCAAGTCATCGTGGCAGTGCAACTGACCTAACACTCTGAGCACTACTATCCCCAAGACTCTAATGTATGTGCTTCTTCCTCTTCTTGTCTAAACTAAATCGGTGATCTTAACGTGCCTCTACTCAAGCAACTATAGCCTCCCATAGATGTGTAAATATGTATCCCTGGCCAAACTCCTCTCATGGGCTCTTTGTAGTGTCCTAGGCTCAGTTATGACCACATAGCCTCCTACCTAGGGTAACAAACCCTCCATAAAGTAATAAGCCTGATCTGCATCTATGTATGCCACACCTCCAGCATATGACAGTAACAACAAGTATCGTCCTATGTATTGTATGACAAACTCGTTAGGAAGTTGTCTCAATGTCATGAACTTATTCCACTTCTTTCGCAGTAATGTAGGAGGAAAATACTTCAGGTAAAATTGCCTCTTAAACTTCGCCCAATCTTTGGGCACTCCTCCATTCGCTACCAAGCTGGTCCACCACTCATCTGCCTCCCTGAACAATAGTGCAAAGGAAATGGAAGCTCTTATGTGCTCCTCGGTAGCCAAAATGCCATGTATCTTCTTATGAGTCTTCATGAACCTCTCCGCCATCTCTAAGTTAGTACCTCCATGAAACTCTACCGAACGGTGTCTCTAAACTCACGCAACTATCTAGCCTCAAGCGTCGGTCTCGTACTTACATCCATCGGTGTGGATGGGACTGTCTCTACCAGAGTAGGATGTGTATAGGTGTTATCTCTGCATGTATTGGTGTTAGGAAAATTGTCATTGGTGCTACCGCAATGGTGGTAACTGATGGAGTGGCCTGTATCATAGGTGCACTCGTCTCCCAAGCAAAAGGCACTGTCAATGAAGACGGTGATGGTGTAGTCGTGGTCTATGATCTGAGTATCCTTAGGATCTCCCATAATTGTTGATCCCCTCTGAGTTAAGGTTCGTAGCTCATCTATGCTCGCGAATCGAGGACATGCGGCCCTATTATCATCACCTGGCCCAAGCTGATCTGTTATCTCGATCTGCAAAAGGAAACATGTTTCTGATCAGCATATAGCTATCGATATAGAATATTACAATAAAAATATCACATATAAAATCAAGTCTTAATTTTCCACATCTTTCCTCACTTCCTAACTAAGACTCTAAATCAGAATTATAAGGTTCCATTCTAAGTTCCATTTGTGTCGTGACTTTATTATTGATTTGTCTCCTACTTTGATTGTGGGTTAGTCAAGAGTTAACATATAGCTCTAATCTAACTTGACTCTTTGATACCAATTGTGATGGCCCCATTCCCCATAAACTGGGCCCCATCCAGCCTAAGTCTACATCGAGCCTCGAATCGGCTCTCATTATTGGGGCATGTGCCCTAGGTCAATCGAGAAACATTGCTTATCTTCTAATTTTAGTTAATAAAATATAAGTTTTCATTTGTTATTTTATTATAAGTGATTGCATGTTTACCTTATAAAAAGATCTATAGGTATTTGTTAAAATTTCCTAAATGTCCATAGTCGGTCATTATACTGGGAACTATAATGAATTGAGACTAGTGTGAATCTTAATTGATGGTCATGTGATGATCATGCGTATAAGGATACGAATCAAGATCATGAGTACTTGTTAAGAAAGAAGGTACTGGATGGACCCGCAATAAGAACACTACATGGATTAAGTCGTAGGTGTTACAAAATAAGTATATCATTTAGTCCTTCGACTTGAGATTACTATAGACTTCAATATTATGAGCATGGTAATTTGACAAAATCAAATATTTTCTTTAACCGGAAGATTATAAAGAATGTGATTAGTTACCATGTGAATAATATGTGAAAGTGTGTAATCAAGATAGAATTTTTCACTTTCGTATAAAGATAGATATCAATGGATCCCTTTTAATCATAAACTAATAATGACCAAGTCCATGTGAATTGATATGATCAATGTCACTTGGATGATTTTCAGTTTACCTGATATTCGAGACTAGTACGATTGAACATTAAGGATGAAGTTCCATGCCTTATGTTTAATCAAAGGATAGTGCATGACAAAAGGAAATGATATATATTATTCATTATGTTGTATCGATTTTGATATTTATGCTACTTGGGTAGTCATAATGTCTTGCTAGATACCGCTTATGATTGGTGTACCAAAATGGTTTTGGTTCACTGCCAAAGTCGCATGAACCTATTGAGTCGCACACAAAGAATGGCTTTGCACAATTCCAATTAGTCCAGAAGAATGAATTTTATATGATAAAATTCATGATATAGAAACCCTTACGATTTGTTATATGATAAATTATTAATATGGACGTATGTGTAATTTGCTTAAACTGCCCAAACATAATAGTTGTATTATGAGTAGAATTTTAAGTAAGAGCTTATTTACACATATATAAATAAAGGGTGAAACCCTAAAACGAGAGAAGATTTCTTTTTTTGCTATTTTTGAGTTTTCTGGATTTTGGGTGAGAGAAGAAAAACTTTTTTGTCTCTCTTAGGGCTAGCACCACCAAATTGTGGTCACCGTTCGTGTGTATCTTTTTGATAGATGACGCACACTTGAACGTCTTGAAAATCGAACGTTTAGAGAAGGAAATCACAAATTGAGTTATAGTTTACTTTTATATATCTAGTTTAATGAAACTTATTTTCGATTCTATTAGGGTTTTTCAAATTTTGTTTCGAGTTTTTCTCTGCGTATGAACCCTAAAACCCAATACTCGCAAAGTCAACGCAAGCTTAGTGAGCCTTTATTTCCATTATTATAAATTATTTGGTGATTTAAAGTTGAATCGTTGTAATTTGCAAGTTCAATAGTTTAATAGCGGAAGCAAAATTTAAATAAATATAAACAATTCAAGGATAGAAAGTCGGGCATCCTAATGGTGTGGAACCCTGTAGTGTATAGATAACATGCATATATATATGGTGATAGTAAGAAGGAAAATTATGAATATACATGTATCAGTGTCGCTCAAATTCCAAAAAGATCCCCATGTGTTTTCAAAACAACATATACATATATATAGCTACTACACAAAAGCGCAAAAACCTACAAGTAAGCAAGTGGAGAAGCCGCTCTGAGAGTCTTGTGATGGCCCCAGTCCCCACAAACTGGACCTCACCCAGCCTAGACTTACGTGGACCCTCGAGTCACGTATTGCTAGGTCAACACAAGTCTAGTTAGCCTTCGTTTCCATTATTATTACAGTTTTAGTGTTTTAAAGTTGAGTTATTACATTTTGCAAGTTCTATAATTAAAGCAGCAAAACTAAACATAAGCAATTTGAATAACTCAATAAATGACAAATCAGGACAACTATGATGTGAAAACCCCAGAAAATATGATCTCATGCATATTAGGTGACAAAACTATAAATATACATGTATCAAAATGCACTCCGCTATTTAACTAGTAGTACAATATATATCACATAAATACACCAAAAGGACCTACGTGTGGCAAAAGTGAAAGTCGGCTCTGAGAAAAACTCAAAGGAAGTCACCTAAGTATCGGCTTCTTTCCCTTGTTAGACGACGAACCTGCAATTTTCACTACACATAAAACAATTCCAGTGAGTAAAGCCATATGAGTCTCAACTTTAATTCTAGAATCCAAAAAACGTTTAGCCGATAGATCATGCAGGTAATAATAAAGAAATGAAGTAAAAAGTGCATGATAAATAAGCTAAGAAAGAAATCGAGGAGAATTGAGTGACAATATCACACACATATAGGTATTCAAGTGGTCCAAGTCCATCCTATTGCAACACATAGTACACAACCTAACTTCCAAGGTGGGTTGTAGATTTAACTAAGTCTCCAACAGTTTAGATTATTTCATCAACTGTAGCAGACACACAGTTACCTCTACCAATTTGACTCTTCAATCTTAAAATGTGGACTTAGCATAATCTACAATCTGTGTAGTCACGGTAGTACATATGATCACACAGCACGTGCGCTGCACCCATGACTACCATCTAACCACTGAGCCCCTAATCCGCTCAATACGAGAGTATGTCAAGAAGATAATCAATATGAACCATACAGGCTATCATAGACAATAAGTTGAATTTAGATTCATAAATAATGCATGCATTTCAAAAAGTAAGTCGTGAATATCGAAAATGGATCACACATGTAAGTCAAATATATGAATTCACAAAGAAAGCATATCGCCAAGATATGGAATGGAAATCACAAAGAGAGCATCAAAATTGGCGATAACATGGCAAGAAAGATCACATAGAATGAATTACCAAGTATGATAAAAAGAACATTGATGAGAATTGGTATTGAGGCCCCTGCTGGTTTACTTACCTCGAACCTACACGAAGTCCAAACTTTCGTGACTCTCACACTGCTCCAACCGATCCCTGACCCCCGAGACTATACGACTAGGCTTCTAATATCCATTTGGATCAGTTCTAATTGTGTTAAAGTCCATTCGACTTGTTTTACATATATTAATATATTCTCAGTCTTATATTGATTCATAACTACATTTTTACCAATTTTACTTCATAAAAATGATCAAGAAAATTATAGTAAAACGCCTAAAAAAAACTTTGTATAGGCTCGAGTCTCAATCCTAATATTATTGAATGAAACTCAATGATAAAACTCAGTTGAAACTCATTCGAATGGTTTAAAATCAAGTTTCTGAAATTCAATCCATATATAGACTTGTTTGAAATAATATAATCTTCAAGCCAAAACGCGTCTCGAAAAGTGTGTCAATGATCATGAAATGATTCCAAAATCAATAGGTAATGAAATCACATAAGCGAAACTTGGAGTGGAAATATTAGGCTAAAATTCGATGAGTGCAAGGTCCCCGAACAATCTTAAAACTAAATCAAACCAAAAAGTTATAAAAATGTTATCCCTACGGATAAATAATAATTTTGGCCAATTTTTGATAAATTAAATAACTTTATTTTTGAAATCTAATGGTCCTAACTTTTTGTTCTCTTTCTAAGCTTTCTAACGATAAGCGGAACGTCAAAATCCAAGTTAAAACGAGTGAGTTATGACCATTTTATGAAAGTCACTCAAAGCGGTCTTGAGGCTGCCTAGAATGTGGAGTGCGCTCCATGTTTTTGTGGATCGCGCTCCAGGGTCAGGCCGAACTTTCGAAATGCAATTCTACACTTTCAGATTACCTAAAAAGCATTTTATATGTTCCAAAATCATACCCAATCACTAAAAATCAATAAACCTTCGTTATAGGTAACCAAACAACATTGATACAACAACTTACACTTCAATTTATCAAATTAAATCAAAATTTATATTCATGAACCCTTAAAACATGAATTGAAATACAAGTTTAAAAACATGACTTTGAATCTATTTGAAAATCAAATCCACCATTGGAAATCAGAATAGCGCACTATTTTAAGAGGGAAAACATAGCCAAATCTCAGAATTTCTTAGCATAACAAAACCCCCGATTACACCACATAAAATGAGAGATGTTTCTTACTCAAGCTAGGGTTCTTGAATTGAGTTATTTCCTTAGTTAATTGAACACCAACATGCATTCAATCTTCCCTAAATCTCGAAATTTTTTAGAGCACCAACCCTATTTTCCTTTTTTTCTATAATGGTTTGTCGTTTGTTGTACGTATGAGCATAAGTGCTCTTTATATACTTGTGGATTTAAGTCATGTGTTTTGGATTGTTCTCAAATCTTATGCATACTCTATCTCAAGGCATATCTATGGTTCTTGTTTTATTCATTATGAACTTATGCTTATTTGATTAGGCTTACACTTTAAATAAATCAATTGCCTAAGTAGATTAAGTAACATAAGTACAAATATTTTTTAATATATTTGAAACATATTAAGGTACTTGCCACATTATTTACTACCTGGGTCTCACGCCTAAATGCATCTCGAGACGTGACTCCACTCGCACACTTGACTATAAAATTATAAAATTTGCACATGAGTATCTATATAGGTAGTACACACCACTACTCACAAATAAAATATTTTCGTGCAGTTACAAATCCTCGAAGGAAGTCACCAATCACCGGGCCCTTTCCCTTGCTCGTATGTGGATCTGTAATTGTCACTAAATGAGACAATTCTAGTGAGTAAAGCCAGTAGAGTTTCAATCACAATTCACGAATTTAAATAAATAAGTCTAAGTATAATGCAAAAATTTAAAGACGAAAAAGTAAATAAAAGTGCATGATAAATGGACTATAAAGTAATAATTGTGATATAAAGTGTCTAGGAGTCAAGGGAAGGCGTCTAAGTGGTCCAAATCCATCGAAAGCGGGTGCCACTACTCGAATTCCTAGAGTCGCGACTCTCCAAGTTGACAGGCTCAGTTTGGTTAGCGTGGGGCATCAACGGTGCCTCGAATACCATGCCCACATCTACTACCTACGATCCAGTACTCAAGGTAAGGTCACGTTTATCCATCTAGCACCAAACCCAAGAGTACCTTTCTGACACACTTAGGTCTAAGATACTTAAATTATGGAATGGAAATCTTAGGAATAAACATGTCAAATATCAAGAAGCATAATAGATAATGAATTACTAAATATCCCCTATCTGATTTTATTACCTCTTATCAACGCTAACACGCGCTCTCGCGACTCCGACGGGCATCCTAATCAACTCCCCGATGCTCGACTCTAGTTAGCTAAGTACATGGTGTCCATTTTGATTAGTTATATGCTTGTTAGAGTCCTTAAGTTGCATATAGCATTATTGTTGCTAATGTAGTTTAATTGTGATCTAACTTGCATATTTGTAATTTTACACTTTTGTGTTCTTGGTATTTTGCTATTAAGGGTTCTTATTGTGTGAGCAATACCACTTGACATATTAGTGCTAAACAGCCTTATTTAGAGACTTACAATAAATTCCAAGTCGATTAAGGATATAATGACTCCTTTTGTTCATTTCAAGTCCTCATTGGAACTTAACTCGGCCAAAAGTGTTCAGACTCGTTTAATATTATTCAACATACTTTATTAATTATTTTTGAGTGTTATTGAACTATTTATGATCATTAAAAATCACTTTAAGTTAGTTTAAAGCATTAGTGTGCAAAATAGTCCCTTAGGGACTTCAAAATAATTACTTGAAAGTTAGTTTTCTTATAACTTGCAAAATGGCTTAAAAATAAATAGGGTTTTCTAAAATTCTCGAGGTTAGTTCCGTGAAGTCCATAAACTTGAAACCAAGGTCTTCAAGTAATAAAATCCCATTTATAAGTCCAAAAACTTAATTTGCAACTCCAAGTGAAATTTCAAGTCCTTATTTGCAAGTATGAGATTTTTAGTTGAAATGCGACTTGAAAACTGAGTTAGACACGTTGGAAAGTCACGAAAATTGGTGGACACCTTCAAAATGATTTAATAACATATTTGAAGGTCACTCAAGAGAGGGTGAATTGGGTGTGAAGGCCAAGCTAGACTTTTTACAACTTTCTTTGCTAATCTCCTAAGTTCACTTCAAAAGTTTATGTAAACGAGCGCGTACATTAGTGATTGCAATAGTGATGTAGCGGAATGGTTCAAGTCAGATAAATACTACACTAGGAAAAGGGGGTAGAAAAGATGGAAGTCACAATAGATTTATAATGGTTCGATCCTCAGATCTACATCCACTACCTAACCTCTCCGGTTAGGATTTTGAACCAACACTTATATTCCAATAAGTGAACAACCCTAAGCCCGTAAGCTTAGTGTGCCTAGTCACCACTAGGTCTTTTACACTTGCCTTACCACAATAAGGACTTTTACAACCACTTAGTCTCACTAGGAATTTGACTTGCCTAGATGCGACTAGGACTTTACCTTGTCTATTTCCCGATAGGCTTACAATCTCTCCTATATACCAATAGGACTCACAACTTGGTCTATTCACCAATAGACCTTACAAGCTTTACAAATTAAGAATGATTTGTCACTTACAATAAGTAAAGTGGTATAAGATGCTCTCCTCTCACAAGCCAAATGTAATCCTAAGATGAAATAATGTAAATGAGATTTTGCCAATTGAGATGCCTTGTAAATCAACTTTTATAGGATAACTCTCAATATTGAAACCAACAAAGAAGAGTATAGATTAAGCTCAAGTTGGTTCCAAAAAATGGCTAATTGATACACAAATGCAAAATGCAAGTTTAAGCTCAAGTTGTGCAATCAATATCTAGGGTCACAAATAGATCAATATTAAGAATGAAACCCTTGTGAGTATGTTGTCAAAACAACATTAACATGAAACCAAACAAAAAATATAAATTAAGCACAATTAGGTTTCAAGTCAATTCAATGCACACATGAAAGATCACGATTAAGCTCAAGTAGTGTAACCAAAATATCGGGTCTCAAATAGATAAAGTTTAAGAATGAAAACCCTTTGTAAATATGTAGTCAAAACAACAAAAGCATGAAACCACAAATGTGAATATAGATTAAGCACAATTGGATTTCAAGTCAATTCGATGCACTATGAGAAATTGCAATTAAGCTCAAGTAAATGCACTCTTAACTTTGGGTTTAACAAAAATCAAGATTAAGTTTAAAACCCCTTTTGATGGAGCCACACACAGAAACACTTCAAAGAAAAACAGTCACTATAAGAATAGGTTAGGCTTTATGTGTTTTTCAAGTTTCGCATACACATGTGATTCAGATTTTGGCTCAATAGGTGCAAGTTTGTTCTAGGGCTAATCTAGACATGATATTTGGCTCAACATACTATATAAACCTGTTCAAATCAGTCACATATGGTTCCCACACAAATCGTTGACAATAAGATATAGATTAAGCATAAATAGTGTAGGGAAAGATGTAATCTTACAATCCAAGATGTGAAGATGGTTTAGGTCGATTTGGACAACATGTTGAGGACTCTAGAACACCTCTTTTCGCCTCACTTAGTTTGCATAAGATCGGCCCTCAAAGCTCTCAAGTGAGTGTGTGTATTTTTTCTTCACCCTTTTGTGCTAAAACTCCATTTTTTGCTTTTTGTGTATTTGTGAGTTGTTAGGGTCAAAAGCATGTTCAAAAATGTTTATAGGGTTCTTTCCATACCCTTTTTACTATTTGTAGCCATTATAGTGATCCAAAGGTCTAGAACAATCCACCAATTCAAATTAAAGGCGTAGATGTCTCACTTTTAAAAAGCTGTTAGAAAAGCTATTAGCTCGCTAGAATCTAGAGTTGGCACGCTAATCTCTCAGTTAGCGCACTAACAAATATCATTAGCGTGCTAACCAGTAGGGGCCTGAAAATAAATATTTTCAGTCCTTAAGTTAGCGACCCCCTATCGCATCCTTGACCCTACCAAACCTCTTAAAACATGTTAGACATGTTTATTATGGGCCATAGAAGCCATAGAACCCATTTAGGTGGTCCACATGTTTTCACAAACCTCGAAAATGGAAAATCCTAAATTCATGAAGTGCACAAGGGCTTTTCTGCAAATAATTTTAAAGTGAACCGAAAACTTGTCTAAACTGAGATCAGTGCATCCAAAATCAAAACCAACAACATGCACGCCTCAAGTTCATGACATACCACCCATTTACATGATTTAAAACGTTTTATGACTCACAAATTGGAAAATCATGAAATGCATGAATTTAAGTTATTGAAAACATGAAATTTGTGAAATGCATGAATCTAATGCATTTGGCTCGTGTAGTTGAACTTCTTATACCTTACAATTGATGTACATAGCTTCATATATGTTTTTCGTTGTCTTTCCTTGCCTTGATCAAATTACGAGCTCTCTAAGTCTTATTTCTTCTATTTTATCCATTCCATTTGAACTTGAATTCGTTGGTAACTCAAATTCGTTGGTAGCCTCTGAACTTGTGAGTTCTAACAATGATGGATTGCACTGAGATGCTTGACAAATATGTTAGTACAACTTCACGTTGTTTGTTTCCATCAAAATCTCGGAACGGAGTCTAATTGACGAAACACTTAGTCCAATAATATTCTCGAGATTTTGGTCCAATTCCGACATCGTTTGATGTTTGGAATGTGATAAAATTCAGCTCAATTAAAAAATTATTTTTTCCTATTTCAAAACCATTTTTGAAAGCTATTCAAAATTCATCGAAATAGTTTTAAAATTTTAGAGAATCGAATTTGTAGTATGTTCTTTGCAACTTTTTGTGACTTTTAGACTAATGTAGACCATCGAAAAAGGTCCTAAAATTTTGCCAAAAATTTACCTAAAATTGTCTCTTTCTTTTAGTTGAGATGCAACCTCTGGAACTTAACATTGATTTAATTCACACAAGTTATGTCCATAATTAACAAATCCATTTAAGACACCCAAATAGAAGTAAAATCTCAATTATTAGACATCTAAAATACAAGGAATCAACCCATCAATGATTTAAACTCATTCCATCATCATCATCATCATCATAAAGAACACCAAGAACATAAAACTTGAATTCAACCCAATTCTTTCCAGCACTACAAACCAACTTGATACTCATATTGAAGTAAAAACCCAAGCATAATACCTCCATTTACTAAAAAATTCAGTCCATGCATGATTCAACACTAAAAAAACCCAAAATCAAGACATAAAAGCATTAGGTTTCTTGATAATTTTTTAACACCATTACATGGGTCTTTCAAGATCTTAAAACCACTATATTCTAGATTAATATCTCACTAATAGATGGGGAGTAAAATCTCTAAAAACTCAGCTCACTATGAATCAAATAAAACACTCGATTTGGCATGAAAATGAAGAATATGGGTTACCTAGCTTTGATTTCTTCTCCTCCTTGCAAGGGCTCTTGATTTCTCTACGATCTCCCCTTGATTTGCAAGGATCACCAAGTTTCACCTTCACAATAGGGCTGAGTTTTTTGTTTCTTGATTTGCATGTGAGCTCAAATGAGTTAAGTCTCACTTTTATGCTATCTAATTTCATCATCAATCACTTCCTAATCCATATAACATCCAAATGCCCTTATTTACTTCAACCCCACACTTGATCGATATCATTTTTAACTCATCTTTCATAATAAGACACTTCCTAGGATCATCTCAAGAAGAATCAAAGCCCACAATAAATTATTCCCAACTATAGGATTATGTGTTTTTTTTGTTTTATTTAGATAAGCTTAGGCACATTAACTCAATTGGATAGTATATTAATGACTTATCATTGTGTATTGATCTCATACTAGTTCTCGATTACCTAGCACCCGGTGCCTCGCGCCTCAACATGCATCTTAAGACACGATGGGTCCATATTCAGGCTATTGGCGTTTTATCCGACTTGGTCAAGTTTGTTAATTGTTTAGCTTAATATCTCGTTATATAAATTGGTAATTTGTACATCTAAGATATTCCATTCTAAATAGCGTCGTACCCACCTCACACGTATCTCGATGAGTCCTTTCAAGCATTTCGACACAACCAGACTAATAATTTGTTGAAACTTGAAACTTCTTGAGTACAAAATAGGTATTACATACACCACACATAAATAACATACCTCGGTGTCGACTCCAAATGATTGATCACGCTCGTCACATAAGGTAAGGTTTATGTTTATGTCCTGAAATTGACACATGGCACGAGTTAAAATTTTCGGGTCGTTACAACACTCGTCCAAGTTGTCGTTGTATTTGTTGATTGAAATTCTTTAAAGATGTGTGGGAAATTTTAGGAAAGAAGACATGTTTAAATAATTTTGAACTCTTAACCTAAATAAGGGTAGTCTTTAATAATAATAATAATAATAATAATAATAATAATAATAATAATAATAATAATAATAATAATAATACAACTTATCCTCAGTTTCAAACTAAAATATTATTATTATTATTATTATTATTATTATCATTATCATTATTATTATTATTATTATTATTATTATTATTATTATTATTATTATTATTATTATTATTATTATTATTATTATAAGGTGGAACTGGTGGGGGTAAGACAACTCTCGATCAATTCTTATTTTTGGGATTTAATTAGGTTGAATAAGTCATATATATTTTTTGAGATTATTGTTTTGAAAATAAAATAATTAGAAGTATATAGAATAGTAAATTCGACACATTCAACGACAAACATATAAGTTGCACATAAGTTTGTAAACTTTCGCAATGTCACCTTTGATTTCAAGGAGTGAGAGAAGATTGCTATGGATGTAAATTCATTTTTAAATCATACGTAATAATGAGCAATTTCTCTGAAGGGATATATCTAGCTTTTTGTTAAAAAAAAGCTCAATTTTCCATTGACGTGGCATTGTATATCTTCAAGAAATGTGCGGGAGATTTTAGGAAAGAAAGGGAGGATGTTTAAAGAATTTATGTGACGTGTGGTCTCCATATCAAATTGGGGTGTTGGGTGTGTCCTTTCATCGGATTTTGATGTAGGGCCCACATGTCATATTAGCTCTTATCCATTCTATTGTGATATAATGTTGTGATTCTAAGAGCATCTCCAACTAATGTTATTATAATGTTGGTTAGGCTAAATGACCACCAAAATAGCGCAATGTTGCTCCAATCCTGCACTATTTTTATGTTCACTATCCTATGTGGATTACGCAAATAAATAGTGTCGCACAAATTTAGTGCGGCACTATTCACGACACTAAATATTATTTTTATTATATTATTCACAACACCAATTTAGTGTGGCACTATGCACTTAAGCAGCACAATGGAAGAGTTTGATACATGTAGCCAACCCCAATTAATTTGGGACTAAGGCTATGTTGTTGTTGTATTTATCTTTATGTCTTATATAATGTTTATCTCATTTAAAAAGGAATAAAATAGTAATAAAGTAAGATAGTATTAGTGGGTTAAAGAAGATAGAAAAATTTAGGGGTTAATTGCTCTGACGGTCATCCAACTTTATAAATTATAATATTTTAGTCACAAAAGTTGCTTTTGTAACATAAAAATCAAAAACCTTTTTAAAATCTTGCAACGATGGTCACCCAAGTTTTTTTTCCCTCTTTTTTTGGCAAATCCGTCAACATGGCAATGATGTGGTGTCATGTTAGCAATTAAGGGTCAAAAATAACCCTCACTCCAAAATAGTCAACTTGTTTAATTTGTTAAAAAAATCGAGAAATCCTTAACCCACAAAAATAAGTTTCGAAATTTACACTTAAAAAATATTAAAATTTATATATTTTCAATCTCTAAAAATTAAACCTCCTAAAAATAGTTTTATTTCTATAGTGTGAATATTTTACATTTAATGTTTTGAGATTAATTAATCATTTTGTTTATAATTGATATTTGTTTGCATTGGATTGCAATTTTTTTTCTTTTCTTTTTTTTGAAACGTTGTATGTTTCAAAAAATTGCAGAGATAAACCACCTTCGTAGAAAAAAAAAAAAACAATGTTTAGGATGATGTAGAGATAGTTCAACGCCAAAGCTAAAATGTTGTCTTTTTTCTTGAGTTCTTTGATTTTTATTTTTTTTTTGTTCAATAATTAATGTTTTGAGATTGTGGGGATTGTGAAATAAAAATTAGTTGTCCGATTTAGAGTGTGGGGTATTTTTTTTTACCCTTAATTGCCAACTTGGCGCCAAATCATTGTCACGTTGGTAATTTTGCTAAAAAATGATAAGAAAAAAGCTTGAGTGATCATCGTTGCAAGCTTTTAAAAAGGTTTGTTACTTTTATGTTACAAAAGCAACTTTTGCGACTAAAATATTATAATTCATAAAGTCGGGTTACCATCAGAAAAATTAACCCCAAAATTTAGTGTTAAAGTTGCTCTAACTTACACTATTTTAATGTTAGTGGTTGGAAATGCTCTAAATAATAATAACAAAAAAGAATTGGAAATAGTCTTCTCTCCTCATCTCATCTTTCTCTTTACGCAGAGATGCCACCCTCTCTAATAATAATAAACGACCACACTATATTATGATGTATTTTCTTCATAGTGCTCAAGTGGAAGGCCAAGAAGGCGCGGCATGGATGCAAACGATGCACATTGGATAGAGAAATTTGGTTTCAATCTTCAAACATCCAAGTATCTATCAATGATGACCCAAGGGCCCCCAGATAAAGCATGAATGTAATCAAATTCCATCTCAAACTTCACGACAAAGAAGCCATTACCCATGTCTACAACCACCATATAACTACTAGGGTTATATAGTGAACGAAACTTATCAACCACAAATGCATAACTCATGTTTTTACCTATAAGTTTCCTAATCACAATACACCTCCAGGTACTCCTAACACGACGTTTGATACTTTTGCTAAGCAGGATTTGATGACCCTCGTGGTCAATAACGGGTTTTTCCATCACACCATCCTCATCATCTGATTCCGAATTTGACAGAGCACCTTCAGCAGTTTCTTTTCCTTTAATCATAGACTTTAAATGAGTTCCTTTTACCAGAGACTCCTTCAATGGCAGACCCAAGTGTCACTTTTTCTAAGCCCCATATATACATGTGTTTATCACATTAAGAAATTAGATAATGGTTGTTATTAGCGTAGGACTTGTTTTGCCAAAAAGCCCAGTATTACTTTTTTTACTTTACCCCAATAAAAAATAAGCACACCCAACTAAAGTCAACAAAATAAGACAACTTTATATTCTAAATGAAAAGTAGAAGGGATTGGGTAGCATTCATTGAGTACATATATTTGCTACAAAGTTGTTATAAAAATGAAGTTGGGCTAAGATTGAAACAAACTTTGAAGTTTTTTAGGATTTTTTCTAGACAATTTGAAGTTGAAAATTTAAGTTTGATATTATTGTTGTAAATTAAGTTGTAAGCCAACTAGAATTTAAGTTGGACTTGCTAGAGACTTAAGTATAGAAGACATAAACTAAGAACTACTAGAACAAGTAGAGAAGATGAGACAAGAGAGAAGAGAGCTAGAAATGAGAATGTAGAGATTTTGTTCATACATTGGTGTGTGAATTACAATGGGGTTGACACCCTTTATATAGGTCATTTGGTGATGATGATAATTGTACTTATACAATGTGTACAAGTTATACGTACACCACAAGTTATACGACACATTACAAGCAACATAGACAATACACAGAAGAGCTGGTGTACATTGGAGATGATTACAAGTTACATGAAGTGTGAGAGCCATGCTTGATGTTACAATTCAATGTGAGAAACATGCTTCACAATGTGGTCATATACATACACAAATGTCTATCCATTTCATAACACTCCCCTTGGATGACACTTGCTGAGAGAATATGCCTCGTTAAAACCTCTACTAGAAAAACCCTGTGGGAAAAAATCTAGTATAGGAAAAAGAGTACAATGTTCTCGTCAATGTTGATTTGCAGTATAATATTATTGATTGCCTCATTAAAAACCTTGCTAGAAAAATCCAGTGGGATAAAACCAAAGCTAAGGAAAAGAGTGCAACACATTTATACACTTTGAGAGAATATATATGCCTCATTAAAACCTTTACTAGAAAAATCATGTAGGAAAAAAAAATATAGTATAGGAAAAAGAGTACATTGTTCTCGTAAATTTTTTATACATAGTATAATAATGTTAGGATTGCATCTGTAAACAAATCCAATAGGATCAAACCAATAACGAAAGGAAAAAAGTGCAATACACTAATCAACCTTGATAAAGAGTTTTAATATTGTTAGAATTGCCTCATTAAAAACCTTGCAAAGAAAACCAGGTGGGATAAACCATAGCAAAGGGAAAACGAGTGCAATACCCTAACTAATAACTCATTTTGATTCTCCCCATCGTGTTCACATGGGTGAGACATCTTGTGCATTTTGTTGCACATGGACATCGTTTTCTATATGAACCATTTAATGTTGAAGTATATGATTGTCACTCTTTTGTATATAGTACTTGCATCAAGTAATTGATTCATAACTTTGTTACTAGTGAATGGTCCTTTAAACTTCGAGTTCATATTAATTTATACATGGATCATAATACAACAAATTTAATGCAATTTGATGTGTTTCAAGCAATTTCACGTCATTCCTTTTAAATTGGCTTATATCCTCCCCCTAATGGTGGGAAAACTGCTTCATCAAAGTGACAATTAGCAAAACTTGTTATAAATAATTTCCCTATTAGGGATCCAAGGCATCTTATAATATGATTAATGGAGAGTTAAATCAATATACTTCTCATATTGATTTGCCTTGAGATAATCTCCAGCTAAAAAAAAAATCCAGTTCAATAAAGGATGTCCGTGCGAATTTATGATATTTTTCGCATTATTGATGATTATGGATAATCAAATAGATCTTTCCACATTATGAATGACATTTTGACGCAGCGGAGATCTTCTAAACCAGTTGAACAAATCCACGAACAACTCGATCTAGGTCAGAACTTAAGCCAAAGTTCGAAAATTCTTTTATTCCAACCAAAAACTGCTTCCAACCAAAAACCGCGAATTACATCTAATAGGTTGCTTAAATAGCGAAACCCTAAAATTTGCCAAAATAGTAAAAAGTCCAAAAAGCCTTTAAAAGCCCTAAACTGGAAACTAGACGAAAAATAGAAACAAATGTCGCAAATGGCAATAAAAACGGAAATTCTTAATGAAAGTTATAAGCTAAACAAAACTTTCCTAAAATAGCAAAATTGCCGTTTCGGAGGGCGAAACGATGGAATTTCGCCGAAAAACGTCATACACACAGCATAGCTGTGATTCGTGATCTCCACGCAGTTTCCAATCAACCCATGCCCCCGGAACGCCAAAACGCCCAAACTTCACCGAAATTACCAAAATGTCATCCTATCATATCTTTCCATCATATTTTTCCAAGAATTTACAAGCTAATTCTTGGACTTCATCACATTTGATTTATGACGACATTCATTTTAATGTGTCTTACATATTTCAGAAGTTAAAACCGGGAATATTATACTCAGATTAAATCATATTCATATAGATAAATTTTCTATTATTCTGAGTAGGCTTCTTCTGAACAAGACATTAACAATAAAATTGTTGTACCAGATATTGCCTGAACATTAGCCTCCGCTAAGTTTGAATTCGAGAAATATTCATTTTTATATTATAATAAATATGCATGTAGCACGATACACAAGACATAACTCATCACCCATATTTAGGTCATGATTAAAATGCATCTCGATGTGCCTGTTTTATCAAGCAATTTTCAATGATAAAATTCATAATATTTTGCCTTTGATTTGAAGGCATAGTAAAGGTCACAAAAATATTCGGGTATATATATATAAATATTTAGGTAAAATAGTCTTTCATCTATGACTAAAAAATGTCACAATTATGAGTGCTCATTGTCAATAATTATTTGCCCTTTGTAGTGGTGCACCACTTTTGTTCCAATTTTTGGTGGAATTGTCAATACGACCTTTACACGATATTTTCACCATTTCCACGTCTATAAACTTATTATTGCGATCATGATCATTATATGCAATATATGCTTCTTAATTTGAAGTTGAACTAATTGGACGGGAGTGATATTATATTTATAATATCTCATTATTTTACTCAGCTACCATGAGACAAGAAATCAATTATTAATATTTATTGGATTGACGTGCGCACTCGATATTTGTTCCAACAAAAAATCGAGGCAGGCCACGTGACCTTATTTTTATTGTCTCGTCAGTCATATTTCCGCATAGCCTCAACATATAGGTAATTAAAATTGTTGAATTATAATTAATATTTGATTGATTAAATTTTGTTGCTTGAGACTCAACCGCTCATTTTGAGCTTTTGGAGCATTACTTATATATATAACTCCATAGGGTGAAAAGATATATAAAGTGAAATATTCACTTTTCAAATCTCTAAACAAATATTAGCGAATGATTTAAATTTTGCATAACACAGCATAGTCTTGCATAGATGTTTTATTAACAAATTATAGTATCTAATTATCATGACAAGTAATTCTTGTCGGTAATATAATATGGCAACAAGTTCAACTATGGTTGAATAATATTTTGAAAATAAATTCAATATAAAATAGTTTCCCCCCTTTTTATGTAAAAATATAACATATGATTAAATATATGTTCCCAACTTGATTCATTAATAAACAAAATATACTATTCGTACGAGTTGGTGGGACAACCTCCAGGTTGGGTGGCGAGACATAGTCTACTTAATACCATGCCTCCTCGAACAGGATAAATCGTCTCCTTTTCAATGTTTAGCTTTACCGGGGACAAGGCTTACCCACTATCAACTCAAACTTATAGCATTATTTGTATTATAAAATCAAATCATTTGTAGTTTTAAGAGAAAAAATATACGTCACACATTGACTTTTGATTTCTGATGTAGAAGATCGTACAAGACGCAGCTACAAAGCATATTTTCGTAGTCAATGACGTTACAATGCATAATGTATGAATAAAGTACATTTACGTAATTAAATATGCATGTAACAAAAAGAAATTAACCATAACAACATGAAAATAAATCGAACTTATTTAAATTAATAAAAATTATATCTTCTTAGCTTTATATCTTTGAAAAGCTTCTTGATCTTCAAGAACTCATCTTGTAGAGCAACTTCGTGCTGATAACGTGTTGTAAACTAAGTTGTAAGCCAACTAGAACTTAAGTTGGACTTGCTAGAGACTTAAGTATAAAAGGCATAAACTAAGAACTACTAGAACAAGTAGAGAAGATGAGATAAGAGAGAAGAGAGCTAGAGATGAGAATGTAGAGATTTCATTCATACATTGGTGTGTGAATTACAATGGGGTTGGCACCCTTTATATAGGTCATTTGGTGATGATAATAATTGTACATATACAATGTGTACAAGTTATACATACACCACAAGTCATACGACACATTACAAGCAACATAGACAATACATGGAAGAGTTGGTGTACATTGGAGAGGATTACAAGTTATATGAAGTGTGAGAGTCATGCTTGATGTTATAATTCAATGTGAGAACCATGCTTCACAATGTGGTCACATACATACACAAGCGTTTATCCATTTCATAATAATTATTACTATTTACCTTTTTTCTTTTATGTACTTTAATGATTTTTTTTCATTTTAAATTGTGTAGTCGCTCCATTTCTTTATAAATGATTTTTTAGTCATTTTGAAATATTTCACAATGTATATCATTTGCTAGTTTCAATATACATTAATTACTTAATTGACTTTTATATCCTTCATAGAAAAAAAATCTATTAACTGCACATTAATAACTAGTGTATGTAGAAATTGTGGGCTTTGGAGAGATAAAGGGTGATTTAGTCATTTAACTGCCACTTTCTCCTCATTCAAAATAATTAAATGATTTTCTTAAAATTTGTGAACAACCTTAAAACGACACTTAATTAGAAATGAAGGGAATAGTATTTAAGAAGATGTGAATTAAACGTTAGTAGCATATTTTTAATTATTTTTATGGAAAATGCATGCAAATTTGTACAATTTGAAAGATGTACATCAATGTTAATGATATTGTAACAAACCTAATGATAGATTAATCATTAAAAGTGAGGATACTCACCTAAAAGAATATTATTGGTATGATATATTGTCTAGTAATGGAGATGTGAACTAACTATTATTGAGGCACTTTGGACACCCATGTCCGACTTGCACTCAACGTGCTTCGTCGATGAGCTTCGTGATGAGTGTGTGAGCCATATCACACGAGTACACGTCGAGTGCATGTCGAACTTGGGTATTGAATATGTAGCACGCTAGTAACCTCCAATATTTTGACATGGTGATTGAAGCATTATACTGCATTTAACAAGGAGAAAAAAAAAAAAATGTCATGCACTAGTTTATCCAGCCCAGGGAAGGCAAAATCCTTGGTCCGCCCCTGGACTCCTTATAAGGAGATGGATCTGGCCAAAAACTTTGAGGGCCGCTAAGGGCACCCCACCATTTAATGAAGGCACCCAAAGTTTTTGTAAATATTTTAGCAAAAGTGGAAAAGACTATTTTGCCCTTGTATATATAGTGATTCAAACCTCACAAATCATTTTGACAAAGAAAAAAAGGCACCCCACCACAAGGTTGAACCACAAATCCACACTGCGTTTGTCGACTTTTTATCGATTCTTGTGGATTGACATCATCCGACAAATGAGTTAACAATGTTTGACAACCATATGATAGTTTATTAGAACTGTTTAGTTGTGGAAAACAAGAAAATGATGATTTGTTTGTCAACGTAGGGTTTGGTAATTTGCTCAAATCCGAACTTGTTTCCACTATATAATGGAGGATTGTCTTGCTACGGTGCAAGAGAGGTCGAAGTTGAGGTAATTTTGCAAATTTATTGTGTTTTTTTTGCGCTATCCTAAGTTTCGTCGATGTGCGCGATTGTATCGGCCTCGCAGGGACCGAGATGTATGGTGATGTCTCGGTCCTAAAGGATCGAGAGGTGTACTTAGGTCACGGTATGGTACGCCAAAGTGTACAACCGAGAGTATGAGCACATTCTCGGTTGTACACCACCGACACCACATTACCTACCACTAATTGTAGCTCTCGTCATGTCTCGCCGAGAGAACTAGAGTACTCTCGGCCATGCGTAACCGAGACACTGTGAACTCTTCCGGCCTTTGCGGTCGAGACTTCGAGTTCCCAAAAATGTAGCTTCCGTCTCGGCCATGCGAGGCCGAGACAGTTAGCACAGTCTCTGGCCTGTGTGGCCGAGAACCGCGAATTCCCATTTCTTTAACTATTCAACCGAACCCTAACTTGGAGACGAAATCGGCTCACACCACGACCCTACGAACTGCAAAAAGCCGTAAACCGAAGGAGAAACACAAGGCGAGACAAGGGAAACACGATTTTGGAGATTCCTCTCAATGGTCGATTCAAACCAAATGGGTTCTTGCACAACAGTTCGGTGAAGGTGGTGGGGTGCTCAGGGTTCGGTGAAGGTGGTGGTGGGGGTGGTTGGGTGCTCGGGGTTCGGTGATGGTGGTGGTGGTGGTGGTGGTGGTGGTGGTGGTGGTGGTGGTGGTGGTGGTGGTGGTGGGGTGTAAGGGTTTTTTGCACGAGGGGTATTTTTGGTATTTTGGGTTTAATTTTTGGGTGCCCCAGGTAAATCAATTTGTGCCCACATTAACTGGGTGCCTTCATTAATAGGTGGGGTGCCCTTAGCGGCCCTCTAAACTTTCGCCAAACAGGGAGTTTCGGTGTCGAAACCGTTATCTTCGTCTTCTTTGTAGAACGGTCCAGATTGTCTTCCTCCTCTGTTGATCATTGTTGGCTCCAAGAGTTTGCGATTTCAGTCTCCATCAGAACAATTTAAAATTCTCTTTCAAACATACAAAGTTGATTTCATATGTTACCTATAGGGGTGCACGCGGTTGCAATGATCTGCGGATCCAGGACTGGACTGTACTGGACTGGATTGAATTAGGGATCCAACCATTAAAAATCGCGGATCCGGTCCAGCCCACTCTCCCACATCTTGTTCACACACTGCCCCTAGCTCCCCTCATCTCGTATGCGTAGAGACAGTACACCCCTTCCCCCATCTCTTCCGCGACGCTCCCCCCATCTCATCCCCGGCCTCCTGCAGCCTCCCTCATCTCGTCTCCGACCTCCTGCGACCTCCCCATCTCGTCCGCGACACAGCCCACATTCCTCTTATCTTCAAGAGCTCCGACCCTCCGGCCACTGTGACTGTGAGTCCCGCCTTCTATTCCATTCCCTCAATTTCTTCATTTGCTTCGATTTTGATCCACTGGTACGTGAAATTGGAAAGATTTTAGTGTTTGTGAGGTGGTGTTTTGTGTTTGGGCTTATTTGTTATAGAATGAGACATCACAGAGACAGGATGCCTATTGGTTTCTGATATGCCTACTTAAGTAAAGTTTGGAGTTCCTACTTATTGTAGGTTAGTAAAGGAAGTGAGAGGGTAACCAAAAAAAAAAAAAAAAAAAAAGGAAGAGGATTTAAATTTGGAATTTACAGTTCAACATGAAAAACATTTGTTAATTGAAAATCAGCTTCTTAAGGTAGTGTATACTCTCATTTACAATTTAAATGTTGGGAAGACACGCACACACATACCAAGTACGTAAATTATTTGGAAGATCTAAATATCACCGTTGTATATCTGTGTATACATGTGCTTGACACAAATCATGATACTATACTTAATATATTAAGTAACAGTTTGAATTGCTAGTCATGATTGTTGTTCTAGTCTGTCAGAGGTTCTATTAGTTGGACTAGTAAATTACAGTTGCACGTTGCATCTGCGTTGTCTCTATTTGCTTATTGCAGTGAGCCGTTGTGGCGTTGTTAATGAATCACCGCATATCACTTATTTCTTCATTGCCCTTTTTATTTGATATTTTTTTCTAAAATACTTGTAGCGCTTGAATGTAATTGAGAATGCCCAAGAAGTGTGAGGATATTGGAAATGAAGATTCTTTAGCGAGCTAAGTTAACAGTGGAAGATTATTCACTATCCATTGTGTTTTTTTGGCTTTGGCGATTTGTATGTCATTATTTGTGCATTAAATTAAAGAGTTGTTCAACTTTTATTGTAAATCTTTATTTTTGCACTATAGGAGGCTTAGGAAGATAAAATTAATTTGTTGAATAGGTTTAAATTTGTTGAATTAAAGAGTTGTTTGACCTTCATTTGTTGTGCTTGAATGTAATCGAGAATGCCTAAGACTCGTTATTTCTTTTCTTTGTTTGCGCGCGTGTGTGTGTTTTCTTTAATTTGAAAAACTCAGGTGGAGCAAATGACTAAGATATGAGAAGGGTTGAAGAAAATAGAGATTATCAATGGACTATAGTTTCTTTTTCCTATTTTGTTATCACTTCACTTGTATATTGTGTTTAAATTTTCATAAGAACTCAAAGACTATGCTTGTTCTCAACTCTTTTATTATGCTTTAAACTTTTTTTTGTTGGTTGTATGTTACAACATACACCTTTTATTGTGTTTTTGTGAGGGTGTATGCTGCAAAATTGTGGTTGTCATATTTATTATATTTAGGAACTTGCATTTTGAAGGTGGTTTTGATTACAAGTTTGTGGGAAATATGTTATAGATTTTATGGGATATATGTTGTAAATTCGTCATTCGTAGATGTATGATTTTTGGGGTTCATTTAATTAAGTTTAGTTAATGAATCTTTGGATAGAAAAAGGCCAATCCGCTAAACTTGATCCAGTCCTGTCCGCATTTTACAAGTTGGATTGATGAATTATTTGGACTGGACTGGACTGTAATTTTTCAATCCGCAATAATTGGATTGGATTGTGGATTGACCGCAATTGGGCTAGATCCAATCCGCGTGAACCCCGAAGTTACCATTGTTTGAAATGATTTCAATGCCACAATTGGGTGGAGTTTTGGGTGGAGTTTTCAATTTCAAATTCAATTCAATACCTAGACTAGTTTATGGAGAATTTATCAACTGTTAATATAAGTGTTTTGTGTTAGGTTTCGTTAAAAACTCTTCCTTGGCGCACCAACTTCTTCAAATATTATAGAAACAACTATTGCAGGCATGCTCTTTTGCTTCTATTCTCATACCGTCATATGGGTTTTAGGTGTTTGATAGGTGAGGGTTATGTGTTGAGATGTGTGGGCCAAAATAATAGTCCAACACTGGATAATTGAAACTTCGTAATGAAGTATATAAGTGATAATCTCCCCTCAACTAGTACCAAAGCCTTTTGATATAAAACCCTACCTCTTAATGTTCAAGGTGGTTAAGTAAGGGACAATATCGGTACTAGTAGAGATCATAGGCTCGCGGAGAAGTGCCGCGGGCGGACCGCTTGCAAATAATGTGCCGTAGGCATGAAAATTTATCATTATGCACTGACATTTTGAGATTGCTCTAACATGATGCTTCAATTTGAATTTGGTTGATTTGGAGTAGTAGTCTTTAGGTGATTTTAAATATGTATATTTCCCTTGCTGAGCTTGAGATTTCTATTATAATTTACGGGAGTTGCCTCAATCATTTGAAATTCAGCAATTCTTTCTAAAATATATAGAAACACAATAAATTATAAAATAGAAAGTGCAACTAGAATCATCATTGGAGAGCACTTTTGAACTTCAATGTCTATTCAAGCCACTTGGGATGGACATCCTATCCACGTTGCTGACATGTCATCAGTTCACGCCTACAATCCACATTTATCATTGGAGATTCTCTTAGAAGATTCAAGTATGTTAGGCTTTTTTTAAGGGTGAAGTATATTTGGCTTTACTTTGTGTGACTAAGTTAAAGGAGAAAAAAGTTTATATTAAAATGATTAAATTTCTGATTTACACGTTTATTATGTTATGAATTATTATGAAGTTTGTTTTTAGATTGATTTAAGTTCTTACTACTTTTGTGGTTAATTTTAGGCTTTTAGCAATATATGTAGAGGACTTTTGGTTAAACCAATTTTTTTTCTACTTTTCTCTATTTTGTCTTTCCAGGTGGGGGGAGGGAGGGAGACATGGAAAAAAAAATGACATTGTGAGACTCCTTACACATTGTTTTGGGTACTATGGCTACTACATCAACTACCCCTCTTAACTTAAAAAAGGAAGCACACGAGGTAACCCCAATTCACTTGTTACATAAATGCAATTCCATTCGGGAACTCAAGCAAATACAAGGTTGCATGATAAAAACTAGTGTTCTTCAACATGATCCAAATCTCCTCACCAAGCTTACTGCCGTCTGCACTGCCCTTAAGCCTCTCGACCATGTTGTAATGAGACATGCCCGACTACTCTTTGATCAAGCTCCCCAACCGAATATTTTCCTTTTCAACACAGTGGCTCGTGGTTACTCTCGAACAGGTCATGATTCCCTTCAAGTTGTAGAACTCTTTTCTCGCATCCTATTGCTCGGAATCCTTCCTAATGACTACACATTTCCATCTCTTCTCAAGGCCTGCACCAACTCCAGGGCTTTAGAAGAAGGGAAACAAGTCCATAGCTTTGTTATCAAACTCGGGTTGCACCATAACACATATATTGCCCCTACACTTATAAACATGTATGCTGATTGCGGTGACTGTCTAGCTGCTCGCCAAGTCTTTGACAGGATAGAGGACCCATGTGTAGTTATTTATAATTCAATGATCACAGGATACGCTCGCAATAGTCAGCCCAACATGGCATTGGTGTTATTTCGAGGATTGCAAAAGAAAAATCTGAAGCCCACTCATGTTACATTGCTGAGTGTCCTGGCGTCGTGTACTTTGTTGGGAGCACTGAATTTAGGGAAATGGGTTCATGATTACATAAAAAAGAATGGTTTCGATAGATATGTGAAGGTGAACACAGCTCTGATAGACATGTACGCAAAATGTGGAAGCTTGGAAGACGCCATTACTGTGTTTGAGAATATGAGATGTAAGGATACACAGGCTTGGTCAACCATGATTGTTGCTTGTGCGATTCATGGTCAGGGCCCCAAGGCTATATCAGTATTTAATGAAATGAATGCAGCAGAAATTCAACCAGATGCCGTTACTTTACTTGGTCTTTTGTATGCATGCAATCACTCAGGAATGGTCGATGAAGGTTTAGCTTATTTTCATTACATGACAGATAAGTATGGGATCCCTCCTACGATCAAGCATTATGGTTGTATGGTGGATTTACTGAGTCGAGCAGGTCGATTAAATGAAGCATACGAGTTTATCAAGGACTTGCCAATAAGACCTACTCCTATTCTTTGGCGAACATTGTTATCTGCTTGCTATAACCATGGAAATGTAGAACTGGGGAAACTAGTAAGCGAACGAATTTTCGAATTGGATGAGTCACATGGTGGAGACTATGTTATACTATCGAATATGTGCGCGAGGGCTGGGGAATGGAAGGATGTAAATTATTTCAGGAAATTGATGAAGGATAGAGGGGCAGTGAAGGTACCTGGCTGTAGCTCTGTTGAGGTGGACAATGTGGTGCATGAATTCTTTTCCGGAGATGGAACACATCCCAGTTATAGAGCTTTACATAGGGTGGTTGATGAGTTAGTTGAGAAATTGAAACTCGTCGGATACGTCCCCGACACTTCCGTAGTATTCCATGCAGATATGGCAGAAGAGGATAAAGAAATTTCTCTTAGATATCACAGTGAGAAGTTGGCCATTGCATTTGCACTTATTAATTCTCCCCCTGGATCAACCATTCGTGTCGTGAAGAACCTACGCATATGCGGTGATTGCCACTCTGCTGCAAAATACATGTCGATGGTGCTCAATACACATATAATTCTTCGAGATGTACAGCGGTTTCATCATTTCAAGGATGGGGTGTGCTCGTGTGGGGATTACTGGTAATTATGAGCTAGTTGTTGCTGTTGTTGTGGTGGTGGTGTACTCTGTTATATAATTGAATGAGACTCTAATTTTGTTTTATTTTTCTCTTTCAAAGGAATTCTTCGCGGTACGTTCCAAAATCTATATCTATCTATACATATATAAAAGTTGGAGCTGAGAGAAAGTTGACATGGATTCTCCTTTCACCAATATAATTTTCTAATTTTTTTTCTATTTTAAGGTATTTATTTATGTGTTATTGATTATTTCAAGGAATATATTCATTTCTCATTTATTGAATTTATTTATAGTTTGTATTTGATCGAAATAACAATTAAGTATATTTAAATTCTTTTCTTGATTAACGAAGAGTTGTTTCTATGTATTTAATCTACATTTCAAATTGTACACCATCCTTTTGGTTACTGCAACATCATTTATACAAATCATTAATCTTCTTTATATATATATATATATATCATAAGTTCACAATTACAACATGTTTTAGCAACATCTAAGTACCTCTCATAGAGTTCTTCACACTCAAATGCAATGTTGCGGTGATTGTTGAGCCGCATGACACTCCAAGACGTATCAGAGATCTTGCAGTGTGATCAACAACTTCAAATCTCTATATTCGTTGTTATAAGAATTATTCAAGATGTTTGATAAGTGCGTGATTTATAACTATATTCTTTTTTACCCTGTATTGTATATTTCGAGTTGATTATTGTGAATTATAATTTTAATTGTAAAAAATATTACAATATATTCATGTAAATGAGTAGTTTATTAACTTTCTCTTAAAGTTTTAATAACTTTTGCGCTGAGCGCATGAAATTGACTAGTTGTTTCATCATTTCATTCATCGGGATTTTTTGCTTGATTAACATATTTGGGGAGAATATTTACCAAGCTAACACACCTATAAAAATATTTTTCAATCTAACTCATTCAATTTCATGTCACTGGCACATCACCTCCTTGTGTGTGCCATTCGCACAAATCATGCTCGACGATCACATTTTATTTTTTTATTTTTAATTTTTACTTTACAGAATTTAGAAAAAAAAAACGTAGACGAAAATCCAAAAAAAATATATACAAGTCGTGATCGCGGGTCACGACTTCGTTTGAAAGGAAGTCGTGACCGCGACTTTTTGTCCAAAATTGTTTATTTTAAAAATTTATAAAATTGAAAAAAAAATAATAAAACCATGGACTTCCATGGTTTAGGTAGTAGGACTTTTTTTTTTACTGCTTACTGTTTTACCAAATCAAAAACACCACCGCGAAGATCCCTCTTCACCGCACTACTGAACATCGTCGCCCACCGCAGGCATGCCGCTACAAGCATGCCTCCGCCGTGCGCCGTAGGCACGTCTCCCGCCAGTAATGGGAAATGTTCTTCGAAATGACATCATACCAAATGAAGATTTATTCTCACGTCCTCCATTTGGTCATAGGTAATTACAATTTTTTAACAAAGTAAAAAAGAATTGAGTTTATTTATCAACATGTAAATTCATGCATGTATTGTGTTGTTTTTCATGTTTTTATAGGTGGAGACATGCCTTAGAGACCAATGGAACATCAATGCACGTGCTAATAAAATACAGATAAATGATTGACAAGCAAACACCCGATGAAGTAAAGAATACGCTTAATCAATTTTTTTCGAATACCCTTTTGTAAAATGTTGAAATGAGGATTTTTATTCATTTCAAATTGTTTTCCATGAGATCAGGTAATTTGAGAGTCGTATCCTGAGACAGTGATAAAGGACTTGTCTGGGAAATGTAGTAGTGGTCGTGCTATTTGGCGAACAAGGGCACCTTTACTTTACTTTTGTGTTGTTGAAATGTATAATCCTGATAGAGTCATGCGACAATTTGGTTTGAAACAAAAGATACCACCTTAAAATAGCACAAGTGTGGAGCTACATAAGATTGACTTGCGAGGGAAAACAAACAAATATTGGAGTGAGGAAAATAGTGATTATGTCTACACGTGGACTGAACGTGTAACGACCTGAAAAATTTGACTTGTGCCACGTGTCAAGTCAAGGTAAAAATGGTGAATTTACGTATAATGATGGATTGGAAGGCTGACTAGGTCCGCGTTAACCTTGCGAGACTGGCTCGGGGGTCCACGTGGGCTTAAGCCGGGCGGGGCCCAATTCGTGGAAAATTGGGGCCGTCACATAACGTACTTCTAATATTGCGAGTAATGAATTATTGGAGGAGCCATTGGGGTTTTATGACTCATACATGGTATGTTATCGTCGCATTACACGACGATTCATGTCTCCTCGTGGAGCTATTGTTGAGGCATTGGTAAGTACAAATTTTTATTATTCAATCATGAAGTCTTTTTAATAGTTGTTTTGATTTTGTTTTCGCATGCAATTTCATAAATAATTTATATGTAGGCGCATGGAATGACATCAATTCATCAGTTGACATTGGGTGATGATGTGTCTATTCTACTATTTGAGACGGCCCCAAATTCTGAGGCAAACCGGACACCGCCGCGTCGCCAGACACGTCACCAAGTCATGCTACGTCACCTGCACACCTGTCTATGACGGCCTGTGAACTATCCGTCTTGTAATCTGACTTAGTAAATTTTGTTGTTTAAAAATATTAATATTATATCAAAATATGCTAAGTTAAAAAGTTTACAACTTAATTTGTTTATTTTAATTCTTTTCGGGTTATTTTTTATAGCATAAGTCATAATAACATGCATATAATTAATGTAAACAAGTTACGCATTAATTAACCACCTATGGGGTGGAAACCCAGCAAAAGGATACCATGTATATTAGTTAAGGCGACAAAAATGTATAATAGGTGTCAATATACATGTATCAGGTGAAAAGTCTACCAAAATGATCTAAAAAAGTATGTATATGTAAACACAAACACCTATGAGTAAGCTAGTGGAGGCGTTCCAAATCAGAGGTAGTCGCCAATCATCGCCTTCCCCCCGGCTCGTCGTAGGATTTGCAACTTGCCACCAACAAACAATGACAAGTTCCAGTGAGTAAATCCCAGAGAGATTCAGTTAGTATTCACAAGAAATCGAAGAAAACGACTACAATTCATGCATATAAAATAAGCATGAATAGAAGTCGTGAGATAATCAAGAATATGGAACACGAATGTGGTGTACAGCTGTCAAGCCCTGAGACGTAAATACTAAACCGAGAAGGCCCTAGAAGTGAGAAAATCTACACCTCCTCTTCACGGTCGAAATGAGGATCTTTGTTTGTCGGAAGGTAGACTTCCGCTCAACGCCTCAAAGGAGAGGAAATATGTGATGGAGGTGAGTTTCACGTCAACTCGCTCTCGAGATCATCGATTCGTTGAGAGATATTTCACGCGTAGTCTAAGGTATGCCCAACACCGTAGCAACAAACAGATCATCATCAACGAGAGAGCCGGAAAAAGGTCATACAATCCATTCGACCATACACAGACACACACAAGAATATAGTAAACATGCAAGTTGAATTGACGAAAAGTAATGTGAACTAAATAATTTACAAGATAAATAAGTAAATTCTAAACTGACTTTCTCATGGGTTTACCTACCTGAAACAATCGCATATATCTCTCCTAAATGTCTCGCTCACGCCTCGAGATACGCGTCTGATACCCGACTATAGTCTCCTAAGTCCTTTGTATCAAATTACACCACTTTTGTTATATTAGAGTCACATTAAGTGAATTTATAGTGTGTAACAAAAAAATTGAGATTTTGTTTCAACAAGTTTAATTTTAACACAATTTTCGAGTTATACCAGGGTGTCGATGCCCCAAAAAGTTCTCAAAACTACTTTTTATATTTTTCCCATTTTATTATGTTTTTTCTTGATTTTTTTGGATTTTTCCATAATTTTCTAGCTATTTTTCTTATTTTTTTATATTTATTTTTATTTTAAAATGTATTTTATTTTAAATTTTAAAAATTTTAATTAATTAAAATTAAATTGGGGTGGGTTGGGCCCGAACCGAGGCCGGTTTGGTTCGGCCCGATTCGACCCAACCAAGGCCACCCAGAGTTCGGCCGGCTCGGCCGACTTGACTCCCGACCTGGGCTGCCGCCGCCCGCTTGGGCAAAGCCTAAGCCTAGCCTGCTGGCTTCTTCTTCTCCAAATCGTCTCTGCATAGCAAAGACGATTTTCTTCCCTTTTTTTTGTCCAAGCACAACAACAACAACAATTACAACAACAATACTACCAATAACTTAACAACAATAACAACAACACCATTAAACTCTAAATCTCTCCATAAAAGTTAACAAAAATTGACACACTCACCTCGATTCGGAGATCTTCGCGAGCGTCACCGAGTGGAGAGAGCATCGCAAGAGATGTGCGACCGAGTTGAGAAAATGATGGAAGTGGAGAAGAAAATGAACATGAGAGGAGGGAGGAAGAAGAGTGAGTGGGGAGAGGGAGTATGTGAGGAGAGAGGTTTTTTTTTAGGGCCGTTAAGGGCACCCCAACATTTAATGAAGGCACCCAACTTATTTGTAAAAATTCTAGCAAAAATGGAAAAGACCATTTTGCCCCTGTATATATATAATGGTTCAAACCCCACAAACCATTTTGACAAGGAGTTAGGGCACCCCACCACCAAGCTTGAACCACAAAGCCACGGCCACATTCCGTTTGGCGAAGAGCTGATCGATTCTTGCAGATTGACATCGTCCGACAGCGAGGTAACAATGTTTGAGAACCATATTCGGGTTTTTTAGAACTGTTTAGTTGTGTATAACTGTGAAAATGATGATTTGTTTTTCAACGTAGGGTTTGGTAATTTCTTCAAATCCGAAGTTGTTTCCACTATATAATGGAGGATTGTAATGCTTCGGTGCCAGAGAAGGTCGTCCTTGAGGTAATTTTGTAAGTTTTTTGTGTTTTTTATGCGGTTGGGAGAAATATCGGTCTGGGTGCTCGATTGTTTCGGCCTCGCGGGACCGAGATGTATAGTAATGTCTCGGTCATAGAGAACCGAGAGGTTTCACGTAGGTCACGGACTGGTAAGACCTAGAGTACTGAGTACCTCTCGGTAGTACATGAGCGAGACTCTGAAGAAAGTTTCGGACCTGTACAACCGAGAACCTATTTTTTTGGGTTTTTGTGATTGTGCTGTACATTTTGGTTGATTATAATGTTACACTGTTTGTATTGCAGGTAATGTCGTTATCTAGTAATTTTCCATACTACAAGGACACTTTTACACCTTCTAAGTCATTCCCCTCTCGAGAAGCGGCCACGGTATGGCTTCAAATGATTAGCGGTGAGAACAAGTTTGTGTTAGTAACGAAGCGCTCGGATGCCAGGGGCATTAAGTGCAGAGGAAGGGTGAAACTTGCCTGTGAGAGGTCTGGGACATATAGGGGACTGGCTCAGAGAGTAGGGAAGGGGAAAGCGGCAAAATTTTTAAAGAAATCAAGGAATGATGAAAAGGCAAGGACTCACACTAGTACGAAGAAATGTGGATGCCTTTTCCAAATTAACGTCAAGGAAAATGCTGACTCCTTATGGTATGTCACTGTGATTTGTGGGAGGCACAATCACGACACCGCAGGAAGATTGGATAAGGGGGAGGAGGAAGTTGAGGATGCGGGGGGGGGAAGGACTGAAAGTGAGCAGCTTAGGAAGATTAGTCCACCTTCGTCTTTTGTGGAGTGCGAGCAGGAAGTTGAGGATGCGGGTGGGAGGACACCGGGGTCTCCAATCGGAGGCACCCCAGTGTCGAAGAGAAAACACGATGATGACGATTCTTCGACGAGACGGGTGGAGAGCGGATTTAAGTCCTCCCACTCCACAAAAGAGGCCTCCACTTCTAGGCAGAAGAAAGGCAAGGTTGTTCCACAAATGCGTCATGCTAGTCGACGCACGCAAAGTGGATCTAACATGGCTTATGGTCATTGCTTAGAACCGGATTGGTTGCCACATGTCGAGGCCATTATCGATGTGGTTTCCGATGGAAATTGTGGATATCGGTGTATAGCCTTTGGGCTTGGACTTGCCGACGTAGACGGGTGGAGGATTGTGCGTAGAAGGATGTACGATGAGATTATCGGGTATGAAGACCTTTGGCGGGAAGTGCTTGGCTCGAGTTTCGAGCCTATCAAGAATGCGGTGCATTGCCCATAGAAGCAAGAGGGGGCATCTTTCAAAGAATGGTTGACACTTCCAGACACGGGATTGTTAGTATCCACCGCATTCAATGTCATTCTCGTCAACCTCTCGCATGGGAGTGCCTTCACATTCCTACCTCTACGTAGTACTCCACCGTCGTCATTGCACAACAGCCTTATCATTGCAATGACAAATGAAAGGAATATCCATTGGGTTAGGGTAAGTTCTATGATTTTTTGTGAATTGGTTTGTTTCACCCTTAATCGGGTTTGTGACAATATCTTCTATGTTCTACTGTTCACTTTGACAGGTGCAGTTGCGTGTGAATGCACCGCTGCCATCCTTATATCCATCGTGTGATCGGTACGTTGAGGACTGCGCCAAAGGTTGGCGAGATGGATTCGTTTTTCGAGACATCGCGCCCATTGCAACTGTTGATGATGAAGCCACCATACCTGTTGTAGATTTAGATACACCGTAGGTTAAAACTTGTACCTAGAAACCTTGATGGCTAAACATTTAGAAATTTTGCCAATTCCTCCGAATGTTCTATGTATATGCAAATGTTGTGTTGTATTTTGATTGTTGTTTACTTATGGATGGACCCTTTTTAGAGTCAGTTTGAATGTTACGGAGATTTATAATTAATTAAGTTTCGGTGCAAATTGTCGTGCTGGATTTTCAATCTTGTATTATTCATTTGACATACCACAAAAAAAATTACAAAAAGTAATGTTCAAATTCATCCATTTATGATGTCTCGGTCAAGCATGTTCGTGAAACAACCCATATTTTCGGTCACCCATGACCGACAAGTGTTCAATATATCGGCCGTTTACAACCGAGTATGATGGCAAGTTATCGGTTATACACCACCGAGATGGATTGACCATTTCAATTCGCCTTACTCTCGTCCTATTACGACCGAACCTATTGAGACCCTCTCGTCAGTGTACAACCGAGAGTAGGAGAAAATTCTAGGTTGTACACCACCGATGCCACATTACCTATCACTAATTGTAGCTCTCGTCATGTCGCGGCCGAGATAACTGAAGTATTCTCGGCCACGCGTAACCGATACGCTGTCAGCTCTTCCGGTCTTCGTGGCTGAGACTGCGAGTTCCCAAAAATATTAGCTTCTGTCTCGGCCATGCTTGGCGCCGACATTGACACGCCTCTCGCTGTTTTTGGCCGAGAACCACGATTTCCCAATTTTTTTACATTTGAACAAACCGCCACACACACATTACAACTACTCTACCAAATGTAACTTAACTCGACGATCTTCAATCGAGCCCTAATTTGGAGACGAAATCGGCTCACACCCCCGACCCTACAAACTGCAGAAAACTCGAACAACGAAGGAGAAACACACGGCGAGGGACGGAGAACACGATTTCGGGGATTCCTCTCACTGGTCGGTTCAAAACAAATGGATTCTTCCACAAGGAGTTCAGTGAAGGTGGTGGTGGGGGTGGTGGGGTGCTCAGGGGTTTGCACGAGGGTGGTGGGGTGCAGATGGATTTCCACGAGGGGTAGTTTAGGTATTTCGGGTCTAATTTTTTGGTGCCCCAGGTAAATAGGTTTGTGCCCACATTAACTGGGTGCCTTCATTAAATGGTGGGGTGCCCTTAGCGACCCTTTTTTATGGAGAGGTGAGAGAAAAGTGGGGAATGGGTTGAAGTAGGTGATGTGATGGGATGTGTAATGTGACAACTAAATCCCAGACTATCTCATACACTCGCGTTACGGGCACACCTCGACGTCGTACACTCTCGTCACTACATGCGCACAATGTGACCAAGCACAATTCTTAATTAGCGCGACGCGAATTATTAAATAATAGCAAAATAACAAACATTCGCCACACAAAATAGCAAATGTTACCTCGTTAGGCGTGCCCTCCGCGACGTCCATGTGAGTCTGAGCTTAGGATCTTAATATGTAATTTGATAGTTAATCGGGATTAATTAAAGCGGGCCGTTACAGTATTAGAGATGTAGCTGCATCTACTTTAACTGTAATACATACAGATTATCGCATCCATAATATGCCCTTTTAAAAAAAAAAAATCTCATCAATATTATCATGAAGATATATGTTTGAGGCATGATACTCCGGTGTATACTCCATCCGTACCTCTCAACGAGTTTGAGACTCTACATACTCCATCAGTACCTCTCAACGAATTTGAGACTCTACATACTCCATCGGTACCTCCCAACATTGGATTCGAGACTACAGAAGCCTTTCATTTTAACAGGATACCTATATTTTTCACGTCATTTTAATGCATATCCAATAATGATGAATTTATCCAGGACTACAAGTACTAATGATGGTGGAAGACAAGATATATATGAAATTCAACCAAAATATGCTCAAAATCCTTTGCGCGTTAATGTGGGCCCTTCGAATGTGCCATTAGCTTTAGATCATGAAGTGCGAGTCATAAAGAGAACGTATTGTGGGGCTGGAAGTCATTATTTGGGGCCAGACTATGACTTTTTTTTAAAGTACAATAATACATTTTTTGTTTATATTAATGCTTTGTAGTTGGTTATGGTATTCCTAATGTGATAATGTTAAATGTGAAAGAACAATGTGGTATTTTTGCGAACTTATAACTTAATTAACAATGTATTTTACAAGCTTATGAAGGTACATGGTGAAACTCTTGTTCATAAACTTATAGATTATTATAGCATGTGATTGACTTCCAAGTTCTTCGTTTATAGCAAATGAAATTTCTTGCACAACTAGCATGAATTCTGTGAATTTTGCAAATTACTCAAGTTTGAAAGTTTTTGTTGTAAAAGATAAAAGTAAAAAACCTATTGCAATTTTAAATTTTGGACTAGTTTGTATTAGGAAAAAAATTAAAAAGACAAATATGTTAGTGGACTAGTTTGAAAGCTTTAGTTTAGGCTAACGTCGACACGCATTGGATCCCAACATATATATAAGATTTTCCCTTTTATTGGGAAAAAAACAAAAACAAAAATATGCTAGTGGATTATACTTGTTTGATACATGAAGAACAATATGGTGGATTAAACATTGTCAAGATTCATTTTCATTTTCTTAATAAAAACAAATCATACTTAAAAATTGAAGCAGAAATCAACGTACAAGTTGTGTGTGTTTATTACCAAAAGCAAAAAAAAAAAAAAAAAAAAAAAAAAAAAAAAAAAAACAACATTGAACAAAAAAACTTAAAAATTGCTGTTTTTTTTTTATGAGTTTTTTTTTTTAAATCTGAAAAGTAAAAAAAATCAAAAATAAAATAAAATAAAAAACGTAATCGTCAATCACGTTTTATGTACAATGTGGTGTGATGTAGTGATGTGGCATTTAATGAGTTAGATTGGTAAATATTTTTGTGGGCACGTTAGATTGATAAATATTTTCCCCAAATGTGTTAATCAAGCAAAAAATCCTTCATTCATTCACAAATATAAATAGTTAAGTTGATCTATCACATTGAGTAGAATATGTACAACTCCATCTGGTTTTTTATAAATTATTCTATAAAAACTCTTCGTGAAAAATATAAGTAGCTTTTAGAATTCATATAACTTTTGTACTTATTTACCTGCAATCAAACGTTTGTTCTCTTTTATTGAATAAAGAAGAGGATTTGTGTAATTAATCACGTAATTAAAGCACGAGCAAGAGCATACTTTGGACCCATAATTGATATTTTTTTTATGTGTTTTGAGTAAAACGACTTATATTATTTTATTTATTTTTTTTCGGAGAAAAAAAGACTTGTGTTATTAGAGTTGCAAGTGGCAAGGTGGGGCGGAGATCGTAATTATCGTCCCTGTCCCCGTTTGGCGCGGGGTGGAGATTTATTCTCAAGAATTTCCCGCGGGGCGAACTTTGTCGCCCCATGCCCCATCCCACAAGGATCCTTGCAGGGTGGGGAATCCCCACGGTGCCTCATCAATTATATTTAGTAAAAAATATCTATATTGATATTCATTCCTTTTGCCATTTTGACACTTAAGTACTATTTTTTAAATTTTTTTAAGAAATTATTTTTCTCAAATTAAAGGATAATGTGGATTTGTTTTGTTGATTGAGTTACAAGTCATCATACTTAATTAACCATATAAGATTTCCAAAACTTGGATGACAAATATATTTCAATGATGTTCTAAATATATTTCGAGACCGTCAATTGTGATGAACTCTCTGGTAATGAATTCAGGATCAAATTTGTAGCCAACTCTTGGCTTATGGGAAATCCGAGTCTATCAAGCTGGTCAACATAGCCCATCATCTTCAAAACATGAGGACTAACTGAGGCACCCTCGGTCATCTTGCAAGAATGTAGGTTCTTGACTGTCTCGAACCTTTCTTGCCTAGCTTACTGTTGGAACATTTCCTTCAACGTTATAGCCATGTCGTAGGCTTCCATTAGTTCTATGTCCTTCTGAAGTTCGGGAACCATAGTTGCCAGCATAATACATGCAACATCAGTAGAATCGTTGACATGCTTATTATGCGCATCCTTCACAACTTTCGTAGCATTGGCTGGCGGGTCCTCAGGGATCGGAGCATCCAGGACATACAACTTGCATTCATGCTTAAGAACAATTCTCAAGTTTCTGAACCAGTCAAGAAAGTTAGTCCCGAGATAGCTTATCCTTCTCAAGGATGGATCGCAGTGACAAGGGATTACTGTTACTTGAAGAGGCCATTGATCTACAATAAATATTATGCAAAGTTTATTTTAGTATAGAGGAATAGATTCCCACTAAATTAACAACCCTCCTAAAACGTACTGTTTATTTAGGGGACTAAAATCCATATTTCACCTAATTCTATGACAGCTATGGCATGAAACACAGAACTAGATTATTTAGGTAGGTAACAATTACCAATTACATCTTATGTAATTTTTAGATCTTTTTATGAGATACGGGACATCTTATGTCTTAACATGTTTTTATCTCATCATTTGCCTAAAGCTCAAAACTATTTTGATGGCTTTATTAAGTCGGACCATTTTAAACATTAAGGTAACTCTTACCCAACTTGTCTCACCAAGATAACACAATACACCCAACTATGGCTGAAACTATATTAGTGTGATCGAGGCCTTGACAAGTGTTTAAAATGGATGACACGAGACTTAAAATTTAATAGAGGGATTTTATTCAGTTTTAGTGATTTTATGTAAACAATGAAATATCATATATTTTATTGATTTGTTCAATCACTAAACAATTTGGATTTTTTTTTTTTTAGAAGACAAATCTCAATTCCGAAAATTAAAATTCGCTATAGAAAATCATAATTTTTCGCTGATTTTATTATCATAAATTAACCCCTTAATTTATCCGAAATTAAGTCAATTAAAACATTTTAATTAACCTGGGCCCACATCTAACTAATCATCTTATCCTAATCTATCCTACTCTAATACACGTGATAGAATTGATTTAATGGTAAAAATAAATTTTATTGTTGGAGATCTTGAGTTTCATTCCATATACTACATATGCTTTAAGTAAAAAATTTGTATAATTTTTTTTTTGTAAAAACATAAAAAAATAGAGATTTTATGCAAAGAATGCGAGACAGGAAATCCCCGCGTGGCAAGAATAATTACCGTCCTCGCCATGCGAAACAAGATTTTGCCCCTGCCCTCCAAAAGGAGCAAAAAATGGAGAATCCTTGCCTCACCAAGGTGGGACATCGCGGGGAATAAGGATTTTCCGCCCCACTTTGGAACCCTATGTGTTACTGACGGAAGGAAGTGCATTATATGCTAAAGCTCAAAAATAACTACCTCAGTAAAGGGGAAAACCTCTCCAAAGATATCTTCATAAATATTTTCATGTTTATAGAACATGACTTGTAATTGAAATCGCATTTGAAAATCTTGATTTATTGGCCTTGTGAAGACGGAAGCAGCTTCTGTAAGAGTACAAATTGTAAAATTTATATAATTACTAATTCCAACACGTCCTGTGTTCATTTGTGTGATATGAAAAGGTAAATATATAAAATTATTCTCCTCCAACTGAGATGACTTTAGTTGCATGACAAACAAAAAGTAACTGTAGCAAGGGGTGCGATTAGCACTACTCAATATCATTTCCGCACCGCGCCTCTACAGCTAAACGTAACCTTCGAATCACGACGAACCCCTCCCACACTCCATCGCTGCAAAACTCCAGCGCCAACGACCCAACGCAGCGCGGTCAATCAAACCCAACCCATCCATGGATTTCTCTCCCCGCATTAAGCGGAACCCCTTCAAGAAATCCACTATCTACTCCTCTGTAATCATCCATGCAGATAACGAAGACGATGAACAACAACACAATCAACAGCGCAGAAACTCGGATGATCCAGAAGACGATAAGCTCGGCAGTGATCAACATGAGGAAGACGAATCGTCTCTCCCACCTCTCCTGCAACGCCTTCCCAAGGACTTTGGAGTCGCCATGGACGACGAAGACGAGGAGGACGAGGAGGACGCCAACTTCTCCGGAACCGTGATTGTCAGATCTGATCGCCGTAGATCGTCTTCGTCCGCTGCCTCCACGGGCTCCGACAGGCGATCCTCTCGCAATTTGCATTTCGCGGATCGGAGTCATGGGAGTCCGTCGAAGGTGAGAAGCGAGGATGAGAATTTCTCGACTTTTGTTGTCAAGTCAACTGGGGTGCCTGATCGGGAATCCATTTCGGGGACGGTGGTTCGGAGGACTGGTTTTGGGAGTAGTGGTGGCGGTGGCGGAGGAGTTTCGTCTTCTTCTTCGACGATTGGTATGGCTGTGGAGAGTATGCAGGCGATGGGGGAGTTAGGGTTTGGGAGGCAGAGGAAAGGGGCTTCTCAGGGAGATGAGAGTTGGAAGCAGCGGCCGAGTAGGAAGGTTTCGGATTGTTCGATTCCTGATAGTGTTGCTTGTGAAGATCCTTCCACCAAGTACGAATTACTCGACGAGTTAGGTGTGCTTCAGTTTTTTGAATTTTGTTTCATTGTCTTCGAAAAATGTGATCTTTTGAATTTCTCTATGCTTTTCCTTGTGAAACAATGCAAGATCTTTAGAGTTCTAACAAGCTTATTTAATTATGAAAGACTTTTATGAGGCCGAAAAGGCGAATGTGCAACTATTGGGATTTTATAATACAACTGAGACTGAGTGTAGAAGGTAGTAGCTGTAGATGAATCAAGGAATGTCAATTTATATGAAATACGAGGGGATGTACGATACGATCTTTTCATCTTTTGAGGGGCACATTTTTGTTGGCTAACCGTTTAGATGAGAGTATAGGTTCACTCCGCCATTGCTTGATATCAACTTGATGTTACAATTATGTGTTGCCGCAGAGCAAAGAGTTAGTTTTCTTGGTTTGTTGCCTTGTTGTCTAGCAGTTGGAATCATGTTGGATAAGCTGGCTACACAGTAATAGCTTGACCAGTCGAAGCTGATCGTAGAGCCAATGTTACTGTGAGGATAGATACTTTTCTTTCCCAATTCTTTAATAAAGGAAAAATATGACTTGACATGTGTGTCCGTTCAAAAGACCTCCACAGTCAGCTGTTGTCTTAGGGTGGGAGAGCCATCGCTTGCTAAAATGAAATCTTCAGCATGGAGGAACCTAAGAACTAAATTAGAGGACTAGATCGTGCTACTAGTATGCTTGGGTTAGTTGCAGTAAACATGTCTAATATATGTGGTTGAAATTTATTGATAATTTTTGTCTCAACTTCCACGCAATTACTTCAATGATGTTAAAATAACAAGTAACATCAAGTTCGTTCAAGAATAATCCGTTAATATCATGTCATGAAAACACCCTAAATTTGAACCTTTTAGATTGAAACTAGATTAAATTACTTCATGATTACTTCAATTATGAAAGCAAGAATCAAACCACTAGCTAAGTGTCATGATTCTTAAAAAATATATATTTTTTTGATAAGAAAGAAATCACAACTTCCTTACTATGAGGCTCGAACTCCCGACCTCTTACCCAAGTAACCCCATACCAACCAGTAAGCCATCCACTTGGTTGGTATGTAATGATATTTGGGATATGTAAATATTGTTTTGATTTTTGGGGCCTTATTACAATATAATGAGTTAGTTATCAAAATAAAGATGTAGTGAATTTTTGGTGGTCAAATAGTTACTTAATTGAACTGGTTTGAATTGTCAAACTTTTGAATGCTTCCTCATTGGAGCCTCAAATTAATATTTCAAAATTTAAATATTCATCTCTCAAATTAGATCTGTTTTATTAGATGCAGAAACTTATAATTCCTTGTACAATCAATTTATGAATATCCCAAACTTTGGAGACTTATATGAATTAGTTCATAGGAGTCTAAACCGACATGGAGAATTTCTACAATTGAACTTGCAGTACATACATTTCATTTAGAAATTGCAAAAAACGTTACTTTTTACAAGTTTGCTAATATAATTAAAATATAAAAATTAATGGTCAAATTAAGATTTATATATCTCTATAATGCTGACTCATGTAGTGGAAGAAACTACTCAATCTGGTCACAAATATTAGTCGTTTAAGGTAAGGGCACAAGAATTAAGACATCCTTAATTGCAAGTGTAATTTACACATACGCTCTTTGACATTAACTTAATTGAAGAATTGAAATATCATAAATATTTGAATTGTACAAGGGTATAATTGGTAAAAAAACAATAAATGCACTCTTGAATTCTGAAAATGACTTATAATTTTGACTAAGAAATTTTTGCTAGAAAGACTTATATTTTTGACCGGAGGGGTGGTATTGTATTTTATTGCTTATATATATTGTTTTTTTTTTTGGTTCAGTTGACAAATTGCATGTCCTTTAATTCTTAATTTGGTAATAATAGTAGTTAAGTCGGCTTATTCTTGAACTAAATGAGTGTAATGGAAGAGTTTGATCTATGTAGTTGACCCAATGAGTTTTTGTAGAGGAAGGAAAAAAAGTAAAGAAAGTTGACTCAATGACTTTGGGATTGAGGGTTTTTTTTTTTGATAAGAGAGAAACCAAATTTTCTTGTTCCCTTTGGGACTCGAACCCTACCATCTTGCAACAATACCACATACTAACCCATTGGGCCACCCACTTAGTTGGTGGCTTTCTTCTTATTGTTGTTCACTTGGGCAAACCCTAGATCTTTGGGTGTCCAACTATTTGTAGCTAATAAAATCGTGTGTAAAGTTAGTGTTTGTTTTATTGGAATCGTTGTTTTTCTTTTTTTATTGTGAAATACCAGATATGCTCTTTTAATCTAATGAGATCGGTTGTCTTATTCGCATAACCCTCTAGCTTGATATTGAATGAAGATCACCTTTTATAGAGGTTGTAGCCATGTCAGTCATCTGTTATCATCATCAAAAACCCCACGAACCTCCATATTCAACAATAATAGAAACAACAATCTATCAATCATCCATTAATCCAAAAACCACAAATCATCAAAATCTGTTGCAAATAATTAAACCAAAGTGACTAATTATCGAGGATTGAATTTGCATAAAGTTGCAGAGGTCAAGTAGCGGGCAATATATCAATTCGTCTCTTCACTTTTCGCGAGAGCCTTTTGAAGAAAGTGAGATCACAAAAGGAAAAAGAGTTTGTGGAAGGTAGCAATTAAGTCATTTTCGCCCTTCTCAAACTCTCGAATAATTTGCGGTATGGGAAGGCCTAACATTTGCATAATCGAGTTGGGATGGTCGTGTGTATCTGAAAGCACTAGATTTCGATGAAGTGAACATATTTTCGAATATAATCTGTGTGCTCAATTCTTTGAACTGGGAAGTGAACATCCCATTAGGATATATCATTCAAAAGGGTGGATATAATGAAGATGTTGTTGCGTGGGATTATTCTAGTTGGATGGAAAAAGTGAAGGAATGCAACATGCATGATATGCAACTGAAATATCCTATTAAACTAAAGAAAGGTTCTATAAGACTTCAACTTGAAACTTTGCTTTATGGGATCGAATGTCAGGTGGTAAAGAAGCAATGATTACATAAAATGAATGTAGCGAAAATGAGGATGATAAGATCATTTGGTGGATGTGTGGCAAAACTTGTATATATAGAGTAAAAGATTCTAAGGTGAAACTTTCGAAGAAACATTGGAGTAACACCAATAGCTGTTAGTTACAGTGGTTTGGAGTTAATAAAAATGAAGGAATTCAACCATATCATGGATAGACAATAACTTGGGATGCATTAACTAAGAAAAAACACATCATCAATTACATTAAATCTAGCCGAGTGAAAGTGTTTTATCTATGTGACTGACCACAACAAATTTTGGATTAAGGCTTTGTTGTTGGCAGTTGTTCAATTGGTTTCTCCCTTCCATTAGCTTTTTATCTATTTTTTTCATGTGTTGTATTTATTTGTATAATGGTTGATCTTCGGCTCCATTACTTTCTATCTTATAAGCATTGTTGTCAAACTCAGACGATTTACGAGTGAACTCGATACAAGGGAAAAACGAGTTGAGGTGGCTATTAAATAGCAAGCCCACAAGAATCACACAATTCGATTTAACTCGTGCGAGTCGATAAAGAGGTCCCTGGAAATCAGAGAAATAAGAGAGGGGAGAGAGAGATCAGTGAAATAAAAGATAGAGAGAGAAATTGGCTTAAGGAAAGAAAGGGAAAGATGGAGAGAGAAAATTCTTGAGTAGGTCTAAGAACAAAACTAAAGGAGGGAGGGAGAGGAGAGGGGAGAGAGAGATCAGTGAAAGTAAAGATAGAGAGAGAAATCGGCGAAAGGAAAGAAAGGGAAAGATGGAGAGAGAAAATTCTTGAGTAGGTCTAAGAACGAAACTAAAGGAGTGAGGGAATAGGAGAGGGGAGAAAGAGATGAGTGAAAGAAAAGATAGAGAGAGAAATCAGCGAAAGGAAAGAAAGGGAAAGATGGAGAGAGAAAATTCTTGAGTAGGTCTAATAACGAAACTAAAGGAGGGGGAGAGATCCACTAAATACCACTAATAGGAAGTGTTTGGCGTGTTAGTAAAACACAACTTTTCTTAAACAAAAAACAGTTTTTCGTATTTAAATTTTTATTAAAACTGTTATATATCATTTAAAATTGAAAGAAAATCATTGAATACACATATTAAAGTATTTAGAAGCATTTTAAAAGAATCGAAAAAAATCTTCCGATTTACTATTCGATTCACAATTCACCCGTACCAATTTTCCGATTCGATTATGATTTGGCAACTTTTTTTTATAAGATAAGAAAAACCCAAGTTAGGATTAGGAATAAGTTCTTTTTAAATCATTGCAATTTTTTTGTGATTATTACCAACTTTTGATGAAGCTTTTTTTTTTAAAATGTTTCAATCTAATTCACAAGATCATCTTTCAATTGCCTTTGCCATCTAGTTAAAGCTCCTTCCTATTGGCCTGAAACTTAGCTCGGTGATTTGACATAATGAAAGGAAGCTATGAGGTAGTATTTTTGGTTGATTCATGGTGTATACTTAGTACTGAATTTTTAGCAAACTATTGTCCAAGGTCAGCCTCTTTTTGAAAGAAACTAAATTTGAAATCAAGTTACATTGTTATTCATTTGTTTAATAGCCTACTATACAAGTTGTTTATAAACTAAATTTCCACTTCAACTCTCAGTTCATTACGTGAGATATCTTAGATATAATCCCTTTACCTAATAATCCTTTCCCTGTATAATGTATGTATGTTCTCCAAATTCTTTATCTTTAACAAGAATCTGAGTTAGACTCTCAAACAAAATCACGGAAGCCACAGCTTGAGCTGAAATATTTTAATAAGTCGAATGCAAGTATTATTAAGAGAATAAGTTGTAGTCTATTGAGCCATATCTGATTAGTTTGTTTATCACAATTCAGGGAAGGGTTCATTTGGAGCTGTATACAAAGCTAGAGATATAAGGACCTCGGAGCTAGTTGCAATCAAGGTTATATCATTGTCTGTAGAGGTATTAATGCTGATCTCCATGAAAGTATCGTCTAGTATAAGTTACATGGTTGTTGAACATCTAATCAACTGAATGAATTTTATTTCAGGAGGAAGGCTATGATGACATTTGTGGAGAAATTGACATGTTGCAGCAGTGTAGTCATCCCAATGTGGTTCGCTATTTTGGGAGCTACCAAGGAGAGGAGTATCTTTGGGTAAAAACAGAAATGTGGACCTTCGCTGATACTGTTGTTTTTTGAAAAAAATAATAATAGATTTTTGTGTTTTGGAACTTTAAGGTTGTGTGTTCATAAATTTTCCTAGGCAAAGATCAGGACATCAACTAGGATACTTGCAACTAGTGAATTAATTCGAGCATGGCACTTCTTGATAATTCATAAGAAATTGTGGCAGTCAATATGAATTTATGAATTGTGTGGTTCATTTTTAGAAGCAGGTAGTTTAGTTAATCTCATAAGAATCATAAGATTAAAAGTTTCCCTTATAGATGTTTGCCCTCTTAAAAGCCCCTTTTCATATACCTTTTTTTTAATTATTCAAAACTAGAAGTGGAATGGCATAATTAGTCGTCATGTCAAGTAAAGTTTAGGTTTTTCATTCTTTTTTTCCCTTAGGTTATGAGATATGCATGCATGTGCATAGGTTTATGCATATAAATTAATTAATTATTGACATAAGGAGTAGCAACTAAACTGTATGTTACCTACTAGGAGTTGCCTTTCTCACCAGAGCTATATTCACCTAGGTATCATCTTGAAAGCTCTCTATGTTTTTTTTTTGATAGGAAAGATACCACTTTGGCCTTTTACTTTTAAATCCATGGCCTTTTACTTTTAAATCCCATACCAAACCATTGGGCCACCCAGTTGGTTGGTGAAAGCTCTCTTGTTTTAATTATCATTGCATATCATTATGCTTGAATAACATTATTGTTGTCACTTATTGCGTGTTGAAAATATTTGTTTCTCCAGATAGTGATGGAGTACTGTGGAGGTGGCAGTGTGGCTGACTTGATGAATGCCACTGAGGAGTCTTTAGAGGAACATCAAATAGCATATATCTGTAGGGAAGCTTTGAAGGTTTGTTTCTTATTTCGAATGAATTGAGACGGTTGGTTAATAGTACTCCTAAATAAACTGTAAGTTTACTCCACAACTTTAAAGGTCACTAAATGTATGTGCAACTTATCTTCGATCATGAAAACCGGCTAATCTTCTTAATTTTGAATGTCTTCGAACTTCTCTAGTGCGCTCTCTCTCTCATCAAAGATTATTGAAAAATGATAAAAATCAACTAAAATTCATGAAAAAATTGACTCTACTTACTTTTACTACTAGGGATATTTGGCAGTTTCTCTAAAAAAGCCTCAATTATGGCTATGTTCTTAGTCAGCGCACCTTCTTTGACATAACTCGACATTGAGATTGTAAAATTTCTTCAAATAAAGTTCAAATTCATTGTTGTAAAGTTTCGCGTAAATCCACTTTTCTAGAACTTGCTTGATTTTTAGGAAGGAGACCTACAGAGACTATGTTGTGGTTGTTGTAGCAGTGGTAGTAGAATTCACCACAGTTCAATATATTTATTATGATTTTGTCATTGGGTAAGTATTTATATTCCCGAACTTAATTGTAAGTAGCCCCCTTCAACTTTTTTTAAAATTATTTAGGGCACCGCCACCTAGGCAACTTTCTAGGCGGTTTTGCCCCCAAAATGTCTTGGTGATACCTAGGTGACCGCCTTGCAATCATTTGTGTTACTTGAGACCTATAAATCCATCCAATAAATAAATATTTTTTAGCGGCCTAGGCCATTCTTTCCTCATATTTCTTCCTTGCAAGTTGCAACTCACCTCTAGTATCATATCTCTTTCAATTAGGGCTCTGCACTTTGTAAAGAATTTACGTAGAGGATTATGTAGGATTCGACAAGTGAGATTACGTTTGTCATTGGCTTAAATTAGTGTGATCTACAGACAAAAAAAAAATAGTGTGATCTGATCCGTGGAAGTAATTCATTTGGTGTTCACTTGTTAAGTCTTCACATAAGCTCCCGCTTCGAAATGTATTGATGTTGGTTGAATAATTTATTGTAGGGTCTATCGTATTTGCACTCCATTTTCAAGGTCCACAGAGACGTCAAAGGTGGTAACATTTTGCTTACAGAACAAGGAGAGGTCAAGTTGGGTAAGTTTGCCACAAATATTTGGTGCAACTTTATAACTAGAACATCAACTCATGTTGGAGGGTGGTCTAAATGTACCTAGAGTATAACAACATGCATTGGCATTGGCATGTTTTCAGTTTGTAACTTGACATTTACACTGCATGCATTGCTCCTGTTTAAAGTTCTGTTAGGATGAAAACTCTCAAGTCTCCATAATGTATCTCACATATTTTCCTATGTTATTTTAAGCTTCAATTTTGGTCTTTTGCTTGGGTATTTATGCAGGATTTGAAAATGTGACATTTTGTTATTTTGAGAACAGGGGACTTTGGTATTGCCGCACAACTTACTAGAACCATGTCTAAACGCAACACGGTACAAACAACTCATATAACTCTATTATTCAAAACTTCCTAGTGAATTTGGAAATTTTTAGACAGACGTTTTTATGGAACAAAGGGCAGTTCTAATTTACCGTTTCAACAATCTGTATGCTTGCACCTTTCAGTTATGAGCTTGAAAGAATACCCCCTTTTTTCTTAAAAATGTTTTGACATTTTGTCATTCTTTTGGTTTGGTGAGTGGCAATACTTATATATATATGGGAAATTCTACAATGGAGCCCAAATATATATCCATGTCATGAGAACCCCTCAAAATGTGTGGTGCATTAAATGTTTTGTGCAACTATGACTCATAGATTAATGTGTTGGATCATAATCCAATGGTTGTAAATATGGTTCCCATGGCATGGATATTTTTGTAGTTCCCATGGTAGTAGTACCTTATATATGTATGTGTGTGTGTGTGTGTGTATATATATATGGGTGCTTCTATCATGGAACCCAATTATATAGCATTTATTTTTCATTTAATGTGTTTTGCATTAAATGTGCTCATCAATCACCATTAGATTAAAATTCCATAGTAATCCATTGGTGAGATATAAAGTTTCCATGACATGGGTATATATTTGAGCTCCATTGTAGAAGCACCAATATATATATGTGATATGCTTTCTCATTGTTCCATTTTCCTTGTGCTCAATGACTAGATGGTTGACCATGCAGCTAATTGATAATCCACATTAACCGATGTTAGTGGAACAAATAGGCATTACCTATTTAGCATAGCAACATTTTGCATGGACTTTATAAACCTTGTTTTGATTTATCATGGACTTTAAAGAATATCCACTTTTATGCATTTTAAAATGACAATTCTTGGATCTAATTTTTTATATGTATTTGCATGTCTCTTCACTGTTACATTTTGTTTAGCAGCTGATATTACTTGGTTTTGCATATGCAGCTTATTGGTACTCCACATTGGATGGCACCGGAAGTTATTGAGGAGAGCCGCTATGATGGAAAGGTGATGTGTTTGTTGCTGAAGTTTTCTTCCTAGAGACTAACATTGAAGTGTTTGAAATATTACACCCCAAATTCCTTTTGACTCCGTGAACCTGATCCCAAGTGGAGATGCACCTTGATTAGGCTTCCTTGTGTAGGGCATAATTAAAGAACTTGGAAAGAATTTTGTAACCTAATGTGTAAGACTTCAAACAAGCATGTCACTAACTAAACTTTGTAATAAGTAACTAATATGATCACGACTCATGTTTAGCCTTCTGCATGAAATCTATTTAAAGAAAATGAAACAAAATGGAAACTATAAAAATTTAGTACTTGAGTTGAGAGTTAGTTCAAACATTGGAAATTCATTACTCTTGAGGCTGAAGTAGATTCTGAATCAGTTAATCACAAGCAGGTCTTCCACAATCCACAAAAGCTTTAAAGCATTCATTAATGCTTAGCTAGGAGCCTGGATGAGGGTAGTTGTCATAGGTTGCTTTATTGAGCAGCATGCAAAGAGTGCCTGCTTCTGCTTCATCCGTTTGCCTTCATTGTTATCATTATCTGCCTTGGCACACCTGCGTGTTCACTTGTCTATCATTCATGTTGCTGTGTGGGAACCTTAATGCTATTGCTAAAGATTACAAGTTGCTGTTTCTGCTCAGCCTGGTACTTCCAGAAACTATGCCATCTGTATTTGAATTTACGAGTTAGACTTGGCTGATGCTGTTGTTGTTCCCTAGTGCTGAATGATTGGCTGGCACCTTTTCTTCTCATCCTGAGCTTATTAATTACATGCAGTGGCAATGATGGGGTGATAGCATCATCCATGAATAGTCAAGGATTATATCAACGTAATTGATAACATTAAAGAAAATGCTGAAATATTTGGTTTGCTAACCTAATGGATGGGCGAGGATGCCATTTATGGGTCAATAAATGATTGAGAGTTGTCTTTATTCAACTATTTTCTATTCTTAGTTCAATTAGTGTAAAACCTATTCACCCAATGAAATGTTTCATTTACAGGTAGATGTGTGGGCTCTTGGTGTATCAGCAATTGAGATGGCTGAGGTATGCTTCTGATTGTTTCTGATTCATGGCAATTCTCCAAGTTTTTTTATTTTATTTTACGAATAATATGGCGCAAATGCTTTTTTCTTCAATAATACAATTCTAATTAAATCGTGCGGAATGGAAGAGTTTGATCCATGTAGTCGACCTCGACTGATTTGGGTTTGAGTTTGAGGCTTATTGTTGTTGTTCAATGCTTAGTTCATACATTGTCAATTTGTTTTTAAGGGACATATGAACATGTACATTGTTATCTTGATAGCTGACACATCTCTTATGCTTTCTACTTTCAGGGACTCCCACCTAGATCAACAGTGCATCCAATGAGAGTTAGTAAATGCATTTTTTGCTTTTTTTTTTTTTTTTTTTTTTTTTCATTTTCCTCTTATTCTGCTCATTCATTTTCCATGACTTCGATTCTTGGCAAAGTTTTAAATTTGTAAACATTTTCGAAAGAGAACATCTGAAACCTTAGAGAAAAATAGTGCATATAATATTAACATAGTTTGAAGAATAGAAAAATTGAAAGTATATGTTACTAGAAATAATAATATTTTATACATCTACCTTGATTTTTGTGACTAACAAGGTTTATTTTGAACAACCTAAGGACTTCATTTCAATGAGTTTCAAATTATTTATTGTAGTAAAAGGTGGCTATCTACCTTGGCGTGATCTCTTAGATTTTGCATAAGATTATTTTTATAAATGAATTAAGTTGTCAACTAATGATTTTTGATCTCACTCATTTTGAATATTGACTATATTCTACTATATCGCAGACTTCTTTGTTAGCTATAAGACCTAGTTTCTCTATCGAACGATTTCTGTTTCAATCGATAATCTGTAATTTATCTAATTTTGTTATTTTGATAGGTATTGTTCATGATATCCAGTGAACCAGCGCCAATGCTCGAGGACAAGGAAAAATGGTATACTTTTTTTATCAGACTTTTATTTTTATTTTTATTAAACTTAGAAAGGAAGGTATAAATAAGAATCCTTTTATATGTGGTGCATTCAAGTTCTGATTTATATGACAAAAAGTTTTAGTTTCATATGGATGGGTTAATGAGAAAAAGTTATAGTTTTATTATGGATGGGTTGGTATCTTGTGTACTTTACCTTGAACTTTTTGTTTATATATTAAGGCAGTGTGGTAGTGGTCTTTTGCAACTTTTTTTTTTTAATTTATTTTTATTTGAGGATGAGGGGGTAAACATATCGACATCTACTATTCTTTTTGGAGTGTAAACACACTGATAAAAAGTTATGTTTGTTATCCCCCTCACTCCACTCCACCCCACCCCACCCCACCCAAAACAAGAGAAAAAGGTCGCTCTCTTGCAATCCAGTTTCCCACTTTTCTTTTGCACCTTTTTTTTAGTGTTTTAAGGATTGGAATCTAGCCTAAAACTGGTAGTGCAAGGTGCCAAGGAGGTGCCTAAGCGTTTTCTCTGCATAAGTTTAAATGGTGCCTAATCGTTGCGTAGGCAGAAAAAGTATTTATTTAAAGGCCCCTAAAACTTAGTTAATTATTTATTGGCTCTTTTCTACGTACTAGTATTACTTGTCATTGATTTTAATTTTCAATGTTTACTTCAAAAAGTGCTAACTAAAGACATTTAATAATTTCAGATGTTGCATATGTGCCATCAGTGCTGCATATGTGCCATCAATTGTCAATTATCAAACACATTTTAGTTTCTAAAATTATTTCGCCTCCTTGAACTTGAAAGAAATTATATATGGAAGTTTTCTGGTTTGGATAGGGTTTACATTGTTTGGGGGTTTATTTATGAAAATTTTCTGAAATTATTTTCACCTCCCTGAACTTAAAAAAAAAAATTAAGGCGGCCTCCACCCCTCCTAGCCTCGGTCACCGCCTTGGAGGTTTGAGCCAAAAATGCCAAGACGTTGCAAAGGAGACTACATGGGCGATGCCTTGCAATCACTAGCATATACTATTTTTCACTTGTGATCACCTTATTCTTTTATGTGAAAGAAATTCCATAATTTCTTACTTTAATCATGTGCTAATGTACTTAATGTGAGACAAATGATTATATTTATGGTTTAAAAATTCCCCAAACTTCCCCAAATCATTTAGTTTTTTTTAAAACACAGAATTAAAAAATGCACGCAATTGAAACTTTACGATTTTTCATTCCGAATTAAGAATAAAGACATGATTTGCTAATATTAATGCTAACTTGGAAGAAAAAGATATAACAATTTGTGTGATTTTTTTTTAAAGATACGCATAATTAATAGCAGCACATAGTCAAAGTTAGGAAATGATATCTAAGTATAATGAAAGAATTCTAGCATATTACCCAAAAAGATAGAGAATGAGTATCTAAAAGAATTACAACAACAACATAGCCTTAGTCCCAAATTAATTGGGGTCGGCTACATGGATTAAACTCTTCCATTGTGCTCGATTAAGTGCAATTGATGGTGAGCGATGTGTTTGATCCATTTCATGAAGAATGACAAAATTTTTACGCTGGCTGTCAACCTATCGCAACCCTCCTCCCCCTTTTCAGGTATGAAAAATGGGTTTGGAACCTCTCTTACCCATTTTCCAGTAAAGACAATGGGCGTCAGAGTCCTCCTTTATCCGAACTTGGGAATGGCTTTGCAGTGCACATAGTGTTCTACATAGGTGGAGTTGAGTATCTAAAAGGATTAAAATTGGTAAAATTGAATTAAAAAACTTTATACTAGGTATAAAAATGAAATATGCAAGAATTATTATCAACAACACGCTTCTTGAAAGTTTCTTGGCAAAATTAAGTCTTGATAGCACTTAGTTGGACTTTTTCGACTTTTCCTTATTAGTGTAAAGATTTTGCAAAAAATCCCTACATCGAATTAGGCTTCCTCAAATTACATGCTATGTAATTGCAAATTGGAGTATTCTATTGTGAAATTGTCATTTGAAACATTTGTATAGTAACTCTTACACATTTTTTGATGGTAAAGTAACTCTTGCAAATTTGTATAACTATAAATGTTTTAACACCTTCAAAGAGAAATCCGAGTTTTTTAGCATTTAAAATGAAATTCCATGGACTTCCATAGACCGACTAATTTTTGCACAACTTCCCCTTATCGAATCGAACTTCCCGAAGTATTTTCGAATTTTAAGTAGGCGAATTACAAGGTGAAGTCTAAGTTTTAAACCTTGATTATATTTTTTCTTGTCGTACGCTTCTTATCCAAAAGGAGGTTGGACTTTCGTAAATACAGTTAGTGTATTCTATGGGAATATTGCCTAGGCTATTTTTTTTTGAGTGGTAGCCTCATTTTCCTTGATGGATGTCCATCAATCTCGCTTTGGTCGTTTGCATAGTTGATATTGTGTTCTTTTACTTGTAGTCTTCTTACATATTGTACACAAATGGACCTTAATTTTCTACAGTAAAATGTATTAGTGTGCCTTATAGTATTTGTTGTCTTATGTGCATGATTTGTCATTATTCAAAATGAATGATATGGTCCCTGTTATTATTTAATGTTGAACTTAGCCTTTCACAGGTCTTTGATTTTCCATGATTTTGTTGCAAAATGTCTTACAAAAGAACCACGCCTACGCCCTAGTGCCACTGAGATGTTGAAGGTATGTCCCCGAATTCAACTGCTTGTTATCATCCTTGACTAAAAACATATTGCAGTTGATGTGTTATCACTATACCCCATAAACTGGACGTCTCTTGATTCGTCATGTATCTCATTTTAACGTTGATATTTTGGTAATATGATCCTCAGTTGACTTCAAACTTCAAAGTCTTCAATTCACTAATTATTCAATGTAATGAATAAAGTGATTGCTAAACAAGTTCATTGCAATTGAAAAGTCACTGTTACTCGCGCAAAAGTTGTTAACTTATATCCTCACTAGAAGAAGTTTGTTGACATTGACGCAAGATTTTGAAAGCTGACAAGAACTTAATACTCAAAGAATCTGTTGTGTATTACTTCATCACTTTGCGCGCACAACTAGCATGTATACATTCCTAATAAGTTATTTACAGCTGTAACACTTCCCTTCAAGCTGGAGCATAGTTGTTAATCATGCCCTGCATGTTACACAAGTAATCAATCTGAACTTCATTAAGAGCCTTTGTGAATACATCTCCCAATTGTTCTCCAGTTTTCACATATCGTGTCGAGATTATACCTTGTTGGATCTTTTCTAGAAGGAAGTTACAATCAATCTTGATGTGTTTGGTTGGTTCATGAAAGACTGGATTAGAAGTAATATGAAGTGTCACTTGGTTGTCACCCCATAATTTCACTGGTAATGAGACATCAATTCCTACTTCACTAAGGAGCCGATGTACCCACATTACTTCATGCTGATTTAGCCATAGCTCCGTATTCAGATTTTACACTCGATCGTGAAACTACATTTTGTTTCTTACTTTTCCATGAAATCAGATTTCCTTCAACAAAGACATAATATCCTGATGTTGATCTTCGATCTTCCTTACAACCTGCCCAATCAACATCCGGAAAACACTCAATCCTAGTATGACCATGATTTTGATATAGAATTCCACGACCAGGAGCTCCTTTTAAATAGTCCAAGATTTACTCTACTCCCTTCCAATGATCAATAGTTGGAGATGACATTGACATATATTGGCTTACCACACTAATCGAATAGGAAATATCTGGACGAGTTACAATGAGATAATTCAACTTTCCTACAATTTTTTGTATCTCTCGGGATCTTCAAACAATTCGCCATCTTTTGTAAGCTGCAAATTAGGAGCTATTGGAGTACTACAAGTTTTAGCTCCCATCTTTCCTGTTTCTAAGAGTAAGTCAAGGACATATTTTTTTGAGATAAGAAAACTCCTTTCTTACTCCTGATTATTTCGATGCCTAAGAAATATTTAAGCGCTCCCAAATTTTTGGTATGAAACTGAGTATGAAGAAAGGATTTGAGAGATGAAATCCCTCTAGAGTGGTTGCAAGAAATTATGATATCATCTATATACACAACTAATAGAATGCTTCCACTATCAGTTTGTTTGAAGAAAACTTAGTGATGAGATTTGCTTTTCTGTAACCTAAACCTTTCAACAACCAGATTAAACTTGTTGCACCAGACTCAAGGACTTTGTTTCAAGCCATATTAGGATTTTTGGAGACAACATACCTTCCCATACTCTCCTTGAGCAACAAAACTAGGTGGTTGCTCCATATAAACTTCGTCTTGAAGGTCACCATGAAGGAAAGCATTTTTGATGTCTAATTGATGCAGAGGCCAATGATGAGTAGGTGACATAGAGATAAATAATTGGACAAATGTAAGTTTAGCAACTGGAGTAAACGTATCATAATAGTCCACTCCATACGTTTGAGCATATCCCTTAGCAACAAGTTTGACTTTCAAGCGAGTGACAAAGCCATCAGGATTAACTTTGACTGTAAACACCCATTTACACTCAATAGCCTGTTTATCTGAAGGTATAGTCACTAGGGTCCAAGTATCCTCAATCATTGCATCATGCCATCCAGGATGAGCTAAAGCTTGACGAACAATTTTAGGTACGCGAATTGTATCCAAAGATGTGATAAAAGCACAAGAAGAAAAGCACACGAAGAAAATGACAAGTTGTTGTAAGAAGCGAAAGAGGAGATTGGATAAGTGCAAGTACGTTTACCTTTACGAAGAGCAATGGGATCAATGGTGGTTGGATCATATGACGAAAATATTGGGTCATCTGGACAAGTTACTGAAGAGTCTGTATTAGGATCAGAACGAGGTGGACGACACAATTATGTGTGTTTGATGGGAGGCTTGACCGGAGTTGGAGCAGAAGGATCCGACAGTGGTGTAATTGGACAGTGGTGTAATTGGATCAAAAGGTATTGTAACGGTATAGATCAACAAATCATCATTCTCCCCCTGCCTTTTAGAACCCAAAGAGAAAGAAAGTGGTGTGTTTTCCAAAAAGGTAACATCAACAAACACGAGGTAGTTACCAAGAGTTGGACAAAAGCATCGATATCTCTTTTGCACACGAGAATATCCAAAAAAAAAAAATACATTTTAAAGATTTAGGGTCAAGTTTTGTGACTTGAGGACGGACATCTCGAACAAAGTAAGTACGACCAAATATCCTAGGTTCAATAGGAAATAATTGTTTAGTAGGAAAAGAACATGAAAAGGAGTCATCGGACAAAACAGAAGAAAACATATGATTGATTAGAAAACAAGCTGTAGAAACAGCATCGGCCTAAAAATGTTTAGGGACTCGCATTTGAAATAACAAAGCTCGGGCTGTTTCTACAAGATACCCATTCTTTCTCTCAGCAACACCATTTTGAGAGGAGGCATCCACACAAGATGTTTGGTGAAGAATCTGACGGGGTTTAGGTTAGAGCAAAGATAGAGGGGGTCGCCTCCGTGGGGTTTTATTGATAAATGAAATGGAAAGTTGGGGATACAACGAAGAGAAAAGGGACTACCCTTCTCATTCGCTCTAAAAAGTTGCCTCTTAACAGACCAGAGGCAACAATAAAAGAATATTCAATACATGCCATCCTTGTGTCCTCTTGACTCCACTATATACTTTAATTACAAAAGCATGACTCAACAAACCCTTATCGTACTACCTAAACTGACCCACACACATGGTGCACCCACCCACTGTGCTGCTAACAACTCAATTAATTCTGACACCTAGCTGTAAACCCCTCTGTCACGTTTTTGTTTGATCAAGTGCACCCGCGAGGCCTTCTCTTATAAAACTTTCTGATGGGCTTCCCATTGATTGTAACAGTACTCCCCCCCTAGAGAACCACCTTGTCCTCAAGGTGGAAAGTCGGAAACGACTTCTTAACATGCTTGACTAACTCTCATGTGGCTTCGGATTCTGGTAAGTGAGACCATTTGATCAGAACCGAAGGTCCCCCACTGTCCTCTTTGTATGCAAGGACGTTTTCTGGATCAAGAGGGAAAGAGAGGGACTCGGGAGGAAATTCTAGAAGAGCAGGGGAGGCAGAATGCGAACCTAGAACCCTTCGAAGCTGGGTCAAGTGGAACACTGGGTGGATTGAAGATGTAGCTGGAAGGTTCAACTTATATGCCACCGGACCCACACGGGACTGTACCTCAAAAGGTCCAAAAAACTTAGGACTGAGGCGTTGGTTCGATGTGCTACTGATTGCTGGCGATAAGGATGCAACTTCACATACACCAAATCGCCTAAATTAAAATTACCTCGCGGCGATGCTGGTTCGCCTGCTGCTTCATTCGATTCTGTGCAAGGATGAGCTGCTCCCGTAGCTCGGTGTGGGCCAAATCGCGAGCTGTGAGCATGGCATCGAGATCAACCACGGTAGACCTAGCAACGGTGCCATAAAAGAGGAAGGGGGAGGGTCTCTGCGATAGACTACCTTGAATGGAGAGCATTTCAAGGATGCATGGAATGAGGTGTTATACCAGTACTCTGCCCACGCCAGCCACTTCGACCACTCCTTTGGTCTTTGGTTAATAAAGCACCTCAAATAAGTCTCAAGACAATAGTTCACGACTTCTCTCTGCCCATCGGACTGGGGATGATACGCGAAGCTTCGATTTAGCTGCGTACCTTGCAAGCGAAACAGTTCGCACCAAAATTTGCTAAGGAAAACCTTATCACGATCCGAGACGATGCTAAGAGGGAAACCGTGCAGTCGGATCACACCTTTCATAAACTCATCCGCGACTGTCTTGGCCAAATATGGATGTTTAAGGGCCAAAAAGTGGTTGTATTTACTAAAGCGATCCACCACTACGAGAATGAGTTCCAACCTGAGGAAGAAGGTAGACCTTTAATGAAATCCATGGAGATATGCTCCCAAATAGCTGTTGGAATTGGGAGTGGTTGGAGCAGCCCACCCGGGGACAAGGTCTTGTACTTATTGCGCTGGTAGACATCACAAGATGCGACGAAGTCCTTGATGTCGCCTTTCATGCCCACCCAAAATAGTTCAGCCATCAGCCTCTTATACGTCTTGAGGAAACCACCATGACCCCGATAGGACTAGAATGGAATTTGTTCAACACCTTAGATTTGAGGGAGGAGGAAGAGGACAACACTACACGGTCATTATACCGAAGTCTGCCTTTAAACAAGGACCACCTTGGTTGGCCAGCTTCTCCCCGTGACATCGTGTTGAAAATAGGGTTGAGGTAAGGATCAACCAGTACTGCAGCATGAATAAGTTCATCGTCGAGGAAGGAGAGCAGTGATACTGCATTGAATTCTGACTAAAAGGGGAAACGAGAGAGAGCATCAATTGCTGCATTGGATGCACTCGGTTTGTATTGAATCTCAAACTAAAATTTCATCAATTTGAGAAGCCAACGTTGATACTCCAGCGCCACGCCACATTGTTCAAGTAAACATTTCAGGCTGCGCTTGTCGCTTCGGACCACAAATTTGCGATTAGCAGGCAGTGACGCCACTTTTGGACTGCGAAGACGATGTCCATCAATTCGCGTTCATAGGACGCTCGACACTATGCTGGGGCAGATAAGGTTTGGCTGAAAAACGCTATAGAACGGTCATGCTGTGAAAAGACGACGCTAACCCTGAACCCCGTCTCTAGTACGAAGGGAGTCTCAAAATTGGGCAGTGCTAAGATGGGGACCTCCACCATTGCTTGTTTCAGCTGCTGGACAGCTAGTGTGGCTGCATCCGACCAAATGAAAGCGTCCTTCCGAAGTAACTGAGTCAAGGGGTTTGCTATCTTCCCATAGTTGCGGACAAAGCAGCGATAATACCCCGTGAACCCCAAGAATCCTCGCAACTCCTTTCGATTTGTTGGAAGCGGCCATGCCACCGTAGCTCGGACCTTCCCTGGATCAGCCATCACTCTATTACCGGAGATGATATGGCCCAAATAATCAAGTTGGGATTTAGCGAAACAATACTTTTTGAGATTAACAAATAAAGTATGGTGAAGTAAAATCGAAAGGACCTGAGTAAGATGTGTAATGTGGTCTGCCAGAGATTGACTGTAGACGAGGATATTGTCGAAAATCGAAGTCCTTGATGTCGCCTTTCATACCCACCCACTGCGAGAATTGTTGGCATAACTCCAACGGGTGAGCTCCTTTAAACTTCTTGGACAGCTTCATCTTCATCTCTGCCCAGCTTGTAAATGGCCGTTGTTGCTCCTCCGCTTGCAGCCAAATCTGTGCAGCCCCTACTAAACGGATCCTCAACGCTCTAAGGTTAGAGGACTCCGACATTTCATGCAGAGTAAAATAATGCTCTGCTTGGTTTAACCACACGATTAGGTAGTCACCATCACAGGTGGGCATTTTGATCTTGCGTACTTTCGTACCACCATGATAAGGGGGTAGATCTGCCTTGAACTCTTGGCCCGTCCCATGTTGCACCCCTAGATCTGGTGGATCTGGAACTCAATACCTCCTTATCGGCCCCGAATCTGGTGGATCTAGCGTTCTGAAGCCTCGATTATCCCCACTCGGAGAGATCGATCCTCTCTCACCTGGTTTGGTTGCAGTAGAAGGAAACACTACTCGTGCTTGTGAAAAGAACGCCTCCAGCTTTTTTGTCAACCCTGGATCTTTGACTTAACTTTTGAGATCTCAGATCGGACCTCCGATCTGAAACCATCCACCTTCTTCGTCTCCTCTGTCATTGATTACTCCAAATCTGGAATCTTGCTCAACTGACCTGGTAGCTTCTACAGTTCCGCCTTCAAGGACTCAACTCGTGCATCAATCTTTAGAGGCATGGATAACAATTGCCCTGATACCACTGATGGGGTTTTGGTTAGAAAAAAGAAAGAGGGGGTCACCTCTGTGGGGTTTTATTGATAAATGAAATGGAAAGTTGGGGATACAACAAAAAGAAGAGGGACTACCCTTCTCATTCGCTCCAGAGAGTTGCCTCTTAACAGACTAGAGGTCACCACAGGAGAATACTCAATACATGCCCTCCTCGTGTCCTCTTGACTCTACTATATACTTTGATTACAAAAGCATGACTCAACATGCCCCTATCGTACTACCTATACTGACACACACACATGGTGCACCCACCCACTGTGCTGCTAACAACTCAACTAATTCTGACACCTAGCTGTAAACCCCTCTGTCACGTTTTTGTTTGATCAAGTGCGCCCGTGAGACCTTCTCTTATAAAACTTTCTGATGGGCTTCCCGTAACTGAATCCCATATTGGATCATGTAATTTTGAAAAATTCTTGATAAATTTTCTCTTGCATTATCTCCCCTCAAAGTTTGTACAAAATTTTCAAGCAGAGTTTGAATCTCAACACAAAAAGTAGAAAAATGAGAGAATAATTCTGAAAGATTTTTTATTAAATATAACCATGTCATTCTAGAATAATAATAAAAAAGGTAACAAAATATCTAAATCCAATTTTAGCTACAACTGGACTCGAACCCTAAACATCAGAGTGTATTAACTCAAAATGAGCATTAGCTCGTTTATTGACTCTTGGACTAGAACTAAGACGATGGTGTTTGGCACACTGACAAGACTCACAATCTAAAGAAGACATTAGAAAATTAAGGTCAAAGTTTCTTTAATATAGAAAGAGAAGGGTGACCCAATTGACAATGCGCTTTAAAAGGGGTAACAACTCCAGTGCATGCTAAAGGCTTTGGTTTGTGTGTCAAGGATGTAGAGGCCTGCAGACTCATGTCCTTTACCAATATTCTTCTTCGTCATAAGATCCTGAAATAGACAATGACCAGTAAAAAATGAGACACAACAATTGAGGGTACTAGTTAGTTTACTGACAGAGATTAAATTAAATGATAACTGCGATAGACTTAGAACATATGAGTGATGGTGTAGGACGAATTGTGTCAGATCCAATGACATTTGATGTTGATCCATCAGCTAAAGTAATAGAAGAGGTAGAATTATTTGGTTGAAAGTCAGAAAATGAACTAGAATTACCTGCCATGTGATCTTTAGCACCAGAGTCAATGACACATTTTGAAGAGGAAACAAGACATGTATCGTGTTACTTGACTCGACTATGACAACATCATTGGATGATGATTTATTTGTTTCTTGAGGCCGAGTCAATCTAGCATACTCGTCCGCAGAAATGAGGACAGTCCTTTCAGCTGAATCGGTCGTGGATGCAACATGGGTTGATTGATTATTTGTAGCTGATCACTAATTTGTGTATTGCAACTTCCTGCAGTCTTGCTTCATATGTCCCGGCTTATGACAATAGTGGCATTAAATCTGCCCTTCTTATCAATATTACTCGAATTGTTTCCTTTGTTATTATGAGTGACAAGTGCGTTGTTTGAAAAGGGTGAAGTGGTATTGTTTGAACAAATGTGGTGTTTTTTGTGCGAAGTAGTCGGCTGAATGCTTCTTTCAAGGACACAACCTCGGAATCAGAAAGGATTTGAAATTTGACAGTTTCAAATTCAGCTGGAAGGCCGGCTAAAAAACTCGTGGCAACCATCCTTTCTCTTTGTGCCTGTTGAACTTTGACATTGAGACTAAAAGGCAACAACATATTAAGCTCCTCTTAAGTTTTTTGAAAATCCATGAAATAACTTGTGAGAGATTTGTCTTGTTTTTTTGCACGATAAAAAGCTCGACACACCTCTTACATGTGAAATACTCCCTTTTCCTGAATGCAAAAAATCTAAATATTCCATCAATTCCTTAACATATTCACAATGATTAACCAACCCAATTACCTCACTATCGATGGAGCTCTGAATCTGCAAAAAAAAATCGAGCATCCTCACGCAGCCATGTTTGTTTTGTATCATTCATAGGAGCATCATCGATTTAATGATTATCTTTGCCTACACTCCTCAAATACAGTTGACCCGTTTTACTCCAATCTAAATAATTAGCCTCATTCATTTTATGTTCCGTGATTTTTGACGTCACATGAATTATATCGGAAATTATTGTTCATTTGTGTCAGAAATATTGTGGAAATGTTGTTTCGGGATGGTAATTTTCAACAAAACAGATCACAAAGATGTTCAGTAAAACAGATCACAAAGATGTGATACCAACCGATCGAGCCAAAAGATGTTGATCAGTGCTCTTTCTGGCAACAGATGCGCCTCCACACACGACAAGTGGAACTCTGCCATATTTGGTTTTCTACAGCTCTGATACTATGACAAGAACTTAATATTCAAAGAATCTATTATTATTACTTCATCACTTTGTACACACACACACACACACACACAAGTTTGGGAGTCCTATTATAAGGAAGAAAATAAGTCAACCACTAATCAAATCCCTCTAAATAAGCAATCCCTACACATTAGCATATATACATTCCTAATTAGTTATTTACAGCTGTAACAAAAGCCTTAGATTAATCAGATTTAGTTTCTATATTGCTTATACAATGTGGCTAGAAATGAGTAGTTGCATAAGGAGGGTGTGATCAAACATATTAGGTATATCTAAGGGTTTGGGACCTCCAAAGAAGGAAACATGGTGGTGGAACGAGGATGTCCAACGAGCAATTAAAACTAAAAGAGATATGTATAGGAAAATACCTAAGTGTCAAGATGAAGATGCGTACAATCAATATAGAGAAGCTAGAAAACAAGCTAAAAAAGTAGTTAGTCAAGCTAAAACAAATTTCATGGAAGATTTATATACAAAGTTAGGTAATAGAGATGGCGAAAAATATATATATAGGCTAGCCAAATTAAGAGATAAAAAGAAACAAGACCTAAGTCATGTAAGATGTATTAAGGACGAAAATCAAAATGTTTTAACGCGCGAGGAGGATATTAAGGAGAGATGGAGAAGTTACTTCGATAGTTTATTTAATGATGGCCAAGTTGATACTATAATAGATGAAAACCCACACCAAGAAAGAAATATAAACTATACACGCAATATTAGAATTGTAGAAGTTAAAGAGACATTGAAAAGAATGAAAATAGGGAAAGCATGTGGCCCAGATGAAATACCCATAGAGGTTTGGAAATGCTTAGGAGAAATCGGATTGACTTGGTTGACAAAACTTTTCAATAAAATTTTAAAATCAAAACGGATGCCAATGGATTGGAGAAGAAGCACGCTTGTGCCAATCTTCAAAAACAAAGGAGACATTCAAAGTTGCTCAAACTACCGGGGAATTAAACTCATGAGTCACACTATGAAACTGTGGGAGAGGATAATTGACAATAGGCTAAGGAGAGAAACAACAATATCGAGAGACCAATTTGGTTTCATGCCTGGGAGGTCAACTATGGAGGCGATTTTCCTTGTAAGACGCTTGTTAGAAAAATATATAGAAAAGAAAAAAGATCTTCATATGGTATTCGTAGATTTAGAAAAAGCATATGATATGGTCCCTAGAGATGTTCTTTGGTGGGTTCTAGAAAGAAAAAGAGTGCACGCTAGATACATAGACACTATTAAAGATATGTACGATGGAGTAGTAATGAGTATAAAGACATTCGGAGGAGCTACAAAAGAATTTCCCATTACGATAGGACTACATCAAGGATCGGCTTTAAGCCCATATCTATTTACTTTAGTTATGGATGAATTAACTAGACATATTCAAGAGGATATACCATGGTGTATGCTATTTGCAGATGATATTGTCTTAGTGGATGAAACTAAAGATGGAGTGAATAGGAAATTAGAACTCTGGAGAAATACATTAGAATCTAAAGGCTTTAAGTTGAGTAGGACGAAAACTGAATACTTGCACTGTGAGTTTGGAAACACTAGACATCGAGATGACGGAGTGGTAAAATTAGGGGAAGTAGAAGTTTCTAGGGTAAACCACTTTAGATATCTAGGTTCAATCATACAAAATGATGGTAACATTGAAAATGATGTCACACATAGAATCCAAGTGGATGGAAGAAATGGCGAGTGCAACGGGGTGATTTGTTATCGACATGTTCCTACTTGAGTTAAAAGGAAAATTTTATAGGACCGCAATTAGGCCAGCTATGCTTTATGGAAGTGAATGTTGGGCGATAAAGCAACAACAATTACATAAAGTGAATGTAGCAGAAATGAGGATGCTTAGGTGGATGTGTGGTAAAACTCGTAAAGATAGAATAAGAAATATAGAAATTCAAAGACAAGTAGGAGTAGCACCAATTGATACAAATATTAGGGAAGGGCGGTTGCGATGGTTTGGTCACCTGCAAAGACGGCCTACAAATGCCCCAACTAGAAAACTTGACTCAATAGAAACTGTAGAAATTCGATGAGGTAGGGGTAGACCAAAGTTAACATGGGATGCATTAATTAAGAGAGATTTGAATGGTTTGCAAAGCTCACCATCAATTGCACTTAATCGAGCACAATGGAAAAGTTTGATCCATGTAGCCGACCCCAGTTAATTTGGGACTGAGGCTATGTTGTTATTGTTGTTGTTGTTGTAGTTTCTATATTGCTTAAGAGTCTTTGATATATTAGGATTTTACTTTATTTGAAGCTGTGAACTTGTCATGAATAAATAGTTGTTAATGCATTAAAAGTCTAATTATTCTTTGCGCAGTGTCTATTCAATAACGCTCGTCGGCTGAAGTTTTTAAAAATAGTCATTGAATGATAAAATATAGGTTTTCATATTCGTTATCTCTATTGATTTTCAATTTTTATGTTTCTCCATGAATTGGTATCAAAACCTTGCATCAAATCCTTTTTTTTTTTTTTTTTTTTTTTTTTTTATTTAGTAAAATTTGTGCTGTAGATGATCTTATTCTCCTTCTCTTCATTCTTCTTATCCAAGGCTCTAAAATTCGACTTTGCCTATTACTTCACTCACTCAAGATTAAGAATTAATTCGGGAAAGCGTAATTTGATGTGGGGAGTTTTATTGGAAAATTTAGATATTATACAGAAGTATACATATGTTCATCCATTCCTATCAAAAAATAAATATTTTCAACCAAGTGTTAGAAAAATCCAAGTTTTATCAAAACACGTTTGAATAGCTCATTTTTTAATAATATTTCATGTGTTTTCTCTGTCTATACTTGATCTTAAGTATATCAAACTTTAATTTCCATAAGATTGATCTTTTTGGATGTTAATTCATTCTTCAATAGGTGATTTGTTAGAATCGATTTCTTACAAGTGAGGTTGAATTTTGGTCATTCATTTTCTTAACATGTTTTCATTCATTAAGAGTATTTCACTTTTCCTTCAATTAGCATTAATCTTATCATAGAGGGGAAACTTCGATCAAAGTTTTGTAAAATTCTGTTCTTCAAGCATGGAGAATTGATAGAGTATATGTGTAGTGTCTCAGAAGTATTTCAGTTTCATGTTGTCTAAGGTCCTAAATTGATTGGGATGTTACTTTATTAGTTTTTATAAATGAAGAGACCTTGATGTATTAGAAGTGCAGTCACTATTAAGATTTCCTTAATGTCTGAGAAGTCTAGCTACTCTTTGCTTAGAGTTTATTAATATGTTCTTTGGGCGTAACTTTTTGAAATGGTCATGGAATAAGGAAATGTGGATTTTTAGGTTTTCTTCTCATTCTTTTCCAATTCTTCTCTCTTTCGCCTTCATGAGATACGTAACATTGTCATTATTTTGTGCACAACAAATCTTTGACCACGCGTTTTTGGTTTGCTGAGCTGTTTTCTTTGGTAGTATAATTTCAGTATTGCACCCACTTTAGAAGTTTTGAAAACTACAACAACTGCAACAATACTGGGTTGGCTACATGGATCCAATGTTTCCATTCAACTTGATTTATATTCAGTTTTTTGTAGTCTTTTTAATTTTTTTTTGTTATTAATAGATCCCAACTTATCTTAGGTCTATCCTTATAAGTTTGATATCCTTTTATCTCCATTGTGTCCATTTTTCTCGTTGAGGCATTTGTCGATGGTCTATGGATTGGTTCAAACTACCGTAACTGCCCTCTTACTTTTTCATCTATTGATTTACTCCTACTTATCGTTGAACTTCTATATTCCATGTTCAATCCTTACGGGTTCCACCATACAATCGACCTAGTGACGCACACTGAACGCATCAGTAATATTTTAACCTTAAACCAACTATTTGTAGATAGTGGCAAAGGGCGTTGATCCACGAGGAATGGGAAGGTCCAATAGGGTTTTGTAAAAGGGGGAACTAACTAATCTAAATAACAAGAATGAAACTAACTAATTTAACTTGCTAAGAAAGTCAAGAAAGCAAGACATTATTTTAACGAACAAATTAGTATACATTATCTATGTTGAGAATTACAAGTTCGGTTCCGCTTAGAAAGGGATTTGGTCATTAATTATACAAAATGTGTTTAATTCCATTTTAGTATAATAGCTATAGGATTTGACATCACATCCAAATCCCTCGATTTCCTGATCTCAACAATTAAAGCAAGGTCGTTAGTTGCTTCTCGAACCAACATTCGACCTTAGGCGTACGACATAAGATTCGTTTATCACATTAACCGCATTTACATATGTGAAAACACTATCCCTAGATAACCAAGTCATGTAGCGCACTCGATTTAACTTAGATTTCTCAATTACTAGAAATATACCAAAAGGGAGAGAAATTGGGATAAACACATGCTACTTGGTGTTCTACTATTTACACAATTTTGAATTCAAGGCTTTTAACTAGCAATAGATGTAAGACTTAGAGTTGTGCATTTGGAACTACACAAAACCAAGCATAGATCATCATTGTATAAGCACAAGAAGAGAAGAATTACCAAAACATGATTTAAGCTTAAATAAAAGCAAGTAGAATCTCACAAATTCATTGTTTGAGCCAAACCTCCATTGAAATCCCAACCTAGGCCATGAGCCTTTAAAATACAAAAATAAAAGATAAAAAATCTTATAATAAAGAGAGAGGGAGGGAGGGATGAAAATACCAATAATCGAGAGAGGGAGGAGTGAGCAGTGCGTGTGTGTTTAATACGGTGAGAGAGAGAAAATTGTTTTGGATGAGAGAAAAAAAGGCCTTGATTCGGTGCCCCCTTTAATTTGATTTCCCATGTTTTCTTTGATTTCCCCCAACTTCCTACCCAAGGCGAAACCTATTGATGCAACTCGCGTCTCGAGGAAGATTGTTAGTTCTTGCCAATGCAACTCAAGGACGAGTTTTTTTGAACCGAGGGAGAATGATGAAGATGAAGACCATAGAGGTCATGTGCGGGAAAATAATTTAGGCATCAAATTCGAGGACGAATTTTTCTCAACCGGGAGAGAATGATGCAAATTAGGGTTTGTGTTAGATTAGAATTTCTTATTTATTCGATAAGAGTGTTAGAGTTTGTGTCAAAGTTGAAGTTGTAGTTAGATTAACTCTGCTTTGTTTTTAGTATAGGAGTTTATAGTAGTTGGAGTTCATGTTGGAGTCTATGTTAGTCCATAATAAAACCTATATATAAAGGTTGATCGTATTTTATCAGTGGTTGATTATTGATTGATGAAAATTGGGTTTTGAGAAGAGAGATTCTCTTGGTGTGTTTTTTTTTTTTTTTTTTTTTAAACTTTGTGTGTTCAATCACAAGTTAGAAACGTGTTTCTTCAATTCGGGAATTTGCGGAATCAACGAATTGGTAGAAAAATTTTCTTTTTCTTTGTAGTGAGCAATTGGTAAATTCCTCGCTGCATCAAGTACATTACAAACATAGGTCTTGTATTTCATGTATCTAGCTGAGGGTGTATTACTTTAATGTGGTTACACACCATCACAAATCAACCCAATGCACACACATCTCGAAGAAAATCCTCGCTCGCTGTATGTCTCATGAAATAAGTTCAAGTTTGGCGCACAACTCACGTAGGATATAATGCACGTCAATACCAAGTTATCAAACATTAATAGCATGCATCGGCTCTTGTGCTCGAGGTTTGACTGAGATTTACACATCGGTACAAATTATGGGTCGCTAATCCCTACGGTTAGAGCAAAAAGGCGGTTTAATTAAATTGAGCCATTACACTGAAGCTGTTTTCCAGTTCAAAAGTGTGATTTTGTCTATCCTTGATATTGCAAAAGAATGATGATAAGAAAGTTGGAACTATGTTCTTCACCCCCACAAGCGATTTGCATACTAGTTGTGGACTTAACATAAGAGTATGCTTCTGTTATAGAATAGCATAAACAAAAAAAAATCCAGGCAAAATAAGGAATGTGTCCTAGAACAAAATGAGAACCATTGTGAGCTATGAGTTCCTATTTTCAATCATAAACATGATTGTCAGAACCTCATTAGTAGAGCTTTTGCTCTATTGAGTGTCTCCAGTTCGAAAATTTTCTGATCTGAGTTTGACTTTTGGACACATCTCCTATGCATGTTGTAATTTGTGGTTGGTGTTTTCATTGAAGTCCTTCTAAAAGCTCAGTTGCTCACCATGTGAACTCCTTGATTCTAAGTCAATTTGAAGTTCTAAGGTCTTGTAAATATTACTGAACTTTAAATATGGGTTATTGAATCTTTAATAGTGCTGAAACTTGAAAGTTTGAAGCAGACTTCCACAGTTGAATTTGTCTAAGTTGATGATTAAATTGAACAACTATTAGAAGTATTTATCCATTTAGAATATTTCTCATTGATTTCTTTCATTCCAGTGTTATCTTTAGATATTTTTTTTTATTGTGTTCTTTACTATTGGAATTGTAGCATAAATTCATTGAAAAATGTAAATGGGGAGCTTCCTCCATGCTGCCTAAGATCGAAAAAGCTAGGCATATACGAGCTTCAATTGCTGCTCAGGCACAGGTTCATTCGTTATCTGGAGATGGTGTATGATTCATAAGTCCCCCTCTTTTACATATTTAATTTTGTTTCTTATGTATTATTTTCCTCATTTTGTATATGATCACCTTTACACTCACCAGCTGACTTCAAAGGTTAATGAAGACTTTGGAGACACCATGCCATCAAGGCCTCAAAACATTGGATTTCAACCACTTGACAGTTCGCAGAGGCACCTAACAGTTGAATCTGCAGGCATTCATAGTGAAGGTAGCATAACGTGGGTCTTTGGATTTTTTTTTTGTTTTTGTTTGTTTGTTTGTTTTTTTTTTTAGGTTTCCCACGTGGTGTTTGGCACTAATAGCATCGACTAATCCAGATTTAGGCACTTACAATCCCCATATGTGGGGTGGCATTGTCGTGCTTCTTTCGTTTCTTTATGCTTTCAATTAGAAAAAATTATCTATGAAAAGTGAACTTGCAGTTTTAAGGTTTTCGTAAATGAGATGAAAACCGGAAGTTAGCTGTAATGCATACTGAATTTTGCGAAGGATACATAAACCGAATCAAATCGGCCATCTTTTTCGATTTTTTGATGATCAAATTGTAAATCACAAGTAATAGAAAATAATACAAAAACTTGCTGCAGTAATTAATCGAATTTAATCAAGCTTAATCCATCTTTCTAGAGTTCACGGAAGGAACATTTTTTTTTTAAAATCAAATAATTGATGAAAAACCAGAAATCTCAAAAGAATAACAAAAATATCAACAAAGTTATGTTTTCTTTTCGAAAGTAGTTTAATGTACTATTGATTCCTTATCAGTTCCTTCAATATCATAAAGAATGTGAAGCTTTAAATTGTATGGATGCCACTTCATATTTGGGAATGAGTTGTTGTTAAATGGTTGGACTTGAAAATTTAATCCTTGTGATCATTGTATTAAGTCTTGCTATTTACCAATAAGAAAACAAAATAAATGAGTATAAAAACATTGAACTGACTAACATTAGTGTTTTTAATCGGCTTTAAAATGTTTAACTAAAATCAATTTGTAAACCTAGATAACACTCCAAGCAAAGTTAAAGTAAAAGACTGAAACAACAAGGTTGTTTTAACTAGTCCACCAAAATCTTGACATTGCGGCCTGAAACAAGAATTTGGGCACACCATATTCTCCCTAGCGTGGGATGCTTTAGTGCAGGCTTCTTCATTCAAAATCTGAATTTACTACATGCGTATGATTTGATGATTGCTTTGGCCATCCTTGACATCATACATAACATAACTCATTTGCTTGGAGCGTGATGCAGGTTTACAACTATTATTTTTATAATTCTCGATTGTCCTATATCCAACAAATGTTCCTTCATATGATATGCGATTTAAGGCAATATTGAATGTATGTATCATCCCTTTCTTGTGAATGGTTGTTTGTATTTTATCTTTTAAATTCACCCTATCTTGTAGATACAAAAAGAAAGAGTATGATGTGTAGGGGAGTGCAAGACTATCATTGCACTTCCATCATGTTGGCCGAAGGTAATAGGATATCGCTTAGAGATGGCATTGTTGCAAAGAGCTCGAGTTTGGATCTTCTTAAGCAACGCTCAGATAAGCTTAAGTGATTGACAATTTGGGAGTATTTGGGAATGAAATAATGACTTGAATGTGTTCAAGAGTTTGAATAAACTATGACTATAGTGTTAGATATTCACAACTCTCGGTTCAATCAAGAAAGTCGCCAAAGCATCTTTGGTGAGATGGTAGATGCATCACTTGCTAAAAGGAAAGGTTTAGAGAGGTCGTGAGTTCGACTCCCACATAAGTAAAAAAGAAAAGAAAATCAAGAAAGCCTTTTTATAAAACAACCTCTTTGTTTCAGTCTTCTACTTTAAACTTCTTGGAGTATTATCTAGGTTTACAAATTGATTTTAGTTGACTATTTTAAAGCTGATTAAAAACACTAATGTTATTTAGTTCAATGTTTTATATTCATTTATTTGGTAAATGGCGAGACTTAGTAGTTTTTATCAGGTCCTTGGTAAAAATTAAGAAGTGTTGATAACCGCATTCTCATGAAGATGAAATTGATTAGCTACTTATCCACTACTCTCTTATTAAGTTGCTCTTCAATATGCCCCACTTTTAACACTGATATGCAAAAAATGTTTTCACCTTTGGCGCTAAAGAGTCGGAAGAAAGAATTAGGACTTTCAAAATGTTTCCTTTCCGTGTTGTTTGAATGGAAAAAGGATTATTTTATAATAGTACTCTCGTATTTAACGAGGTGTTTATTAAAGCCATTCAATTTTTAAACCTTGCTTTCTATTTTCCATTCTTTCAAGTTTTCCCACCTCCAACCAAGGTTGAAAAAATCGACAAACTTCGCCGAAGTTCGGGCGAAGTTTGTCGATTTTGAGGTGAGCGAAGCGAACTTCAGAGGCAGTAGAAAAATTGCAAAAACTCGGGTAAACTTCGGCTAACTTTGATCGAATTTCAAAAACGTCGACGGAAGTTAATAAAACATGAAGTAAAATTGTTAAATTTCGTGGAAGTAGAACAAACTTCGACTAAAAGTTCGCCTATGCTAGAAATATACTTAAAATTCGGAATATCCTTCGGTGACATGAGTTTTATGCATTGTTTTGTGATTAAGTATATTTTTAGCATCTCTACGAAGAAACATGAGTTTTCTAGCATTTAAAGTGAAATTTTGTAAACTTCCGTACACCGGCGAATTTTTGTCAAACTTTCATCCTCGAAGTTAACTTCCTCGAATTAATTCTGAATTTTAAGTGAGCGAAGTCATAGGCGAAGTTGAAGTTTAGAACCTTGCCTTCAACTATGGAGGCTTTTTATATATGTTGCGGGTCCATGGATCTCACTAGTGCCAATATTGTCTCCACCTTAGCCTCCTTCACCTCACAGGTGTGAGGTTTTATTTCAAAAGACCTTAGTACTATTTGAGGAGTGATCCACTCTTAAGTACTTTTTTATGAAGTCATACTTAACCGATATGGAACTATATTTCGGTCAACACATCCCCAACAATCTCCAACTTTTGCTGAAATTCCACTAATGTGCCTTTGCTCCGCCACAGACCAACTTCCCTCCAAGATGCTTCATCGCATGATCTGTCGTCGCTATCATCTCGAGGAACTCGTGACTACGAACAGTATGCCGAACGTACATGCCTTTAGCCGAACCATCAGCTCCTTGTGGGCCCGCCCGCGCCTATATCTGCGGGTCTGTGCATCTCACTAGTACCAATACTTTCCCCACCTTAGCCACTTTCAACTCACAGTTGTGGGGTTTTATTTCAAAAGTCCTCAGGTATTATTTGGGGAGAGATCCACACTCAAGTACTTCTTTATGAAGTCACACTTAACAAATGTGGGACAATATTTTGGTCCACATGTATGTGGATACAGGCGCGGGCAAGCCGAACGCGTGGTATCAAAGTTGAAGGTTCGTATGGGACTAGGCATGTCTCTTGGTAGTCGCGGTTCTTCGAGTCGTCTCCCCTCGAGATGATAGCGATGACAGATCATGTGATGAGGCATCTTGGAGGGGAGTCAGTCTAAGTTGGAGCAAGACACCTTAGTGAGATTTCAGTCCAAGGCGAAGATTGTTGGGGATGTGTGGTTCGAAATATAGTCCGACATCATTTAAGTGTGACTTCATAAAGATGTATCAAGTGTGGATTTCTCTGCAAATGGTACCAAGGATCGAAACTTCGACTTCGCGTATGACTTCACTCACTTAAAATTCAGAATTAATTCGAGGAAGTTAACTTCGACGATGGAAGTTTGACAAAAATTCGCCGGTGTATGGATATTTACGAAATTTCACTTTAAATGCTACAAAACTCAAGTTTCTTCGTAGAGATATTAGAACTGTACTTAATCATACAACAATAATGCATAAAACTCATGTCACCGAAGAATATTCCGAATTTTAAGTATATTTCTAGCTTATGTGAAGTTTCAGTCGAAATTTGCTCAACTTTCACGAAACATAACAATTTTACTTCATGTTTTATTAACTTCTATCGATGTTTTCGAAGTTGGCCTAAGTTGAGTCGAATTTTTGCAATTTTTTTACTGCATCCAAACTTCGCTTCGCTCACCTCAAAATTGACAAACTTCGCCCGAACTTCGGTGAAGTTTGTCGATTTTTTAAACCTTGCTGCCGAGGCCTTTTGAAGTAAAACCTCACACCTTTACTGTGAATTAAAGGTGGGTACAGTCGGTACTAGTGAGATTCGGACTCGCGGATGCATGCGCGGGCAAGCCCAACAGTATACTATTTTGAAGTAGCAGTCTCATCTTTCTTCATCCCCAATTTCAAAATAGTCCTATTTTGCAAGTTTGAAGTATTGTAATCTTCAGCTGAACAAAGTATTCAATGTTTCATTTAAATTTCAAAGAATCTATATTGAAATATTGATAAAATTGATGTAAACCAGGCGACTATGGGACCATGATAGTTCACGACGGAGCAGAAACGGATAAAACAATTATTCAAACACCAGGATTCAATGTAAGAGGATCATTGCATACTCAGATGCTTGTTGAAAGTTCATCTCAGGCAAAGGGAGAAACATCCTTGAACCTCAGGTACATTTCTTACTTTTGACCACCTGTAGTGCATAGATTGTGTATTTCTTCTTCATTATCTTATTTTGGTTCATATATTATTTATTGTAAAGAATGAATGAGGACCGCTTTTTAATTTGCACGGATTTGGGATTTTTCGTTATTGAGGCATAAGAAGTTCTAGTTTCAATCTACCATGTATAGGGCTTGATAGCTTGCAAGATTGTTGGTACCCATTGTTTGGGAATCATTTTTATCATTCTCAGCAATGATCCATTTTCTGCAATTATGGTTGTATCATGTATTATTTTTTTTGTCAATCTGTACAGTAGCATCAAGTCGTTTGATATGTCTTTTCAATTGTATACATCTGATAAACTTCTAATGTTGTGAATGTCTTTTATTTTGTACTTGATGTGTCTAAATAATGATCTGAAGTAGGCATGTAAATCCTATCAAAACAAGGATGTAAATAACTGTTCTGATGCAACTTGGCCTGTAGCAAAGGGATCTTGACTGTGTTCGTTCCCAGAAACTATATGAATGGCAACATACATTTGTTTGATCATTTCCTTCATAGAGGAATACATGAAATACTTTATATGTTTGCTTAAACCAAAGAATACTTGATTGTCATCAGTTATAATTTGTTATAAAAACTCAATGGCAAAGGATCAAACACATACATAATAGAAAAATCTGCAGTGCGGTTCCCCAAAAAAAAGGTGCCACGCAACTGCCTCTCCTCCCTTCTCTTGTAAATTCCCTTAACTTTAATTCTACTCTATATACTTTCAATTTTTGTCCTTAGCTATTTGCAGACTATCATATTTATTCTATCGCTTTTTTTAAAGGATATTTATTCTATCCTTTAAGAGTGCAAAATTATTCAGGTTTAATAAAGTCGATTTTCTATTCTTTTGCCTGCATGTATTGTGGAATTTTGGAACATCAATGTGGCGCTACCTTATTTTTCTTATTTCGTATATTTGTCATTTGTGTTTGCGATTAGTTCCTGAAAGTTCGATGCAATGATTGATGTAATGTGTCAATCAATTAACATAAATGGGCTGTTAATTGTTGGTCTCAATTAATTCACTTTGGCTAATCACATAAAGCTCAGTACATCAAGATGAAAACAATTAAATTATGCAAGCATGCCTGTCTAAATTTCAAATTTTGTAATTAGGTTGGTTCTTGAATTGATCTTGGTGTGAAACTATAGGACTTGGAAAGACTTTTAATTTGGGTTAAAGTAAATGTGCACAAGGACTCGTCATTTTGAGGACAGTTAGATGTTAATGACCATACTATCCTTTGGCTTGAAGCTTGGGGAAAACGTAGATAGTTAAATAGACAGGTGTCGACTGCTAAATTCAAAGGGACAGAAAAGTCACAAAAACATCTGGAAGTGAATAGTCGATTAAGAGACACGAGCATTAGAAGAAATATTTTGATACTTCCCAACTAAGATTTAGTAATGCTTTGAAAAACGTGCATAGTTAAATCCTTTTTTGGGCTATAGGATTGTTAATAGAACCCTCCAATCCCAACAATCCCACAAAGAGAGAGGTGGTGGTGGGGTTTAGGGTGCGATGGGGGTGGGGTGGGTGGTGAGGGAAGTGGGGGAGGTGGTGGGGTGTGTTTAGGGTGACGAGGTGGTGCACGTGTGGCGTGAGGGTGATTTGGTTTAAAATTTTAAAATAGTGTGTAATGTAAAATACAGTTCGACTAGTGTGGTGCGGGTGGTGTGTATTTGGAGAAAAGCGGGGTACAAATAGCAACCTGCTGATATAAAAAGCATCCATCTTTTTTTAGAGTTTTCTCTCCTTTGTGCAACTATTAACACCATCTCTGGGGAGTTTACTTCTACAATGTGTTTTACTCTTGTACTGTCGTCAATGCATTACCAAGTTATTTTCATAACATGTCAGAACTGGAAGTTCCACTTCTCCCATTGCCAAAGACCTTCATGTTTCAGAGCAAAAACCTAATCAACAGGTCATGGAAGGAGCATCATTTTCAAAAGATGGGCCTCCGAAGCAGAAACTCAAGGTTGATTGTCAGGCTCAGGTTGGAGGCAATAGTGGTGTAAAGATGAGTACATTGAATAACACAACTGCAACTCAGAAAGCATTTAAAGTTCAAGATAAGGTAACTTGTAACAACTTCCTTTCTCATTCTAACCAAGTAACCTTTAATTAAAGATACAAGACATGATATTATATTTTCATACTAATCAATCGGTGAAAACCTTTCTTTTCACTCTTTAAGAAGTGATTCAAGGTCGTGTTATTGATTAGTCCCGATATGCAAATCATGAAGTATGTTGGGTGGTGGATTATATGTATTTTATTATTAATTCTCCACTACTCTATTGGCCGATTTTAACTAATGTTAGTGTCAACTGCTAATATTGTGCTGCACATATAGGTGCAAATCTCATTCGAAGTTGTTCTGCTAGGATTTTTTTATGTCATTTATATGTAGATTAGGCAACACTAGAGAGTAGGGACTGCATTTTTGAAATAGATGTACTAAAATTGCTCTTCGTGCAAATCAACAGGTTGTGGAGGGATTGGGTTTTAGTTGGTTTTTTTTCTTAGTCCTGGTTCAAGTGGGCCATGTTCCCTAACGTGGCCACAAAAATCGTGTTCATGTTGCCACATCGGCACCCTAAACCTCCAAATTGCTCTTCGTGCTAAAATTAAAAAATGTTGAAAGTCCGTGTTATTATTGATGAAATTAAAAGTTGGTGTTATTTCTGCAAAAATACTAGAAGTTTGTGTTATTTTCGATAGTTAGCCTCCCTTTATTTTATCCTTGTAGGTTTTAGACTTTTTCGCCGTAATATCCAACTTTTCAACATGTATACAAAGTGAAAGAAGTTCTGATTTTATTTTAAGCAAAAAATGGGTTAGCTATTTATCTGATGTGGTTGAAGACTGTTTTTTTCCCAATTCATTGAGATTAATGGGTTTGGTCATGAACAGTGATTGTAGGGCGATGCCTAGGCGTTTTGAGGCGAAATCGCCTAGGCATTTCACCTAGGCAGGCGATGTCTTAAATAATTTTTAAAAATTTGAAGGGGCAAATTACATTTGAGTTTGGTGCTATGAAACCTACCAAACAATAAAATCTTAACATAGTTAATGTTATATAAAAAGCTTATAATTATTATCCTTGAAGTATATATTGAATGGGGATTATAGTGAGTAATAAAAAAAATATTGTTAATTAAGGACGTACAAATAAATAATATTTCAAGGGCCTCTAAATAAATATTTTTTGGGTCGCCTAGGCACCGCTTCCCCTAAGCCAAGGAAATCGCCTCACGATCGCATTGGCGCCTTGCAATCAAGGTCATGAATATACTTATTTTAAGCGAATATGAATATGGTTATTCTAAAATCCATCTAAAAAAAAATTGTATCAGATCTATTTGTTCTTAATTTTATCCCCACCCATATTTGAGAGAGGTTGGTGTTGATGTGGCGGAATAAATTGGTAAAGTAAGCACATTGTAGGGCTTAAAGTAATTTCAAGAAAATCGATTGGTCTCTTGCAAAATTCATCTATTAAAAAAAAAAAAAACATATAAACACAAACCTAAAATCGATTTTGTTGGAATTAATGAAAAAATCCAAAGTATCAACAAGAAAATAACAGGACGAAAAATAATGGAAGCGAACTACTAGTACTAAATTTTAACTAATTGGGCTGCGTAGCAATCTGTTACGATCCATGGGCTCCCAGTGAGGAAGTTCTATACTTGGAAGAACTGTAGGAGCACAGGATCAATCGACGAAGCCACGCAACAGAGTTAGAGGGTCAGGGTATGGACCAACAGAGGTGAGTGAGTTTGTGAAGTCATTATCGAGTCAGTTGGTGAGTCATGTATGTAAGTAAACAATATATAAGATTGAGTCAGCGTGGTCACTATTCATCTTGGAAGTGTGAACTACTGTGGTGACCTAGTGTCTGGTAAGAGGTATTCTCAGGCAAAGGTCGAGAGCAGTCCCTCTCCCTTTTGTTCCTTTTTACTATCAATAAAACTCAGAGGCAACCCCCTCTTTCCTTGAATTTGGTCTCATACCTATTTGTTGCATCTCCTTTTCCCTTTTTACTATCAATCTTTTTTTTTTTTTGCCCAGTTCTACATTGCAATTCAATAAGCCAGTTCTTGATCTTGAAATCTTGAGCGTCCACGCTTGATAAGATCTAAATTAAGACGTAAGTTAGGGAAAGAGAGTAGAGATCCTCAATGATGGAAGTGGATGAAGTATCAACTTGAGGCGATAAGCGCACATCTTAGCACCCACAACTTCTCCCTTATCAACCAATACTTTGGTCATGGCAATTGTCTGACCCTTTATTCTACTCATCACCCCATTAACACCAATTCCTCACAAATACTCTTCAGACTGAAGACTCCCTCGTAGGTCAAATCAATGACGCTACCACATTCAACTGCAGTGAGAAGGGCGTCGACTTCATCAGGAAACCAATATAATTGATTTTAGGTTGCATTTGTATTTTTTTTATTTAATAGATGAATTTTGAGAGGACAATCTACGTTCTTGAAACTAGTTTGACCTTTGAAGCCCCTCCACGTGTTGACTAAAGCTGACATTACCAATTTATTTTGATGTCAGCCCAAATCTCTCTCGAATTTGGGTGGGGATAAAATCGAGACCAAAGAAAATTTTGAATTTTGGTATAGATTTGATACAATCCTTGATTCGGAATAGATATGAGACTTCCAACAAAGTTTGGGATAGATTAGCTTATTTGGCCTTCTCCAAATTCCATTAAGTAGTTTTTCTTTTCTTTTCTTTTTGGTATCATGGTTTGCACCCTCATTAATTTATCCCCTTCTTTACTTTTCAATTTTATTATTAAAAGATTTGGAAAGCACATCAATTGCACTAAATGAAGCGCAATGGAAGAGGTCGATCCATGTAGCCGACCCCAACTAATTTAGGATTGAGGCTTTGTTGTTGTATTTGTCAATTTTATTAGTAGGTAGAAGGTCGTTATTTTAAGTAGCACATTTAAGTAATTGTCTTCACCACCTTGGTTGCCTTCTCATTTTTTCTCAAATTGGGGTTAATCCTGACATTGGTAATATTTTGTTACATATTCATACTCAAGACATGGATGAACCTCAATCCTATAAACCTTCCATTTTTCTTTTTTACTTCAAATGCGTGTGTTGATTAAATAGTATTTAGAAGCACTGATCTTAACCCAGCTTAGTTTCTCTTTTGATTGCTTTTATCTTCTATTTGTCTCCCATAATAATAATTGAGCCAAAACACCTGAAATTCTCTCATTCTTATCTTCTTTAGTCTCATAATTGTGGTTCTTTGTCTGCATAAAACTATATTTCATGGTTTCAATATTGCTTGCTGATGTTGAAATGTATTTATTTGTAGGTTTTCAAAAAACATCTTAAATTAATACCTGCCCTTGTTTCAAGCATTTGCATTATGTTATCATTGGAAGGCTCATGCCTAGGAATACAATCATGAATGCATGTAAATTTCATACATTTATGGTGTATATGGCAAGTCAGTTTTTGATGCAGGTTGGGTTGAATCAAGGATGTGTATCACAAGAATGGTGTATGGACATATGGAAATATATATGGGTCGAGGTCAAGAAATTGGTAATTTTAAATATTGATATTTAGAAGTTTTAGTTAATTAGGAAAGTTTTATAAGGTATTAGAAAGTGGGATCACGTTGCATATGTTAATTAGAATAGGTTTGCATATAGAAAAATTAATTAAAGTAGTTTAGTAGTTTAATTAGGAAATTAGCATTTATCCATATTAGGAAACAATATATATCTAGTTAATAGAGTGATTAATAGATATCTAGTAGTAGTAGAAGTCTATTATATTAGGAAAGAGAGTTAAGCCTTGGTTAATAATTATGAGTATATGTCTATTTTAGTAGTTAATTTAGGAGAGTTCATATACGGTTCCTAATTAATATGTTATGTTTCTTTTTTTTTAAGCCTATATATATAACGGCTTAGGCATTATGTAAGGATTGATTGATGATTAATAAAATTGAGTTTTTTTAGAGAATTAGTTTTATTCTCTTATGCCCTAAGTTGTTTGTTTGTAGTTTTTGAGCAAATTCAATTTGGAAGATCCTCGATGTGTCAGTTTGGTATTAGAGCTTCAATCTAGCCTGGGTGATTGGGAAATTGTGCCGTCCAAGAAAACTCACCAACAACGCATTGAGGTATTTTTTTTTATAAATGAACATAGATTCGATTTGTTGTTCGATGGACAAAAGCGTATTCCACAGTCTACTCGAATACATCAAAGTGAATCTTTTATTGGGGAAGAAACAGATGGAGATTTTACTTTTGTTGAGGGCGAGTTTGAAAACAAGGAAAAACAAGTCAACTTTGACGAAGCGCCAAGGTTTGATGTTGATGACGAAGACTTTATCGAAGACATGGTGTTCTTTGGGGATGACGGTCTTGTTATCGAAGTTATTCCGCGATCTACAAGTCCTCGAGTACTTGAGACAGTGGTTCATGATTGTGTCGTCGACAACTACCTTCTTAAAAAAGTGTGGAGACAAAAATGAAGTTCGTGGCGACCAATCACTTTTGTTCATTAACCGATGACATAGATGAAGAGTTAGTGGTGGACGCTCTTCAAGACTCTCATGGTGGTTTGTTTGTCGACAACTTCAATTTGATGGTTGAAGTTTAAGATATTGTTCCCCCAAGTTTTTGTTCCATCGAGCAGTGTCGAGTTAGTCAAGATTTGTTTTGAACATAAAATTGTTTCACATCAAAATTCGAGGTCGAATTTTTTTCCAACAAGGGGAGAATAATGAAGGTGGAAAGGAGCAAAGGTCTTGTGGTAGAGTCCATGTACCGCAAGATGTGTATAATTTAATTTCTTATTATATTTAATTACTATATTTAGAAGTATTCTATATATTAGGTCTATTAGTTAAATTAAATAATAGAAGTTTGGTTTAATTAGGAAACTTAGATAATTAGGAAATAATTATTATTAGCAAGTGTGCTAGATGGCGTACGATTAAATTAAGAAGTTTGAATCTTTATATATCTATTTGTGTTAGAGTAGGAGTTAAATTGGAAGTTTAATTAGTTGTCATTTATTTAATTTGTAGTCAACGTAGGAGTCTAGTAAAGTTGCTATTTGAGAATTGATCTCTACCGTAAGTATTTTATTATTTTGGGTTTTATTTTTTTTATTTTTTTGTTAATGAAAAGCCTATATATATAAAGGCTATGTAATAGTTTTATGATTTTGATTTGATTAGTAAAAGAATTTGATTTCTTTTTAGAGAATTAGTGTTTTAATTCTCGAGGCCCTGAATTGATTGTGCGTGGATTCGTCAATCGATTTGGAAGACTTCCGTTGCATCAGTATGTTGCAGGCTGGGTTGAATCAGGGATGTGTATCACAAGAATGGTGCATGGACATATGGAAATATATATGGGCCGAGGTCAAGAAATTGGTGATTTTAAATATTAATATTTAGAAGTTTTAGTTAATTAGGAAATTGATAGAATACCAATTTTGATCTATTGAAACGAGAGAAACAACAACGATTACAAACCCAAAAAGTAACCCCAGAGATGAGTCTTAAAACTCTCTCAACCCAATCACTCCAAGAGTGCCCAATTACATTGAAATTCCAAGATGTCTTATCTAATTAACTCACCCCTATTTATAGTGTTTCCTTCTCACTAATTCTATGTGACTACTCTATGTGGGATCTTATCATTACTCCCCCCCTTTAACATCCACCTTGTCCTCTAAGTGGCCATAGAAATTTAGACAAAATATGTGATGTCGGTCATGAAGCCAATGGGAAATATGTGAGAAAACGAACGCAGGAGACCATGCAAGAATCCAAATCCCTCACATAATCTCGCATGTGAGCAATATTAAAGAGCCAAAAGTCAACGATGAGCCCGATGAGGCAATTGTGCAAGAAAGCGCCAAGTGCATCAACCACCCCGTGTTACCAAAAGCTCCCCTAAATTGCATTGTGCCTATGAGAGCCAAACAACCAGCGAGCTTTGTCCAAAATTTCATCGTTGTATGTAAAACTAATGCAGTAAGACACTCCAAAACTCTCAGCAGCATATCATCAAACGCTTGAAATGCAACATCAATATATGTACTACTCCCATCGGGTCCAACATAAACTACTACAGTCGTTGCATCCCTAAGACATGACGGGGTAACAAGGCGAAAAGCAACCAAGAATCCAAGATATCATCTCTATAGTTAATGCTTCCAACTGAATAACACCATTTGGAAGGCTCCCCATCCACATTAATAAGAAGCAAATCAAGTTTTGGGCACAAAGCAACCACTGACACCCATTGAAGAACAAAAAGCAAGGAAACAAAGTCGAGGAAATAAGTGGCACACGCATAAGTGAAATAGAAATGCATACCCAAAAAAGTAGGCAACTTAGGAGTCTGGAGATGATCCTCGAACAACGCCTTATTCATGTAGGCCTGCCACTTAAAAGCAAGATTATCAAGTTCTGATATGGATGAGATGTACCCTACAGGCCTATGCTGTGCTGTAGTGAGCACCACACGATCTCCGCGAGATGCATGCCGTTCAATCAAAGTCATCTTCCCCAACTGGCCTGCAACTACGACAAGAGAAGAGGTGTATGACATCAAAGTATCTCCAAGGCAGCGGTATGTTGAATCGAGAATGAAGAACACTGATGGTGGTGAGTCAAGTGATGGTGGAGGTAGTCAGGGTGGGAGCCCTACAGTCGTGCAACAAAAGCTCAGATTGTCCGCCAACAATGTCAGATCTGGTGGATTCAGGAGTTGAACTCCACTGCAGTCCTTGATCTATTGAACACCCAATGACCTTCGACACGGTAGCGAGAGGATGAAGGCGACACTCGTTGATCTGCAACAACTACCCCTGGATCTTCGATTTCCCATCTGATCTGAAGTTCTTCACCATATTTATAACATCAACAATCGTGAACGCCTCGATCGCCACTAGATCAAGATCACCAATGATTCGAATCAACTCGGATACTGCTGAATCCGACAGATCTGGAGCTCTCTGCAACAACACAAGCGGCGAAGCTCGAATCCACAAAATTGGAGTCGACAATGGATTTGCCATATGATCAGGATTAGGTAAAGATTGAACACCCAAGTTCAAGAGGATGCTCAATTCGCTATTTGATTGGAGAACATCTAGACTGCTTGGAGTGAGATCTTGAATGCCTTCATGTTTGTTGTTCCTCATGGTGGATGGATTGGGAAGTATCAACATCTTCATGGTGTGATCTCTATCGTCTCGTGAGATCACAATAGGAGGAGAAGAAGAACGAAGGCACAAGGTATCAAACTTTTTTACTATGCGTTCAAGCCCCAACTGTATTTCGTAAAGACCTCTTAACATCTCCTCCTTCATAAGCCTTGAATCTATTCTTGGTAGATTGTAGTGCTCTGGTACCTATGATAGAACACTAATTTTGATCTATTGAAACGAGAGAAACAACAACGATTACAAACCCAAAAGTAACCCCAGAGATGAGTCTTAAAACTCTCTCAACCCAATCACTCAAAGAGTGCCCAATTACATTGAAATTCCGAGATGTCTTATCTAACTAACTCACCCCTATTTATAGTGTTTCTTTCTCACTAATTCTATGTGACTACTCTATGCGGGCGATGTCGACTTCAATGAAGTTTCTTTAGACTTTCTTGATCACATTGATTTGGTGGGTCTTGAAAGTGTGACTGACAAGTTTGTCTTATTTTCTAATATCGAGTTAGTCAAGCTTAGTTTTGAGGAGAAGGTAATTCCGGATCGAAAACCACGAGAAGGTACGAAAATTCGAGGGCGAATTTTTGTCAACAGGGGGAGTATGATGCAGGCATGGGTTGAATCAGGTATGGACATATGGAAATATATATGGGTCAAGGTCAAGAAATTGGTAATTTTAAATATTGATATTTAGAAGTTGGGTACTACTACCATGGGAATCAAATATATACCCATGTCATAGGTACACTATTTACGACCATTGGATTCTAATCCAATACATTAATTGAGGTGTCATAAATACACAAGTCATTTAATGCACACCACATTTTGAGATGGTTCCATGACATGAGTATATATTTGAGCTCCATTGTAGAATATCCCTTAGAAGTTTTAGTTAATTAGGAAAGTTTTATAAGGTATTAGAAAGTGGGATCACGTTGCATATGTTAATTAGAATAGGTTTGCATATAGAAAAAATTTAATTAGGAAATTAGCATTTGTCAATATTAGGAAACAATATATATTTAGTTAATACGGTGAGTTAAGCCTTGGTTAATAATTATGAGTATATGTCTATTTTAGTAGTTAATTTAGGAGAGTTCATATACGGTTCCTAATTAATATGTTATGTTTCTTCTTTTTTTTGTAAGCCTATATATATAAAGGCTTAGGCATTATGTAAGGATTGATTGATGATTAATAAAATTGAGTTTTTTTTTTTTGAGAATTAGTTTTATTCTTTTGTGCCCTAAGTTGTTTGTTCATGGTTGTTGGAGCAATTCAATTTGGATGATCCTTGCAGCGTTAGTTGGTCTACACCATTCCGCATTGGGCTCATATCAATTACTAGTAATAAGTGGTTCAGCAAGGATATTCAAGATGATGTTCATTTTTTTGTGGACGATTCTGCTAGCTGATAAAAGTATACCAAGTGTTAATACTAAATTGGAGGTCTGGAGAGAAAGCTTTGGTTTTTATAAGATTGAGTGCTTTAAATGTTACTGTAGTTCAAGTCAAGATAGAGATAAAGAAACAGTAAATATTGAGAATCATGAAATAGTAGTGTGTTGAACTTCGGACTCTTTAGTTCAATCATACTAAGAGAAGGGAAGATAGGAAATGAAGTCGTCTGTAAGTTAAATAGAGGGGTTCTCGTGTTACTATATTACTAACGTATCCCATTGAAGCCGAAAGGATTGTTTTATAGGATGACAATTTGAAAGTTTGAACACATGCATCAAAGAGCAATAGATGCACCATAAAGGAAAGCCAACCAATTAATAGTAGAGTACACGCCTATGTTTGAGGAAGAGAAACCTAGGATAATATATTTAAAATTAATTTAAGGAAAGAGAGTCCCAGTAGATCAGAAAACAATTTTTTTTTTTTTTTCTGGGTTTATAGTAAGGTTTTCAACTTCTCATTAGTAGGAGAACCAATCATCAAGGTGTGGAACATTGTCGGCACGGCACTTCTCCCTGAATCTGTGTTTTGGTGTTGTGGCATGCAAGTGCATTTTTGTGCATCAGGGAGTTCGGAACATGCATACAATTTTAAAGCGATGAAATGCAGTTTGGACTTTGGAGTCTTTGGACACATTCGAAAGTGGTTCATATAAATTATTATGTTTCTCGTCTTTGGAGTCTGTATTTGGTTCTAACAATTTATCTAAATCCTTCATTTGAAAATATTGTTATTTTGCAGCTCATTTGATTTTCATTACAATCTGTGTTTGTCCTGTTGCCTTTCTTAGTGAAGTATTTTTTTTAATTGTGTTTTTTTTGTATAATTGCCCTAAATCAACCACAATGGAAGAGTTTTATCCATGTAGCCAACCCCAATTTACTTGGGATCGAGGCGTTTGCGTGTATATATGCTTCTCCACATGCCCATGCATGTTAGGTCGTTATTTTATTCCATACATCTCTTATCTTTTCAATCTAACGTAGTATGGTGTAGTTAACAATTATCTGAATTAGGCTTCTTTTCTCTAATAGCATAATTCACTTATTTGACTGTGCAATCTTATCTAGTTTGTCCATTTAAGAAATGATTTAACTAGTTCTTTTGGGATGCTTCAAATGTACACAAAGTTTTTACTCATATGTTTGTTTGTTTGTTGTGTATGTAGCTTTGGTCTATATATGCTGCTGGTAATACAGTTCCAATACCATTCTTAAGGGCAACAGATATATCTCCTCTTGCCTTGCTTTCAGACAATGCTTTTGGTGGCAACACTGCCACGGAAGCAGTTCAGGAACTTTACACTGGGGACGGATTTTCAAAAAAAGGCCGTAGAGTACAGAACCAGGTTCACAACATCCCACATTAGTCGATAGGTTTTATGACTCGCCATCAGTCTTATTTTGTTGTCTTTCTTTGCTGCAGATGCCACTTCCTCCAAGTGTGCATGAACGGCTTGCATCAAGTTCGACCTTAATGAACCTTGGACAAGCATTAGCTTATCACAAAACGTATGGGAGCTCTACCTCCATATGTGGAACCATTGTTTATATTGCTAAGCCTAAACTTCTTCCTTCCCAATGCAGCAGACAATTCAGAATCTTTGTTAACTTCTAATGTTGTATCTAATATACTTCTGCATTTACATCTTACAGGTGTTATGAAGAGATGCCCCTCCAGGAGTTGCAAGTGGCACAAGCGCAGCAGACCATTCAGAATCTTTGTGATACACTTCGAACCATTCTCCGATTGTAGCTTGCTTTTATGATGATGTTTCAGTTATGTTAAACTAACATTCATTGCTTTTTATCAATCAATTTTGATCTTCAGCTTTATTTAGTTATCATTCATTGGGAATATGATGTGAAGTAGATGACCAGAGCTCAATTTGCATCAGGTCAAGTTGATCCTTCTGTGCATAAACTTCGTGCCTCACTATGTGCTGCTCCAAAACTAGATATCACACAAATTATACATTTTTTTTTTTTTTTTTTTCACACAGAATATTTGGTGACAATTCTTAACAGAGCCCGGATGTCTCTTTCATGGAGGTGTCTCGCGTGGAAATGTCGCAAGCTTCTCGTTTCATATTTAGGCCTCGTTTGATTTGCTTTTGTCAACTTACAGTGTGAGCGGAGATAATCTTTTGAAGTTAACTCATAGTATAAGTTTATATTTCATGTTTGGTTCAACTTTGAACTTACAGGGAAGTTGCTAATTCTAAAAACAGTAAAACATGAGAATTGACATAAGCACTCTTCAAACATATTTTTAAGATAAAAAAAAATGCATTATTATTTTCATGCATGCATTACTATTTATTTAATTACTCATAAATAAATAAAAACTTGAAGTAAACAACATACATATAAATTATTTACAAATTTTTTAAAAACTTTAAATAATTATAAATGTTTTTATAATTTTCTTGAAATAATATTTTAATAATTATTAATAATAAACATAATAAAATGCAACTAATGATAATTTTAAAAATATTTCTCTTACTTGAAAGATACTTTCTTTTATGAGTTATTTATTTAATATTTATATTCATGGATTAACAACAAACGTTTTAGTTCTAAAAATAAATAAAATATGGTTAGGGTTGAAAAAGAATTATATATATGTGTAACAATAAAGGTGAAGATTTATGAGGGGAATTTTGTCATTATTTTTTAGGAAGATAACTCTTCTAAGGGGTGGGGAGGTCTCTCACACTCTTGGGTATGAGTTGAGAGATAACTCGTATGTAAATTGAACAATTAAACAAGATTGGTTACAATTCCCCTCCAAATTATTTTTTGAGAGTTAACTCCACCTCCAACCAAATAAGGCCATAGTGTTTGAAGATGCGCAACTTTGATATGTTTGCTTTTTTTTTATATATATATATAATCACATTTGCAACTATTAGATTCTGATTCAACACGTTAATCTGTGAGTTATAAGTGCACCAAACATTTAATGCACAACACATTTTGAGGGGTTTTCGAAATGAGTATATGTTTAGCTCCATTGTAAAATCTCATAAGCGGGAATTTAATTAATCTAATAATCAATTTTTATATTTCAAAAAGTATACTACAATTTTATTTTGACTTTCTTGATAACTAATTATAACTATTTAGATTTAATAGCGAAAATATCCTTATTTAAGGGTAGAATAATAAATTTAGGTGAAGGTTGATAGACTTAATCAAGGGTAAAATAGTAAATTTAAGTGATGATTGAAAGCCTTAGTTATAGGTATAATAGTAAATCTTAAGTGACGATTGAAAAATTGATTATTCGTTCTGATTAAGTATAGTGGATATATATTTGGTGATCCCATTATCATATTTCAAGGCCTGATGGAAATGTTAATATCATAAATTTAGAGACTCTGCAGTTACTTATGGAAATGTTAATCTATTATGATTAGTTGACTCACTTTTGACATCTACATATGATACTTAGTCGTCGTTAGAACCAACGAGTACGGGATCGACACCTTTCTCAATAATGATTTAAAATAGTTTTCCATAGTACCCGTGCCTTTTTTTAGAGTTTTAGGTTATGACAAATTAGTATGCGCTCAGGCAGATTGCATTAGGGCCTCGTGGAAATTGTCATGTTTACTTAGATATCGCCGGATATCAAGAAATTTTTTTTTTAAATTTTGTATTTGATGGAATGCTTAGGTCCAAGTGAATGATGGTATCTGAGTCTGATTTTTTCAGTTTCCAAGACTTTAAGGTTTGGGACATAGAATGCAAATTACTCGATATATATTCCCTAATCGGTCTACTATATTTATATTTGTTAGTCACATTTACCATGTGCATGATTGTCATTATTTGTATCTATCTTAAAGGTTGTTTGGTAGAGCATTTGAATAATTATCATATGGACATATGTTTGTTGAAGATACTAGATTTAGAGGTCAAACTACGATCACTATCTGAAAGTTATTTGAATCGGTTGAAAAGTGTTGTGCAGTAGAGAATGAGTATGCTTATTGTATCATAAGGCCAATCATATCAGTTGCCAGAGAGTGCAGAAGACAATTGAATTTGTTAAGATGAGATTGTTGAATATTAAAACCTATCCAAAGGTTATTTGAATGACCCAAACCAACTATATGACAGTTACATAAGTGATCAAGACACACCAAAGAATGACCCATTGATTAGGAGTTTGAAGTCTTGAGTATTTGATTTTTCTTATAATAGTTCACATAATTTCGCTTTGAAATGTGTGATTACGAGTTCTTAACTTGTGTTCATTTTTTTGTATTTCTGAATTATTAACAAGGGGATCTTAAGTAGTCCAATTGAGGAAAACACATTAGGGATTGGGTTGTCTAGTCGAGGGAGAGCTGGGTGTGAGAAAGAGTGCATCGAGACTGATAAGGGAGTCACTAAAAAATGGTCTTATGTATGAGTTCTCGGCTTAGTGGATTTTGATATCTGGGTGTGGCCCAATAAATGTAGGTCGTGGACCGAACTGCATCAACATCTCTGGTGTTATGACTTGTTTACTTTAATTTTCTATTACTCTATTGGTTGTAGGGATGTACAAAGGTTGGGTTGATTTGAGTTTTGCCTAAGAAGAACCAAATCAAATAGTTCTGGTCTAATTATTTTTAGAACTAACCCAAACTAATAGATTCTTCAAAATCAAACCAATCCAACTCTATGAATTTGGGTTAGGTTGGTTCCAATTCTCAAGTTGATTTTATAAATTTAAGTATGAAAATTATGAGTTTTATAAAACATACTCATAAAAATCTGAAACACAATAATTTTCTTTTTTCTTTCAAAATAAGGAAATAAACCTCTAAACACTTACTCCATCCATCATACACTCACAACTTCTAGTTAGCCTAAAATAATAAACCAAACAAAAATATGATCGCTAGCTTTAGCCAATAAAAATGTAACATTATTATCAAACTAATATTCACGCATAATAATCAAATCATATATGAGTTTCCTTACATTTGAAAATTTAAATGCAAATTTCAAAAACTCTTATTATAAAAGCTAATTAAAGTTTAAAAATAAAACAAAATAAGTAACATTGTTTGTTTGAAATAAAAGTAACTTTTAATGTAAGCTAAATTTAAATATATTAGACAAATACTTAGTATGATCATAGTTAGTATGACTACAATTATATAACTTAAACACTGAACCAGCCCATCGGTTCTCAAATTTGAATAGCCCAGCTCAAGTCGATAGCTTTTTTTACCCAACTCAAATCACTTGAGTTGGTTTGGATCAATCAGGTTTATTGGGCCAATCAATTTTTTGTTCATCTTAATTGGTTGCATAGATTTCCATTTTTCAATTTGGTAGCAGATAGGACACTACTAATTCTTTGTTTACAAAGTCAATGAGATCCAGGAAATCTATGGCTCGACAACTTTACTCCGATCAACCAGAAGGGGTTTCAACCACAAAACCCCCACTGTTAACAGGCACCAACTACACTTATTGGAAGTCGAGAATTTTAGGGATTCGTTGTCGTGGCATGTGCCCTAGGTCAATCTACAAACATTGTTTATCTTATAATCTTAGTTAATAAAATTGAGGTTTCATTTGTTGTTTTATTATAAGTGATTGCGTGTTTACCTTATAATAAGATTCATGAGTATTTGTTGAAATATTCTAAATGTCCTTGGTCGGTCATTATACTAGGAACTACAATGAATTAAGACTAGTTTGAGTCTTGATTTATGGTCATGTGATGGTCATGCGTATAAGGATACAAATCGAGATCATGAGTACTTGTTAGGGAACAATGTATTGGGCCAACCCGTTATGAGAACAACACATAGATTAAGTCATAGGTGTTACTCATGATAGGTTTATCATTTAGTCATTCGATTCGAGATTACCATAGACTTCAATATTATGATATTTGACACAATCAAACGTTACCTTTAATCGGACGATTATAAAGATTGTAATTGGTTACCATGTGAATAATATGTGAAGGTGTGTAGTCAATATAAAATTTGTCCCTCTCATGTAGAGAGATATCAGTGGATCCCTCAATATGTTAGACTATTAAATGACTATGTCTAAGTGTATTGATATGGTCAATATCACTTAGATTTTTTCAGTCTACGTATAGATCGAAACTAGTACAATTGAACATTAAGGGTGACTTTTCATGTCTTATGTTTAAGCAAAGGATATCGCACGACAAAAAGATATGATATATGATATTCATTAGGTTGTATCGATTTTGATATTCATGCTACTTGAATAGTCATAATGTCTTGCTAATGACCGCTTATGACTGGTGTACCAAATGGTTTTGGTTCACTGTCAACGTCGCATGAACCTATTAGGCCGCACATAAAGAATGACTTTGCACAATTTCAATTAGTTCAGAGTAATGAATTTTATATGAAAAAACTCATGACATAAAAACCGTTACAATTTATTATATGATAACTTATTAATAGGGGTGTATATGTAATTCGTTTAGATTGCTTAAATATAATAGTGTATTACGAATATGATTTTAAGTGAGGGCTTATCTACACATATAAATAAAGGTTGAAACCCTAAAACGTATAAGGATTTCATTTTTGTTATTCTCGAGTTCTCTGTAATTTGGGAGAGGATGAAAAACATTTTTTTATCTCTTTTGGGGATAGCATTCCAAATTGTGATCTCCGTTCGTATGTGAATTTTCGATAGAGAACAAATGCTTGAATGGTTTGGAGATCGAATAATCGAAAAGAAAGAAATTACGGATCAAGGTAAGGTTTACTTTTATAGATTTAGTTTAATAGAACTTATTTTCGATCATGTTGGAGTTTTTTAAACTTTGTTTTTAGTTTTCTACTGCGTATGAACCTCAAAACCCAATCATGTTATCAGAGCCATAGGCTCGCTTCTAATAAACTCTTACATGTTTTCTCTAATGTATATACGATAAATGTTTGAAAAAATGATCTTGATTAATATATATATATATATATATATATATATATATATATATATATATATATATATATATATATATATATATATATATGATGTACATATAGGTTTTGTGATAATTGTTATCAAGAATTGGTTTTAAAGCATGTGTAGGTTAATGTGATTTTGGTGTTGAATACATATTTTTATTATTGTTCAATAATTATGTATGTCTCAATGATAGAAATCATGATTAGGTTAGTATGATTAATTTAATATGATTCTAGTGTTGAATACTTGATTAATATTTCATTTTTTTTAATTCAATTGCTTGTTTTGTATGAATAAGAATCGATTATTGGTTTTGATCATACATTTCATTGTGGTTATCCATTAATATATTTCTATTAATAGGAGATAAACTTGTAATCGGATAAGAATTACAAATCCTATAAGATAGGTAAAATATATAAAAAAATTGTATTGGATAAGGATTGAAAGTACCTTAAATTATAATTGGATTATGATAAAATATTAAGTTAGAGGTGGGCCCAAGTTAATTAAAAACATTTTAATTAATATTTTTTGGAATTAAAATAAGGGGTAGTTTTGGTCAATTGGATTGACTAAAATAATGAGGAATCTTAGGCGATTTTCATTTTTTGGAATTAGAATTTGTTATCTAAAAAAATCCATTGACTGGCCGGCGGGACTGTCGCTAACTATTCATAACGCAAGGAAATTCGTATAATAGTCAATATTAGTAAAATCTCCTAACTTGTTTATTAATCGTACATGAATTGTAATATGTGATATTTACCTCGTTTAAATTATCATCACTAAAACAAATAAAAAAATCTCTCTTCCAAATTTTAAGTCAAGTGACATCCATTTTCAAACACTTGTCGAGGGTTCGATCATATCAATATGGGTATGCCTCCATAAAGTATATTGTGTTATCTTTGTGAAGCAAGTTGAGTAACGGTTACTCTGTTGTTTGAAATTGTTAGACTTGATAAAGCTATCAATACAGATTTGAGCTTTAGTCACTAGATGAGATAAAACATGCTAAGACGTAAGATGTCATAATCTCATAAAAACAATTAAAAGTCACATACAATGTAATTTGTAAATGGTGCCTACCTAAATAACTTAATTCAAAGTGTCATGCCTTAGCTATCTTAGAATTAGGTGAAACATGAATCTCAGTCCCTTAAATTAACAAAACATTTTTAAGAGGGTTGTTAATTTAGTAGGAGTATATTCCTCTACACTAAAATGAGCTTTTGCATAATTTTTTTGTTATAGATCTATGACCTTTTCAAATCACACTAATCCATTGTCACTGCGATCAATCCTTGAGAATGATAAGTTGTTTGGAACAAACTTTCTTGATTGGTTCAAAAACTTGAGAATCATTCTTAAGCATGAACGCAAGTTGTATGTCTTAGATGATTCTATTCCTGAGTAACTACCAGCCAATGCTTTAAGAGCCGTGAAAGATGCACATGTTAAACATGTAAACGACTCCAATGATGTTGCATGCATTATTTTGGCAACCATAGTTCTTAAATTTCAGAAGGATATGGAACACATGGAAGCTTACGACTTGGCTACGATGCTGAAGGAAATATTCCAACAGCAAGCTAGGTAAGAAAGGTTCGAGATAATCAAGAACATTCACTCTTTCAAAATGGCTCAGGTGCGTCAGTTAGTCCTCATTTTCTAAAAATGAAGGGTTATATTGACCATTTTGACAGACTTGGATTTCCCATAAGCCAATAGTTGGCTGTGGATTTGATCCTGAATTCATTGCCTGATAGTTATTCACAATTTATGACGAACTATAACATGAATAACATGGAGAATTCTATTTTAGAGTTGCTTTCGATGCTTAAAACTGCAGAGCAGAATGCCAAAAAACTCATCACTAATGTGTTAATGGTTCAGAAAGAAAAAGCTTTGAAGAAAAGGGCAAAGACAAGGCTAAAATTACCAAGAGGTTATTCCGATTGTCACAAAGCCTATGGAACAAGTCAAGCCTAAGGCTCCTTCCACTTCACAATCCCAGAAGGAAAAGGAAAAAGAAGGAAATTGTCATTTTTGCCATGCACCTAGGCATTGGTTCAGAAATTGCAAGCTTTATCTTGAAAATCCAAAAAAAAAAAGTAGTGCGACTACTGCTTCAGGTATTTACGTTATTGAAGTTAACTCGTCTACTTGTGATTCCTGGGTATTGGATATCAGATGTGGATATCTCATTTGTATTAATGTGCAGGGTTTAACCAAAAGTAGAAAGCTAAAGAAATGAGAAGTCATCCTACGAGTTAAGAATGAAGCAAAGGTTGCTGTGTTGGCTGTAGAATGCTATGAGTTAATTTTGCCTAATGGATTTATTTTAGTTTTAAATAATAGTTATTATGTCACTGCCTTTAGCATTAATATCATTTCAGTTTCATGTTTGGATTTGGATGGTTTTAATTTCATTATTGTAAATAATAAATGCTTCATTTCTCGTAAAGACATTTTCTATGCCAATGATGATTTATGTGATGATCTTTATATTTTAAACATGAAAATGCTCACAAATACTTATATTCTTAATGTAAGTGTAAATAGGTTCAAATCAAATGATTTGAATCAAACCTACCTTTGACATTATTGTCTTGGCCATATAAATGAGAGACCTACCTTTGGCATTATCGTCTGGGATCCCACCAGTGAACTTCTCCAACTCGCTCCACTAGCCCATCATCCAATAGGCCTTACGGTGGTCGGAACGATAGTCTGATCAATATCTGCAAGTGTGGAGGGTTGTCCATCTATCATGATCTGCATCGATAAGCGTGCAATAGATCAACCTCAATATATATATATATATATACACACGTATAGTATATAACATCTATATAAGCCCTAACTCTACCCGCCTCACATCACTTCCAAACTAGAGTTATAAGACAAGTATATCATGTTTCAACGTCTAATATTTTGTTCATTAAGTTTTATCTCGAGGTTCCTCGAACCATCGCTCTGATACCAACTATAGCATTGGTATCAGGTTAAAGAAAAATTAATGCATCATCTTATAGGATCCATCGACCTTGCTCTGATACCAATTGTGGTGGCCTCGCGCCTCGAGGCCATCGTATGAGTTGTTGTGCGTGTCTCGAAGCCCTGCCATCGTCAAAGCCATGTCGGCACTCCTCAATGTGTATGCTATTCCTCTTATTCTTTATATTATTTGCCAATTATTTGAGATATACTTTAAATTACAAGTACGGTTTGTGTTTTTCAGAGTTTCAAATTGATAATCAATACTTTACAACGGAAGTCTTATCATAGCATAACCATAGTTTTTAATAACTTTCTAGTTATATACAACATCGATCCTATTGTGGAAAACCCTGAATAGAGTACACTGCATATAAGGCGACAAAGTAAACATATACAAGTGCAAGTGTCTCAAAAGTCTCCCATAAACCCAAAATATATAACAAAATACCAAAATAAACACCTACGAGTAGTGTGCCAAACATTGGACGACCTAAGAGATAGTCGCCAAAAATCTGCTTATCCGTACTCATAGAAGGATCTGCACTCAGTCATCAAAACAAAATAGATGATGAGTCCAATAAGTAAAATCCCAAGAAGATTTACTGAGCATTCACATGATAAAGTAAAGGAAATCCAATAAATACTGTTAAATAAACATGCGAAATGTAAACATGCAACTATAAATGGATCATCGCATGCGTAAATAAAAATAAAGTTCAAACATGTGTGCCCGTCCTGGTTAAACTAAACCATGCTTCAGATACTCTCTTTAGGATCCTTCTAGTAGGCGCACCAACTGGCCCAATACCTAGTTCTCTTGGGGGTCAGTGTAGATCCATGACGCATTGACACATGTACTGACAAAGTAGCTTGGGTCGTTATACACCGAGGACTCCTGATACATATGTTATGGTCTAGCGTGTCATAGATACACAACAGAATATCCGACGGGAGTAAACTCGATCAACTGTTCAAACAGTGACTAAGACATAGATAACTGTAGTAAATAAGGAATAAAATAGGAACACATTGAGTCTGATAGAGTAAAACAATAATAAAAGCGAGTAAATACTCAAGTGATGTTCCGTTGGGTTTTACAAACCTCACACTCCCGCTCCAACTTCCCCGAACTCCCGAATCTAACCCCGCCCAGCTCTTCAGTACCCGAGCTACGTCATTTCAGTCCCTGAAGTCAGTTAAGTATGTTTGTTTTGTATTCAGATTGGTTGAATATGTTTTAGATTAATCTTCCCTAATCAACCCCCAAAGACTAAATAAAGTCTCAATTTTAATCATGTGTTGCACTTCAATTTTAGGCATGAGATTGTACAAATCTCAAAATCTTCCACCCGTATAAAGTTTGTTGGTCTCTATCTTAGCTTTCCGAAAAGGTTTGGTTTGCAAAACTCCGATTTAAAACGAAAAGATATCATAATTCTACTAAACATTGCTTAAATTGGGACCTACTCCGACCAGCAGAATAAGAAAATTTACTTCTCCTAATCTATATTTTCAAAAACCATGATTTTTAGTCACAAGACAGCTAACATACCCAATAACAACATACTAAAAGACCAACTCATTTAGATAAGTAGTAAGGAAGTTATGCCTTTTAAGATTTAATTTCAAAAATCTTGTATTGCGTTAAATCACCTATTTGTAGAGCACTTTTGGACATGAAAACATTTGAATTACCAAACTTCCAGTGGGACAAAGTTGTTCCCCATTGAGTTAACTTTCAAATACCACCAGGTTGGGTTCATTTAGATTTAAAATGAGCAAGTTATAACCAAATTATATAGGCTAGTTCATAATACAACATGCATAATTTCAGCTTTGGTCTTACAACTTCAAAAATTCATATCTTTTTTTTATTTCAAAACCAACTTAAGAACTTCAATATAGCTTGATTATGAGCTTGGAATCAAGAACCCAAATTTATAAACCAATTGCAAATACTTAATCATCTACCTTATGAAATTAGCCAAAAACTAGAACTGGTTTCAACTTGAAATATATAGATATTTACATAGAGTTGATGACACTTTGATTTGAGCTCCAGCTCTTCGTGATCTCCTTAATTGAATTTCTCAACCAAGAACTTCCTCGACTCCTCTTATTTTTCAACTCAAAGGTACATGTTAAGCTCCTCCATTAAGTATATGCCTTATATCCTTGTATTAGTAAGTGGATTAATTAGCTTGATCAAGGGTTCAATTAATTCATATCCACGTATAGTATATAACATCTATATAAGCCCTAACTCTACTCGCCTCACATCACTTCCCAACTAGAGTTATAAGACAAGTATATCGTGTTTCAACGTCTAATATTTTGTTCATTAAGTTTTATCTCGAGGTTCCTTGAACCATCGCTCTGATACCAACTATAGCATTGGTATCAGGTTAAAGAAAAATTCATGCATCATCTTATAGGATCCATCGACCTTGCTCTGATACCAATTGTGGTGGCCTCGTGCCTCGAGGCCATCGTATGAGTTGTTGTGCGTGTCTCGAAGCCCTGCCAACGTCAAAGCCGTGTCGGCACTCCTTAATGTGTATGCTATTCCTCTTATTCTTTATATTATTTGCCAATTATTTGAGATATACTTTAAATTACAAGTATGGTTTGTGTTTTTCAGAGTTTCAAGTTGATAATCAATACTTTACAACGGAAGTCTTATCATAGCATAACCATAGTTTTTAATAACTTCTAGTTATATACAACATCGATCCTACTGTGGAAAACCCGAAATAGAGTACACTGTATATAAGGCGACAAAGTAAACATATACAAGTGCAAGTGTCTCAAAAGTCTCCCATAAACCCAAAATATATAACAAAATACCAAAATAAACACCTACGAGTAGTGTGCCAAACATTGGACGACCTAAGAGATAGTCGCCAAAAATCTGCTTATCCGTACTCATAGAAGGATCTGCACTCAGTCATCACAACAAAATAGATGATGAGTCCAATAAGTAAAATCCCAAGAAGATTTACTGAGCATTCACATGATAAAGTAAAGGAAATCCAATAAATACTGTTAAATAAACATGCGAAATGTAAACATGCAACTATAAACGGATCATCGCATGCGTAAATAAAAATAAAGTTCAAACATGTGTGCCCGTCCTGGTTAAACTAGACCATGCTTCAGATACTCTCTTTAGGATCCTTCTAGTAGGCGCACCAACTGGCCCAATACCTAGTTCTCTTGGGGGTCAGTGTAGATCCATGACGCATTGACACATGTACTGACAAAGTAGCTTGGGTCGTTATATACCTAGGACTCCTGATACACATGTTATGGTCTAGCGTGTCATAGATACACAACAGAATATCCGACGGGAGTAAACTCGATCAACTGTTCAAACAGTGACTAAGACATAGATAACTGTAGTAAATAAGGAATAAAATAGGAACACATTAAGTCTGATAGAGTAAAATAATAATAAAAGCAAGTAAATACTCAAGTGATGTTCCATTGGGTTTTACAAACCTCACACTCCCGCTTCAACTTCCCCGAACTCCCGAAACTAACCCCGCCCAGCTCTTCAGTACCCGAGCTACGTCCTTTCAGTCCCTGAAGTCAGTTAAGTATGTTTGTTTTGTATTCAGATTGGTTGAATATGTTTTAGATTAATCTTCCCTAATAAGCCCCCAAAGACTAAATAAAGTCTCAATTTTAGTAATGTGTTGCACTTCATTTTTAGGCATGAGATTGTACAAATCTCAAAATCTTCCACCGGTATAAAGTTTGTTGGTCTCTATCTTAGCTTTCCGAAAAGGTTTGGTTTGCAAAACTCTGATTTAAAACGAAAAGATATCATAATTCTACTAAACATTGCTTAAATTGGGACCTACTCCGACCATCAGAATAAGAAAATTTACTTCTCCTAATCTATATTTTCAAAAACCATGATTTTAGTCACAAGACAGCTAACATACCCAATAACAACATACTAAAAGACCAACTCATTTAGATAAGTAGTAAGGGAGTTATGCCTTTTAAGATTTAATTTCAAAAATCTTGTATTGCGTTCAATCACCTATTTGTAGAGCACTTTTGGACATGAAAACATTTGAATTACCAAACTTCCAGTGGGACAAAGTTGTTCCCCATTGAGTTAACTTTCAAATACCACCAGGTCATTTAGATTTAAAATGAGCAAGGTATAACCAAATTACATAGGCTAGTTCATAATACAACATGCATAATTTTAGCTTTGTCTTACAACTTCAAAAATTCATATCTTTTTTTATTTCAAAACCAAATTAAGAACTTCAATATAGCTTGATTATGAGCTTGGAATGAAGAACCCAAATTTATAAACCAATTGCAAATACTTAATCATCTACCTTATGAAATTAGCCAAAAACTAGAACTGGTTTCAACTTGAAATATATAGATATTTACATAGAGTTGACGACACTTTGATTTGAGCTCCAGCTCTTCGTGATCTCCTTGAATTTCTCAACCAAGAACCTCCTCGACTCCTCTTATTTTTCAACTCAAAGGTATATGTTAAGCTCCTCCATTAAGTATATGCCTTATATCCTTGTATTAGTAAGTGGATTAATTAGCTCGATCAAGGGTTCAATTAATTCATATCCAACTATAGGACTTTGTTTTATCTTAAATCAAATTAATTCTCCAAGACATAAAATTACATATGGTTAGTATGTTTAGTCACATACTTCACATATTTGTGATCCCATTAAACCCCGACTACCCGGTATAATGTGCCTCGCATCTTGGCACGCATCTCGAGGTGTGCAAATCCTTGATGTACCCGATTATTATGACGACCTAAAGTCTGAGTATCTATTTTATGCCATATTTACCTTTCCTCTACTCATTTTATTTAAGTTAGCATTATAAGACTTAATGTACCCGTACTACGCCTACTTAGTGCCCGTGTTGACACACATTATGAGGCATTTACTTGTCACACAAACTCGCCCGATAACAACATCCACATATGAGATGTTACAATAATATACTATTTTAAACATTACACCTAAACAAACATCATCCACAAACAATATATTCCCTTGGTTCTTGTGTCCGAGTCAACTAAGGTTTCCCACGTAACGCTCGAATTATGACTGTTAATCATCGAGATTAAAGTTTATACTATTTTAGCTAATTTAGGCTGTTACAGTAAGTCTTGAAGAAGTTCAAGAACCATCAATAAACACTTAACTGCTAGTGGGAGCAATAAAGTCTTGAACTAGTTGAACCTCCACTGGTATTACAAGGCCCGCATAAGTCTGATAGGGTAAGACATCAACCTGAGAGATTTGGATTTCTTATTACCGATAGTAGTGAGGTATCGCTTATGGATCAAAATGAGCCTACTACTTATGTAACAACCCTAATAAATCTAATATTAGTCAATTGCCTAATAGGACCGTGGCTAATCCTACGTGGCGACTCGATCAGAATTCGGATGTCGACCTCAAGGTAATAATTCGATAATTTTATTTGTGCGTGATGCCTTGAATATTTTATTTTTATTTATATGTGCAGACACAATTTTATCTACATGGGTTTAATAAAGTTAAGGTATAAATCTATGTTTTAATACCAACTTTGACGGCCCCAGACCCCACAACTAGGCCCTGTGCGATTGAAACCTACGTGGACCCTCGTTGAACTCCCATAGAGTCAACGCAGGCTTAGTCAGCCTATTTTCCAATTTATTCAATTATTAGTTGCTTATTTGATTTGTGTTTTAGTTTAACAAGTCCTAATGCTTATGCAGTAGAATTAAAAACATAAAAATAACGTAAATTGATAAATGGTAGTCGGGACATGCCTAGGTGTGGAAATCCTATAAAACTAGATCTCATGCATATATCGGGTGACAAACAACATTGATAAAGTTATGTGTGCACACACAACTTTATCAACGTTGTTATCAAATTAACAAGTGAGTGTAGTCCTCGAGACATGTGTACAAGGTTTGGGAAGGTCGATGATATCGATGGAATTTAGGTTCTATCAAAATTTATTAATTTAAATATCAAGTTAAATGATGAGAATATCTCAATTATTTAAATAATTGAAGTTAAAGTTTTATTCAAATTCAATGTATCTAAGTCCTGAAAAATATTTGGTGTGACTAAGTTTTGTAAAGTCAAAGTGAGTTAAATGGGACAAATGGTTAATTAACCAAGTCAAAGGGTATAGTAGATATTTACATCTTGAAATTTAAAATAATTTTTATTGAAGGAATGAAAGGTTGGGATAGCGACAGTTGTCATTTATGTAGTGGTGGAGGAGTCAACAAAATGAAAAAAAATGGAGAAGTAATAGATCTAGAGCTCATTTGCAAATTCATTATCATTCTCTTGTGTTTCTCTCTTATGGTATTCAAGACAATAGGGAGAAAAGGAAGGTAGAGCTTGAGTTGAGGTGGTGGGTGTTCACAACTTTCTTCATAGACCTCAAATGTGCTTCTTCTCATGCTTGATGAAATTGAGGTATGAATATTAAAGTAAGATTGAATAATCTAAAATATATCATCATGAATCTTATAGTCTAGTCTTTTAAATGTTGAGATGCCCCATTAATGGTGGAATCTTTGATGTGGTACATTTGACAAAAAAATTGCACAGTTATTTGACATGTTTTGAGTTAGTTGTGAATTAAATATTATAAATTTCATTTACATAAGTTTCAGGATTTTGTTATAGTAGTATTCTTGAAAGTGTCGTATTAGATTTGTTGGCAAAAAAAAGGGAGAAAAAAAATGAGATGGAAGCACATCAAGAAATAAAGAGAACTCGAGCTCCATTAATGTGGCCAACAAAAAAAAGAAGAGAAATTTGATTAATTGATATATATATATCCCCAATTAATTTGGGACTGAGGCTATATTGTTGTTGTTGTTGTTGTTGTTGTCGTTGTTGTTGTTGTTGTTGCTGTTGTTGTTGTTGTTGTTGTTGTTGTTGATATATATATATAATGTATATAATAAACAAGAAATGCACTACCTTGTTAAAAAAAAGGGATATAAAAGCTTAATTTGTTAAAATTGGTTGATCTGAGACTTGACCGATGTGGTCCAACCTAAGATGTGACCAATGTGCCACTACCATAACTAGTATAATTGGAATATTTTCGAGATTTAATGATTTAAATCTTATTAAATAGGTTCAAACATACTTAATTTTTTGTAAATTGATATCATGGGTCTAGGAGACTAGTGTTGGATATCAAGTATGTATTTCGAGGCGTGTGGGAGCCACGATTTTGTCTTGGTATTTTGCGTATTGAGGTAAGTAAACCAGTAAGAAATTCAATATTAATTATTTTCATTTCCTTTTTATATTTGATGGAATTATTGCTACAATTGGACTCTACTTCCCTACAGAGTGACCTAAGGTCAAAGTGGTCTAGTTGTATCCACTCACGGGTTGAGCAGCCGACTAGTTCTCGTGGCTTCCCAATGGGTCTGAATCCTCTGAGTAAGCATCTGCCCTGTGTTGTGGCCCCTCTCAGGTATTTGAGTTCCATTGTGGTTGAGCATCCATTTAAGTAGTGGCTCCCTTTAGAATGTTTTCTTAGGCTACAGCTCAAGCGAGCCGATAGTGTCGAATGGATTAGGTGCGGTCGATGCGGCTTTGACCCGCCGCACTAGTGTTAGAAAGTTACATGCTTTAAGTGGTTTTGAGTCTACATGTAGAGTGTCTAGACCACTTACTCCCTATCCTTTGCTTCTAGGTCACTTGGTCCTTACCATTAACCTCAATAGTCTGTCTATCATGCATTTTAGTGATTGTTCCTCAACACTTTATTTCTTTCCAACATGATTTATAGACTTGTTTATTGTTTGATCTGAATTCCTGTTGAAATTCTTCTGGATTTACTCATTGAGGTTGTATCCACTTTTGGTGACAATTGCAGGTCCCTCTAGTAGTAAGGGTAAGGAGTCTGTGATCGGTGATTTCCTTTGAGCTTCCCTCGGAGTTAGCTCCTTTCGTTACTACATTAGGTTTATTTTGATATTTTAGACTGTGCATATGATGTATACTTGTGTTTTTTGTTACATTGGGCTCATTTTGGGTTGTGAGACAATTGATACATCTATATGACACATTTTCACGTTGTCTGTCACCCGATATATGCATGAGATCTACTTTCACGGGATTTTCACACCTAGGCATGTCCCAACTTTCATTTATCTATTTAAGTTGCTTTAAATGTTTTATATTTTGCTGCGTAAGCATTAGGACTTGTTAAACTAAATAACAAATCAAAAAGCAACTAATAATTAAATAACTTGGAAAAGAGGCTTACTAAGCTTGTGTTGACTCTGTGGGAGTTGAACGAGGGTCCATGTAGGTTTAGGATGAGCGGGACCCAATTTATAGGGTCTAGTGTTGTCACAACTTGTCAAAAGGTTGTGTCTAGCCTTGAGGCAGATAAATAACTTAGTGCCATGAATTCTAATATGCAATGCATGTATGATAACTAAGTTTGGAACGTGGTTGATTTACCTGAAAATGGTAAGACCATTGAATGTATTTGGGTTTTAAAGAAGAAAACAAACATGGATGGAAATGTGCATACTTATAAAGCACGGTTAGTAGTAAAAGGTTTCAAACAGACTCAAGGTGCTGATTATGATGATACTTTTTCTTTTGTAGCCATGTTTAAATCCATAAGAATTATAATTGCCATAGTCGCATATTATGACTATGAGATATGACAAATGAATGTCAAAACAGCTTTTCTAAATGAAAAGTTACTTAAGGACGTGTATATGATACAACCCGAATGGATTATTTATCCTGAGAATTCTAGGAAGGTGTGCAAGCTTCAAAGATCTATTTATGGACTAAAAGAAGCTTATCAGAGTTGGAACCTTCGTTTTAATAAAGGAATTAAGGAATTTGGTTTCATTAAAAATGAAGATGAGCCTTGTGTATATAAGAAGGTCAGTAGAAGCATGGTTATTTTCTTGGTATTGTAGGTTAATGATATATTACTCATTGGAAATGACATCCCAACCTTGCAAAGTGTCAAGTCTTGGTTTGGGAAGTGTTTCTCAATGAAGGATTTAAAAGATGCAACCTACATTCTTGGGATTAAGATCTATAGGGATAGATCTAAAAGTCCGAACGGTCTAAGTCAAAATGCTTTTATAGACAGGGTACTGAATAGGTTTAGCATGCAAGACTCTAAAAGAGGACATGGTATAAGTCTCAGCAAGACTCAATATATGAAGACTAATGATGAGCGAGAGCTTATGAATATGATTCCATATAGATCAACTATTGCATGTATGCTATGTTATGCACTCGACCTGAAGTATCATATGCATTGAGCATAATAAGCAGATATCAGTCTGATCCAGGTCGGTCACTCGATAGCGGTAAAGAACATCTTAAGTAATTTAAAATGACTAAAGAAATGTTCTTGGTATATGAGAGTTTGGAAGACGAGTTTGTTGTAAATGGTCATACGGATACAAGTTCTCAAACTGATATAAATGACTTCATATCGTAGTCTGGATAAGTGTTTATTTTGAATGGAAGCACAGTGAGCTGGAAAATCTGATGTGGTTCCAAGTATAGTTTACCCTGTTTGCTTGCATTGTGACAAGAACAGGGTGATAACACAAACTAAAAAACGAAGATCACACCACCCATCCAAACATATACTTAGACGTTTTCATTTCATTCGAGAAATCATTGAGAAGGGAAATGTGAAGATTTGCAGAGTCTCTATATAAGACAATGTTGCACATATTTTGACTAATGCTATTCCATAAGCAAAACATAATGGTCATGTTAGGTCATTAGGTATTATATATATGAATAATTGGCCCTGGTGCAAGTGGGATATGTTGGGGCATGTGCCTTAGGTCAATCTACAAACATTGTTTATCTTATAATTCTAGTTAACAAAATTGAGGTTTTCATTTGCTATTTTATTATAAGTGAGTGAATGTTTACCTTATGGTAAGATACATGGGTATTTGTTGAAATATCCTAAATGTCCCTAGTTGGTCATTATACTGGGAATTATAGTGAATAAAGACTAGTGTGAATCTTGATTAATGGTTATGTGATGATCATGCGTATAGGGATACGAATCAAGATCATGAGTTCTTTTTAAGGAACAATGTACTGGATCGACTTGCTATAAGAACACAACATGTTAAGTTATAGGTGTTACTCATGATAGGTATATCATTTAATCCTTCGATCTCAGATTACTATAGACTTCAATATTATGATATTTGACACAATCAAACATTATTTTTAACTTGACAATTATAAAGATTGTGATTGGTTACCATGTGAATAATATGTGAAGGTGTGTAATCAAGATAGAATTTGTCCCTCTCATATAGAGAAATATCAATGGATCCCTTGATATATTAAACTGTTACATGGCCAAAAGTTGTATTACGAATAGGATTTTAAATGAGGGCTTATCTACACATTTAAATAAATGGCGTATCTATCTAAAATGTGCTCACCGTTCGTGTCTGGATTTTCGATAAAGAACGGGCTCTTGAACATATTGGAGATCAAACAATCAGAGAAGGAAATCACAAATTAAGGTAAAGTTTACTTTTGTTGATTTAGTTTAATAGAACTTATTTTCGATCCTGTTGGGGTTTTTCGAATTTTATTTTGAACAATTTCCCACTACGTATGAACCCCAAAACCTAACATTCATGCTATCCCTTTATGTGAAGGCATGGCGTGCTTTCAATAAAGGCTACGTAACTCCCACGTTAAATGGTGCATCAAAGAATTCAAACTTATGGACATAAAATGATGAGAGATTACTCATAGCCAATGCCAGTCTTAATGCCATTTTGAGCGTTGTTAACCTGGAGAACTTAATGCTAATCTCGTCATGTGATGAAGCTAAGGAAGCTTGGATGATCCTTCAAAATGTGTTTGAAGGGAATGAAGATATCCAAGATTCAAAGAAGGTTCTTCTATCATCTTAATTTGAGGCTTTGCAAATGGGGGAGAAAGAAACCATTGTTGAATACACCGCAAAGTTGAAGGACATTACTAATCAAGCCAACAACTTGGAAAGAAGTATTCCAATAGAAAATGGTAGAAATGGTCATTCAAACTTTACCGAGCAGATATGATGTCAAGGTAGCTATCATCCAGGAGACAAAATGGATAAAAAAAATTGACGTTTGATGAAATGATGGGATCGCTGACGACTTATGAAATGCATCTTTCTCAGTAACAAAAGCAAAATGAGATGAAACTTAGAATTGCCTCTCGATATGAAGTCGATAGTCGGAATAAAGTCAATGATGACTTGGCTTTACTTACAAGGAATTACAACAAGTTATATAAGAAATATCAAGGCAACTCCTTAGGTAACTTCAAAAAATCTGGTTCTGAATCTAATTAGTCTACTAATCCAAAGGTTTTTATTGGAAAATGTGAAGAATGTGGTGGAGTTGGGCACTTTTAAGCTGATTGTCCAAATTTTCTCAATAAAAATGAAAAGTCGCTGATTGCAAAATGGAGTGACTCTGATTAAGACAGTGACACCATCTATATCAGAAACTTTATGGCATTCTCTATAGCTACTCCTTCACGTTCAGCACCACCAGATTTTTCTTGTAACTCTGTACCAGCAGGAACTGACTTGAACCATGTGGTAATAAGCAATACATCAACCTCTTCAGTGTTTGTTACCAAAACATCAATCATGCCTCCTATTACAACAGATCTGGTAAGCAAATCTAATTTTGATGAAAATTCTGCTAACTTTATATTCATTATGTAGACATACATGATGCGTACAAGGAGATGTATGACAAATGGGTTGAAGTTGCTACTTGCAATATAAGCTTTAAACAGTCCATTCAAAGTCTTGAAATTGAAAAAATATCACTTCAGACTATTCTTCGCAACAAAGAACATGTGACAGCCCCAAATTTTGAGGCAAACCTGGTATGGCCACGTCGCTGAATACGTCATAAGGTCATGTCAGGCCACCTGCCCACCTGTCTATGATGACCCGCGAACTAACAACCGAATGATCCGACTTAGTCAATTTCGATGTTTGAATGATTATTTTTTTCAAAATATACTAAATTATAGAGTTTCACAACTTAATTTGTTTATTTTAATTCATTTATGTCATTTAAATAGCAGAAGTCTTAATAATATGCAAATAAGTAATGTAAATGAATTTTACATTGATTAACAAACTTATGGGGTGGAAACCTAGCAAGACGATACCATGTATATTAATAAAGGCAATAAAAAATTAAAATAAGTGTCAATATACATGCATAAGGTAATAAGTTTCTCAAAACGATCCCAAAAAGTATTATATATAAACACCTACAAGTGAAGCTATAGTAACTCTTTCGATTCGACTCGTCGTATAATCTACAACTTACAACAAAAAACAATGACAAGTTCCAGTGAGTAAATCCTAGAGAAATTCAGTTAGCATTCACAAAAAATCCAAGAAAATGGCTACAATTCTTGCAGATAAAGTAAATAAAATAGAAATATAAAACATGAATATAAGTCGCTAAGATAATCAAGAATGTGGAACGCGAGTGTGGTGTATACCCGTCTAGCCCTGGACGTAAATGCTAAACTAAGAAGGCCATGGAGGCTAGATAATCCCCCTCATATCAAGGTCGAAACGAGGAACTCTGTTAGTCGGAAGGAAGACTTCCGCCAAACTTTTCAAATGAGAGGAACTCTGTGACAGAGGCGAGCCTCACATCAACCCACTTTCAAGATCATTGAATCGCGAGGAGAAATCTCACGCGTACTCTAGGTATAACCAACACCGTAGCAACAATCGAATCGAAATCTATGAGAGAGCCGGAAAGGGGTCATACCATCTCTTCAACCATACACAAACACACGCAGGAATAAAGTAAGTGTGCAATCTTAATTGGCGAAAAGTAAAAAAATTAAATAAATTACAAAAGAAATAAGTAAATTCTAAGCTGAATTTCTCGTAAGTTTAATTACCTTAATGCTCGTGAAATTGCTTCAAAAAGACCCGCTCTCGTGCTCGTGTCTTGAACTGCCACTTGACACCCAACTAGTCTCCAAATTCCTTGGTGTCCAATTTTATCATTTTAAAATATTTTAGTGACAAATTTACAAATTTTATAACGTAAACTAAAAATTAGAAATTTATAATTTTAGTTATCGCACGCTTTTCGAGTTAAATCGAAGTGCCAAACACTTGAAAAAAATCTCGAAACCTATTTTTATATCTTTTTTTAATTTCTCACATATATTTTCTTATGATTTTTCAGGATTTTTCCTTAATTTTGTACCTATTTTTAATATTTTTTGTAATTTATTATATTTAAAACTAATTTAATCAATATTTTTTAAAATATATATTTTTATATGGGTTGGGTCTGAACTAGGCCCGATTAGGCTGGGCCTAGTTCAGCCCAACTGGGCTGCCCGGGTCTGGGTCGGCCCAGCCTGACCTGTTTGGGTTAGGGTCGACTTGGCTTAACCCATCGGGCTTAGCCTGGCCCAGCCCACCTAGCTACCCCTTTTCCCTTAACACTTCTTTGGAATTTCGTCTCTCTAGGGACGTCATCTCATATCTCCTACTCTTTTTTGTATTTTTTATTTTATTTTATTACTCAATAACAATAACATCTTCAACAACAATGACATCAACAACTCAACAAACAGCACAACACTAACCATTAAAACTCCCAAATTTCTTCTAAAACTCAACCACGACAACCACCACTTACCTCGATCATAGAAGGTTGCCAGCACGAGAGGTGGTGCCGCTAAAGCCAAAAAAGACCGAGAGTGTCAAGAGAGATAGGAAAGCTTGTGTAGTAAGATGAGAGCTTGGTGAGTTTGGAGAAGAAGAATGAAATGAAATTAAAGAGGAAGAGTTCGGGTAGAGAGAGAAAGTGGGAGAAATTCTTCTTATTTGTAGATAGGAGAGAAAGTGAAAAGTAAAGGATAGATGATGTGATGTGATATGATTTTGAAACCCATGACCACTCCATGCACCTGCATTACGCGCACTCGCGGCATCCTACAATTTCGTTGCAACGCACTTACAACACAATCGATTGAAGTTCTAACATTAGTGCAACGCGAATACTAATTAAAATAAAATAAATAACACACGCCACACAAAAATAACCACAATTACCTCATCAAGCATGCCGTTGACCTTTCCACGACGTCTACTTGATCTGAGCGTAGGATCTTAATCTATAGTTAATTAATTAATCGAGATTAATTAGAGCGGCCTGTTACAATCTTCCCAATTAAAAGAAATTTCGTCCTGAAATTCAAACTCAAGTTAAAACTTTACCTTGGAATAGCTGGGGGTATTGCTCCTTAGTAAGTCACTTATTCTTATGGTACTGCCACTGAATGAGTACTAGCGGTATTTCTTTCCTCTTTAAATTTTTTAACTTGCTGTCCACTGTCATAATGGGGTGTTCCTTGTACGTCACATTTGGTCTAACTTTGATCCTTGTCATATAAACCATCGGTCTCAATCTTGATCTGATCAAACTCAGCATAAAAATGTGAAAAATGTTATTAACCCCAGTCAACTAGCTCGGCAATCTCAACTGATAGGAGACATCTCTAAGTCGTTGGCCTATACTAAACTCCTTTTTTTCCTTTATGGTCGCTCTGTAAACTATTTCATATTTGTCATGACACTACTGACTATTCCTTCAACTCTTGCCTTATCTCCACTTAACTTTTTTCATTGCCTTAGTACTCCACTCAGTTTGTACTTTCTCTAGCAGAGGTATGGGTATTATTGTATGAGTTTCCTACTTTATCGCATATGCCTCAATCACCATGTGCATCTCTAATCCCATCAACTAGCCGTCTCAGCTCTGAGGAGTGAATGTATCTCTACCAGTTGTCGATTATGTGTAATAACCATCTCACAAAGAGTCAAATCAAGAATAACTGCGGCATAGTATCACTCGCCATGCCTCCAATGCCAACTGCAATCAGTTGTCTTCCGTTGGCGTATGCAATGGTACTTGCATGTCAGATCATACACAAAATACTATATATATAATACAACCAAGACATAACACATATAATCCCCGACATTACACTTCCCAACTAAAGGTTCTAAGTCTTCTAAGTCAGGATCTTCAGGTTTTCACATCTAATGTTTGTATATTAAATTTTATTCGGTTATTTTAATCTTTCCCTTAGGTTTACCTGAACCTAGGCTTTGATACCAAATATACCGGCCCTAAATTTTGAAGGCAAGCCGAGCACTGCCATGTCGTCGAACATGTCACCAGGTCATGTTACGTCACCTACACACTTGTCTATGATGGCCCACGAACTAACAATCAAATGATCCGACTTAGTCAATTTCGATGTTTGAATGATTATTTTATCGAAATATTCTAAATTAAAGAGTTTGATAACTTAATTTGTTTATTTTGATTCATTTATGTCATTTAAATAACGAAAGTCTTAATAATATGCAAATAAGTAATTTAAACAAATTCTAGATTGATTAACAAACTTATGGTGTGAAAGCCCGACGAGAGGATACTATGTATATTTATAAAGGCGACAAAAAGGTATAATAAGTGTCAATATACATGTATCAAGTAACAAGTCTCCCAAAATGATCCTAAAAAATATTATATACGTAAATATAAACATCTAAAAGTGAAGCTACGGTGACTCTTTAGATCCGGTTCATCGTATAACTTGCAACTTGCCGCTAAAAATAATGATAAGTTCCAGTGAGTAAATCCAAGAGAAATTCAATTAGTATTCACAAGAAATTCAAGAAAAATGACTATAATTCCTGCAGATAAAGTAAATAAAACGGAAATGTAAAGCATGAATATAAGTCGCTAAGATAATTAAGAATATGGAATTCGAATGTGGTGTATAGCTGTTGAGCCCTGTGACACAAATACTAAATCGAGAAGGCCCTGGAGGTTAGGTAATCCCCACCTTATCTTCACCGTTGAAATGAAGAACTCTATTGGTCAGAAGGTAGACTTCCGCCCAACGCCTAAAAGGAGATGAACTCTATAACGGAGGCGAACCTAACGTTAACCCACTCTCAAGATCATCGATTCACGAACATAAATCTCATGCATACTCTAAAGTATAACCAACACCTTAGCAACAATCGGATCGTCATCTACGAAAGAGTCAGAAAGGGGTTATACCCTGCTTCGATCATACACAGACACACGCCGGAATAGAGTAAGCATGCAAGCCGAACTGGTGAAAAGTAAAAGTGAATTAAATAAATTACGAGAAAAATAAGTAAATTCTAAGCTAACTTTATTGTGGGTTTACTTACCTCGACGTTCGTGAAATCATTTCGAAAAGACACGCTCTTACACCTCGAGCTACGCGTTCGACACTCAACTAGTCTCTTAATTGGCTAATTCTCTGTTGTCCAATTTTATCATATTAAAATATTTTAGTGTCACATTTAAAAATCTTATAATGTAAAAATAAAAATAAAAATCTTATTCCAAATTTTAGTTGTTGCACACTTTTCGAGTTAAATCGGGGTGTCAAACGACTGAAAAAGTCTAGAAACCTATTTATATCTTTTTAATTTCTCGCATTAGTTTTGGCCAGGCTAGGCCCGATTCGACCCAGCCAGGCTGCCAGGGTTTGGGCGGACTCAGCCTGACCCGACGGGCCCGGGGTAGCCAGGCCCAACCCACCTAGTTACCCCCTTTCCCCAAATGCGTCTCTAGAGAGAAGAAATGAATTTTGTCTCTCCAGGGACCCATATTTCCTTTTCTTTTTTTTCTTTATTTTACTATTCAACAATAATAATATCTTCAACAACAATGACATCAACAACTCAACAAAACACCAACCGTTAAAACTCCTAAATCTCTTCAAAAACTCAACCACAACAACCACCACTTACCTAGATCATGGAAGGTCGCTGGCTTAAGAGGTGGTGATGCCGGAGTAGAAAGAGGCCGAGAGTGTCATGGGAGATAGTGAAGCTTGTGGAGTAAGATGAGAGCTCGGTGAGTTTGGAGAAGAAGAATGAAATGAAATTAAAGAGGAAGAGTTCGGGTAGAGAGAGAGTGTGAGAGATTTTTTATTTGTAGATAAGAGAGTAAGTGAAATATGATGTGTATAAGTGATTTGATATCATAGGTGATGTGATGGGATTTCTAAACCTATGACTATCCCATAAACACGCGTTACGTGCACCCCGCGACATCCTTCGCTTTCGTCGCTACGCACTCACAATGCAACCGATTGAAATTCTAACAATAGTGCAATGCGAACATTTACTAAGAATAAAATAAATAACATGCGCCACATAAAAACAAACACAATTACCTCGTCAAGCGTGCCCAAGAACTTTTCGTTGTGTCCACGTTGTTTGAGCTTAAGGTGTTAATCTATAGTTAATTAATTAATCAATCGAGATTAATTATAATGGGCCATTACAGAACATGGGTTGACCACATGCCAAGAAAAACTAGAACGGATAGAAAGTACTTTGCAAATGTTGAACAAAGGGAATGCAAAGCTTACTGATATTCTACTACAAGGTAAAAACTCAAAAGATCATTGAGACCTTGGCTATATTAATGAAGGCTCATCCTAACAAATAAATAAGGAACCATTGTCTTTGTCAAAGCATTTTCCAAGTCTGTTATTCGAGAGACTCCACTGAAGAAGTTCATTCCAACTTGTTACTATTGTGGCTACAAGGGTCACAGACGACCTCGCTACTATAAAATGCTTCGAGAATTGTCTCGGAGAAAAAGATGTATCATAAAAATGATTAAAAGCACATAAGTTCCTAATGTTTCTCATAAACAACAACGCAAGTGGACTCCATAAAGCAGACTCTCCCTTGCAATGAAGCAGATATGTCATTGAAGTCTATAACCTTATTAGATTAGTATTTTGACAGCAGATGTTTGAAGCATATGACAGGTGATAAATCTTTTATGCAGGATTATCAATCTTGTTTGAGGGGCATGTAACCTTTAGTGATGGAGCACGAAGCTCGGTGATTGCAAAAGGCATTCTTCATGTTGATGAAATTTTAGTCCTTAAAAGATGTTCTACATGTTGTAAATTTGCAAGGAAATCTTCTCAGCATCAGTTTGCTATGCAACCAACACTTGGAAGTTAAGTTCAATAAAGACAAGTGTCATTTGTTTGAAAAATGAGGTAAATGTGTTATATTGTGTTTAAGAACTACAAATAATTGTTATATGTTGCATCCAATTACCACGCAACATGCTTCTGATTTGATTACCACAAATCCTATTTCGTTCATTGTTACCACAACGTCTCTTTCACACTTTATTACCATAATGCTACTTTCGTACTCTATTGCTACAGTCGTCGATTTTGACTTGGCTACCACAACCCCTAGTTCTGTTGTTGTTACTATAAGGGATAATCCTCCACTTTGCACTAAGGGTTCTGCTCAAAAGAGTGGATATTATGGCTCTAAGGGGCCTCTGAGTGATATCTCTCTCTCTCTCTCTCTCTCTCTCTCTCTCTCTCTCTCTCTCTCTTTGTAAGTTTGTTTATTTTTTCCCTTTAGTGCCTATTGTCATATTATGTCACAAAGGGAGAGAAGTTGCGAGAGGTGAGTTGTAGAGGGAGTAAGCTAGTTGCAGTTGAGTTGATGCATCATATTCGCATCATATTTTCAAGAGGGTTTTTGTTCAACACTATTTTTGGTATGTTTCATAACTGTTTATTATGATGGTTAATTAGTTAGTTGGTGATTGTCTTATTTCAAATATGGTAATATGAGATATATGTTATGGTTATTCTACTTATTTCATGTTGTGACCACATGACTAAATGTATGCTTTTTAGTACAAAGGCGTATTATGTGGTTACTATATCTGTTGCATTTTGTGACTGCAAGACTGAATGTTTGTTATGGGTATAGGGTTGTTTGTAATTTGTGGTTACAATGTTATGCATGTCTATTAATGATTTGGTTCTTATCCACAAAGTGATGCTCTCTATTTTTTATATATTATGACAAATAATGGCAAATGGGGAGATTGTTAATCACATTTCACATGTGCATGATTGTCATTATTTGTATCTATCTTAAAGGTGTTTTAAGGAGCATTTGGATGATTATCATATGTGCATATGTTTGTTAAAGATACTAGATCTGGAGGTCATACTATAATCATTATCTGAAAGTTATTTGAATATGTTGAAGAATGTTGTGGCAGTAGAAAACTAGTATGCTTGTTGTAACATAATGCAAATCCTATCAGTTGCCGCAGAACGTAGAAGATAAATGAATTTGTTAATATGGGATTGTTGAGTATTGAAGCCTATCTAAAGGTCATTTAAATAATCTAAACTAACTACATGACAACTATATAATTGATCAAGATGCCAGAGAAGGATCCATTGAGTAGGAGTTTGAAGTTTTGAGTATTTAACTTTTCTTGTAATTGTTTTCATATCATTTCACTTTTAAATGTGTGATTACAAGTTCTGAACTTGTGTTCATTTTCTTTGTATTTCTAAATTATTACCAAAGAGATCTCAGGTAGTGTATTTGATGAGAGCTCAACACACAATAAAGGACTTGGGAGAGAATCTATAATAAGTGTGAGAAGGAGTGCACCAGGACTGATGAGGGAGTCACTAGAAAAGGGTCTTGTGTAATTTTAAGTTTTCAGCTTACTGGATTTTTATATCTAAGTGTGGCCTTGCGGATGTAGGTTGTGGATCGAACTGCGTCAACATCTTTGATGTTATGGTTTGTTTGCTTTAATTTTCTATTTATTACTCTATTGGTTGCATAGATTTCCTTTTTTCAATATCTAATTTATAACAAGAGATTTAAAGAAACCTAACCTAATAAGCCTATCGCATTGCTATGATAGCATAACATTATTTTCTATAAGGTTCTTGCTCATAGTACTGCTCTTGCTAATAATCTAAACTCCCGCACTGTAAAGCTTTAATTATTAATCTGATGTAAAATTGCATACATGTCAAACCAGTGGAGAAACTTGATTAGAGCTTCATTTTGGTGCTTCTTAAGTAAATGATTTAAGATTTTCTAGAGAGATAGATATATGCAAAATGGAGTAAAATTCTTTAGGTCGCGTCGCACGCACGTGCATGAGCCCATAGATCTCCTCTGCTAGCATCGATATTATCCCCAACTTAACCACTTTCACCTCTTATAGGTGTGGGGTTTTAACTTAAAAGGCCTCGTTGCTAGTTGGGAAGAGTTAATCACTCCCCAAACTTCATTTAGAAGTTTTATTTAATCGGTGTGGGACTAACTTTCAGTCCACACATCTTCAACACTCCCCCCATAAATCGAAAGTCACATGATCCAAGGGTTTTTTTTTCAAGTATCATTCGAACCATGTGCTTTGATACAATGTAAAATTCTTTAAGCCGCGCTGCAGACAGGTGTGTTATCCCATAGATCTCCTCCGCTAGCACCGATACTATCCCCTGTTGGAACAAAAGACTTATATATGTCTTGTTCTAGTGTTTTAAAGAGAAAACATTTAATTACTTCCACATAGGATAACTACAAAGCACTTTCACACTTTATAAGTGAAAGCAACTCAACATACTTTATTTGGGACAAAGAGACAAGGAGCTGGGGATCTATTAGGTGCACATGGATGCACGTGGGTATAGGAGGGTGACCCATACATTTTTATGTCAAAAATGAGCCTTGGGCCTTGGGGTCTTTAGGCTATTTGGGTTTTGGCTTAGTTGTCAAAAATAGATTTATTTTTTACATAAATGTTTTAATTTTTTTAGTAATCAATCTCTGAAATTAATTAACTACTCTTATATAGTTAATACAGTTGGGTTTTTCAACAGTCATGACTGTTGAACCCAACATATTATTTTATTTTTGAAATTAAAGAGTTGTGTTTTTTAGGAAACACCTCTTTAACTACTATTTAAGTCCGAATAGAACACAAAATAAAATATTGAATTTTCTCAAAATTAATTGTTCTGTGAGAGAGAAAGAAACACAGTTTGACAGACTTTGAAATCGGTGATTTCTAAATTTGAAAGGGCACTCCGGTTGAATCCTGAGGATAAATTTCTAAAGAGATTTTATCACCAAATCAGGAAACAATTTTATCTTAGGACATTGCTCTCGTGCAAGCCTCCGGTAAGAATATTATTTGTTTACTTATCATTCAATTTTATTGTTCTTTGTTTTCGATTTCGTTTTATTTATAGTATATAAGATCATTACATATTGTTTGCAATAACAATCTAAGACATGATTTTTTCTCTATTTGAGAAAAATAGAATCCACGATCTTATTTAGAATTTCTAAGATATTGTTCTGTTGTGTTGCATTTCAAGAATCCTGAAAGATGGCAAAATCACAATCGAGTTCAATCAACTCTAAGAAACATGAAGAAAAGCCTAAAAAGTTCAAGGGGATGGACTTTAAGAGGTGTCAATAAAAGATGTTATTCTACTTGAAAACCCTTAACCTTGCAAATATTGTAAGGGAGGAAGAGCCTAAGATCAATGAAGATCCTCTCAGTAAGGAATCATTACTGTCCATAGAGGCTTGGAGAAACTCAGACTTTCTTTATAGAAGTTACATCCTGAATTGTCTAGATGATACTTTATATGATACATATTCATCATATAAAACAACAAAGCAAGTTTGGGATAAGCTTGAGAAGACATATAAAACTAAAGATGTCGGGGCGAAAAAGTTTGTCATTGGCAAGTTTCTCAAGTATGTCATAGTGGACTCCAAAAATGTAATCAAGCTAGTAGATGAGACTTAAGTTCTGATTCACGAGTTGCATTCAAATGGGTGTTCTATCAATGAACTTTTTCAAGTTGATGTATTAATTGAAAAGCTATCTCATTTATGGCAAGATTTTAAGATCTATTTGAAACATAAAAAAGGGAAATGTCTTTGGAGGACTTGATTATGAGGCTTTTAGTTAAAGAAGATCACCGCAAAGGAGATAAATTTGAAGTACCTACATTTGCTATGAAGACAAATGTGGTTAAAGGAGATACATCGAAGTCTAAGTTTCAGAAATTTAAGGGCAAGAAAACTTTAACAAAGAATGAAAACAGTCTTGCACTTAAAGCCAAGCCTTTTAAGAAGATAAAAGGAAACTGTTGGGTGTGCGGTATGCCAGGACACAAGGCTCAAGAATTTCATAACCGCAAAGATCAATCTGCTGGAAATTCATCTCAAGATAATCAAGCTAATGTCACTACTACCGATGACGACTTGGTTGCTGTGATTTTTGAAGTCAATATGATTGACAATGTTAAGGGTTGGTGGATTGATACGAGTGCTACTAGCCACATATGCGGCGACAAGAGTCTGTTTTTAGCCTTTGAAGATGTCACCAGTGATGAAAAAATCTACATGGAGAATTCATCCACTTCAAGTGTCAATGGAAAAGAAGAAGTCTTGTCGAAGTTTACCTCTGGAAAAGTTACTACTTTGATTGATGTCTTGTATGTTCCTAAAATTAGGAAGAATTTGATTTCAGGTCCTTTGCTTACTAAAAAGGGATTCAAACTTGTATTTGAGTCTGAAAAGTTTATACTAAGTAAGGGTAGTGACTATATTGGTAGGATTACCTAGCTGATGGTATGTTCAAACTGAATATAATGATTACTAATGCTATGAATAAAATGAAGTCTTCTGTTTATATCGTGGATTCATATGATATTTGGCATGCTAGATTAGGACATGCAAACAATTGATCCATACAAAGGATGGTAAATCTGAATCTATTGCCTAAGTTAAATATCGATTTAAAGCAAAAATATGAAATACGCACTGAATTTAAGTTTGCTAGAAAGTCTTTTACGCCAATTAGGGGAGGTCAAATGAATTGTTGAATTTAATTCATAGTGACCTTTATGATTTTAAAATGAACTCCTACAAGTGGTGGAAAGAATTACTACGTCACTTTTATTGATGATTGTAGTAAATATTGTTATGACTATTTGATTAAAACCAAATATGAAGCTTTTGATATGTTTAAGACATATAAAGCAGAAGCGAAAAATTAATTAAACAAAAAGATAAAAGCAATTAGAACAGATAGAGGTGGAGAATACGAGTCCACTGAATTTGCTGAATTTTGTAGTGAACATGGAATAGTATATCAAACTACGACACCATATACACCTCAACAAAATGGTGTTGCAAAGAGGAAGAATATAACTTTCAAAGATATGATAAATTCTATGTTAAGTAGTTCAGGGCTTCCACATAATATGTGGAGTGAAGCACTACTTACAACAAATTATATTCTCAATAGAATTCCATTTAAGAAGAGAAATAAGTATGCTTATGAAATATGGAAAGGAAGAGTTCCTTCATACAAAATCTTTAAAGAGTGGAGTTCAGATTCCTATTACTAAGAGAACTAAGTTAGGGCCTAAAACTATAGACTGTGTATTTATTGGTCTTGCTAACAATAGTTATGCATATAATTTTTTGGTAACTAATTTTGCAATTAATGATATTCATATTAAGACTATTATTGAATATGTGGATGCTAAATTCTTAGAAGGAATATTTCTTTATAAAGAAGAGAAATTGAGTACATCAAACAAAAGAGTTCGAGATGAACCTTCCACTTCTAATGTTCCAGAATTAGATATGGAACCAAGAAGGAGGAAGAGGACAAGAGTTCCAAAAAGGTTTGGACCAGATTTTATTAGTCTTTTGACTGAAGTAGAACCACAAACATATAGAAGCTATGACTTCTAATGAGGCTATTTTATGGAAAAAAGCCATAAATAGTGAAATAGAATCTATTATGAATAACCATACATGGGAATTGGTTGATTTACCTCCTAGTAATAAACCAATAGGTTATAAATGAATTTTAAACGAAATTTATAGCTGATGGGTGGATTGACAAATATAAAGCTCTTTTAATGGCTAAAAGATATCGACAAAAAGAAGGGTTGGACTATTTTGATACATATTCTCCAGTTTCAAGAATTACATCTATAAGGATGCTAATTTTAATGGCTTCCATATACAAAATGGAAATACATCAAATGGATGTAAAAACAACATTTTTAAATGGAGAATTAGATGAAGAAATTCATATGGAACAACCAGAAGGATTTGTGGTTAAAGGTCAAGAAAATAAAGTCTGTAAACTTGTTAAGTCATTATTTGGACTTAAACAAGCGCCAAAATAGTGGCATGAAAAATTCGACTATACTATGATTGCGAATGGATTTATAATTAATGAATGTGACAAATGCGTATACATTAAGGAAACGAAGAATTCATTTATCATAGTATGTTTATATGTTGATGATATGTTAATCATGTCGCCTAACACAGATATAATCATATCAACCAAGAAAATGTTAAATTCTAATTTTGACATGAAAGATTTAGGTCAAGCAGATATCATTTTAGGAATTCAAATTAAAAGAAATGATGATGGATATATCCTTACTCAATCTCACTTTATTGAGAAAATATTGCAGAAGTTCAATCAATTTGATTGTAAACCTACTCTTATTCCATTTGATGCAAATTGTAAAATTAAGAAGAATATTGACAATGCAATTGATCAATTGGAGTCTTCTCAAGTAATTGGAAGTTTGATTTACTCGATGAATTCTACAAGACCTGACATTACTTATGTAGTCAGTAGGCTTAGTAGGTATACAAGAAATCCAAATGAAGATCATTGGGAATCATTAATTAGAGTTTTAAGGTATTTAAAATATACCTTAAACTATGGATTACATTATACAAAATATCCACCAGTACTTGAAGGCTATAGTGATGCTAACTGGATTTCTGATAATACGGAAACTAAGTCAACTAGTGGATATGTACTTACTTTGGGAGGAGCTGCGATTTCATGGAAATCAATAAAACAGACGTGTATAACACGTTCAACAATGGAATCAGAATTTATAGCCTTAGATAAAACCGTTGAAGAAGTAGAATAGCTAAGATATTTTCTAAAAGATATGCCATTCTGGCCAAAACCAGTGTCATCAATATGTATACATTGTGATAGTATGGTAGCACAAGCTAAAGCCAAAAATAATGTATACAATAGTAACTCAAGACATATAAAGTGCCGACATAATATTATAAGACAATACTATCAACGTGAGTAATTAGTATATATTATGTAAAGTTAAAGCAAAATATTGTAGATCCTATGACAAAAGGCTTACCAAGAGATCAAATCATGTTGTTATCAGGGGGAATGGGTTTGAAGCCTATAAAATGAGTTAAGTCTAACGGAAACCTAACCTAGCTGATTGGAGATCCCATGGTCTAGGTTCAATAAAAAAACAGGTTAGATAAGACTTGACGCAGAATGCATTTTTACTCATTCCTAAGATATAATGTGTGTTATGAAGACGTTAAGGATATGGTTTTACATTTAATGACAACCAAAATGTCACCTATATGATAGTCAATGTTTGGTCGCATTTATGAGAACTAGACATGCTAAACTCTCTAAAGCTATCATGAAACAAGGATATGTCCGGGACAAAAATGGAAAAAAAAACTATATTTTTAATTATTATGACATGCGTGAGGCGTATCATATCGATTTACTGTAGAAAAGTGAACATTTCAATATCTTCTATATCCACTACGTCACTAAGTAAGTCCGATACGTTTTTCTAAAAGTTAAGTTCAAGTCTCAATATGACACTTTTCCTGACAACATGACGTAATATTTCTCTCTCTCTCTCTCTCTTTATATTTTAACGAAGTTTTTTTACTATGTTTGAAAACCAGATTTGAGTAGAATTAATGTGGGTGACATAATGTTTTCTATTCAAATGTGGGGTATTGTTGGAACAAATGACTTATTTATGTCTTGTTCTAGTGTTTTGAAGAGAAAACATTTAGCCCCACATAGGAGAACTACAAAGCACTTTCACACTTTATAAGTGAAAGCAACCCAACATACTTTATTTGGGACAAAGAGATAAGGGTTGGGGACCCATTGGGTACATATGGGTGCACATGGATGCGCATGGGTATCGGAGGGTGACCCATACATTTTTATGTCAAAGATGTTCCTTGGGCCTCGGGGCCTTTGGGCTCTTTGGGCTTTGGCTTGGTTGTGAAACATAGATTTACTTTTTACTTAATTTTTTTAATTTTTCAGTAATTAATTTTTGAAATTAATTAACTGTTATACGGTTAATACAGTTGGATTTTTCAACAGTCATGACTGTTAAATCCAACGGATTATTTTATTTTTGAAATTAAAGAGTTGTGTTTTTTGGGAAACACCTCTTCAACTACTATTTAAGTTCAACTAGAACACAAAATAAAATACTGATTTTTTTTAAATTAATTGTTCTGTGAGAGAAAAAAACACGATTTGACAGACTTTCAAATTGGTGATTTCTAAATTTAGAAGGGCACTTTAGTTGAATCCTAGAGATAGATTTCTAAAGAGATTTTATCACCAAATCGGGAAACAAATATGTCTTATGATATTGCTCTGGTGCAAGCCTCCGGTTAGAATATTATTCGTTTACTTATCATTCAATTATGTTGTTCTTTGTTTTTTATTTCGTTTTATTTATAGTATATAAGATTATTACAATAGCATCCCCAACTTAACCACCTTCAACTCTTATAGGTGTGAGGTTTTAACTTAAAAGGTCTCGGGATTAGTTGGGAAGAGTTAATCACTTATATACTTCATTTCGAAGTTTCATTTAATCGAATGTGGGACTAACTTTCGGTCTACAGATCTTCAACAAGCATCACGCGTCATGAAGTGTAAAGCCTACAGTCTAAGAGCAGTGGAGTATGTCATGAGTTCGAACCTTGGTAGAAGCAATTGTTTCTTCTTATTAAAAAAAAAGCAGTAGAGTATAAATTTAAATCAATGATTTCAGGCATCACAACTTTGAAAGCTTGGGGAGCCTCTAAGGAGATTAATTAAGGTTATAAAATCAGTCTAAGATTAAAGAATACCAATCCTATTGTGTTGAATGGGATAAAGTGGATGCACTTTGTCAAGCAACTCCATAAAATGGGACTTTTTGCTTGATTAATATAAATAAGAGAAATAATTAAAAAAATAACATATCTTCTGAAATAATTCCCAATATAACACACTTAGTGCCACGTAGGCTGCCACATCACGCGAGCAAGTGACTGGGATGGTTGAAAACGTGAGTGAAAATCACGTTTTGTGCAAGTCGTGATTTCCACTCACAATTTGCATATAGTGGAAGTCGTGACTGCAAGTCACGATTTCCTTTTCCCAGGAAAAAAAAAATAGTGGCCCAGAATAGAACAGCAGCAAATGTAAAAAAAGCAACAATTACAACAATTAGTTTAAATACACTTGGACATAACCCTTTATGATTGAAAATGGCTATGTAAAATCACTTAACATTATCAAAATCAAAGGCCAAGTTAATAACTAAACATTTATCAAAATCAAAGGCCAAGTTAATAACTAAACATTTAATGAAATGTATCTAGAAAAAAATCAGTTTGGAGTGTTTAAATTGAAAAAAAAAATTATTTCAAACAATGCAAAAAAGAAAAAAAAACCATTCATCAAATGGCTTTCAAGAAGATCAATGCTCAAAAGGCGATCAACTAATCTAACGTTATATGAGATTATTGTTACATTGGATAATTTTTTATTGAAGCAACTCATGAAAACTTATTTCTTTTAATGACTACTGTTAAGGACTTATTGATTACATGCCACCGATTTCCATGGCCAAGATCATATCTTAGTCATTGGTTTAGTCAATATACAAATGTTGGCTCTTCTTAGATACAATCTTTAAAAAAAAAAAAAATCTTATGGATTGTATATTGTGAAAATGAGCTCAGCAACAGACCAAAGGTTTTCATTTTTTAAATAGTAAAAATTATTTAACTAAAACAAGCATTGCATCTTATGTAAAAAAACATTAAAAAATAAAAATAGAAGTACAAACTACATTGAACCATAGAGGATACACATAACCTCAACAAAGATTATTTTTCCCATAATAATTTCAAGAATTTATAAGCATGAGTACTTGTTTTGGCATAGGCAAAATGCCTTAGTTTTTCAAGTGCCTTGTTTGACTGCTAATTGTAAATGACGTTTCTAAGCATGAGTACATGCATACATACATACATACATACATACATACATAAAATTGCAAGGTGATTGAGTACAAAGCAATAATAAAAGAAGTCTTGTTATTGTTAAAAACAAGTCCTATTCCGACCCCAAATAATGACTTCCAGTCCCACAACGTGTTCTCTTTACAACTCGGACATTACGATTTAACGCTAATGGGACATTCGACAGCCCCATATCACTAGGATTTTGAGCATCTTCTCTCTGAATATCATCGATATCACGCATTCCACCTTCGTGCGTACTTGTACTCTCAGAGAAATTCATCATTATTGGAGTTGTATTGAAATGGCGCGAAGATGGAACGACTTCCGTAGGCTCGAATGCCATGTAGGGAGGAACGGATGGAGTATGTGGAGTCTCAAACTCATTGAGAGGTACTGATGACGTATACACTGGAGTGCCATGCCTCGAACGCATATCATCATGAGAAGTATGATGAGAAGCTTCAAATGATGTGGGCACATTATGCATGCGATAATCTGCTCGTACTACAGTCAAAGTCGATGCAGCTACATCTCTAATGCGTGCAATCGACATGTCATCACCCAATGTCAACTGATGGATCGATGTCATTCCATGTGCCTACATATAAAATATGTAAGAACTTGTATGCGAAAGTAAAATGAAAACAACTATATGAAACTTCATGACTGGAAAAAATAAAATTGCACTTACCACTGCCTCAGCAATATCTCCACAACGAGACGTGAATCGTCATGTAATGCGACGATACCATAGCATATACGGGTCGTAAAAGTCCAATGGCTCGTCTAATATTTCATCAGTTGCTATGTTGGAAGCACGTTCGTTCCACAAGCAAACGTAAGCACTATGTTCTGCACTCCAATCCTTATCCGTTTTCTCTCTCAAGTCAATCTTATGTAGTTCCATACTTGTGCTATGTAAATGAGTTATCCTTTGTTTCATACCGAATTGTCGCATGACTCTATCAGGATTGTACAGTTCGACAACACAGAAGAAAAGCAAAGGTGCCCTCGTTCGCCAAATTGCTTGACCACTGCTACAATATGCAGGCAGGTCACTTATCACTATTTCCGGATACGGTTCCCAAACAACCTGTAGCCATAAAAAACAACATTAATTGAATAAAACGGTGTCATCAACAAGATGTCGACATAAGCACTTGTTGGAGAGAATGATTAAGTATATTTATTACTTCATCCGGTCCTTGCATGTCAATCATTTATCTGTATTTTGTCAGCACGTGCATCGATGTTCCTGTTGTCTCCAACGCATGTCTCCACCTTTCCAAATGTACCAAACAACACAGAGCATGCATGAAGAAATGGATGTAAATATACTCGAATTGAAATTGTAATGTTAAAAAATATTAATTACCTATAACCAAATGGAGGAGGTAGAAATAATTCTTCATTGTCTATCATGTCATCTCGAAGGTGGTTTCCCATAATTGGTGCAAGAAAAGGCAACCTATCACATGCCCAAAGTAATCAATTCCCACTTTGTCCAATGGAAGGTAAAAAACAAAAATACATAACTAACGGGAACAATTCAAATTTGATGTAGAGAAATTATATTAGGACATTAATTGTATGAAGTGAAGTAAGCAAAGAAATTATATTAGGACTACATGCATTTATATTACATGTGCGTTTAAAGTTTAATTAATTTTTGCCAACTTACTTATAAGTTTTTTCAAGTTTATATTTTTAACTAATCCATAACAAACGGCACTCAACAAGGTTTTAGGCGACTCTAAACTAAACTAGATGGTCATAACAGTGAACTAAAGTATGCATGAACATACATGTAGTCACAAAACGTACCATGGGCATAAATACGCTAATATATAGGCTATCATGACAAGAAGGTGCATAAACAAAATTAATGGAAATAGATCGAAAGGTGATAGAAAAGAGGAAAGAAAATAAGTGAAGATACATAACCATACCATATCAGTCAATACCACGGAATATGCCACAAACAAAAATGTAACTGCTATACATGTCGTCTTGCGCAATTCCTAACATTCCAACTAAAACTATCCTTAATACCTAAAAGCCACCCCAAAACTTATTTCAAATCATCACAGTTTTCTTATTTATTGCAGATTTACTTTCAATTTACATTATCATTGTTTAATAAGTTCTATTATGAAGCATGAACTATTTCAGATTTTCATATGAAAAGGGCAGAAGATCAACTATCACACATAAGCAATAACTATCCTCTTTACTCTTCCATGGCCACTATTTACAATCATGAATATAATTTGTTACCATTGCCCAATTATTACAACATGAAACTAAAAAAAAAATGTACCGGAGAGAAATTGAGTAGTGATCGGCGAGGAACCTGCGAGGGCTCTGCGACTCGACGGCACTGACGCGGAGGACGACGGTGGAGGCGGGAGGCAGGGACGGCGGTAGGGAGGGCAAGCGAGGACGCCAGCAGGGGAGCGAGGACGGCGGGGGGGAGGCGAGGGACGCCGACGCGAGGACAGCGATCAACGAGACCTGCGAGGGACGGTGGAGGTGGAGGCTGCACCTAGGCAGGGACGGCGGCAGGGAGGCAGGGACGCCGGCAGGGACGGTGGGATCACATATCTCGGTGAGGCAGAGGCGACCAAATGGGGAAGAAAAGCAAACAGGGACGAGGTTTTTTGGTTTTTTAAACCAGCTTAGAAGTCGTGACCCAGGGTCACGACTTGTGTTTGCCGGACACCTTGGCGCTGACATGGCGCTAAATGTGTTATATTGGGAATTATTTCAAAAGATATATTTTTTTGTTAATTATTTTCCTTAATTATATTAATCAAGCAAAAAGTCCCCATAAAATGATCATTTCCTACAACTTGCAATTGGGACTAAGAAGTAGTTATAGCTAGCTTCTACTTTCTAGCATTGCAATTACATCATAACTATTATTTTTCTATTAAGTATTCAATTCCCCAAACCATTAAACTCTTTTTCAATTCCACGACTCATTAGCTCGATCTTCTTATACAATCACCTCAGACATCATGGTTTTCTTGCTTTTCAAAACACCAACAGAACTTTATTGAGCGTATGTATGAGTTGTGTTAGGGTACTGAAATGGTTTCATACGTCTCAAATGATTAAGAGTCTTTCTATATTATCATGTTCTAAGACTGTTAGTTTTAGTAAAATGATTGGGTGGCATACTTAATGTGATACGTACATATTTTTCCTTCAAAAATCTCGAAAAAAGTGAATGCGTGCACACACCATGATGCACAATTGTAGAACTCTGATAAAAGTGAACGCACACACCATGATCCATGATGCACAGTTCCTAGAACTCTAACAACGACATGTACCAAATGAATCTAATTAAAGGATGGGATCAAACCCCTTTTCTCTTAAAGCAAATGGCACATATTGAATTAATCATTGTTTTAGTGTAGTAGTTGAGACTTGGTAATTATTCATTTAGACTTCTATGATTCAAACAAACTCTATAAAGTGACTGAATAAAAAATTAAATAAACTTACTGGCTGAGAAATCGACAGAAAAATCCTAAACATGTTTAATCAATAGAAAATCCAAAAAGAATTCGTAAACAATCTCAAATTAAAAAAATAGTCAAATCGTTGCACGGGAAAAAATGTGTCAAAATATGCTATATATTTATAGAGCTCACATTACATGAAAAAAAGGACATTATTAGCTATAATACTTGATCCTGCAAAATATGAAAAGTATTAAAAAAACACACATATATCTTATTAGCCAGGTTTTGAATTGATATCCGTGACCAAACACATGTGCACAGGTTTGGCATATCAACTTGTAACATAAATTCGGCCTTACGTGACGGAACAATGTATTTAAATCCCAAAATTTACAAATGACACACTCATTCCATATATAAAGGTGAGCGAGAGGGAAAGAGAATTAGTTTGATTGTATATGTGGAATGTGGTTTTAATTTGTTAGCGGGGGTTGAGGAGTCATTCGAAAGTTACAAGTTAAGGTCATTAATTAGCTTAATTAGAAATTTTCACAAAAATATGAGGTGTCGAAAATAATCTTAATTTTAATTGAGACTATTAATATAATTGAATTTGTATTAATCAATACAAATCAGGGCAAATTGAATACAAATACAATAAGCTGCTTTTATTTATAAAGCTTACAAACGCATAAGGAAAGTATAATACCAACATGAATATAATACCGAATCAGACAAATTAATATCTATAGCAACTACCGTAATACAGAAATATAGCAACTTGTATAGTTGCCTAAGAGAAACTTATAATTCTTGGTCATGAGTTTACCTATATGGAGTGCTGACTAGTGGAGGCACATTTTCACATTTGAAATAGCTAGAGTAACTCACTTAAAGCCTTAATTTTAAACACCAATTTAATCAAATATCGTCATATATGAATATGATACATCAAAATATATCTATGCCCTTCTCGAAATAAAATGTATGGCACGAGTAGGAGCCAAAGTAAGTTACTTCTTCATTTTCCTTTCAAATTTTCCATGGTCTTTCTTTCGGGTCGAGCAGAGTACTGATGCCTTGCGAGGTTCACCTTATCTCCGTACGTACATTCAAATGATATGCGTTCGCAGGCAGGCCGACACTGTATCTTTGACCAAATTAATTACCCAGGTCGCTGCACGCTGAATAATCTGATCATGAATTAAGGGTAGCTGGGCTTGCAGAGAGGACCCGCTGCTACGAGCCGCTATATAACATGCATGCATGCAGTAGGTAGTCACAAAGCACGCAACCAGCGCGCGCTCGGTCCAATCAGATGCGCGCGGTTGCAGGATCAAGTTTGGCTGCTATATATGCCACATGCACAGACCTCATCCAGACCTATATATCTTTGCAGACTAGTAGAAAACAAATATCATGTCCACTCATATATCATTATAAGTATACATTTATATTGAAGATTTTAGGGTTAAGAAAATGATTGGTGACTCTTCAACTGTGGGTTGAGATCGATTTCTTACCGGGTGCTAGTAATTAATACTATGGTTGCGTTACAAGTATATAGCTGGCACTACTCTAGAGGAAAAATGCTAAAGTAACATACGTTGTACGCCGATTTGACACCTATTCAAGAATCCTTCTTCGCACAAAAAGGAAAAAAAAAATCACTATCAAAGAGTATTCTCTGGGAATTTCTTTGGGCTTTGTTGGTCTATTAATTGTTGTTGGCATCTCCAATCGCTCGAGCAAATATTTAGTGCTGACAAAATGTGCTCGGTCCCGTTTGTTCAATTTTGTTCGGACTCATTTTAAATGGGACCGAGCAATATTTTTGTGAAAAATACATGGATCTGAACAATGTTTTTTATTCGTTTAAAAATACGGGACTGAAATTGGAAAAAAACTCTTAAAAAATGGGTACCCGTTTATTGATTAATTTGAAGGGCATATAGGTAATTTCACACTCTATAACCTAATTTCACACACACTCTCACTCTCACTCTCACTCTCACACTCACAATCTCACCGTCTCACCGTCTCTCTCACGATCTCTCTCACCAAACCATCTGCGGCTCTGCCTCTCCCGCCCTCTGCCATCGCCGCCAGCCAGTCGCCAGACTCGCCCTCACCACCATCTCGTCGTCTCGCGCTCGCCAGTCGCCACCGGGGCACCGCCTGTGCGGCCTCGGCCTCACCGGCTGTGGCCTCACAGCCTCACCCGTGCCGTCGGCGGTCGGCCCGTCACCCTTTCCCTCCAGCTCTCGCTCGCCAGTCCGCCCGTGTGGCCTCGGCTTCACCGGCTGTGCGGCCTCACCGCCTCACCCGTGCCGTCGGCCGTCACCCTCTCCCTCCAGCTCTCGCTCGCTAGTCGCCACCGCGCTGCCTCTCCTCTCAGCCTCGTCGGGCGTCAACGACTGTCTTGAGCTCTACTCTCCGCACTCCGCAAAGAAGATACATAAGACGGCCATTCAGGCGTCGCGCGCGATCGCCACACCTCGCTACCCGCTTACATGACAGTGTGTGCACATGACCCACTCATCTCTCTGCTCTCAATGTTAATTTCAAAAAATGTGATTTTGGTCACAAAGTAGCTAACATAACCAATAACAACATACTAAAAGCTTAGCTCATTTGGATAAGTAGTTAGGGAGTTATGCCTTTAATAATTTTAGTTTCAAAATTATTCTACTGCATTCCAACACCTATTTGTAGAGCATTTTTGGACATGAAAACATTTGAATTACAACGTGTCTAGTTAAGTAAAGTTGTTTCCCTTTGCGTAAGCTTTCAAATGCCACTACTTTGGGTCGATTTTGATTTAAATTGAGCAAGTTATGATCAAATTACATAGGTTAATTCCTAATACAACATGCAAAAATTCAGTTTTAGTCTTACAACTTCAAAAATTCATATCTTTATGATTTCAAAACCAAATTAAGAACTTCAATATAGCTGGATTATTAGCTTCAAATGAGGAATCTAAATATATAAAACAATGGCAAATACGTAATCATCTACCCTTAGAAATTAGCCAAAAACCAGAACTTGTTTCAATTTGACATAAAGATATGTGTACCTAGTTGATATACCACTTAGCTTAAGAAATTCTCACCAAACTTCCATGGGTTCTTTCTCTCCATCAACCTACTTCTTCTTCAGCAAGTTAAGATGATAAAATGGTTTGTTTTGCATGTTGTTTGATCAACTCATCTTATATATTAAGGTGTTATTAATTTCTAGCCATTGATCTCCATGCATTTACGTATCTCGATACTCATATAATGACCCATATCTTGTCATGTATCCCACTAACTCCCACTCACTCAATTCAATTGACACTAATTGGTTACTCACATGGTTCCTAGATGTGGCAATACGTATCTCTAGGTCAATACTATAGTTTTTATTTAGTTAACCAAACTATAGGCCTTGATTTATTTAATTTAATTACATTAGCTAAGGCCCATTATAATATATATGGTTAGTGTTTTTATTCACCAAATTGAAAAATTTTGTGATCCCACTAACCCTCGACTACTCGAAACCCAATGCCCCATTTATTGACACGCATTTCGAGGTACGCCATAGCCTATTGTTAATTTAATCAACTTAGCATATGGTTAAATTACCTATTTTAATTGATTAACTAGTCACCTTAACATGAATTAATCGAGTTTCCCACGGTACTCATAGTTTGCCCACTCGATCCCCGCGTTGACATGCCTTTCGAGGCGAACACTCGTCACACCAACTCGCCCGTTAACAACATACACACATGTGATGCAATACAATAAATAATGTTTAAACATCACACCCAAGCAACCATCATCCACAAATAACATATTCCCTCAGTTCTAGTGTCCGAGTCAACAACTTGTCCATGTAACTCCCGAATTACAACTGTTAATCCTCGAGATTAATGTTAATCCTAGTTTGATTAATTTGGGCTATTATACATCAAGCCCCGAGAGATATTGGACACCTTAAAGAAAAGGGAAGCAGATAATGCATCAATCTTGCGCACGATATACCACACAAAGCAAAAACAAAAGGCAGCCGAGGCTTGGGGGAGATCACAAATGCAACAACTCATGCATTTATTGGACATACATCGTTATCTTTCGTGGCATAGGAAAGACGCGAAAACTAATGTTGTGACAGACTTGTTTTGGTCTGATCCTAACTTAATAAATTTACTCCGATGTTTTCTTTTGGTTTTGATTATGGATTGCACGTATAAGACTAATCGGAATCGCATGCAATTGTTTGAGATCATCAGTGTGACGTTAATCGAGCTCACGTTCATCGTCGGGTTTGCATTTATGTCAAGAAAGACGAAAAAGAACTACATTTGGGTGTTGTAGAATGTTAATAAACTCTTGCATGGGTGAGATAAACCAAATGTGATTATATGCATTTGGGTGTTGTAAAATGTGATCATCGGGTTTGCATTTATGAAAGCAATTGAGTTGATTTTTTCTACATCCACTCACCTTCTTTGCACTTGGCACATTAATTGAGGTATTGTTGCGAACACGAAGAAATTTTTTGCACGGATCAAAGACTTCAGCCTTTTTTAAAGTAGGTGGAATGCTTTGATAAGTGCGACTTTTGAAGCTGTGTTCAACACAAGGATGTCGAGTATGGCCGTCGATTATGCTTGTGTACATGGATTGCTTGTTTATTTAATGGATACATGAGTTAGGGATTCAGGGAATAATTTGTCAGAGCATGGACTGACCAATCACTACATCTTGGGCATATTACGCCCGATGGAGTATAAAGTGCACATAATACTATGAAAAAACATCTTGGACATTCGCAAGGAACGTTTGTGGATTTGTGGTGAATAATTGATAGTATGGTTATTGGCCAACATACTAATATCAAGACGTCTTTTGAGACAACTTTAAACATAGTGCAACACAAATTTAGTGATCGTGTGTTGCGAGGTTTTGTTTCACAAACGGCATTTAATAGAATCCGGAAAGAGTTGGAAATGGACGTCGTTGCGCTTTGCACAAGACATTTGGACTTCCTTATGCCCACGAACTTACAAGTCGCCAATTGGCTGGTTCACTAATCTTACTTGATGATATCCATATTCAATGGCAAGATTTAAGCATCAATCCCGAGCGAGCATTAAATCGAACAGAGTACAATTCTAAAGCGGAAATCCATAGGGTGATTAAGAGGTTTAAAAGCGTTGAAACCGAGGATATGCACATGATGATTATTCAACAACTTTGAGAGATTAGTTTTCCATTATATGTATCCTTGGTTGTCCCAAGGGAGAAAGTGAAGACAAGGGGAAAGCCACTACAACCCGACAAAAGGAAAAAAGAGGAAGGGAAGTAAGGCCGAGAGAAATCCATCTCACTTTAAGTATGTACTTCATCCATAAAAGATACCAAAGAAGATAACTCATCTAGTAGTACACAAGGTTCATAGAACGCATACGTTAATGCACGGTGTGTGTAAGTATGATTATTAGAGTGTCGCACTGGAAGACTAGCATCATCACATTGAGATAGTTCATAATGTCAAAAAAGATGGTAATTGTGGATACCATGTAATTGCAGCCAGTCTCGAACATTACGAAGATGATGCATGGAAACAAATATGAAATGATATGTATTGGGAGCTTCAAGGTCACCAGAATTTTTGGTGTTCAATCCTTGGTGGAGATCACTATGAATGGTTCTACTCTCTGTCCAACATTACGATGATACCAATGATGTTCCATTCGACAAATGGATGTGTATGCTCGATTTGGGTCTCGAGATTGCTTCATGTTACAATGTCATTCTTGTGTCTCTGCCACCTTTGGTAGTATGACATTCCTTCCACTTAGAGGTGCACTGCCAGTTTCGCTGAGTGACAAGGTTGTAATTGGGATGACACACGTTAATAACAACTATTTTATGCGGGTAAAGTCAAGTAAATCTATTCCAATTTATACATTTTTAATTATTGCCCTTGGATCACGGGTTCATATTTCTTTTACAAGTGTTGTTCAAGGTGGATGCTCCCTTTCCTCTACTGTATCCAGGGTGACACAATAATATACAACCAGATGCCTTATCATGGTGTGCAAACTTGAATTGGAAACTCCTAGTGACACCTGCTAATTCCCAACACGGTACTCCTATTACCGTTGACTTGGACACACCATGATTGTAAAAAGGTTTTTATAACAAGTGTGTAAATGCCAATTTTGTAACTAATCAATCCTTTTTGTACATCCAATACACAGCAATGGTCGTATTCTCGTCGTAACGGTCATTTTTTTGTACACCCGTTACATTGCACATAGTTGGATGATATTTTTGTACACCGCTAAACGCTTTACTTGTAACCTTCATAAATACAAAGTGAATTAATATTAATTAAGTTGTGTTATATGTCCCCATGTATTTCATTTACTACGTAAAAATATATACCATAATATGTAGTTCGGTCGTACACAACCAACCATACCCTGTCTGTTCGGTCAGGCACAACTGATCTGTGTCATATTAGTTGTTGATGTGTCACCGAATGAAATCAATATATAATAGTATGTAGTTTGGTCGTACTTGACCGACCATACCCTATCCGTTCAGTCAGGCATGATCGGTCCGTGTTAAATTACTCGGTAGTGTGTTAGCTAGCCAAATATGTCAAATTCCGAAAGTTTTAAACCGGTAATTATGGTTAATCAAGGATTAGGGGATCCTAATTATGGTTTTGGCCGCAAGTCGGAAGTTAAACACTGGTGAAATTAAAATTTTTAATTAATTTTATTATTCTGTGATGTTTGCCTAGTGTTGTATATGATATATTATTTTATTTTGTCAAATTCAAGTCTATGGAGTGAATTCGATGTTTTGCGAGATTTTATCTCGAGATACGTGTTGAGACGGGTGTCGAGATAATTAAAATGTCGACCCAAACATTCGTTTTGAATTTCACGAAAAATAATAGTTTTAAATTTAAAAATTTGAGTTTTGGACTTTAATAGATTTAACGAGTCGACGTGGGCCCCGTGTCTCGATTTGCTTGCAAAGACGGATTGTTTGAGAGTTTTGGAGTGCATTGCTAAATTCTCTAATTTTTGGTCGAAGTTGGGAATTTTTCAGGGTTTAATTCCCCTCAAAATCAAAGAGGTAATTATGAAAATAAATATAAAAATGGCGAATTACCTAAAGGGGTATTAAAGTTGAATAGGGGAGGATTAAAACCAAGGGGCAAATGGGTCATTTGCCTCCCCTTATTAAGAATCGAAATCGATTGAAGGGGGTGCACCTGTTCATCGTCTTCAGCCCCTGTTCTTCGTTTCTTCATCGTCGCCCTACCCTCTCGTTCGTCCTCACTGTCTCTTAATCTTTTCTCTCGTCTCTAGCCTCTCTTCTTTCTGTCTCTCTCTCTCTCTCAAGCTATTGGGTTGATCAAATAGAGGAGGAACCGTGGGTTGACAGTGGAAGAGGAGATTTGAGTTTTTTTAGTTTTTGTACTGTGGGGACTGGGTTTTGGTCCGTGAATTCGAGTTTGGGGTTGTTATTGTTTGTTGTTGATTGTGTGATGAAGAGAGGAGGAGATTCGGATTTTATTTTATTTTTTAAAGGGACTGAAAACCGAGAAGGATAAAGAAGAAGTGGGTGGTTGAGGGAGGTGTGAGGAAGACGATAGGGGAGGACGGTATCCTCAAACCCCAATCGATTAAGAAAGAAAGAAAAACGAGAGGAACATAAGCTCTGTTCGAATGGGAGGAAGGAAGGGGATGACCCCTGAACCGGTCTGGTTCAGGGGTCCCCCTCCCCCGAAGAAAAAATATTAATAAAAAATGGTTTAAAAATGAGAAATATAAAAGAAATAAAAATCCTGGAAATGAGGGAAAATTGAGAAAATTGGATTTTTGTATAAGTTAATGGAAATTAAGGATTTTTATGGAAAATGAAGATTTCGAATTTTTTTCGGGGATTTTTACCGGGAATGTTTCTCATAATACGTGTTAAGATATCCGAAAATGTTCAAAATTTGAAAAATTATTTTATGGACTAGACTCAATTAATTTTTTTTTTTTTATTTCGAATCATAATTTGAAGTCAGAATTGAGATCCATACATCCGAGGATAAGATTTGGTAAGATTTTGAGATTTTCGGGTTAAGGAATAACCTATAAATATATAATAAATTGGAAAAATTATATTTAAGCATAGACAACTTATTTTTCGATGTCGAACAACAATTTTGAGTTGAAAATGAAATTCGGGCGTCGGATAATATATTTTAGAAATATTTTAAGGGTGGGACACGATTGGATCAATTTAAGTGCAACTAGTTGAAAAAACAATTGTGGAGTGGTAATAGAATCTTATTGGGTTTATAAATGAATTGTATGACCGCATTTGGAACCTCGTGTGGATTAGCTTATTGACTTGAAGAGCAAGGGAACATTGATATCGCGTTTGTAAAGTTAAGTAAATCTCATGATAACCTTTACATCGTATGATTATAATTTCATATAAATTGCATTAATCCTGAAAATTGCATTTTTGTTGTACATGCATACACGATTTGGGAGGATAAGGTGTTACCGTTGGGGCATGCGCCCTAGGTCAATCCATAAATGTCTTTATGAATACTTTTAGTTAATAAAATAAAGGATTTCATTTGCTGTTTATTATAATTAATTTGCATGTTTACATTATAATAAGATCCATGGGTATTTACAGAAATATCCTAAATGTCCCTAGTCGATCATTATACTGGGAACTATAATGAGTTAAGACTAGTGTGAGTCTTAATTGATGATCATATGATGATTATACGTATAGGGATACGAATCAAGATCACGAGTACTTGTTAGGGAACAAAGTACTGGACCGACCCGCTATGAGAACATCACATGGATTAAGTCATAGTTGTTTCTCATGATATATATATTTCTCAGTCCTCAGACTTGAGATTACCAGAGACTTTAACATTAGGAACACAGTGATTTGACACTATCAAACGTTGTCTTTAACCGGACGATTATAAAAGTTGTGATTGGTTACTGTGTGAGCAATGTGATGAAGTTGTGTAATCAAGATAAAATTTGTCCCTCTCATATAAAGAGAGATATCCAGTGGATCCCTCGATGTGTTAGACTGTTAAAAGGCCTAGTCTAAGTGAATTGATATTGATCAATGTCACTTGGATGTTTTCAGTCTACCTAGAGATCGAGACTAGTATGATTGAACATGTTGGATGACAATTCCATGCCTTATGTTTGATCAAAAGGATATCGTGTGACAAAAGGATGTTATATACACTATTGATTAGGTTGTATCGATTTGATATTCGTACAACTTGGGTAGTCATAATGTCTTGCTAGAGGTCGCTTATGACTTGTATACCAAAATGTGTTTTGATACACTGCTAACGTTGTATGAGCCTATTGGGTCGCACACTAAGAATGGTTTTGCGAGATTTTAAGATGGTTCATAAAAATGAATTTTATATGATAAAATTCATGACGGAAACGTCCTTGTGGTGTATTACACTTATACTTCTTTAAATAGGGGTATATGTGTAATTTACTTAACCGTCTATATACAAGGGTTGTATAAATAGACGCTTTAAGTTAGAATACACTAACGAAAGATCAAAAAGTCGAAACTCTATTTTCGTTTTAGAAACGACTTATGGTTTTTGGTATGCTCTGGATCATTTTGGAGAGAAACAAAAGGTTTGGTATTCTCTCGAAGCTAGCACTTCAAATCTCGGCCGCCGTTCGTGTGTGGACTACTGGTAGAGGGCGTCCGTCGTTGGCAGCGCCTTAGAGATCGATCAACCTTCAGAAAGGTATATTGCAACTGAGGTATGATTAAGTTTTCATGGTTTAAACATTTTTAATGGAATTAGATTCGGATCCTGTTGGGGTTTTTGTCAAAATTATTTTGTAATCTCCGCTGCGTATAAACCCCAAAACCCAACAGTGGTATCAGAGCCATCGAGTTCGATTCCATTAAACTCATTGCATGTTTTCTTCTGATATATACATGATATATGATTGAAAGCATGTTAATAGTTGATGAATATGTGATATACATAAGTTTTCTGTGAGATTTATTATCATGTTTTGTGTATATGATACATATATTCGTGATTTAATTGAAATTAGTTTCGTACATGCTAGTAACCATGTTAGGTTAATTCAAATAATTTTAATGAATTGAATTTCGTGTTCTGTGATCCATGACACCATTAGGTTCGATTGAGATAGTAGTTCATGATTCAATTACATGTTTGTGATTATTTGGATGAGGACCGAAATTGCAAATAATTAATTTTCGAAATTATTTATTTATAAATAATTAATTTTCGAAATTATTTATTTATAAATAATTAATTTTCGAAATTATTTATTTATCTTGTTATATCTATTTTGTTATGAAGTTTTTATTTGATAAAGATAGATAACAAATTAGAATATGAGATAAATATCAAGAAAATTATTATTGGTGATATACTAGGATTCAAATATCTTAAATCCAAAATAAATAATTAATTTTCGAAATTATTTATTTATCTTGTTATATCTATGAAGTTTCTATTTGATAAAAATAGATAACAAATTAGAATAAGAGATAAATATCAAGAATCTTGTTATTGGTGATATACTAGGATTCAAATATCTTAAATCCAAAATAAATAATTAATTTTCGAAATTAATTATTTATCTTGTTATATCTATTTTGTTATGAAGTTTCTATTTGATAAAGATAGATAACAAATTAGATTAGGAGATATAAGCAAAATCGGTTTCGTTATCCCTATTGGATAGGAGATAAATATCAAGAATCTTGTTATTTGTGATACACTAGGATTCAAATATCTTAAATCCTAATTGGATTAGGATAAGATGATTAGTTAGATGTGGGCCCGAGTTAATTAAAATGTTTTAATTGACTTAATTTTGGATAAATTAAGGGGTTAATTTATGATAATAAAATCAGCGAAAATTATGATTTCCTATAGCGAATTTTAATTTTCGAAATTGAGATTCGTCTTCTAAAAAAAAAAAAAAAAAAAAAAGGCGCCTCAGATCACATTTGTTGACCGGCAATGGGACCGCCGTCTAACTAATCCTAGCGCACGGAAATTCTTTTATTAGTGGATAGTATAAAAATTTTCAAATTGTTTAGTGATTGAACAAATCAATAAAATATATGATATTTCATTGTTTACATAAAAATCACTAAAACTGAGTAAAATCCCTCTATTAAATTTTAAGTCTCATGTCATCCATTTTAAACACTTGTCAAAGGCCTCGATCACACTAATATAGTTTCAGCCATAACTGGGTGTATTGTGTTATCTTGGTGAGACAAGTTGGGTAAGAGTTACCTAAATGTTTAAAATGGTTCGACTTAATAAAGCCATCAAAATAGTTTTGAGCTTTAGGTAAATGATGAGATAAAAACATGCTAAGACATAAGATGTCCCATATCTCATAAAAGGATCTAAAAATTACATAAGATGTAATTGGTAAATGTTACCTACCTAAATAATCTAGTTCTGTGTTTCATGCCATAGCTGTCACATAATTAGGTGAAATATGAATTTTAGTCCCCTAAATAAACAATACGTTTTAGGAGGGTTGTTAATTTAGTGGGAGTCTATTCCTCTATACTAAAATAAACTTTGCATAATCTTTATTGTAGATCAATGGCCTCTTCAAGTAACAATAATCCCTTGTCATCGCGATCCATCCTTGAGAAGGATAAGCTATCTCGGGACTAACTTTCTTGATCGGTTCGGAAACTTGAGAATTGTTCTTAAGCATGAACGCAAGTTGTATGTCCCGGATGCTCCAATCCCCGAGGACCCACCACCAATGCTACGCAAGTTTGTGAAGGATGCACATAATAAGCATGTCAACGATTCTACGATGTTGCATGTATTATGCTTTAACTATGGTTCCCGAACTTCGAAGGACATGGAACTAATGGAAGCCTACGACATGGCTATAACGCTGAAGGAAATGTTCCAACAGCAAGTTAGGCAAGAAAGGTTTGAGACAGTCAAAAACCTACATTCTTGCAAGATGACTGAGGGTGCGTCAGTTAGTCCTCATGTTCTGAAGATGAAGGGCTATGTCGACTAGCTTGATAGACTCGATTTCCCATAAGCCAAGAGTTGGCTACGGATTTGATCCTAAATTCATTACCAGAAAGTTACTCACAATTTGTGATGAACTACAATATGAATAATATGGAGAAATCAATTTCAGAGTTGCATTTGATGCTCAAAACTAGGGGTGGGCAGCGGTTTGCGAAAAACAGCCCAAACCGCCCAAACCAACCAAACCGCACGGTTTGGTCTAGTTTTTAAAGCTCGCGCTTTGGTCGTTGTTTGGAAAACGACCAAACCGCAGAATCGCGGTTTGGTCGCGGTTTTCATTTTGGGAAAACCGCGGTTTAACCAAACCGAGGGCATTTTGGTAAATAACCACCAAAAACCCTAAAAAGCTCAAACAAAACCAAAAAAAAAACAAAAAATATCATTCACTCTCCTCCCTCTCCTCCCTCCCGCGGCTCACTCTCTTCGTCTCTCGTCACCTCTCTCCTCCCTCCCGCCTCCCGCCCCCGCCTCCCGCCATTCACTCTCTCGTCACCTCTCCTCCCTCCCGCCTCCCCGCCGCTCACTCTCGTCACCTCTCTCGATCTCTCTCCTCCCTCCCGCCTCCCGCCGCTCACTCTCTCGTCACCTCTCTGGATCTCTCTCCTCTCTCCCGCCTCCCGCTGCTCACTCTCTCGTCACCTCTCTGGATCTCGGCCTCCCGCCTCCCGCCGCTCACTCTCGTCACCTCTCACCACCTCGCTCCGCCCACTGCCTCGCTCCGCCCTCTCCAACATTTTCCTACTTGTTGAAGCATTTTCCTACTTGTTGAAACATTTATTTGTTTTAAACTTTTAATCTATTTATTTTTGTTGTAACTTTTGATATGATCTTGAATTTTTAACTTTGATTGGGTTCATTTTGATGAATGATTGGTTAATGGTTATTGATTAAATGAGGATTATTGACAATGTTTGTTAATTCATCAAAGCTTGGAATTGATTTGAAGTGTTAATTGGGTTTTTTTTTTTTTTGCTTCTTTGTTTTTTTTTTTGGCTTGTTTTTTTTTTTTTTTTGTGTTTTTTTTTTTTGGTTGCTGTTTTTTTTTTTTTTTGGTTGCTTTTTTTTTAAAATAAAGTGCATGAAAATCGCGAAACCAAACCGACCAAACCGCGCAAACCGCGGTTTGGTTTGGTGCGGTTTTGGTGATATGCCGTTTGGTGGCGGTTTGGAAAATCACCAAACCGTAGACCTTCGGTTTGGTCGCGGTTTGGTGGTTTTCCAAACCAAACCGCGGTTTGCCCACCCCTACTCAAAACTGCTGAACAAAATATCAAGAAGTGTTGATGGTCCAAAAGGGAAAGGGAATGAAGAAGAAAGGCAAAGGCAAGGCTAGAGTTGCCAAGGCTGTTGTTGCACCTGCGCAAAGCCTATGAAACAAGTCAAGCCACAGCATGTTCCTGCTTCAAAACACCCAAAAGAAAAGGAAGAAAATTGTCATTTCTGTAATCAAACCTATCTTTGGCATTGTCGTCTCGGGCACATAAACGAGAAACGCATAACGAAGCTCCATAAAGATGGGCTTCTTGATTCATTTGATTTAGAAACATATGAAACATGCGTATCTTATTTACTAGGCAAGATGACCGAAAGTCCCTTTACTGGACAAGTGATTTACTGATGATTTCAGCAGATATGGTTATGTATATCTTATGAAACATAAAGCTGAATCATTTGAGATGTTTCAAATGTTTCAAAATGAAGTGCAGAATCAACTTGGTAAAACTATCAAAACACTTCGATCAGATCGAGGTAGTGAGTATTTAAGCCAAGAATTTGATGATCATCTTAGAAATTGTGGGATTGTCTCCCAATTGACTCCACCAAAGAACTCCACAATGGAATAGAGTTTCTGAAAGGAGAAATCGAACCTTATTAGATATGGTTCGATCTATGATGAGTCATGCAGATCTTCCATTCTCCTTTTGGGGTTATGCATTACAAACTGCAGCTTTCACTCTAAATCGAGTTATTTCTAAAGCGGTTGATAAAACACCATATGAGATATGGTACGGGAAGAGACCTAGTTTGTATTTTCTTAAGATTTGGGGTTGTGAGGCTTACGTAAAGCGACAAGTCTCAGAAAAACTAGCACCTAAATCTGACAAGTGTTTATTTGTGGGGTATCCTAAGGAAACAAAAGGATATTACTTTTATAATTCCGCTGAGAACAAAATGTTTGTTGCTCGGTATGGTGCTTTTTTGGAAAAACAATTTATTTCAAAAGACACTAGTGGGAGAGAAATAAATCTTGAAGAAGTTCAAGAATCACAGGTAAACACTGAACCGCTACTGAAAGTTCAACAACGTTCCGAACCAGTTGAACCTCCACAAGTGACACAAGGCCCACGTAAATCTAGTAGGGTAAGACATGAGCCAGAGAGATTCAGATTTCTTATTACTGATAGTCGTGATGTGTTGCTTATAGACCAAAATGAGCCCACCACTTATCAGGAGGCTATGTCTAGACCAGACTCAGATAACTGGCTAAGTGCCATGAACTCTGAGATGCAATCCATGTATGATAACCAAGTTCCACCAAGTTTGGAACTTGGCTGATTTACCTGAAAGTGGTAAGACCATTGGATGCAAATGAGTTTTCGAGAAGAAAATTGACATGGATGACAAAGTGCATACTTTTAAAGCAAGACTTGTAGCAAAATATTTCAGGCAGACTCAAGGTGTTGATTATGATGAAACTTTTTCGCCAGTAGCCATGCTTAAATCCATAAGAATTTTAATTGCCATTGTTGCGTATTATGACTATGAAATATGGCAAATGGATGTAAAAACATCATTTCTTAATGGAAAGCTACTTGAGGACGTGTATATGCCACAACCTGAAGGTTTTGTACATCCTGAGAATTCTAGGAAAGTATGCAAGCTTCAAAGATCCATTTATGGATTAAAGCAAGCTTATCGGAGTTGGAATCTTCGTTTTGATGAAGCAATCAAAGATTTTGGTTTTATTAAGAACGAAGATGAGCCTTGTGTATACAAGAAGGTCAGTGGGAGTGTAGTTATTTTTCTGGTACTGTATGTTGATGATATATTACTCATTGGAAATGACATCCCAACATTGCGAATGTCAAGTCTTGGTTAGGGAAGTGTTTCTCAATGAAAGACTTAGGAGATGCAGCCTATATCCTAGGGATAAAGATCTATAGGGATAGATCTAAGAGGCTAATCGGCCTAAATCGAGTGCTTACATAGACAAGGTGTCCGAATAGGTTCAGTTTGCAATACTCTAAAAGAGGATTGTTGCCAATATCTCATGGCATAAGTCTCAAGAAGACTCAATGTCCTAAGACAAACGATGAACGAGACCGTATGAATAAGATTCCATATGCATCGCTATTGGATCTATCATGTATGCCATGTTATGCACTCGACCCGATGTATCATATGCTTTGAGCACTACAAGCGATATCGGTCGATCCAGTGAGAGTCACTGGATAGTCAGTAAAGAACATCCTTAAGTACTTAAGAAGGACAAAGGAAGTGTTCTTGGTCTATGGAGGTTTTGAAAATGATCTAGTTGTAAATGGTTACACAGATGCAAGTTTTCAAACTGATATAGATGATTTTAGATCGCAATCTGGATATATGTTTACTTTGAATGGGGGTGCGAAAAGTGGAAAAGTTCGAAGTAAGAGATCGTGGCAGATTCTACAACAGAAGTTTAGTATATTGCAAATGTCCGATGCAAAGAAAGGAGGCAGTTTGGATCAAAAAGTTCATTTCGAACTAGGTGTGGTTCCAAGTATTGCTAACCATATTTGTTTGTATTGTGACAATAACGGGGCGATAGCACAAGCCAAGGAACCTAGATCACACCACAGATCCAAACATATACTCAGGCGTTTTCATCTCATCAAAGAAATTACTGAGATGGGAGATGTAAAGATTTGCAGAGTACCTACTGAAGACAACGTTGCGGATCCATTGACAAAAGCTCTTCCACAAACAAAACATGATGGTCATGTTAGATCATTAGGCATTAGATGCATGTATGATTGGCCCTAGTGCAAGTGGGAGATGTTGGGGCATGTGCCCTAGGTCAATCCATAAATGTCTTTATGAATACTTTTAGTTAATAAAATAGAGGATTTCATTTGCTGTTTATTATAATTAATTTGCATGTTTACATTATAATAAGATCCATGGGTATTTACAGAAATATCCTAAATGTCCATAGTCGATCATTATACTGAGAACTATAATGAGTTAAGACTAGTGTGAGTCTTGATTGATGATCATATGATGATTATACGTATAGGGATACGAATCAAGATCACGAGTACTTGTTAGGGAACAAAGTACTGGACCGACCCGCTAAGAAAACATCACATGGATTAAGTCATAGTTGTTTCTCATGATATGTATATTTCTCAGTCCTCGGACTTGAGATTACCAGAGACTTCAACATTAGGAACACAGTGACTGGACACTATCAACGTTGTCTTTAACCGGACGATTATAAAAGTTGTGATTGGTTATTGTGTGAGCAATGTGATGAAGTTATGTAATCAAGATAGAATTTGTCCCTCTCATATAAAGAGAGATATCCAGTGGATCCCTCGATGTGTTAGACTGTTAAAAGGCCTAGTCTAAGTGAATTGATATTGATCAATGTCACTTGGATGTTTTCGGTCTACCTAGAGATCGAGACTAGTACGATTGAACATGTTGGATGACAATTCCATGCCTTATGTTTGATCAAAAGGATATTGTGTGACAAAAGGATGTTACATACACTATTGATTAGGTTGTATCGATTTGATATTCGTACAACTTGGGTAGTCATAATTTCTTGCTAGAGGTCGCTTATGACTTGTATACCAAAATGTGTTTTGGTACACTGCTAACGTTGTATAAGCCTATTGGGTCGCACACTAAGAATGGTTTTGTGAGATTTTAAGATGGTTCAGAAAAATGAATTTCATATGATAAAATTCATGGCGGAAACATCCTTGTGGTGTATTACACTTATACTTCTTTAAGTAGGGGTATATGTGTAATTTACTTAACCGTCTATATACAAGGGTTGTATAAATAGACGCTTTAAGTTAGAATACACTAACGAAAGATCAAAAGGCCGAAACTCTATTTTCGTTTTGGAAACGACTTAGGGTTTTTAGTATGCTCTGGATCGTTTTGGAGAGAAACAAAAGGTTTGGTATTCTCTCGAAGCTAGCACTTCAAATCTCGGCCATCGTTCGTGCGTGGACTACTGGTAGAGGGCGTTAGTCGTTGGCTACGCCTTAGAGATCGATCAACCATCAGAAAGGTATATTGCAACTGAGGTATGATTAAGTTTTCATGGTTTAAACATTTTTAATGGAATTAGATTCGGATCCTGTTGGGGTTTTTGTCAAAATTGTTTTGTAATCTCCGCTGCGTATAAACCCCAAAACCCAACGGTTACGAGTCTCCTTATAGTGTTTGCCTAACTGTATTACAGGGTAGAACTATTTAGTGTGTGCCTGACTGTGTGCACATGATATATTAAGCTACCTTATTGTGTATTACAAGGTAGAACTTGTAGTGTCTACCTGACTATGTACATAGTAGAACTATATTATTTTTGAGGGGCTAGTGTCACTGATACTTTGCATCACGCGATTATCATGAGATCGGGGTGAACCAAATCATACTTTGATAGACTTAAGGAACAAGACTCATTTGTCCATTATCCCCATGCATGAGTCCTTATTATTGTTTACTTACCACTTCGAAGGATGTCATCTGATTGTGGTTGGATAACATAAATAGGATGGATTCACGGTTGTATTTAAATTCCTTAGATTATATTGTTGTTTGAGTTCCTTAGATTATTATGCATTTGATTATTACAGGTGTATTGGATAGTGTGGGATTTACTTATCTGACATTATCGAATTTTTATAATTAGGTAATGACAAGTTATAGTGGTGACAAGGGAAAGGAAAAGCTTTCTGATTATTGGTGACTTGCTTAGTTTCTTTCTATATATTTATGTATTATTTTGAATATAAAACAATGTATAAATGAGTTTTTGGGTTTGTGTGTGATTAAGATCTCCTTTGGAATTGATATAATGGTTTTAAGACGGATTGAAATGTTGCGAATTAAGGTAATGATAGTTTAAGGGTTTTGAAAGTCTAAGATAAGTTAGAATAAATGCAATATATATTGTTATGGGGTGGATTATGATTCCTTCGGCATTTCCACCAAAGTTGAGAAAGTTTGTTAAAGATCTTTAAAGGCTGAGATTTCGTTGTAGGCTTAGAAATAGAGGAGATGTTGTCAAGATTTTTTTTACAAAACTTTGAAGATAATGCAATCAATCCAATTATTGTTTGAGTTTTAAGATTCACTGTAGAATTCTTTGTGTTTGATACATAATCATTTTTGATAATTACTTTGAAAGAGAGGTTAAAAGTGTTAGGCTATCAGGAGATTAAGGTAATCTAGGTTGGTTAGATGCCCTAACTAGGTAGGGTCAGAAAAAATCAATACATATAAATATAATAATATGTAGTTCAATCGTAACATACCGAACATGAAATGTCCATTCAGTCGTAACATACCGAGCTATTACTTTTAATTTGATTTGAAACGACCGAATGGTCCAAGTCTATTACATATAATTTGTTCAGTTGTATCTTGCCCGGGTTACATGCAACTGGTGTAATGACCTGTTTTAACCGATCTCGATTAACTGGCTAATTATAAATTAAGAACATAAGCTCAGACCCACTTGGACGTCGCGGAAAAGTCTAAGACACGCCTAATTGGTGAAATATGTTGTTTTTGTGTGGCGATTGTTAATTATTTTATTATTACTTAATAGTTCGCGCCGCGTTAGTTGAGAATTACGCTTAGTCGCGTTGTGCGCGTGTAATGACGAGAATGTACGACGTCGCGGAGTGCCCGTAACGCGGGTGTACGAGGTAGTATGAGATTGAGTTGTCACATCACCCATCCCATCACATCACATCAACCCATACCTCATCATTATTTCTCTCATTTTCTCCAAAATAATTAAAAAAATGAATAAGAGAAGAAAGAAAAGAGAGAAAGAGATGGGAGAAGAAAGAGAAAGAAGAAAGAGGGAGAGAGAGATAGAAGGAGAGAAGAGAGGCAGAGGCAGAGGCGGCGACGGTACTAGCGGCTCCGGAGAGGAACGAGACGAGAGATCGCAGACGATAGCTCGCGGCAAGAAAGCGACAACCAGCAGCGCAGACGGCGGAGCCACCAGCGCCGGGGAGGCAGTGAGGAGCGGGAGTAGTGGCGACAGCGAGAAGCGACGGTCGGTGTGGCAACGACGGCCAGCGACGCGAGCGGCGGATGGCGGTCAGCAGTGGCAGGAGCTCGCAGACGAAGACCAGCGACGACTTCGGCGCGGACGACGGGTTGGCTGGCAGGCGATGGCAGCGGCGGCGCTCCGCAGCGGCGAAGACGATGACGACTAGCGGCGGCACGAAGACGGATCAGCAGCGCGGCGACGCGACGCGACGCGAAGGAGCTCACCAACAGCGGCACCGGCAGTAGCGGCGGCACCGACGAGCGGCAGCTGCGCAGCAACGACAGTGGTGGCTACGGCGTGTGGAGCAACGGTGCGGTGGTGCGTTGTCGACCGGTCGGAGGCGTGACTTCGACGAAATTCGACGACGCGATGAAGGTGAGGTTACTTCACCTAATTTAATGTTGATTTGAATGATTTAAGTAACATAGCCAAAAATGATCAAAATTGTATAATTGGATACTAGGGACTTAGACTACCATAGTCGGGTGTCGGCTACGTATCTCGATGAGAGTGCGGGACGTTTCGACGGTGTTTGAGGCAAGTAATCCCACGAGAAAGTTTGTTAAAATTCAATTTATGACACTTACTTTATTTTGCATTCTAAATTATTTTATTTTGCTATCTATTGCTGTTCAATTACTGTTCATCCACTCCCACGTGTGTATGTGTGTTTATCGACGGGGTCGGCATGGCACGGACTCACACCCCGGGGCTAGCTACCCCGCGTTGTTCAAGTAATTGGCCATGTTAGGGCTACGCAGTGACAATTCTCCGCGAAACCCGTAGGTTGAGAGATGTTTGACGTAGTCCTAAGTCTACGTCAATGGTTCCTCTCTCGAGATGTTTGGATGAGGTTCTACCGTTCAATGGTTCCTCTTATACGACCGTGAGATGTTTGGCGAGGTGGTCGTCAATGGTTCCTCTCGGTTTAGCTACGAAAATTCCCAGATGTCGACTAGGGTTCTCTGTCATGCTACACTCGTGCCCAAATTTGACTCCTCAACGACTTATTTTCATGCGATTTTCTTTATTCTTGTCCTTTATTTAAATTGCATGAACTGTAGCCGTTTCATTGGAGTTCGTGAATATTAGCTAACGTTCTCTGGAATTTACTCACCTAGGATTTGTCATTGTTTTTGGTGACAAATCGCAGATCATGTGACGAGCCGATGCAAGGGCGTCTTAGGCGACTACGTCTAAGTTAGGAGAGCCGACACTTTTGCGTAAGTGGTTGTATGTATCCATTTACTGTTTTATGAAATTTTTGGGAGGGGCTTGTACACCTGATACATGTATATGCTCACCTTTTGTACTTTTGTTGCTCTTGATATATATATACAAGGTATCTAATGCCGGGTTTCCACACTATATGGTTAATTATACAATGCAAACTTTTTATTTCTACTGTGTTTGCATGCTTCAAAGACTTCCGCTTAAATGTTAATTTATAATAATTTGATAAATCGTGAACAACTTAACTTAATCAATTTAATGTGAATATCCTTAAAACACCCATAAATACTAAGTTAAGGCGAATAAGGTACGTATAAAGGCGTAGGTCGCAGGCAGTCAAAATTAAGTGTGCGGTGACATGGCATGCTTGGTGACGTGTCTGGCGACGTGGCGGTACCTGGTTTGCCTCAGAGTTTGGGGCCGTCACAATTGGTATTAGAGCTAAATTCTAGAATACTATGGACAATTTATGGAAGTGTTCAAAGTTGTGATACCAACGTCACAGTTGGTATCAGAGCTTAGGTTCAGGCGAACCTAGAGGAAATTTTAATGGCTTAAGACATTTTGATACCAACGTCACAGTTGGTATCAGAGTTTAGGTTCAGGCGAACCTAGGGGAAACTTTAATAAAATCGAATAAAACTCAACAACAAACATTAGATGTAGAAACCCGAAGATCCTAACTTAGAACTTTAGTTGGGAAGCGAAAATGGGATGGGAAGTGCCAAGGCTTATACGCTATATATTTTGATGTGTAATAGTATATATGCGTATACGAGGCTGATACAGACGTTCGCGATTTTCAAATTCGACATGGATGGACGACCAGTTCTTCAAACGGACGATGGAGGCCAGCCGAGCGGCTCGACACCTGTCAACTCGAATCAGATATTGTGCGACACAGTCGCACTCCAGAGTTTGCAACTCGAGGAGATTTTTCGGTTGTTTCGAGCGTAGGCAGCGATAATACCGGCCCATGCCACACTCGCCGCCATCACTACTATAAAGCAGACAATTGTCGCACCGACTGTTCCGACAACCTCGCTCATGACCACTACTATCGAGATACTGCCAGCAGTCACTACACAATTGACTACGTCGACAATGGCACCGATGCTGATTCCACCCTTGAAGATCATATTCGAGACCTTCTTATCAGCTGAGATGAGGTTGATCAAAGAGTTCATTCGTGTTTAGTCAAGCTACTATCATAGAGGCAGAGACCCAAAGGTGGCTGGGAAGTGGATCCGTTCACACGAGAAACGTCACAGACTTTTGAGGATTCATAACATCATGCGAGATAGGATTTTCATATTCATGCTCTTGGGAGATGTTGTAGTATGGTAAATTGCCCACATAGCCGCCCACAGAGAGCTGAGTACTTGGGCAAAGTTCGAGAAATTCTTTTATGATATGTATATCCCGATCGAGGTTCAGCTAAGACTGAAAGATAAGTTCTTGAGGCTGAGGCATGATGGCCAGACGGTGGCATAAAACATGGAGAGATTCACACACCTACGTACCTTGCGATGGACGTAGCTGGAACCGAGCGACTTCAGGTCCATTATTTTATTCGAGGATTCCGACTAGAGATTGAGGGAGCGCAAATTGTACGCCAAGTCCAGTGAGTGCGAGTTTTTGCGTACATAGGTGAAGCCCTTGGGACACGTGATCCGCGATATAAGTACTTCAGTTGACCCGAGTAAGATTCACGTTGTCATTGACTGGCCTACACTAGAGTGCGCAACAGACATCATGAACTGTTATGATTGACAGGATATCATCGACGCTTTGTGCGAGACTTCTCCAAAATTGCAGCGCCGATGATTAGATTGACTAAGAAGGTGGTGATCTCCCATTAGTCCAGTGAATGCGGAGCGGCCTTCACCGAGTTAAAGAAGAAGTTGACTTCTACACCGTTGTTGGTGTTGCCCGAGCCGGCCAAAGACTTGACTATTCTTACGATGCTTGTGGCACCGGACAGGTATGCATACTGATGCAGGGAGACAAGTAATAGCTCATTTATTGCGTTGGTTGAGGACTCATGTGAGGAACTGTCCAACGCACAACCTGGAGCTCGCAGCAGCCATGAGTCTGACAAAGGTTCCAGATATGCAGAGGCACATATTTGCGAGCAGATGTGAGGATCGACAATATCTATTCCAAGTGTCTTGGAATGTCAGAGAGCTGATGTGATGTATCAGAGGTTCAGGGACATGATACGAAGTCTAGGTCACCCAGATTAGCTCGAGTCCGTTGATGAGTGTTTGATACACCTAGGTAGATTATGGATTCCTGCAGTGGCAGAGTTATACGATGGTATTCTTCAGGAGGCTCACAACTCCAGGTACACAGTGCATCCCGGCATGACCAAAATGTACCATGATATGCGATAGTTATTTTGGTGGTCAGGGACGGAGGCAGATATCAGCCAGTGTGTGAGGAGTTGTGAGGTGTGTTAGCCGGTTAAGGATGAGCACAGGAAGCTTGGAGGACTATCGCAGTCACTGTTTATCCCACAGTGAAAATGGGAATACATTACTACGGACTTCGTCAGTGGGTTGGCGACGACTTTGCGCAAGCACGATGCCATTTGGGTAGTCGTGGAACAACTGATGAAATTAGCGCATTTTATCCCAACCTCCATGAAATATAGTTTTCCACAGCTGAGCATGCTCTTCGGGCGATAAATCATCAGACTGCACGGAGTGCCAGTATCTATAGTGTCAGACAGAGACAGTCGACTTATTTCGCAACCTCGGCAAGCCATGCAGGAGCAGTAATGTACCAGATTGTCACTTTGTGAGTTTGCCTACGCAATAGCTATCAGGCTAGTATTGGATGCCACCATTCGAGGCGTTATACGGGAAACCATGCAGATCGCCAGCTTGCTGGGCAAAGCCCTAAAACGTAGCAGCCGTTGTGCCTAAGATTGTTGTAAATCACACAGAGAAAATTATGCTGATTAGTCAAGATGTTACAGGCTGCTCGGGACAGACAAAAGAAGTACGCGAACAAATACGCGATGGGCTGAATTATGAAGAGGATGATTGGGTCTACTTGAAGGTTTCTCCCTTGAAGGGCATCATTGGGGAGAGGGGGTCTACCGTGCGAGGACGATACCCCCACTTGTTCCAAGGTAAATATTGAATTAAATTTGAGTTTCGGGACGAAATTCATTTTAGTTGGGAAGATTGTAACGACCTGTTTTAATCGATCCCGATAAACTGGCTAATTATAAATTAAGAACATAAGCTCAGACCCACGTGGACATCGCAAAAAAGTCTAAGACACGCCTAATTGGTGAAATATGTTGTTTTTGTGTGGCGATTGTTAATTATTTTATTATTACTTAATAGTTCGCGCCGCGTTAATTGAGAATTACGCTTGGTCGCGTTGTGCGCGTGTAGTGACGAGAGTGTACGACGTCGCGGAGTGCGCGTAACGCGGGTGTACTAGGTAGTATGAGATTAAGTTGTCACATCACCCATCCCATCACATCACATCAACCCATACCTCATTATTATTTCTCTCCTTTTCTCCAAAATAATTTAAAAAAAAATGGATAAGAGAAGAAAGAAAAGAGAGAGAGAGAGAGAGATGAGAGAAGAGAGAGAAAGAAGAGAGAGGGAGAGAGAGAGAAGGAAAGAAGAGAGACGGCGGCGGCGGCGGTGCGAGCGGCTTCGGCGAGGAGTGAGATGAGAGGTCGCGGACGGTAGCGCGCGACAGCAAAGCGACGACCAGCAGCGCAGACGGCTGAGCCACTAGCGGCAGGGCGGCTGTGAGGAGCGGCAGCAGCAGGCAATGGCAAGGCAAGAGCGATGAGAATGGCACCGGTGGCGGCCGCGAGGAGCGACGGTCGTCGCGAAAAAGGCGGCCAACGGCGCGAGCAGCGGATGGCAACCAGCAGTAGCAGGAGCTCGCAGACGCAGACCAGCGACGACTCCAGCGCGGACGGCGGGCGATGGCAGTGGCGGTGCTCGGGCGATGCAGCGGTGAAGACGATGACGACCAGCGGCGGCACGTGGACGAATCGGCAGCGACGAACCAGCAGCGCGGCGACGCGACGAGACGTGAAGGAGCTCACCAGCTCTAGCGCCGGCGAGCGGCAGAGAGCAGCGATGCTGGCGGGGCGAGCAAGCTAAGCTGCTAGCGCAGCGACAGCGGTTGCTGCGGCGCATGGAGCAACGGTGCGGTGGCGCGTTGTCGACCGGTCGGAGGCGTGACTTCGACAAAATTCGACGACGCGATGGAGGTGAGGTTACTTCACTTAATTTAATGTTGATTTGAATGATTTAAGTAACATAGCCCAAAATGATCAAAATTGTATAATTGGACACTATGGACTTAGACTACCATAGTCGGGTGTCGGGTACGTATCTCGATGCGAGTGCGGGACGTTTCAAAGGCGTTTGAGGTAAATAATCCCACGAGAAAATTAGTTAAAATTCAATTTATGACACTTACTTTATTTTGCATTCTAAATTATTTCATTGTGCTATCTATTGTTGTTCAGTTACTGTTCATCCACTCCCACGTGTGTATGTGTGTTTGTCGACGGGGTCGGCATGGCACGGACTCCACCCCGGGGCTAGCTACCCCGCGCTGTTTGAGTAATTGGCCATGTTAGAGCTACGCGGTGACTATTCTCCGCGAAACCCGTAGGTTGAGAGATGTTTGACGAAGTCCTAAGTATACGTCAATGGTTCCTCTCGAGAGATGTTTGGATGAGGTTCTACCGTTCAATGGTTCCTCTTATTCGACCGTGAGATGTTTAGCGAGGTGGTCGTAAATGGTTTCTATCGGTTTAGCTACGAAGATTCCCGGATGTCGACCAGGGTTCTTTGTCACGCTACACTCGTGTCCAAATTTGACTCATCAACGACTTATTTTCGTGCAATTTTCTTTATTCTCGTCCTTTATTTAAATTGCATGAACTGTAATCGTTTAATTGGAGTTGGTGAATATTAGCTAACGTTCTCTGGGATTTACTCATCTGGGATTTGTCATTGTTTTTTGTGACAAATCGCAGATCATGCGACGAGCCGAGGCAAGGGCGTCTTAGGCGACTACGTCTAAGTTAGGAGAGCCGTCACTTTTTGCGTAAGTGGTTGTATGTATCCATTTACTGTTTTATGAAATTTTTGGGAAGGACTTGTACACTTAATACATGTATATGCTCACCTTTTGTACTTTTGTTGCTCTTGATATATATACAAGGTATCTAATGCCGGGTTTCACACTATAGGGTTAATTATACAATGCAAACTTTTTATTTCTACCGTGTTTGCATGCTTCAAAGACTTCTGCTTAAATGTTAATTTATAATAATTTGATCAATCGTGAACAACTTAACTTAATCAATTTAATGTGAATATCCATAAAACATCCATAAATACTAAGTTAAGGCGAATAAGGTACATATAAAGGTGTCGGTCGCAGGCAGTCAAAATTAAGTGTGCGGTGACGTGTCATGCTTGGTGACGTGTCTGGCAACGTGGCGGTACCTGGTTTATCTCGAAGTTTGGGGCCGTCACAACTGGTCGGTCATGCAGGAACAAACAGCCGATGGTCACTCGATCCTACATGACCAAACGACGAATTTTTCCACAATAATAGTCGGGATGTTTGTAACTTCAAATCAAAAAAATATAGCAAAAATAAGAAAAACAAAAACCAGAGGCCTATACGATCCCTATGGATAAATAAATATTTTCGCAATTGAACAAAAAATTTCACAGTCATAATATGTTCAACAATTACGCATCATTCAATAACGAAAATGATTTGCATACAATAAAATTAGAGTCAATTCTTGGACTTCTTGGTCGGCCATTGGGAGGTTGCTGGCACTTTTCCTTAATGCTTTGACGAACCACCGTCTCTCGGTTTGCTTGGATGTTGGGACTGGATGGCAGCGGATGTGGGGGTGCCCGACGGACCATGAACACCAACGACTATGAGGTGTTTTAACACCTCATTCGCCATCTTCAATGTGGAAACCCTGTCTCCTTCACTCGGGGGGCAACGCCTTCCTTGCCGCCATGACATCCACGACATGTCGTACTCGCTATAAAAAACATAACACGAATCATCCGAATGAGTTTATAACAATGTTAAATTATAATTTTTAAGAAAAACAATGGTTTAGAGTACTTACATCACTCATGGTCATGATCAATAGTTGTTACCGAGAGATTTAAAATGATCGGGTGTGAAATTCCATTGAACCACATGATGTAATCCTCAGTCGCCTCCACGACACACTAGCACATCGTCCTCTTGATCTAGTAAAAAAACATGATCTTGCCACTTCTCCCAGATCTCTATTTGAAAATTGTACTTTATCATGTAACTAGCTGCCACCTTTCCTAGTTGTTGCTCCTGTAAGATTGTATGGAGCCGAGGGGATGCGCTGCACATGACCGAGCTGTCGCAAAAATTTATCCGGGTATGGCTCAATAATCCCCATGTACTTGATGGTCCCCGTATAGAATACGAGCTCCGTAATACCCTTGTCCCTCCGAATACTAGAGTAAGGGTCCCAGGTAACCTAGCAAAGGAAGAAGTAATCTAAATCACTTGACAAGATCATAAAGTCACATAGATTGTAGACAATTAGCAATTGCAAACCTACCTTATTAGATCAAGCATTTTCAAGTGTTCTGCGAAGCCTTAGGATATTGTCAACATTAAGCCCTTGCACTTTTTTAACGACCAACGTACTGACACATAAGAGGGTGTCAACGTACCTCGTATTTATGTGTGCTTCCTGAAAATTGAAGTGGTCGTACACCCATCCTTGCAAAGGAATAACAAAAATAAGTTATTACATATTACCAAATATAAAAAATTTCACCTTCAAACAAAAGGCAAATAATATAAATACCTCGAGCAATGTCAGATATCCGCAATCTGACAAACGTCCACCCGAGTTGTCGCCCCAAGTTGTTGGTACAGGTAGGCAAGAGCTACAGCACCACATGCATACGTGCTACGTCCAAATCTTCTAGCAATTATAGAAGTTGTATCGACACCTTGGTTCCCAACTTGTCAACAAAAAGAGTGCATTCGAGCATGTATCATAAGTAGGCTCGGGATGTGCACTCAACGGGGGGGAACAACAACATCTTCAAGTCGTCTTTCTTCGTTGGCTTAGTTTCACACCCCATCGCCCCTTCAGCCATGATTTGTTGACTTTCAAATCTTTATTGAGTTGTTTCTCGACCTCACCTTCCGATACACCAAGAGCCCGATACACCATTTTGATTGCCTCGACGGTAGACATGATGTCATACTCAACCACCTTTCTCATCATAGGAATTTGCAATAGCCTGTTGACATCCTCCAATGTAATCGACATTTCAGCAAATGGGAGGTAAAATGCGATGGTCTCCGGTTACCATCTCTCCACAAAGGCAGATATTAGCATCTTGTGTGCCTTCCCGTATGAGCATTGGGTGAGTGAACTCAGCCTAGACACCCGATGATCCTATCAAGCCCAGCTGCATCTCGGCGACACTTACTCAAATCTCAACTTGCCAACCGGGCACCTTGATTGATGCATATATGCATAGCAAAATTTAATTTGTATTATAAATTGAAAAATAAATACCATGTTGTTCCAAATGGCTACGACAAGTGATAGTTAAAAATCTTCAATACACTCCTATTTGATGGCCCACCTGGAAAAGACTTTGAAAAGTCATCACTTGCTGGCTTTTGGATAGACTTGTTCCCCGATGTTGAAGCATTGGCCTTACAACCACGACCCTTAGTACTTTCTCTTTCTTTCACCACTTCCTCGAGTACATCCTCCACTTGGTCTTCATCTTCTTCTTCTTCTTGCTCTTCACTCTCCTCTTCCTCATTTCTTTCACTTTCATCTTCTTCATCTCCATCTTCTGATGCATTCTTTCTTCATTTTTTTTGTTATGTGGAATCTTCTTCTTGAACAACTTGTTCGCTATCTTCTTTGCTTGAATCCGATGAAGAAGATTCTACTTGAAGAACGGGGGTCTTGTGAACATACAATTCCCTCCCTTGTACATTCGAGGCCTATGCTATGGATCCCTCGTCAATGTCATTAGCTTTTTGTCCCAACTCCTTTGATTTCTTATAAGAAACCGTTTGAGCTCTCCGGCCAGGACGGTCGCCCTTTGGGGCACGCGTATCATCTCAAGTGCTAATGGTCTTTTTACGAGCCATACCTATATGAAAGTAATGCAAATATAACCCCAAATCAATACACAATCATTCATAAATCAATATATAATGATATAATAATTTTTACCTAAAAAATCGTTCGGTGGAAACTAATTGAATAAACATTTTATGTTCGGTTAGGAGTGACCAAACAAATCAATTTAGTTCGTTGGTTAATAACAAAGCTGAATTGATTTATTTGGTTGAGCAATACCAAACAAAACCCATACTATTTTTACACAATAAAATACCTAACTAATCGGTGGGATATGACCGAACGAATAGTACTTTGTTCGGTCACACCCAACTGAATCAAACAATGCAGTAGAGTCGACCGTATTTCCCACATAGCCGTACACCCAAATTTGATCACAAACAACAATAAAGGCGTACACAATAACCAAAACTAATTAGTGATGTATAAAAAGGTGGTACCTCAAAGCCAAACACCCTATCTTTGTTCGGTCACCCACGTTCAGGGTAAAGTTATCTATTCGGTAATGTGTGATCGAACCAGAGACGAGCCGTACAATGGTACGAAACGCCATCACACTTCTACCCATTTCAAAAACAGAGGCATACAAACAACAAACTTTAAAAATAACATTAAAAAAGACCAAAAATCATACCTTGCAAACACAAATTTGATGAACGCCCGAATCGGAACCACCACAACCGCACAAACAACCTACATGCTCATCCTCTCGTCCACAAAACCGACTTGCAAGGCTCGTGCTCATACTCCCCGTGCTGCCCCGCCTCGTTCCCGTCCACAAATCGACTGGTTTCAAGATCATAAGGCTTGTTCTCCTTGCTCTTTCTCGCTCAATACGATTTTTTTTCAAGTTTTCCGTTGGGGGGTGCCCTTCCGAACACACAAGGGAATTTCAAGGAAAAAATAGTTTTGCGTGGTGCCCTTAACAATCGATGGGGTGCACTAATCCTTTGGCTTGCCCTTAAAGGTTTGTGGGGTGCACATAGCCTGGCCCTTAGTGAAATTGTTTCCAAAATCAACGCATTAACATCATGTTTTTTTAAAGAGATATATTTGTTCTTTTTCCTCTCACTAGATCAAAAAGAATATTGTATAATTGTGATGGTGAAATATGTGATGTAGTTTCATACTTTTGGTGAATGAAATCTAATGTGGGAACCTTGGGAATATGATGATTCGTAATAAGGGTATTTCTCCTATATACGGTAAGGTAAGAAATTTGGAAAACTACTTAGATTATAATTGATGAGAATCGAATTATATATATATATATATATATATATACTTCCACTAAGACACGTCCGATGCTTCTCGAGATGGACAGTACAGCATATATATATATAGAGTTTATATTCACTAAGGTTTTATTTAGTCAGAAGCAGTCACCTTCATTTGTGACTTACTTGTATAGTTTATATATGTCTCTTGGAAAGCACTCTCATTTCTATGCCATGTGCTGATTCTAGAGATTCTCAAATGCTTGATCCACTCTAGTGCGTCCACGCATCTACTCAATGCACCATTCTTTGCAATTCCATACCAACTCAGTAGATGATACCAGGAGTTGATTTCTAATTAATAGAGATAGTTAAGATTAACTGTGCCTTGAACAAACAACTCTGGCATATTCCAACAAGTTCTATTTAGCCGAAAAAGATTAAAATTACTTCATGTCATTTTTTCCAAGTATGCTAATATTAATATAAAAGATACAATATTTTAAACTCTAACTTGTAAAAAGACAAACAAATCAAACATCTATATATTTCTTATATAAAGGAAGAAGATGAAGATTATTTTGGCATTTCACCAAACACCTAATATTCAAGATCTTAAAGTCTAATTCAGTTTTGGAAATCAAAACTTTAAGACTCCACTTCCCAAAATCAATCAAACAATCAACAACATGATAGAAAAACAACAATTACAACTTACCAAATCCTTGTAGTGGTCAACAACCTCACTTCTTCTATTTGATTTGTCCCAAAAACAAGTGCACATTCCAATTTAAAAGTCTCCCTCAAGAATCGCATAAGAATCTTATAGATTGCTGAGAAGGAGTTTGGGGTTGATCAACCTCTCCATGTATTGGATTGTTGACATTGATGTTTCAGAGAACACACGTGATCGATTGATGAGAAGGAGTTCATGATTGATTTGAAGATAAAAAAAAAAATGTGGGGTAAATTTATAAAGAATTAGAGTTTGATTTGGATTAAAAATGAGTTAGAGTTTAATTTGGAGACAAAATAAAAGGTTGATTTGATTCAAAGAACGCACAACCTGATGGGCAAAGAGGTAATTTTTATTACCACTCAAAAACTTGTGATTCGTACTTTTATATATGTGATAGATATATATGTGTGATTCGATGCACATTACATATGATGCCCCCATCAATCGAGAGAAAGCATTACCTGCATAGCTATATAAGTGGATGAGAATGAACAAGAGGAAGCAATGAATGCAAGTTGCAAATATTATGTCTTTGGGTATTCAAATGTGTCAAATGCATCAACTCTTTTTCATGAGAAAAAAAAAAAGCACAAAAGCTTTTACTGCGCACAACTTTTCCTATAAAACAATATATTCTTTCAAGGATTTGGATCCCCACAAAAGAGATGACCCATATCATTGTTTGGTACAAGGGTTCTTATTCTCTAATCATTTGGGGCAATCAAAGTTGCACATTCAAGAAATGAATATAGATATGTAAAGCAGAGAGAGAAAGACTATATGTATTATATACATAGGCCTCAAAGGAATCTTATAAGTTTATATTAAACACACATGTAATAAAAAAAAGGGTATAAAGCAGCTCAACAAAGGGTGAGAGAATAAAGAGACAGGAATAGAGTATCCAAGTATGATGATATATATCCCAAGGATGTGCATGAGGTGCCATTTGAGGCAGACCTACATTCAATCCACACAACTAGCTAGGAAGATGTCTCTCATGGGCAAAAAATCTATAATCCAGGTATCTCTAGGACTAGCTTTTGACGAGAATAATCCACTCCCAACTGTTCACTGTAATGAAGATTTAAATTTTAATCCTGTTGCCAATGTTTTCCACAAACAAGTTTCAGTCACTTGTAAGTACTTGTGTCTACTTAACCAATAAGCCTATCTCACTATTATATCTGCTCTTTTTGTCAAGAAAATTACAATGTTTAATTTCATTTTTCGTCCATTCATGCACACTACAGCACTAAAAATTCATGTTAACAACACGAAACCATTCCCGACAATTGCGTGGCTCTGAACTTAAGCCCTGTTTGATTACACAAAAAAAAAATGTTTCATATGAAATAAATATTTTCTTAAAAAAATTCTTCCCAACAAATGTTCAAAAGAAAATTTTCTTATATGTGTTTAATTGCACGTATAAGAAATGGGTAGTGCTAGATGGACTCAAAAAGTCCGATCTCAAACAATCAAAAAGACATAAAGACCCTTAATTTAAATTCATTATTAGTGTTTGGGGTAGAGGGTAATTATGTCTTTTACTTAGGTAGATATCTTAAATTGTTAACAAAAAAATCTTTGAGTCCGGACTCAAAGAGTCCAAACAGATTTTTTGATAAAAAATTTTCCCACAAAACTCACCTTTAAGTTTTTCAAATAAATATGAAAACTTACTTTATTTATTACATATATTAATTTTTATAATGAAACTATGAGTTTAATATGTCTTAACATGAGAACTCACATTTTCTTAATAGAAAACTCGATTTGTCCACCATAATAAGCGAAAAAATATATGGGTCTTAATATGAAAAATTAGTAATTGTGAAAAAATGTTTCGCGATAAAATTTTGACTATCAAATGCATGAAAATGTCATTTCTATATAATTTGTCGTTCACCTTAGAACATTTTCCTTTATCGTCCAATCAAATAAAGCCTTAATAACTTAAGGCAATATCGTGATGAACCTTTGGAGTTAGTAGTAGGGACACCCTCTTAACCCTCAAAAGATTAGTCGAATCCCCATTAATCAATCGGTGGCTCGGATACCCTCACTTATATGTAAAAAAACTCATTAGATAATTTTTAATTTTATTCTCGCATAAAGTTGCTCAAAATTATATGGCAACAAAATTAATTTAGCCAAATATGAAGCCAGCATCAAACCAACCACAACAAAATTTCCAACAATCTTCTTGTTCAAAAGAGTAAACCGAGGAGTATCGACAATCTACCCACTAGGTGTTTAACAAAAGGCATAAAGTATCATTCGGTCATGAACTATAAGTTTTTGTTGATTTGATTATTAAACTTGCATCAATTTATTTTTTGTCTCTGAACTCTCTTTACTTTTAGTCATTTTCTTAAGAATGGAAAACAACAATTACGAAGAAAACAATTTATAATCGATTTTTTTGGATTGATGAATCAGTAGTAAATCACCCGTTCATTTTTCGTAAAGCGCTACCGTTGTTTTCCATCCTTAACAAAAGTGCCAAAGAAATGAAAGTTGAGAGACTAATAAAAGTTTGCGGACGAAACCAAGGAAAACTTGAGAGTTTAAGGACTAAATAATACTTTATGCCTACATCAGTTAATAAAGCAACCGTGATCACTTGAAAAAAAAATTTTATACTCTTTAAATATTTACAAAATTTAAAAAACCTCATATGAGTCCAAGTAAAATTATCTTTACCGCAAGTCAAAACGTTTTCTAAACCCTAAACACTAATGGCCCGTTCGCTTCAAATATTAGTAAAACCCAAAACCATGAGCGTTTGAAATGGGACTAACACATGAGTTTATATATTAATACCTTTTATGAGACTTGTTCGGTTGGGAGGTTTAAGCTTGAGAATAAATGTGGTTCTAATATGTACATTTACTAAAGTACCCCTATATTTATCTTACATCTCTAATAAAATCATCAAAGTTGATTTCGGTCTTCATCACTTCCACTACTCGACCGAGTCAGCGATCTTGCAATTTTCATTCCTGCATCTTTATCATTGTCCTCGATCTTCATTCCCGCATCTTCGTCCTCGTCATCGTCCTCGGTCAAGTCTACATCTTCATCATCGTCCTCGATCATCGTATCGTCTTCGCTCATTGGTCGAGTCTGCATCTTCGTCAACGTCCTCGATCTTCATCGCAATCTTCATTCGATGGGAATTCAATTGAGTTGGAGAGAAGAGTGCGTAAAAATGAAGAGTAATTTTGTAATCTGTAATGATCAACTAGTTAGTCCCACCAAAATTAGTGATTTGCTTTAATCACCTCTACTGAGTATTAGTTAATCCTGTAGCCTAATTAATCTGCGAAGCGAACACTGACTTAGCCAATCCAGTAGACTTAATCCACTCTAAGACCATGAAGAGAACATGCCATAAAAGATTAAGTTATAAGATCAATGAGGCATAGGATACGGTGGGGTGGGAATCCCCAGATGGTCCTTACAATCCAAAAACTGTTGTATTATCAACGAATAGAATCTTTAGACCATGATCGTTAAAACTTATTCATGACCATCGATTTCTTTAGGACAAAAAGCTGCCAAAAACTAATAATGTGAGGAACCCTTTACAGCTGCTAATGCTAAAGCAAAACTCGGAACATGTAAATTTGAAGCTTATGTATTGTTTCCATGAAGACCATATCATATCATATATCATATCATATCATACTTAAGTGTCAAAAGTTGTATACAGTGCAGTACACAAATATAAAGTACTTGTATGTATCATGCATGTAGAGCAACAACCCATATAACGACTGATCAAGAACTAATTAAACACTACTTCCTTAACCTAATTAAGACCCTGGCTAGCTACCCAACACAAACAAGAACCTGACGAACTAACCTAGCTGCAGCCTAATTAACAACCTAAACTATGTCAAGAACCTAACTTCATCTGACCACAACCTACACATGCAGTACTTGAGGCCCAAAACCACTGAGAAACAACAAAATCCTCAGGCACCCACAACAACCCTTCAAATTAAGTTCAAACCATGTTAGCAACTTTATACTGATGAAGACTTCAACAAGTAGTCCTAGGAAGTGCCTTGCAAATCAAAGGCTTCTTCATCTCCATAGACAATTTAAGGCACTCAGTTAAGTCCACACCATGATCAGAAGCCACCCAGTTGAAGTTTTGGAGCAACTGAGCCAACCAAAGATGAACAGTAGCCAAACCCAATGCCTTTCCAGGACAAACTCTCCTTCCAGCACCAAAAGGAGCCAATCTCAGATCAGTACCCATAATCCCCACATTTTCATTCAAAAAACGTTCGGGCTTGAACGCGTTGGGCTCAGACCACACATTCTCGTCATGGGTGATTGCCCACATGTTCACCATGGCCGTAGTCCCAGCAGGGATGAAGTTGTTGCCGATGTGAACGTCGTGGATTGCGAGTCGGGCCCATGACAGTAGTGGTCCTGGAGGGTGCACTCGGAGGGATTCCTTCACAATGGCTTGGAGATAGGGGAGATTAGGCAGGTCGGAATCCGATACCGGTCGGTGCCCTCCTACGAAACGGTCGATTTCAGCTTGTGCTTTGGATTGTATATCTGGGTGCAGTACCATTCTAGCCAGAATCCACTCTAAAAGTATGGCAACTGTATCGGTGCCTCTGAAAATCATCTCCTGATCGATCATACATATAGCACACCCAAAACAAGTACCGTGTTAATTAACAATTTTTTTTATTCAACTAGGCACCACAATATTTACTACAACCATACGTGGACTTCCAATGTAGTATACTATAATACTCTTGAAATTTTTACTTTACTGTAAAGGTTGTTAAAAAGTTGAGGAAACATGACCATTTGATGAATGATAGTTTTAACAACGAAAATATTTTATTTTTAACATTCGTTTGGTATATGCTTTTGTTACAAGTAATGTATAGTATAAATTCCTTTAAAATTCGTGTGACACACATTTTGATAAATCTAACACCATTGTACGGTGTACGTGTGCGAAATGATATGAATACAAAACAGCTAAAACTCAGAAGTAGAATGCAACTCATGTACAAACTGCACCGCACCAACCAACAAATGAATCGGCACCCATTCTGCATGAGCCATTTCATTGTCATGAAAAACGACAAAATGTCATGAATGTTGTGGAGCGAAGAATTTAAAAGAAGTTGACATCAAAACTATACGTCAATCAACACAAATTAATTAAATTAAAAAAACTCACCCAAAGAACTGCAATCATATCAGACTCCGAAAGGCCTTCTCCATCATTCTCTAAATCAAGCAAAACATCAACGAAATCTCCTTCTTCGGTTTCTCTCAAGGCACCACCACTGTTTGTTTTCCTTCTCATCAGTCTGTGCTCTTCAATGATATTTCCAACAAACACACTCACTTTAGAAACTAACGTTCTGCACCTTCTCCTCACCCCTTGAAGATCCAACAATCCCAACAAAGGAAAGTGATCACTCCAGTTGAACATCCCAAGCAACTCATACCCTTCACTCACCAACTCCTCGAGCACAGTCCCATCACCCACACCACCGCCAAAATTATATCTTGTACCAAACACACTCTTCATGACATTGTTCAATGAACCAAAATGCAAAAAGCGTCTAACTTCCATCTCCTGTTTTACATCCATCAGCATAGCCTTCCTAATCTCCCCCACAATCTCATCCCCAATTGCGCAGCGAACGCCGGAAAACGCGGAAATCCTCGTCGGACTAAACAGATATGTCGAAGAAATCCTCCGCAGAGCCCTCCAGTAATCCCCGTACGGAGCGAAACCCATTGCCCTATGAAACAAGAGCTCGTAGGCCGACTCCTTAACGGGGCGGTCAGCGAAGGCCGAGCTGTTGAGTATCTCTTTCGCGGTGTCGGGTTTGCTGGAGATGACGAAACGAGTGAGGCCGATAGAGAAGGCCATGAGCGGGAGAGCGTTGAAGGTGCGGGCGAGGCGCGCGAGGGCTCGGTGGGCTGTTGGGCCGGTGAAGGCGTAGAGGAGGCCGCAGAGAGGGACCCCAGATGGCCCAGGAATGATCGCAACTGAGTTGCGGAGTCGGGCTCGGGTGAGAGCCCACGCCAGCCCACCTGGTGCCAGCCACAACGCGAAAGCGGCTGTGATGAGGACGACTGCGCAGATTGAGAGTTCGTAGGTCAGGTCGGTGAGCAGTGATTGATTGGGGAAGAAGAAGAGAAGATTGGTGTGTGTCGAAGACATGGTGTGTGTCTGGTAGAGGGTCGGAGGATGGTAATGGAGAGAGCACTTAAATAGCGTGAGTGAGTAGAAGCGTTTCGAGTATGGGAATGGATTGAGTCACGTACTTTTAGCACATGCTTGTTTATGTCCCTTCATCTTGCATTAAGATTCGTACACACACAATAAAGGTACATCCTAAGGATATGAAAATGAAATTGATTTAACTTAGCATTCAAAAATTAATCGGGGGCAAATAGATAGTATTTTTTTTACCGTGGTTGGTCGAATGACGGTTTTGCCCCCTGGTAAATGAAACCGCCTTTTCAAGTTTCTGGCTTATCATCTTTCGTTTTCGTAACGAAGTTTTACATTTACCTCGGTGAGCTTCATTGCTGGTAATAATTACGATGACGGCCGGCTCATTAATGGTGAGGAGAGGAACAAATAAAGATACACATCCAGATGCGTTATTTGTAAGTTTATTTATGTATAATTAAAAGGATATTATATTATTAAAAGAGAAATCTTTGGCGTATCACAGACTGCAAAGGATCGTATCGTGAAGGTACAATATGAGCAGCGATCGGACGATGGGGCAAGGCCTAATGATTTTGATGTCGGTGAACAGTGAGGGGTACAGTTATGTGTTAGAGGAGCAGGACCGTCTTTACTACACGAAAACCTTTCAAGTACAGTACTATTGGATTAGTAAGTCGAAGAGTCAGAAAGGATGAAAATAAAGTGAAACAGCGCACATAGTTTTAATGTTGAAGTAACTTTGGCATCGCAAGCTGTTTGGGGGCTGGATATAGTTTTTATTTCACAAAATAGGAATGTTTACTTTAAAATTATAAAAGTAACCACTACAAGAAAAATAATATTTAGAAATGGAATTAGCAACGGAACTTCCGTTGCTAAGAAAAAATGGTTAGAGACGGAATAGAGAGAGATCAGAGACGGCGCCAACATTCCCACCAAAACTTTCTTTTTTTATAACCGTTCATCAAATCTCGAGATTCGTGCCTCATTCGATCTCGATGATTCAAAAATAAAATCCTAACCACGCAACGCTCCCTCTCTCTCTCTCTCTCGAATCTCACCATCAACCCTACAACGGTCCCTCTCTCTCTCCCGATTCTCACCATCAACCCTACAACGCTCCCTCTCTCTCTCCCGGTTCTATAGCTTCGCATTTCTCAGGTAACCTAAACAGAGGTTTTAGGGTTTGTTCTTCGCTGCATCCCCAAAATCGAACTTCAGCGAAACCCTAATTTTTCTTTCTGCTGAACGAGGTGAGTCCCCTTCAATAGATGATTCGGGTTTGAGATTTTGATTGATTCAAGTTGTTGAGTAGGAGAATCAGAAGAATCAGTTTGTGATTTTGATTAATTCGGTTGCAGATGTTGTCTGTGATTCTGAAACTGTGATGTTATTGTTCAGATTTTAAGGTTTTTTAGGTTTTGTGCTTCTTGGGTTTTGAAATTGTGGAATTGTGGCGGAAATTTCGCATCTTGTGGTGCTTGTTTTTCAGTGCAGTGGTGATGGTCTGGATTTGAGGAAATTAGGGATTTTTAGCCGTGTAAAGTTTAGGTTTTCGGATTTTTTTGTGTGTTTTCGGTTTTGTTCTTTTAGGGTTTTGAATTTGTTGAATTATGGTGGAGTTCGTTGATGATACTCCATTTCAAAGAGTTAAGGTTGATCAGGTGGAGTTCGCTGATGATCGGCTTCAAGATAATTCTTACTGGGCAAAGATTTACTATTTATATTTTTCTATCAGTCATCGTTTCCCCATTTTATTCTTTTTCATTTGTGCTTATGTCCGTATCATCATTCCTCTTCATTGTAATGTTTACACAGGATGGTGCTTGAAATGGTTATGGTGCAAAAGCGCAAGAAGTTCTGGGGTAGGTCAGAGAAAGGTATGTATATAATGAAAGCTAACTTTCTCAAATTTGTGAAGATGAGTATATGGCAGTTTGTTACAATCTATGGCGTCAAGTATGAAAAAAGAACTACGAATCGTTAATTACACCTTGTGTGGTTTGCCATGCTCGATGACTAATTTTTCTCTTAATTCTTCCTCATGCTTCATGTATAGCGATTTATGTTCGAAGTTTGAAATCTTAAGAATGATTTGCTATGAAATGTTGCCACATAATCAATTAGACGGTAGTGCACATTTCGCTTTTATACCGATTTGGAACTCCAATGAAACCTAATGTTGCATAATGTTGCTTTTTTTTTCCTTCAGGGATTTTCGGCATGAGAAGACCAAGAAAAAGAGGGGGTCTTACAGAGGAGGTCAGATTGATCAGCAATCCCACTCGATCAAATTTCAATACTCTGATGATGAGTGATAGGAAACTCGCAATTGGTGAGCTATCAAAAATTTTGTGCCCTATTTTTTGGATGCTATTGAAATTTATCCATTCAAGTCTGTAGCATTAACTGCTACTTCATTATCTTTAACTGAGCTCTTGAATTTTGAGATTTTTTATTTGAAGAAACACCCTCTAATTTATGATATAGTAGTATTGTTTAGCATTTCTGATTTGACCACTAGTTATTAAGTCTTTTTTTTTGCTTTCTTTTTCTTTAGATAAAGTTTATGTAGTTAGGTTTGACTTAACAATCTGAACAAGGAGATGCACCCAATATTCACTGGTTTTCTTACTTTCAGAGATGATGTGAACTTGTATTTTTTTTACGAGGAGAGATTATATTGTTGTTTATTTCATTACATTTGTACAATTCGGAGGCGCTTGGAACTCTGCATCTACGACATGGGACCATTCCAACATCAACGTTGAGTCGAACCTTGAACTCTTCCATTTCAGGTTATAAAGATTTTTAATCTCCTTGTTGATACATCAATTTAAAATTTTAGATTATGAGCTTTGCTATTGATTTTCTTTTCCTTAGTTCTTTAAATCTTTTCGAGTTTGGAGGAAACATAATAATGAAATGGTATCGTGGGCTGTTCATGGGTTCAAACTGTGCTGCTGTAATGGGCATTATGTGAAGCAATGCAACATGATCAATTACTTGGAAATGAAGTACTTCATAAACTTTGATGGAAAATGTTGGAGTACACACTTTAGACATCGACTTCGGGCACTTAGCGGTCGTGTGCTGTCTTATACTCCTCGAGCCTGAATCTCGAGGTGTATAGACATTGCACGACTCATAGTTGCTCAAAGTCGGTGTCTAAAGTGAGTACTCGTAGTAGCTTCCAACTTTAATGATGAAATTAGGTTGGTTTGTTGTAAGCTTAAACCAAACTTCAACTAACCTACAAAATCTTCTAATTGATTTGTGGCTTTTGTTTAGTCTGGCTTGGTAGTTATTAAACCTTGCTTTCATGCATGGTTTAATGTTTGCCCATTTTTTCTTTTATTTCCTGTAGTGTGCACAAGTTTAAAGGTTCTAGGAAATGCAGTCAAGCATGCTAGTCTTTATGTAATTGCTCATGTTCAAGCACGTGATGCTCACCATTGAGAGTATATATGTGTTTATGGTTTCAACTGAGACCACCACTATGACTAATTGATGATCCTGACAAGTACCAAGTATTCTTGTGGAAAAATTGGGCATTTTGGTTAGGCTTGGCCAAACCTTATTACATGGACTAGGCTTTAAAGACACTTTATTGTATAGAATCTCAAATGTAAAACAATACTTGCCTACCCGGGTTGGTGTCTCTTAAATGCGATTCGATTTGTATGCGCAAAAACATCGATGCAAAAATTAATAGCCATCAACAACCTGATGCCATTTTTTCTTGTTCAGACTTGTATGCATGGCCACCTCTTCTGCATTTTCCAGTACTTGAACTTGCTTTATGTGGTTGTATGGCGAACTGCAAGTTTCCCATTCACAATAGTGTTTACTTTTGAAAGTTTAATTGTTGATCACTCGCTTACAACTGCCCTTTTGAATCTTATGTCTTTGTCAGTTCTTCATAAGTTGTTTATATCATTGTATGATCTGATTTCTGTTGATTTCATGCTCTTGTTCATGCATTTAATTTTATACTAGTTTATTGTTCACGCATTTTCAAACAACCATATGATTCTTGAGTTAGTTCTCTAAATATGAGCTGATGTACATGATTCTTGTATGTTTGCTGATACATATATAATTATTGCAAAACAAGAATAAGTACTAATTCTCCATAGTGAACTGATGTGTTAGTCTTAGATGTTTATTGATTATTAATATTGCTCTTAGTCAGGACGCCATTGTTGGTTTAAGATGGTTGGAAACTGTTGTTATGTTTGATGGTTTTTTTTTTCTTAATTGCAGGCTATTGGACATTGAATAAACAGTTCATTACTTTTATTGGTATGCATTTGGTCTCTAAACTTTTATTGGTATTTTGTTAGGTTTCATGGCGGCCAGTGATCACCCCCCACTTCGAGGTCGCACATTACCTCATTGTAAAGCTGCACCCGACTTGATATATGGTTGTGTTCCCCCACTTTTGCTATCCCTTTTGAGTTAACCGAGTAGCTATGTACATGAAGTATTAACTTATCTATGATGTTGAATATTATGTAAATGCGTTGTCCTGACACTGTTGCTATAGATTGTATAAGGCCTTTTTGTGCATATTTAGAGGATTGAAAGTTTTTTTTTGGTGGTTGTTGAACAATAGGATTGGTGGTTTTTGTGCATACTTAGAAATTTGGAACATTTATTAAACTTGACAAGCTTTCGTGCATATATAAATCTTTATCAATGTCGAATTGTATATTTGTTGTTGATATATATTGTCAATGTACGTATATCAAATTCTGCTTTTTTGGGGGATGTTAGCACCCCCAAGGAGTTGTTGGAGGGGGTGCAGGCGATGGAGGGGGTCCTATGGTTGTATTTTCAGGTTTAGAGGTTATGGAGAACCAATTGGATTAAGCTTAGGTTTGAAAACTAAACAAAGCGGAATTGAGATGGATTAGCAACGAAATTCAGAGATTCCGTTGCTATTCCGTCTCTAATTTTCAAGGAATAGATGCATGAATCAGCAACGGATCAGAGACGAAATTATTGTATTCCGTCTCTGATCCGTTGCTAATCAGAGACGGAATATAATAATTCCGTCTCTGATCCGTTGCTAATCAGAGATGGATCAGAGACGGAATCCAAAAATTCGTCTCTGATTCGTTGCTAATCAGAGACGGACCAAAGTCTCTGATCCGTTGCTAATCAGAGACGGATCAGAGATGGAATACAATAATTACGTCTCTGATCCGTTGCTAATCAAAGACGGATCAGAGACAGACTTTTGCATTCCGTCTCTGATTTGCAACGGATCAGAGACGGAATACAATTACAATTGTACTCTTTAGAAGAATTTCCATTTCTGTTCCGTCTCTGCTCCGTTTCTAAATTCCGTCTCCAATCCGTCTCTAATCAGAAACGGAAACACATTTCCGTTGATGAATGATTCAGCAACGACGATTTTAGAGACGAAATAGATTCCGTCTCTGTTCTGTCGCAAAATTGAATTAGAGACGAAATTTATGCTAATCAGAGACGAAAATTTTCGTTTATGATCTGCTGTTTTTTTTGTAGTGAACGTATAACTCCTTTTGAAAAAGAGGTACGATGATAATGGTGGTGAAGTGGTGGTGAGGTGGAAGACATTTGTATGGATAACTCCATTTGAAAATGAGCTATCAATACAAAATTATACACTCTATGAATGACTCCTTTTGAAAAGGAGTTATCTATAAAAAAATTTGGCCCCATGAACGACACGTGCATATGGCGATGGACGACCCGCATCACTCGCGTATCTCAAGGTAGACAATCAATGTAAACAACACGGACGCATATCAACGTGGACAACCCATGCAAACGTCACCTATATATGCTGAGGTGGAGATTTCATGCAAATGTCAGGCATGTCTGTTGAGGTGGGCGACCTATGCAACCTCGTGCAACTCATGCAAACGTCACGCATGTGTCTCGAGGTGGTAAAGGTAATGCCAACATCAAACGCGTATCTCCTGGTTGACAACACATGGAAACGCCATGCACGTATGTCGAGGTGGGCGAGGCATGCATCTTCGTGCAAAACCATTCAAACGTCACAAACATATCTCGAGGTGTGGACAACTCATGCAACCTCATGCAATCTATGCAAACCATGCGAATGTGAAGCACATATTTCGAGGTAGACAACCCATGCAACCAGTTGCACTCCATGCAAACCATTCAAACGTCGTGCACGTAATTCGAGGTGGATAACTAATGCAAACGCTAAACACTATCTCAAGGTGGGCAATCCATGCAAACATCATGCATGTTTCTCGAGGGGACAATCCATGCATATCCACTATAGACCATAGACCCCATGCAAACGTCGCGCACGTATCACGAGGCGGATAACCAGTGCAACCCATAGTAAGCATGTAACTCGTCCTTTAAACTTTTGTGTTACTTCTATCTCGTGAAGATAAGTAGAGATACGAAAAATAAAATAATTATAGGGCAAAACCACGTCATTTCTTTTTCGATAGGTTAAAATTAAAACAACAATGATCTGTTGAGAAATAAGTTCATTCCATGAGAAGGTTATATACATCAACTTTGTTCACCCAAGATATAAGCTGAAAAAAATCACCACGACATCAAGAAAACTCGTCATATAGGTATATTACAACGGTTACGTTGACGTTGTTGCTCGGTGATGCAAACCGGACGTACTCTATGTCTAGTTGGACGATGTGTTTGTACATCCGGTTGAGGTTGTTGAGGTTGCCGATCTTGCATTGAATGACGTCGAGTCAATTGATGTTCTTCCTCTGGTGATTCACTCGACTCACCTTTGCTACTAATGCTCCCAAAAATAGGAGGTTGAACCATCCCAAAATAGTGGCTTCCTATATGCGGTTGGGCGAAAGGAACATGAGGCGGCGACATGGTTAACAGGTTCATGAATGAGTCATCTCCACTATATGACGTATTGTAATTATAACATGGTGGAGTATATGGACTCGGCATGTATTAAGGCAATGACGGATACATTTGATGTCTAACCATTCCATGGTCTATGTATGAAGACGACGACCCGAGTGCATAAGGATCAAAATGGTAAGGAGGAAGATTCATGATCGGCGGTCTGGGTACAAACATTTGAGGTTCTGGTTGCATTATGGACGATGCAGGAATGTACCCATGAGAAGAATGATTTGGTGGGGATGAGCGTTGGCTACTCTCGCCAACAGTCTCTGTTCTACTCGCTCTCGGACGAGATGAACGTGCAGGAGGAGAACGTCTGCTACTCTCTAAAGCAATCTCAGTCTGACTAGATGGACGTGGTGGACGAGGACGTCTAGTGCTTTCCCCCACAGTCTCTGGTCGTGTTCTTCTTCTTCTCACCTCTCTATTTGATTCGCTTTGATCATCTTCTTCATCTTCCTTTTGATTATCCTAATTTATGTCCTGTTCGACATCAATTCCGTCATTCCACAGAGTAGACATTTGTCTTTCATCTTCGTCTAAAATTTTAATCACTTCATAAAGCGCAACAAGACCTTGCTCGTACCTATCCTCAATAAACACTCGCCTCAGTCGATGCACCAAGTTACACTGATATAAAAACATGAGTTCAAAGCACGCAATATAAGATATTAGTTGTTCGAGAAAAAATAAGAGTTTCAAGTTTACTGAATAGTCACGAAAAGCCCCGTCGTGTCCAATGAATCTTCTAGTGGCTGAGCGATACCACGTCATGTAGTCTTGATGATCGTGCCCTTCATCTTGTGTCGCTGTGACTATGTTGTGGCCATGATTTTCCCACATTTGTATAAAGCTTGCGTGAAAAGTCACCGAATTTTCTTGATTGCGTCTACGCAATTCGATGCGGTGCAATCGGGTGTAGTAAGCACAGTTTGGTGGCACCACTTGTATCATTCCGAATTGTCTCATAACCCTTTTCTGGTCGATGCCACTCGACTATGTGGAAACAAATTAGGGGACACGTGGAAAGCCAACTACCGTGACCGTCAGTAAAATATTCGGGAAGAGACTCGATGACTTTAAAATATGGTTGTCATACTACATCATCCTCATTCAGCGAGTCGAGTGCATCACGGTAAGCTGATAAAATGTGCGTCGCACTCTATGTAACCGAAAATGCATCAAGCTATCTGTATACAAAATAATAAATTATGAAAAATGAAAATGAAGTAAATGTTAAAGAAATTATGAGATAATATTTGTATTACCTGTGTCCCAATGGAACGTCGATAAGCATGTGTTCTCCATCCAATGTTTGCGGTCGAACTCTAGAAACACCCAGGCGTCGTGGTGCTATGAATGGAAATCTGTCCAATGCCCACAGATGTACAAGAATTGACGCGCCGACAACCTCATGTGCGCCTACGCGAGATCCACGACATAACTCCCTGTACAAATAAACCAAACATGCACTCCCCCAACTATACTGTCTAGTTATTTGGAAATCCTCAAGCAATGGTAGAAACATCAAATGTACAAATCGGTTGGACTTGTCGGCGAATAGACAACCACCGAAAAGTTGCAGTATGTACGATCGAATATAAAGTTGCACCGACTCCTCATCGCTGTCATCATTTATAGCTGGTATGTTACGTTAAAGCCATTCGACTTTAAGTTTACACCCAATAATGCCATTCGACAAAGTAGCTTCTCGCACACATCAGCATAGTCTGTATTGGTCGTTTTCGTCACGGGCATACCTTCGATAGGTAAGCCGAGCTGTACCTGCATGTCCTAGAGTGTAATTGTGCACTCCTCAAAGTGCATGTGAAATGTATGTGTCTCAGGGCGCCATCTCTCTACGAATGCGGTAATCAAAGCCCAATTAAGGCTGAAAAATGCTACGCGGGAAATCCCATAGAACCCACTGGAAACCTTAGGTCAAGTATGATCTTCGTCTCAAAAGTCGGCCAATATTTCTCATCTGGGATGGCTTTGAAATCATAGGAGTAACGTTATACGTACACATCTATCCTATAGTATGGCTCAATGAATCGCGCGTAGCTCCCTCGATTAAATGCACGTGCAACTAACACGAGTGAGTAAGAGAAACCAAACGATTGCCATTTATTGCAACTGCACACCCGGTCCTTTAGGATGACGATTTGGGTGTTGTTTCCTTTATGCATTCGATCTTCATGTCTTCTAGTCAGCAATTCAAACTCACCAATGTCACGATCGATCAAAGTGATTTGATGCCTCATTGCTAATTGTTCATAATATGTGAGTTTATCCATGCATATTTTGTGTAGGATAGGCCGTTAGAGATTGCTTCATTGATTTCTTGTTTACGGCGATTGTAGTATGTCACCAATATGTAGTAAATCATCTGAGTCATCGCTATTATTGGCAAGAATCGAGATCCCTTCAATACACCGAAAACACTCTACAAGTGAGGATAAAATCCGTGTAAGTAATATTACTTTAGCGATAACTGTGTATATTTGAGCGCAAAACATAACTTACATTTCATACGTACCAACACCATTAGAATTCATCCATCCATACTGCAAGCCTCCGTCGTGCGATTGAGTCCATGGTTCTTTGGGGATGTCAGTGACATATTGCAGACATTGAGACGTTCGTGATGATAAGTATGCAAAATGCTCCATTCACGCATTAAGTTTTCGTTCTTGATGTTGAGCAGCTGCTCGAGCAAGGAGTTTTTTCAAGGGGTCATTTTTGAATTGGGTATTGCAATTACTAAGCAAGTGTTGCAGGCAATAACGACGGTATCTTTTTGGGGGACAAAAATCGTTACGGGGTGTTGACCACCTCCAAAATGTCAGGGTGACGATCAGAAATAATGCAAATTCCATCTCTATCCGTCACGTGTTTGTGTAACATCCTCAAAAATCACCCCCACGAATCAGTTGATTCGATTTCCCCAATGGCAAATGCAACCGGTAGTATGTGTCCATTACCGTCAACAGAGATCGCAATCATTAGCTTCCCACTATATTTGCCATATAAGAAAGTCGCGTCAATCAGAAGTTGAGGCCTGCAAAACTTGAAAGCTTGTATCGATGCTTCAAATACAAAAAACACACGGCGAAATTGGGGAGACGTAGTTCTTATCTCATCAGCAGCCCATTGTCTATGTGACTACTCGATTCTTGTCCCCGGACTCTTATTCCTCACAGCCACCAACCATCTTGGTAATAAAGCGTATGACTCATCCCAATCTACAAATGCACATGCAATTACCTTCATTTTGGCATCCCACATTCGCTTGTAGTTTACTTCATGTCTGTATTTTTCCTTAATTATTTGTATTAATGCCTTGATAGTTATTGCTTGATCGCTCTGGACGAAGCTTTGGACCTCTCGCGCAAGCATGTTGGAACTAAGTTGGGAATGATCGCGTTCTACGTCGGGATTAATACAGTTTTGTGGCACGTCTAATTGTTTGATATCCCATAATTGTATTTTCTTTTGCAAATAAGTACTAAGACGCCACATACACCCGTCTTGCGCACTTCTGCACTTAATCGCCATAGTTGTAGTCGATTCCATCACATGATATTGACAATGCTTATTAACATGCCTCACTTTGATGACATGTTGTAAGTCTTTTTTGTTGTCAAAGTACAACCCAATTTCCAAATCGAAATTAGACTTGTCCCCCACAGTCTGTTGATGAGAATGTTGGGTCGCAGTGGAGTTAGCCACCTCCCAATCGATTTCATTATACACCGGTAATGGTTGGTGAACTTCATCATCACTTGCTTCATCCAACAAAATCTCTTCATCGATAGCAAAATGCACATCATCTTGCACATTTTTCGCACCTGGAGGTTCATATCTTGGATCATCCATGAAAACATTGACGCTATCCCAATCGACAGCTACTGCACATCATCGTTGGGACGTATTTCCTCATCTGTTTCAGTATTGGCGTCCTCGTTAACTTCATCGTCACTAGAGGCATTAATGTCTTCATTTAATGGACTAACAAATCCATCACGCGCGACCACACCTTGTGGTGATTGCATATGCAGTCTTTCCATCATTAATGTTGCGTCTGATGTACCAACATTATCATCACGAACTTGCGAATGAACCGTACGATTTTGAAACGATTCGATTGATTCAAATATCAAATAGATATCTACCGTTGCATTTATTGGTAAATTGGCCACTGTCGCTCACATCAAGTCGAAGTGTGTCGTATCATGCAGCAACACAGGGACGAAATAATGCGAACCTCCTAGGAGGATTATCACGTGGCGGTAAATCATCTTAACTAGAGTCTCTGTAGATGAGATATTGAACGCGTTACACACGTCATCCATCAATTGACGGCCACTCGTCCCAAACTTAACCATCAACACTACTGATGGGGTGCGTTGTACGCGATGCCATTTAAACCATTTACAATTTCATCGTACGCATAGAATAGAAAATGAATGTTCCTTTATTCCATGACCTACATAATTTATTGGACATTGATGTAAAAGGATTACATACAGGATTACAAATATATTAAGTGAAAAAGTTGATTATTAACGGAAGTTCAAGCGCAATCAAACTTTATGATGTAGAAGATCGCCATAATAGCTCAACTACAGAGCATACTTATTCATTTGCAAAATTGATCAAGTAATAACTCATACTTACATGCCAAATGATCAAACCTACTGAACTAGTTCATAAGGAGCACAGTTTTCATCAAAACATTATCAAGCCAGGAATTTTATTCAAATTGGGGAAATTTAAACACTAACGAAACTTTTTGATGTAGAGGATCACCTTAATAGCGCAACTACAGAGCATACTCATTCATCTGTGTTTGAGTTACTTAATGTTTTAAACACACATATGATTAAACAAACATATCAGCCAATTTTTTAAAAACAAAATACTATGTCACTACATATCATGAAAATTAAAACAAAACCAAATAAATAATTATGAAAATATTAAATTTGTAAACTTCCTATTTTCCTCATCTTTTTGTCTTCAATTTAATAATCCTACGATACCACATAGTTGTTAGTTATTTTATTTAAATAGACTAAAGTATCTCAACATCAATAAAATTTGTTCAACTTCTGTGTATGATTAACGACAAATGAGAACAATAATACGGTTTAATATCATAGTTTAACAAAATCATAAGGCTAAACTAAACTAACGTAACTAAAGTAACAACCTAAACTATACTAACCCAAACTAAGCTAACAACAAAATAAAACTAAACTAACCAAACATAACTATCCAAAAACCAAACTTAAACTTTAAACAAATAAATTTTTTTAAAGTAAACTAAACTAACCTAAGTCATGCGCACTTCTACACTTAAGTCATGACAAACTAAACTAACCTAACCTAACATAACCTAATCTAACCTAACCTAACTACGTAAACTAAACTAACAAAAGTAATTAAACTAACTAAACTAACTACCTAAACTAAACTAATTATACTAAACTAAACTAACCTAAACTAAACTAAACTAACTAAACTAAACTAGACTAAACTAAACTAACCTAACCTAACTACCTAAACTTAACTAACTAAACTAACAACCTAAAATAAACTAACCAAACTACCTAAACTAAACTAACTAACCTAAATACCTAAATTAAACTAACTAAACTAACTACCTAAAGTTGATTAACTAAACAAAACGAAATGAAACTAAACTAAACGAAACTAAACTAACCTAACCTAACCTAACTAAACTAAACTAAACTAAACTAACTAAACTATCTACCTAAACTAACAACTTAAAATAAAATAACAAAACTACCTACACTAAACTAACAACCGAAACTAAACTAACCTAACAACGTTAACTAGACTAAACAAATTAAATTTTATAAACTAACTAAACTAACAACAAAACAAAACAAATAATGCCCAAAACAAAACAAAACAAACACCGTCAAATCGCCCTCCTTCTCATTTTAATTCTCCGCCACTTGCTCGTCAACACACTTTCCTCCTTCTCTATCGCTACTCTGCTGCTCGTCAATTCCTCTCCTCCTTCACTCATTGCCATTGCTCCTCCTGCTCATTGCTCCTCGCTTCCATTGCTCTGTTGCTTGCCGCCACTCCCTCTTCCGTCGCTAGTCGTCAACGACCTCTCCTTCTCCTTCAACCCGTCACCTCCTCTCTCTGGCCAACTCCCACGTCCCCCGTCCTCTCCCTTCTCTGGCTCAACTCGCCCTCTGCCCCTCCCCTCCTTAAATACCCGACGGACCCCTCCAACACTCCCATGACCTACCCTACCACCCTAAACCTAGCACCTGCAACCTTCCCGCCCAAAACAGTGACACTGAGAATATATTCTCTGCGTCCCTGTTTCAGGAAAAAGATAGTGGGTACACATATAACGCCTTTTGAGAAAACACTATCTGTGTACACCAACGTGGCAAGTATGACATCCACGTGGGATGTCCACGTGGATATGGCTTGAACTAATAGCGCCTTTTAAAAAGACGCTACCCATGTCTACGTGAACATCCCACCTGGTGTTTACACGAATAACACCTTTTGAAAATACGTTATTCGTGTAAACACAGACTACATAGGATGGACTTACACGAATAACGCCTTTTCAAAAGGCGTTATTCATGTAAGTCCGTCCTACGTGGCCCGGACACATGAATAACACCTTTTGAAAATGCGCTATTCATGTGTCCACTTCAGCAACAAAAACTGCCACCAACTAATAGCGCCTATTCAAAACGCGATATAACCTACTTTTTGAATAAAAAAAAACACACTTATTTCCCTCATTTAAACTAAATTATGCAGTAATTTTGTAATTTTTTCTTTAATATTGTGTTTTAACACTAGGATGACTCATTATGTACACACATTTGGCAGACAATCCATTTCCTTTCAATGCCTATTGTGTGAATGGTTTGGAAAATTCATCGTGAATTGCACTTAATTGAGCATAATAAAAAAAAATTATTCATATAATCGACTTCAATTAATTTGAGACTAATATTATGTTGTTGTTGTTATTTGTTTTCCTTTGTTTTGTGTGTTAAATATCAATGTAGAAATTAAGGGACATCAACAATTGCATGTCAAAAATAAGTCACCCTCTCATCAAAGAAAAAGAAGACATCATCTGCTCATTTTGCTTTTTTTTCTTCTTTTCACTACAAGAAAGAACCAATTTAGCAACAAACTAATCTGATGCTGATTTGGTACGGTTCTGTCGCTAAACCACTCTACAACAAATCAGCGACAGATAGTGGTTGTTTGTAAATGTTTTGTTACTGGTGCACCCCAGCGACAGAAAAGGTATTATGTTGCTGTTCAACGATAGATTTGTGACAAACATCTATCGCTGAACAGCAATAGAAACACGTCTGTTGCTGATTGAAGTCCAATCAGCACAGACATGTCTGTCGCAACTCGTTTGTTGTTCGGCGATAGAAGCGTCTATCGCTGATCGGTGCCCGATCAAGAAAGACTTGTGACAAATTAGCGACAAAATTTTCGAATTTTCGAATGGTAATTTTTCAAAATAAATTATAAACAGTGAATAATAAAAGAAAAACCTGCAGTAAAATCTGCCAAAACAGTTTAAAAGCTAATAATATTACAAAAATTGGAAAGATGTATGTATATTATCAAAATCAACATTATACAACAATCGACAAACAACTACACAAGCTGGCTACACAAATTTACATACATACAATGTGTACAAAACACTCCGATAGCATTCTTTCAGTGATACATAGATAGGCACTATACAAATTCTTTAGCTAGCAGAGTGTATCCTATCCAAATCCTGAAAATTATAAGGAACATCAGCACTATTTGACATGCAACTAAAATATCTAAACACAAATTAAAATAACATCACATGCAATTTTAACATTGAACAATAATAGAAGCGATGGAAATAACAAATGATGAATACTGAGAAAGAAAATTATTAGATTAAGGATTTCAAGTTTAGAGTGTGAAAATGGAGCAACAATTGGGCACTCAATTATATAGCTATTTATATTAATCACAACAAGGTTTTTTCAAAAATATAATCTCGACAAGGACTTTCGAAAACAAAAATTTGATAAAGAAAGTTGCATTTAACAAAAACAAATAGTACAATTTACAAAAAAAGGTGTAGGACACCTTCTATACATATTATTTACACAACTCAAGCAAAACGAATATCTAAATAGCTCAAATATAAATAATGCTGAGTCGTTACATTTAGAATCAGGTTCCCAGTGTAATCATCCTTTCCTAATCCAGTGCACAAAGCATGGTTTCCTTAAAAAAAAAAGAAAAATTAGGCTCTGTCAAAAACACATACCCACTTTTGTGCTTCTATTATATATTTCCATTCTCTTTTAACTAATCAGAATTGGGCCAGAGTTGGGCACACTACTCTTGTCGAGCTCAATAAGGGTAACACCTAGCCACCCCTGCACGGAGTATCGGAGCAAAAAAATAAGAGCATGACAATTTCTAATGCCACAATGTCCCACCATTCACATATATCCCAACACATGACCTTCCATCAAACAAAAAGTCAAAGTTGATATGAACTTATTAAGGTTTCTTGATTAGATTCATAAGGTAAACTAGCTAGTAAAAACTTTTGAAACCAATAAAAGGTTAACTCTAAAAAAAACTTTACCTAAAAAAATTTGCATGAAAAAGCATATAGTGGCATTATTATCTAATACAATCACTTGGTCTCTCTAAAACCAAAATACTATCTCAATCAACCCCTATTCTCCAAAACATTAGATGCAGAAAAATAAACTTGTAATTCAACATGGGAGTTGTAAAGTAATTATATCTTACCCAGCAAAAATAAAGAAACCTTGTCAACTCCTTCTTTGTAAGCAACACCAATACCAAATGCCATCACTGCATATACCTGCAAATGAAGAATCACATCGACTACATTAGAAGAAAAAAAAATGTGAAGATATATATTGATTTGTAATTAAAAACTCACCATAAAAACAAAATAAAACATCTAATCTCTATTGCCGTGACGTTGGTCGAGGAGGCGACAAAAGTTATGACATAAACTTATCATGATCATCCAAAAGATGATGTATATCCTCAGTCAGCTCTCTATGTGGATCGGTCCAATGTCCAGGCTGGTGGTCATCCAGGTGCGCAAACTGAGAAGGTGCCGGTGGACTCGGCGGTGCTATGTCGGTCGTCAAATATCCAAGCTAGTCATCACTCTGAGGACTAGAACGTTTTGTAGCTAGTGATAGTGGAGGTCGCGGTGTTTGAGGCACGTGGGCCCCTAATACCAAGGTGTTACATCAACAATGCCTCCATACGTGCTAAACGGTCCTGCATCTCTCGATTTTCTTCTTATCGTTCCATCTTGTCCCTCTACATTTGTTCTTGTCGTTCCATTCGCTCCTTCAATAATGTTTCTTGCAACCTCTGGTGGTCCTGCTGGAGCTATTCCAACTCATGAGGTCCATATGCCGGTCCTCGAGATAAGTTTACTTCCCCTGAAGTTATAATGCGATGATAACCTTGTGACCCTAATCCGTAGACACGTCCCTTGACTTATGGCACCACCTCAAGATAAACCGCATCCTCGTCAATCGATGTGTCCGGGAACTGGGTAGACATCTCCTCCAATACCCGAATGAGTTCAGCCTGCATTAAATTAATAAACTAATACTTAACTTTAATGTTTTCTTTTAAATTGATGTACTACATGTGTTGTGTCAAAAACTATTTATATGCAATTCATATTACTTACATCAATCTTCTCGGATCTCTAATCGATGAAAGTTCAGCCGTCATGGCCATGAGTGTAGAGGTGTCGAAACATCTCTTTGCGTGTGGGACGACGTTTAAGCTTCTTCTCCTACAAGCGAGTTCCAGGATTAGTAGTTTTTGCACTCATATACATACGAAACTATTTATGTATGTATACGTAACAACATATCACCATGTTGTCTCGCCGATATAGTTGCAGTGCTATGCAACGAAATACCAGTGCCTGGCCCTCCCACCTCGGACTTTCTATTCGCGCTCATCTGCTCAAACTTCTTCTTGAATGCTTCATCTATTGCTCGTGTTCTTTTGTAATGCTCAAACACCTCATATGTCAAGTAAATAGGTGTTATTCTCTTCTTTGCGATTAAATATATATTGCTCGTGTACCGGATGACCGTCTTCCGATACCATGCTTCATATATCGTAAATGACATTTGGAACTCCCAATTGAAGAACACCTATAAATGAACAAGTAACGGACACATTCTCATTTCTATAACCAGAAACTAGTTTAAATAAATTCACCTCGATGGATGATGTGAAGTTACTGACCTTCCACCTAAGCTAGTATATATCTCGTTGGGATTGTGGAACATATTCTCATTTCCATCATTCTTTCAAATATCCACTTTTGAAGACTAAACTCATCTTCCCTGCCGTCACGGAAGAAGGTTGTAACCTACCATTTCAACATTTAAGTTAGTCTAGGAAAGCAGTATTTTTATGGATTAAGTACATATTGTGGAGATTAACATACAAGCCATTTCAACATTTAAGTTAGTCGGTGGTCTGAAAAAGTCTGGGATCTCCTCAATCGCAGGTGGTATCGATGAGCGCAACCTGTTAGTGGATGACCTCGTGGATGAAGTCCTATGTGGTGCTGGGGGTCTAAGAGATGTAGAAGTGTGCTCGTTGCCTATTCCAAGAGAATGAGCGAGATGAGCTGAAGGTGATGGTGTGGCGTGATGTGACGAAGATGGCTTGATACCATGATCCCGTGGGTATACATATCCTAGAGGTGATGGTGTGGAGTGGTGTGATGAGGAGGGAATGGTACCATACTGAGCTAGGAGTACATGAACTGAAGGTGATGGTGTGTCGTGATGTGATGCCGAGGGACTAGCACCATGATGAGGTGTGTATACAGTTCCTGCCGGTGATAGTGTGGCATGTTGAAGTGGATATGGTTGATCGGGAGGCGATGAAGAGGTATAATGTGATGACGACGGTCCGAAGGTATAAGTTGGGTATGGACAAACAACATGTGACAGACTGGTGTGGAGTGGTGTGATGTGGTGAGTACGAATGAGTCGAATGTAATGAGTATCGACCATCCGGATGGGAATGTGTAGCATGGTGTGACAACGATCATCGTCCTAAGGTGCAAGTCTCATCCATGGGTCTATTGATGTCCTCCGTGTCCTCATCTTCCATATTACCACGCCCCTACCTCTCGCCATATATAATTGTATCTATATCAATCACATAAACAAATAATTCAATTGAATGATACATATAACATTCATAGAGATATATGAAGTCTAACATAAACATCATATTTCAAGCAAATTGATAGATTGCACTAAAAACACACACCAATCACTCTAACTCATCTTTGCTACCACTGTCTAACGACGGTGTCAACTCATCATCTTCTTCATCGTCCGCATTCGTCTCAAATTCGTCGTTGTCAGACACAATTTCACTTGTCGGATCAACAGCCGTCGACGCTAATGGATCTACATCTACTTCCACGATGTTGGTATCATCATTTTGATCGGCTTGAAATGCATTATCCGAGATGACCATTTCTGAACAAATGACATTGGTTTCATCTATGAACTTTGGTTGAAACTTGCATATATCTAACCAATCACTTCGTTCCCTTCTCCCAATAGAAGGTTAAGGAAGATAATATACTTGATGTGTTTGCATCGCTAATATGAAAGACTCGTACCTATTGAACCGATGGTTTTTATGAACTTCTGCCAAACTCAATTTATGATGAAGTCGTGTACCATTTTGAGTAGGATCAAACCAATCACATTTGAACAACATTGTTCGGAGTGACCCATCATGGTAATCAATTCGAATTACGTCTCGGAGTACTCAGTAATAGTCGGTATCGTTCCCGCCTTTGATGCATACACCATTGTTTTGTCTTGTCTTGTTCGTACCGCTTGATAGCATTTCAAAATTATATTCAGTAACGAGGTATGCAGGATAACTCGTACATGAACACATTGGTCATTGTGAAATTTGACGAATCTCATCTGGAAAATCATTTTGTTCAGCGTAATATGTAATATTACAATATTAAAATCTTGCATGTTACATAATGAGATGTTCAAATCTAAACTGATTTGAATTAGGTGTATATAGACTATTACATACATATTGCAAGAACCACGCTGCAAATTGTTGCTCAAGTTTGATCTTAATAGCTTGATCGGTGATGCTTGGTTCTCACAAACGAACGATAGGCTTAAATATGCTACGAAAAAATGATACGAGATTATACACTACACAAAGAAGATGTCAGAGGAAAAATCACCCTGAATTGTAATACTTGATAAACGGAACTACTTTCGGGCAATTTAGTAACACATATTGATGAGCTGCAACATACTCTTCTGACGTGAGGTGCCGTTTTCGCACTTTGCCCAATGAAAATTGAGAATGCATAACTGTTAGCAACACTCGGACCTACTCCACTAACATCATTTCGTTGGATCCGTTCGTGTGCAGTACTGATATGATCCTCAAAGTAGAAGGAACAAAAAGAAGTTGATCCCTCAAATAAGTAAGCATTACATATCGACCCTTCAACTTTCGCTTTGTTTCTAACATTGTTCTTTAAATGCTTGAGATACCTATATGATGAGATAAAATATTTGGACAGTATGTCCGTTAAATTAGGTAGTTAGAACCATTATAACCTAAGTAATTAGTTATTCATTACAATAAATGTTTATTGATTACAAAAATTACCTTTCAAATGGATACATCCACCAGAACTGTACGGGTCCGGTGATATGAGCCTCGTATGCTAAGTGTATGGGAAGATGGTCCATTGAGTAAAAAAAAATTAGGTGGCAAGATTCGTTTTAACTTACATAATATTTTGGGAATGTTAGAGTGCAACAACTCGATTTGCGCTATACTAAGGTTCCTAGCAGTCAAGTCTCGAAAAAATAAACTTAACTCGCTAATTGCAATCCACATTTTATCCTCTTGTAGTTCACGAAAGGCAATAGGAATCAATCTCTGCATGAACACATAATAGTCATGACTTTTCAGCCTAAACATCCTCAATTTGTTGGCGTCCACACATCGACCAATATTTGAAGCATATCCATAAGGAAATCGTAACCGTCGTATCCAATCACACAAGACTTCTTTCTTACGCTTATCGAGTGTATAAGATGCTCTAGGATATGAGTTGGACGCGGGGTCATATTTGGGGGAAGGTCGATTGCAAATATCTTTTAAATCTAGTCTCGACTTGACATTGTCCTTACTCTTCCCAGGAACAATCATAATTGTATTAAAAATGTTGTCGAAGACATTTTTTTCAATGTCCATGACATCCAAGTTGTGCCTAATGAGATTCGTCTTCCAATAAGGTAAGTACTAGAATATGTTTCATTTCCTCCACCCTGAATACTTGACAATCTTATTGTTCACCTGAACGGATTCGGTTTTAGTTACTTTCATCAGTCCCAAAGCTTCAATTTCAGCAAAAATTTGTTCCCCAGATTTAATTGCCATGCCAGCGGTCCTTTTCAACAAGTTGTATCGCGCCTAAAGTCGATCATATCACTTCTTAAAGTGGAGCCACGCTGTAGGAAGCGACGATGGCAATCGAACCAAGATGTTTTTCCACCGTGTTTTAATTGGAATGCATCCGTGTCATCCATACAATAAGGACAAGATTTTTTCCATGTGTACTCCAGCCAGACAACATACCATAAGCAGGGAAGTCGCTGACAGTCCACATAAGTGCAGCTCGAAGTTGGAAGTTCGTTTTGGTTGAAATGTCGTAGGTAAGTACTCCTTCATGCCACAAATCTTACAACTTTTTTTTATCAAAGGTTGTAGGAAAACATCAATTTGATTTGTAGGATTAGTCGAGCCTGACACGATGACCGTTAAGAACATGAACTCCTTCTTCATGCACATTGAGAGGGGTAGGTTGTAAGGAGTGAGAATTATAGGCCACGATGAATATTGTTTTTTTGGATTGGCCAAATTGTTAGAAACCATCTGTACATAACCCTAAACGAACATTGCAAATTTTGGTGCTGAATTCGGTGTTCACGTCATTGAAATGCTTCCATGCAATAGAATCAGAACAATGTTGCATGACGATGCCATCTGAAACGTGTTCCCTATGCCACCGCATGTGCCTCGCAGTCACTTCAAATGCGAATAAACACTGCAATCGAGGTGCCAGGGGGAAGTAATACATTTTTTCCGGAGCCTGAGGCACGCCACTCCGTCCTTTACATTTGATTTGTTCATACCTTGATTCACCGCAAAACTTACAAGTCGTCAACTCTGAATCCTCGCCTCAATAAATCATGCACATGGACTCGCAACAATCATTTGCTGGACTGGTAGCCCCATCCCTTGCATTAGTCGTTTTGTATTGTAAAATCTCTCGATTAAACAATTGTTACTTGACAATGCATCTTTAAAAAAGTGAAAAATTTCATCGTACGCCTTTTTAGAGATATGATGTTCTGATTTGATTTTTAGGAGTCACGCGACTGCCGACAATTTGGTCATGTTCTCACACCCTAGCCATAGTGGCTGACTTGCTGCGTCTAACATATCATAAAAGTTTTTCGAATAAGGATTTGTAGGTTGTTCCACATGACACCAATTGAAACTCGGACCCGCCCAGTCGTGCACCATCTCATGATACGATGTATAATAATTCGCTGCGTGTGTCCCTTCGTGGTCATCATATCTCATCGTATTTCTAGGTTCGTCATGTACATTTTGAGTGTAAATATATTCTTCTTCCCTGTGTTTCGAACAACAATGATATCCCAGAACGAATCCCCGATGAAGTATATGAAGTTCTACGGTGTCAACATCATAGTATGAACGATTGCGACACTTTGTACGGTTGCATGGACACCGAATCTTCACCTCGGTGGCGAATGTCCTATAGTGCGTCTTTGAGTACGCTATGAACTCGTTCACACCTTTAATGAATTCTCGTCGAGTATACCCATTTTCGAAATGACTATACATCCATTCTCGGTTAGTAGACATCTCAATTCTAAGTTTTCCAGGCAAACAGTGGATAAATCTTATCAATTCTTACTAATGAAGTATATAAATTAATATACTATTCTTTATTTGTAAAATTAATCCAAATATTCATTAATTCCTAATATATATAGTCTCGAGATTTCAAATATAGTTACGTACCAACTAAATGACAATCACAATTAATAAACAATATAAGAATTAGTTATAACTCAATAAGATGTCATTTTTCGTTGAAATGCACAACCAAACAATAAGTTAAACAAAGTACATAATTTTTAATTTAAAAGGAAAAAATATAACGCATCAAACTTTGAAGCAATAGGATTAAACTGGTATGGTAGCCTCCATATTAAAGGTTTTCTCAAGTAAACATTTGGTCAAGGTAAACTTAATTACTGCATGATGTTCCCCATAAAACCAAAAGTATATCCGTCAAGACTCTAGAATTCGAAGACATTTTTCTTAAAGAAATAGCAATTTAGAGCTGCCATAAATTAATTTTCAGTCATTACATAATAATTTTTCTTTATCAAAATAACTAAAGTGGCAAAGGAATTTCAATATATAGCTCAAACAAACTCATCACCAACTCATGCAAGATGTTCTTTCATTTTGTATCTGTGAACTGCGGCTAATTTAGTTCTGCTAACTTCAATCCATGTCTTCCAGAATTATTTATTTTAACACAATGATTGTAGATCACACTAAATAAGAAAATAATAAAAAAAAAATTTCACTTGCTATGCCTCCTCTTTATTTCTATTCAACTTTAAATATTCTTTCAACTATTGTCTGCTTAAGCAACTAGCAACCTCATACTTACATAACAAAACCCTTTCCAATGAATCATTCAATCATGCATTTATGGATCAGACCAATATAAGATGCATAAAACAATATAAAATGTGCTATGGGATTATAGATAGTGTAAGAAAACAAGTACTCACTCCTAACTAATTACTCTATAAAGTGACAATAAGACCAATAATTTCTTAACACAGGCTTCAACACGAAGATTTAATGGCTTAATGAGACCCGAATGCTGGAAGCATAACCTAGGTAGGGTTTCGTTGAAATATTAAAGGTAAAACTTAGATTTCCTAATTACAGTAGTAGAAGAAAAAACATAAGGAATCAACGGATCTCAAAATCGCAAAGAAGAATAAAAAAGGCACAAACTTAGCTAGGGTTTGGTGTTTCAGCGAATCATCATCATCAACGATGAGGAATGCGAGCTATGCAGTGCTCCAACGAGGATGCACTGGAATCGGATCAAGCGAGCTTGTCTGGGACTGTGATTCGAAGTTCCACTGCTCGAACTTCTTGGTCGCGAGGCACTCCACGAGTTTGCTATGCTTTCGTGCCAGTCCACAGGGGTGAAGCTCGAGCTGACGGCGGTGTCGGTATGCGAACGGTGTATGAAGGGGAAGGAGAAAGGCGGCGGAGTCGCGGAGGAGGAGAGCCACGATGGTAATGAAATAGAAGCACTCCATGAATCTACTATGCCATTCGTGCTAGTCCATCAGCGTGAAGCTCAGGCAGACGGTGGTGTCGGTGTGCGAGTGGTGTATGAAGGGCAAGGAGAGAGGCGGCGAAGTCGCGAAGGAGGTGAGCCACGGCGGTAGTGAAATAGAGGCACTCCAGGAGTCTACTATGCCATTCGTGCCAGTCCATCGGGGCGAAGTTAGGGCCGACGATGTCGGTGTGCGAGCAGCGGTCGATGAAGAGGAAGAAGAGAGCCGACGGAGTCGCGGAGGAGGAGAGCTACAGTGGTAATGAAATAGACTAGGATGACGACGGCGATGGTAGTGGCGATAGTGATGGCGACGATAATGAGAGTGGCGATGAAAATGAAGTGGTCGTGAAGGGGGTTTAAGGGTGGTTTACGCTTAGAAGGGACGAGGAGGATGGGTTTTGTTTTGTTTTTTTTTTCACTTTGCTGCAGATCAGCGACAAAATCATGTCTGTAATTAATCTGTAGCAGATCTATCACAACCACATTTACTCGTATCTCTATGTTAATCAGATTGGGCGGGAATGTATGGCGAGATAAATCAGCGACAGATCTATGAAAACATACAATCTATCACAATGTTTTGTCACAAATCTGTCACTGAATAGTTGCTTTTAGGTCAACCAAGTCAAACAGATTGTTTGTTGCACAACTGTTGCTGATTTGTTGTTGTTTAGCAACATATTCTTTATGTCACTATTTTTTATTCTATTCCACCATGTTCTTGTAGTGTTTTTTGAGTCCCATTGTTTGCAGTACGGTTGTTATCTAGCCTTAGCAATGAGTTTTTAAATATGAGTTGAGTTTGGGAAATTAAAACTTTGTTGTCCAAATTAAAACTCGACTTGATTTGACAAAAAGAAAATAGGTATAAAGTATCATTTCATCTCTAAACTTTCAAATTTTTGTTGATTTGATATTTAAACTTTCATCAATTCACTTTTGGTCTTTGAAATTTCATTTCCCTCTACGTTTGGTCATTTTAATAAGTTTGAAGAACGACAATCATTAACAAACTAAGTGTTTCAAAAGCAATTCACGATGTAACGGTCCAATATTTATTGACGACGTGATTTAGTTTATTTTCAGACTTGAATGCTAGCTCAGGTCCAAGTGGATGCCTCGGATAGACCTGGACATGCCTGACTGAGCATAAATTGTTTTTTGTCTGTTGGTTGCATAATTGCGATTTTAATTATTATTTTATTCAGCTCGGCATCACATGTGTGATTTTATATTGAAATATCGTATGAGGAAGTGGGACAGGTATTCGCCTCATAAAGTGTATCGACATGGGTATCGTGTAGGCGAGTAGTCAGGGGTTAGTGGGACTATAAATGAGTCAATTTTGTAACCAATTATACTAACTATACAATAATTGTACCTAAGTCAAGTTAATTAAATTAATTTGAAAACATATGCTTATGGTTTGATTGTAAATATAGTGAGATTCAATGACAACTGTATAGATAGTCAAACTAGACTCGCATGTAATTATTTTAAAAGATCACATGTAAAATGGAAAATGTACTATGACTTATGTATGTGGACCAATTAGAGACTAGGTGCATGCTATAAGTGTCGCATTTAAAAATGACAAGCGGATGCTAGTAGAGATATGTAGTGGGTTATGTGTTGGAAAAATATTAACATTGGATGTGTCTTGAGATATCCACTTGAAGACCCAAAGAAGGAATAATTACTTAAACCCCAAGTTTCCTATTTCTCTCTCATTTGAACAAAAAGAAAGTAGAGAGGAGAGAGAACATGATGCTAGGATGAGAAAAAGAAGAAAGGTGGAGGATTTTGGTGACTTTGTGTGTGAAATTGTTGGAATTTTTAGGGATCCAAGAGAAGTAGAACAAGAGCGGCGACTCCTTTAAAGCCATAGGTATGCTCTTCACCAATTCTTAATAATGGATGTTCTAGGATTGTTTTTCTTCATGACTTTTGATGTATGGAGGGTCCACAAGAGTAAATCAACCCTCAATAGGTAAGAATCCCTTGTTGGTGAATCATTTTTGAAGTTATTGTTGTTTTAGAGTAGTGATTATGTGAGGAAGAAGATGAATAGTAACATTATGGGACAGTTTATTTGGTGTCTTTTGCTTATGTTTTAGCTTATTTTATTGCATGATAATGAAAAATGAGATGCAAACTAATTTTGAAAGGATTGTATAAGTTCGAAGGTCGTAAGGGTCGAGACTTTAAGATGAACCATGAGATTAGTTGAGTTTTTATCATATAGAGCATTCTGCCCAGAAAGCATGCTCAAAGTATGAGCATACTCATCAAAACTTCAAGTATGCTCAAACTTTCAGTAAGCTCAGACATTGAATAGACTCAAACTTTTAATAGACTCGACTTTTAGCTTGCTCAAACCTTTATGATGCTCAATTCTTACTAATAAGGTTAAATGATTTAAACTAGCTCGTAATTAATCTAAAACATACTCTAAACACCCTCTAATGACCCCAGGGAGGGAGCGGGCTAAGGGACTGTAGTATGAGGGGCTGGAGCGAATAGGGGACGCATTCGGGGCGTGTTCGGGAGATTTGGAGTGCGAGATTGAGGTGCGTAAATCCCTTAAGAAACCCATCTTTAGTATTTAACTATTTCAATTTTGCTATCTACTATTCTTGCTACTCATTTTGCATATTCTATCATTGCCTTGGTTCAGTGTAACAGTTAGTAGTTTTGCTCAACACCGGGTTTTTTATTTAGTGTTGTGTTGTAGGAGTTTAGTACACTAGATTATAGCTTGGGTATCAGGAGTTCTTGGTGAATGACGAACTGAGCTACTTTGTTGGTGTATGTGTCAGTGCATCGTGATTCTACGCCAGCCACGGAGAGGACCAGTTGATAGGCCAGATGGGTGCGCCCACTTGAGGGATCCTAGGGAGGGAATCCGAAGTATAGTCTAGTCTGCTACGCGTGATACAACCATTTGTTTTTCATTAGTGTTATTTATGCATGCAATGACCTTACAGTTGACTGTTTATTTCAACATGTTTATTTAACATTATTATTGGTTTCTCTATTATTAAATGCTCGGTGGTTTTCATTTAGGAGTTTACTCACTGAGCTCGTTATCTGTTTCGTTGTGATGATTGAGTGCTGATCCTTCTACGAGTAAGGATTGCCCCACACTACTCATAGGTGTTTATTTACATATTTTGTTATACATTTTAGGTTTATGCAAGACTTATGAGACACTTGTACTTGTATATATTTACTTTTTTCGCCTTATATACATTGTACTCTATTTTGGATTTTCCATTGTAGGATTGATGCTCTATATTACTTGAAAGTCAATAAAAATCCATGTTTATGTTTACTTTAAGACTTTCCTTGTAAAATACTAGTTATCTACTTGCAACTCTATTAAAACACAAGCCATACTTGCAATTTAATGAATATCTCGAATAATTAGCAAATAATAAAGAGAATACGACGACTAGCATGCACACCGAGGAGTGTTGACGTGGCAATGAACGTCAGTAGGGCTGCAGGACTAACATAGCAGCTCATGCGGCCGTCTTAGGGTGCGTGGTCGCCACACACAAGTGATTAACTACTGATTCATCAATCCAAAAAATAGATTGTGAACCTTTTCGTAAGTAACCTTTACTTTCCAAACTTAATAAAGGACCAAGAGTATAGGGAAATGAAAATTCAAGGACCAAAACTTAACCGATAAAAGTTTGATTACAAATTCAAGAAAAATGTGAAAGTTCAATGACCACCCTTTATTACACAAATATTTATGGGTTTCACTATAATAAGATCTCGACCTTATATCTCTTTTACATTGTACATCACTAAGCCTATCAAGGAACCTCATTTGAACTATCAATCATCCTCTCATCTCCACTAATTATGCCTCTGATTCAAGTACATTGCATATCTCGAGGAAGGCCATGTGGCCTCATGTATTCATTAGGAACTTAGGCTTTAAATCTCATTGAGTTGCATTCGTTTGACTTAGTAAAATAAAAATCATGATACACTATAAGTTCCTAAACCTATTTTTTTTCTCAACTCAAATAATTACCCATCTATTTGTTGTCCCGCGCATGCACGCATTTCAAGACATTATTCATACACGCAAATTTACCAAATTAAGTAAGATAAATAGAGCGACTTAATTAAATAATCATACACATGTATATCCACTAAGCAGTCATCACTTAAAAATAAAAATCCACCTTATTCTCCTTGCCAAGTTCAGATCCAATACTCACAGCGTCACGAGTCGGTAAACTTAAATTAAGGATAATAACACTATTATAATGATTTAGGCCGTTACACGAGGGGTTGTTTTTACTTTTTCTACTAGTAGGTGTTGTGTACTTATATTATATTGCTTTTGAAACTTATCTTAGGGACATAAGTGACATTTAATACATGTGCATGATTCCCTTGACTTGTTAATTTTCGTACATGGGATCTATTTTAGATGTGTTGATTCCACACCTATGGTTCCACGTTGTATATTTATTTAATTATGTTCCACTATTTTTATTGAGATTTATCGACTTAATTACCCTGATTTAATTTACCGAATTCATATGATAGCTAAATTGGACAAAGGATGGAGTTACGAGGCTGACTAGGCTTCATAATTGACTTCACGATGGTTCACCATTGGTTAATAGAGATCTAGTGCTAGTGCTAGGCACCTCCAAATTAAATAATAGATGAAAAGGGCGCCTAACATAAACCTTGACCTACCAAAATTTAGTTTTTCTTTTTTCTTACGCGCACCTCATCCACCCTTACTTGTGGCGATGCTTCTCATGGTGGTGTTTCGGTCTTGCTTGACCAGTAAGACATATAGAAGTTGCAGTGCTAAATTTGTTGTAAGCTTGTCGCAGTGGCGCGCCGATCTAGTCGAACCAGTTGTTTGCAGTGTCCCAAATATTTAGTTCAATCGGACATGGTGGGGACTGATGCGTATCATACTGTAGTACCTTTATAAATAATATTTTATTAATAATTTCGGTCATTAATAAGTTAATTCATGCTAATTTGATATATTTTGTTGGTTTTTAGATGAGGAAAGTGAACCGAGAGCATTTAGAGCTCATGTTGAAGATCCGATAAGATTTACATCAGAAAGTGCGCTAGTGCGAATTACGAGGCGAAGGAAAGCAATGCTAGAAGTGAGTAATATAAAATGATTATATTTCAAATGTTTCAATGTGGTTTGAAAAATTTTGAAGGTTTTTGTGATGGCCACAGTTCCTCACAAACTGGACCATGCCAGACCTAGGTCTACATGGACCCCCAAGTCAGTCTCTGCAAGGTCAACACAAGCTTAGTCAGCCTCCTAATCTATCATTATCGATTAATTTGATATTTAAGTTGAGTTATTAATATTTCGCAAGTTTACAAGTTAGCGAAAGCAATTAATAATTTAAATAACTCAACAATAAAGTAAAGGAGTCGGGCAACCTATATGTGGAACTTTGTATATATCAAACCTGTATATGAAATGATAAGTGTAAGGTGGATGCAAAAGTTATATACAAGTCATATATGTATCTCAAACCTCAAAAAGTATCCCAAGTGTGATAATACAACATATATATGTAATACAAATAGTCAAAAACCTGCGAAAGTGAGTAAGGGAGGGCCGCTCCAATGTCCTCAGAGTAGATCACCTAGTCCTTACGCCTTGCCCTTGCTCTACTATGGATCTGCACTCACTCAAATATAAGGATGACAAATCCAATAAGTAAAAACTAGTAGGATCTAAACAGTATTTTAAAATAAATAAAGTAGTTTAAAATTCATACGGATAGAAAGAAAGCTATAAGAAATGCATGATAATAAGACTGAGTAATGAAAGTACAACAAGAAATGAGTGTCAAAAGAAGTAATAGAGAGGTGCCTAAGTAGTCTAAGACCACCAAGTACGGGTGCCACAGGGTCGGAATCATAAACAACGCTAAGTAGACTCGGGTCTTGGGACGCGATAACGCCTACTGTACCTAGACCGTCACAAATGAGAGATATCAATGGTGCCCCAGATTAAACACATCTCATCTTGACCAAATAATCCAGTGAATCGAGGTTATGACTCCAGTAGCTAGTCGATAGCCATTCCATCAGAGACACCTTCCTGACTCACTTAGCCCTCAGATACTCATATTGGAGTGAGAATTCCAAGAAAGGTAAGATAATGAAATAGCAATAACATATGAAGCTCATTGAATTGTTGTACATTTCCTAGCTGGTTTTATGTTCCTCGAATCAACGCTAATACGCTCTCTCGCGATTCCAACACAATCCCGAACTAACCCCTAATGTCCAACTCTAGCTCGTTATGTCCCTTATATCCATTTATGTTGGTTTTAGGTGTGTTAGAAACATTAAAACTTGGTTTAGGTTCTTTTAGTTCAAAATAATCCCAATTTGATTTACCTTACATTCTTCTATATATATAAATGTTATACAAATGTACCTAAGGCCTTATATATACATATACATACATGTCTATACATATTTCTAATTGTCGCATTCCGACCATTGATATGATATGCTTATTGATTAATCATTTTATACTTTTGTCTCATTCATTTATTTATTTCACCACAACTTACTAGGTCTATTAAGCCATTAATCACCTTATATGTATATTTTACATTAGCTATCTAAGGTTCTAATAATTTATATTGAATAGAGTAATTTATAGGCATGGTCTTCCCTTCATCATCATTTTATTAAATTACATATCAATAAATACCTCCAAAAACTATCATAACTATGGAAATCCTAGGATAGATGATGTATATTAAAAATATCCCAACACATAAATTGTATGTAGTAGCCATTAATCTACCATATACATACTTTCAATTTTTTTTATCTTCACATAAGGTGCATATCTTAATTTTATGAAGTTTCACTAAAACATTAATCTTATGGATTAAATTGAGTCGACTCATAAAGTGAAGGCACACACCAACTTCAATTTGAGTAATGCAAGAAAAAAATGAACTCTCACTTAAATAGGATATTAATGAAACATATATAAGCATGCATGTTTTGCATAGGCTAATTAAAATAGGGTAATGGAAGAGATGAATAGGCCATAATCTAAGATAGGGAGATAGAAGGTGAGGCAGATCATGCATGTACACACCAAGAAAATATGGAAAAAAGGAAAATAGTGTTTGCCTTGAGATGATTAATGTGAGTTTAATTGATTTTCTTCTTCTTGCTATTCAAGCTCTATTTTACTCCATTAATGGTGTGTTTTTCTTCTCTAATTGAAGAAGATAGAATAAGCTAGCTATTTATATATGAAAAATAAAATTAGAGTCATTAAGACTCGATTGACTAAGCTAATCTAACTTAATTTTCTTCAAATCAAAGTTTCATATTATGTTCTAATGGTGACACTTGGATTCTACGTATCATCTTATTGGTCCACTTTACCCATGAATAGCGAACTTACAAGAGTGCCCTCAGTTTGATTAGAAATTCTTCATGCAACCTATGTCCATTTCCCTAATCAATGACCTTGTTTCTCGTTATATTTACCATCCATACCATATGCACTACATTAATATCAAAAATTAAATCAATGTATGCAACCTTAGTCATGATGAGATAAATTCCTCTTTTTTATTTAATAAAATCACTAGAACTCTCCTAATGTAAATTAAGGTCTTGATAATAAACTTGGAGTTTATATAGCTTATTATTTCCATTTCCATAGAGTTAGACATTTGAATTTATATGCTTAAGTGGTTCTTTCTTTATTTAATTAGATACATTGTTTAGTAATGGGATTTCATGCTTAGGCTATTAGACAAAAAAATAAAATAAAATTAGTATTAGCTTAAGCTCCACCCTTGCATCAATCTACCCATATACCCGACACTCGTAGCGTGCTCACACTTCGAGGGACTTCTTACTCACACCTCGACAATATAACATTAAATAAATAAATAAAAACTAAATTGTGCAAAGTTGGTATAACTAAGTAATACATTCATCACACAATAAAAGTAATATACCATGGTGTTGATTCCCGAAGGTTTATCAATTACGCCACGTCATATAAAGTCCCTATCAGAGTCTTGCGGTGACACGTGACACGAGTTAGATTATTCGGGTCGTTACAACCTTCCTAACTAATAAGAATTTCATCCTCAAAATTGAAATAACTTAAAGTAGAACTTAATAGAATCATAATAGGTCATGGAACTTACTAGAATCAAAATAGGTAATGCATATAGGACTCCAATTCCCAGGTCAGTTCCTCGTCCCCATGATGCTGCCACTTGACAAGTACTGAGAGGATCTCCCTATTCCTTATTACCTTCACCTTACATTCCAATGAATTGGTTGTTCCTCATAGCTGATGTCCTCTCTGAGGTCTATCTGGCTTAAATCTGCCATCAATTGCTTGCTTCCTCTAAACTAATCCAATCTAAGCATCGAGATATGAAATACAAGGTGAATCCCAACTAACTATGGCGGTAACTCCAACTCATATGTAACATTGCCGACTTTCCTCTTGATCTTGAATAAACCGATGAACCTGGGCGCAAGCTTTCCTTTGATTCCAAATCTATTGTGATTTAGAGGTGATACCTTCAAATACACATAGGATCCCTTGTCATACTCTAACTCGTCGTGGTACTTGTCATAGTATTTCTTATCTCTAATGCATACCTTTCAGACGTAGTTTGATTTGTTGTATCTTCTTTATGTGATGCATTACAATCTCTCGCCCAATAACTGCCACATCAACGAGCTCTGTTTAACATGATGGAGATTTGCAGGGTCTACCGTAGAGTGCCTCAAACGGTGTCATTCCAATATTGGCTTGATAAGTGTTATTGTAAGCAAACTAACACGGATGAAAATACTCCTCCCATGAATCACCTTACTCTAGTACACACATCCTCAACATGTCCTTAAACACTTGGATCAGTCACTCTGACTGTCCATCAATCTGTGGATGGTAGGCTGCACTCATATCCAACGGCGTGCCAAACTGTACATGCATGCCCTACCAAATATGTGATGTAAACTGTGGCCCCCTGTTTGACACAATCGAAAACGGGACCCCGTTAAGTCAAATTATCCCTTGCTCTTACAAACAGGCTAGTTTATCTACTCGATGTGTAGTTGAGATAGGTAGAAAGTGCGTAGACTTAGTCAACCTGTCTACAATCACAAGTATAATGTCGTGTCCGCGATGAGGCTGAGGTAATACACTAACGAAGTCTATTGCAATATGCTCCTACTTCCACCAAGGAATGGGAAGTGGTTGTAGTAGTCCATGTAATGACCCAAATTAATTAAACTATAATTAGCATTAATCTAGGATATTAACGGTCGTAATTCAGGCGTTACGTGGACAACTCAGTTGACTCAGACACGAGAACAGAGGAAATATGTTATTAATGGATGGTGGTCGTGTATATATGGTGTTTAAAAATTATTATTATTATATTGCACCGCATGTGTGCACGTTGCTATCGGGCGAGTATTTGTGACTGGTGCTTGCCTCGAAAGGCATGTCAACGGGGGTGTCGGGTAGGCGAAATACATGTATGCTAGGAAACTCGACTAATCCATGTCAAGATGAGTAGTAAATCAATTAAAGTGGGTAATGTGACCATAGGCCCAGTAAATTCAAATTAAAATATTAGGCTATGGCGTGCCTCAAAATGTATGTCGAGACACGGGGCATCGGTACCGCGTAGCCGATGGTTAGTGGGACCATAAGTTGGTTAGTTTTGGTAACTAAAAACACTAGCCATAAGTATTATAATGAGCCTAAGCTAAGTGATTAAATCAAATAAATGAAGGCTAATAGTTTAGTTCATTAATTGAAAACCATATGATTTACCTAGAGATACACATTGGCACATCTAGAAGCTATGAGAGTATCATTTGGTATCACATGGACTGAGTGAGTGGGCTAAGTGGCTGGAAGTGGACCATTAGACAAACATCGGGATACGTAAACACATTGAGATCAAAGGCTAGAAATACATCCCACTTTAATATATAAGGATGGTTTGATCAATACATGCAAATGAAATCAAATTTCATTCTAGAATTCAGAGAAAAAGAGTGGTGATTTAGGAGCCAAAATCCAACACTTTGGAGGTCAATTTTGGAGATCAAAACTAAGGTAATCTTCTTCTCAATGTCATACACTTTCATTTGAACATCTTTTTTTATGTATTTTTGATAAAATTGTTGTTCTGAGGTTGTGTTCAATGTTGTTTTGGGTGTTATTCTGATTAAATTCCTATGGAGAGTGTGTTGTATAGGTTTAGGCAGGTAAATTTGAAGGAAAAAAACCAAATTCTCGACTCGCGAATTATGTCCTAGAGGATAGGTAGCGCACTATCTGGAATAGTTAGTGCGCTAATCGTTCTGGATTTTCTTACTGTTCTTCATCCTGAAAAATAGTAGCGCACTACATCAATTACCTAGCGCGCTACCACTACATAGCGTGCTACACCGAGCTTATAACGCACTAACTATAAACAAAAAACTGAATTCAAGGGCTAATTTGGGTTTTTTGACACAATACATATCCCAAACATCTATAAACATACTAAACATGTAAAATTAAACTTCAGGGACCGAAGGGACTGTAGCTCGGGTATCGAGGAGCTAGTCGGGCCGAATACGGGAGTCAGGGGAAGTTGGAGCACGGATTGAGGTGCTTAAACCCATTAGAATGCCTCACATAATTCATGGTTTGGTTTATCGATTTCTTATTACATGTGTGATTGTTCGTGGACACTCATGGGTTTTTCACTCATATTTCGATTCGCATATGTATTGGTTACGGCTAAATCGCTTGCACTGGTAACTTATTATAGTGCTCGTGTCGATGGCAGTAGAATATATCTACGACCGTCGGGAGGGATTAGGGTAGTCCTGATGTGTAACAGTGTCGGGAAGGGACCATGCCACTTACTGAAGTTGGGGTTTAGTCATTGTAAGCCTGTAAGTATATACGTGGTTCCCATTTGATTTATCGATTACTGGCTAGTATAGGTCAGGGTATTCTCGTGATTATACAGATGTTTAATGATTTATACTTTATTTCTGAACTAGTTTAGTTTGTATATGTTGTTATTTATTTCACGCTACTGATTTTACTGGTCGTGTGCTGCTTACATTCATGAGAATATGACGTACAGTTGCCAGGTGTTAGATTTGCATGTCTCATAGTTTGTAGTTTTATTTCATGAATATTGTGTGAACTTCTCTTGGGATTTTACTCACTGGACTCATCACTGTATTTGTTGGGTGACTGAGTGCAGATCATTCGACGAGCAAAGGCAAGGGCAAGGAGATACTGGGCGACTACCACTGAGATAGTAGAGCCAGCTCGCGTGTGACTACAATATGTATTTATTTTACTTTTGTTGGGTTTCAGGAGCTATAGAACACTAATTACATGTATACGAATCTTTTTTATGTCGCCTCGATATATACATGGTATTTTTTGCCGGGTTTTCCACTACTTAGGATTGTTAAATACTGCATAACTTACTTGATTTAAGACTTCCGCCATAAAATTATAATATAACTGGATAAATTGATTAACTGGCTAATAGAATCGTTAATATTTATATGGAAATTAATTAGCTAAGTTAGGGTTAAAATGAAAAGTGTAAGTAGCCAGGTAGGTCACGAGACGCCAATGATAAGCGAGCCATGATGTGGCAAGGCTTGGTGACGTGGGATGCGATGTGGCAGATAGCAACGCGACCTGGATTTTGGGGCCACTACAGTCCACGAGGCCTTCGATGCTCAGCCTTAAGTCGCAGGCATGTATCGCACACCCTAACGTAACTAGAAATGTCGAATTTCATCTTGGGCCACCAAAAGAAATGTTGCATGTCAGCCTGCTGCCCTTGAGGTACATTCTCTACAAACACTATTTGAGTCCCCATCTGACCATAAATCAATGCCTCAATAGTTGCCGAAATCTGCTGAAAAAAGTGTGTCGACTGCCTCGAGTTATGCGTACTAGTGTGTCATATGACATCTTACAATCTATGCTTTCGACCCCTTCTTGCTCAAAGCATCTGCCACTACATCGGCCTTCCCTGGGTGCTACTCTAATAAAAAATCATAATCCTTCAGGAACTCCGACCATCTCCTCTGTCTCATGTTCAGTTCCTTCTGGGTGAAAAGGTATTTCAGACTCTTATGATATGTGTAGAGAGTGAACCTATCACCGTACAAGTAATGACGCCAGATCTTCAGTGCAATTACTATAGTTACTAGCTCCAAGTTATGTGTCGGGTAGTTCTTCTCATGAATCTTGAGCTGTCAGGATGCGTAAGCTATCACTCTGCCATCCTGTATTAAAAAATAGCCCAAACTGACCTTGGAAGCATCAATGTTCATATCGAATCCCTTCCCCCATCAATGGTAGCACTAACACTAGCGATGTAGTCATTCGTTCCTTCAAAGTCTTGAATGCTTGGTCACAAATGTCATTCAACTGGAAATCGACTTCCTTCTTTATCGAGTGTGGCAGTGACGCGACAATACTAGAGAAATCCTGCACGAACACCGATAATATCCTGCTAGTCCCAAAACGTTGCATATTTTTGTCACTAAATGTCAGTGTAGGCCAATCAATCACTGCTCTAATCTTAATAGGGTCCACTAACACTCTGTTCGCTAGAACAATATGTCCTAAAAATTTGACCTATGTAAGCCAAAACTCACACTTACAGTCTGCAATATCATTTTGAGGTGCCCCTCGTGATCCTTACAAGTCATAGAATATATGAGAATGTCATCGATGAACACTATCACAAATCTATCCAAATACTCTTTTAATACTCGGTGCATCAGATCTATAAACATCTTCGGGGTGTTCGTCACTCCAAATAGCATGACAGTGAACTGGAAGTGCCCATATCTCGTGCGAAAAGCAGTTTTCTCCCTATCCTCATTTCTAATCCTAGGCTAGTGGTAGCTGGATCTCTAGTCAATATTAGAGAACCACTGTGCTCTTCTAAGCTGATCAAACAAGTCATCTATGCGAGGAAGTGGGTACTTGTTCCTCACGGTGACTCTATTCAGTTGTATATAATCTATGCAAAGTCGTAAATTGTCGTCCTTTTTCTTGACGAACAATACTCGTGCACCCTCTGGCGACATACTCGGGTGAATGAATCCTAGTCGCAACAACTAATCTAGCTGGGTCCTCAACTCCTCGAGTTCCCTCGCCGTCCTATATGACAGAATCGATATCGGTTTGGTCCCCAAGACCAAGTCTATAATGAATTCAATTTCTCTCGTCGAGGGTAATCTAGGCAGATCATCGAAAAAAACATAAGGAAATTCACATGCAACTAGTACCTCCACAATCCTAGTCTCAACTATGCCAGTCGTACGCATGATGCTAGCCAAAGTTTTCACATCGATACTCATGGCCATTATTCCCCTAGTAATCGGTAATATAGTTTAAGTCCCCAGGAAGCTGAACTATGCTCGATCTAAAAGCCAAAATGTAACGACCTTGCTAAAACACTCCAGCTGTGAGTGGTATGCGGCTAACCAATCCATGGCTAATAAGGTATAAAACTCTAGGAACTCCAATACCCTCAAGTCTGCGGGAATCTCCTGGTCCATTATCTCAACTAAGCAGTCAACACATAATAAGTTCGGGTATATCTTATCCCTAACAGCTGTGCTGAGGATCAAAGGTCTCTCTAGCCTAATGGGTTTCAGTCCCAACTCGTTAACCATACAACCAGAAATGAAAGATATTATAGATTTGAATCAATAAATGTATGCATAAATCGACGACAAATGTAAATCATACCCTAAATCAGGTTACGCGTGGCGGCTGGATCCGGTACGACGACAACATGAACTTGCTCTTGTCCCTACTGCGACTGTCCTCTACCCAGTCGCGGATAAGTACTCACAAAATGTCCTATCTGTCCGCACTCAAAACAAGCTTTATGTGGCCCTGGCCTTAGTGGAATCCTTTATCCCTGTCCTTGCGTCTGACCGAAACTCTGTCCCTAGCCATATCTCTGCCTCTGGCCCCGTCTGTACATTTGTCTTTGACTACAGCCTATACCTCCACCTCGGCCCTCAGTCCGTCGATAGTGTAGATGCGGTACTGACTGCGTTGGCTGTTGTGATAGGCTAACATAGGTACGTTCTGGCGCAGAAGGTGTAGGTGATAAGTCGTTAATTTTTTAATATTATTTAGGTTATTTATATATTTTTTTGGTTGAGTCTCCAAAATATTAGCCTAATTGTCCTTATTTATTATTTTCAAGTTTAATGGATTGCGCGGTTGAATCCAGGGCAAAAGAATTATGTAAAATAGAGTGTTTACACGCAATGTGAACAGCTACCAGAGGATCTGCATTGAGACACACATTATATAGTGGATGAAGTAATGGACAGCAGCCAAGTAACGCAGAAAAGTAACACACGTGGGTCACTCAGCATCCCAACAGTTCATTATGTCTTGAAATTTACATTAAAGAGCTCAAATCAGATGAGACATAGCTTTTAATGTGCCTCGGGATCAATGCGAGCATAGAGTCCTAAAATCTTGGGTGATTCTCAATATGATTTCTCCATCAACAGGTCATGTTGATTTGCATTGGGATATGTGCATCACAGACTCCTAAAAATTTAGTTGATTCTTCTATGCTTCTTCTCTCAATTAGCACCTGTTAGATTTGCCTCGAGATTCACATCAGTGTTGTCTCTTAAGTATTCGCATGAGTTCTTCATGTCTTCTCACCCAACAACTAGTGACACGTGTCGAGCTCACAGACGCGTATCAAATTCTCTCTACCGATAAGGGAACGCCACGTCAGCGCACACCATTAACACACCCAATCACTAGCTGACACATGTGATGCACCTGCAATGAACTCGCAACAACCACCAGTTCTGCCTCAACGCACATGCTATTCTATAACCCAAGAAAATTAAGACTTAGGGTTTTTATGGAGAACTCTTTTCTATACATTATTATATTCTCTATACCTCTTGACAGACAATTGTTTTCTCTTTTTCCTTAATATTTTAATGAGGTTTTCCATTAACATGTCCAGCTAACTTCATCAATCTGGATCGGAGATGGAGCAAACAACTCTTTTGGCATCAAACCTATGTGAGATCTAATAGAATTTAATTTAATTGCTTTTCATTAGCGTTTTATTACCTTTGTTAGTGATTGATTAATTAAATTTAGATTTAAACCTTGATTTAACTGCCAGTGAGTCGTACGCATCCGTTTTTATGCAATAAGAACATACGAGCGCCAATTGACCGTACCAATTGATTCGGGATCGCTCAAATACCTTAGGGATCTATGCTAAATCGGATACACTAGTGGTCCGATTTTCTAAGTGTAGTACCATCACAAAGCCCATTATGGTCATCGTATTAAACCCAATTCATTTTAATATAGGGTTACACGTTAGACTAGAAAAGTAGTCATTGTCGTACCTTGGCTATCGAGATTAGGAAGTACGAGGACTTGCGTACGTTACCGGGTCTATAGCTATTCTAAAATACCTTTGAATTGCATGTTTTATATAGAACAGCGATCATATGGTTGATTATGCCAATTAAGGAAGTTTGAGATGCCGAAAGTCTAGGTTGCTTTCCTATTATTTTCGCTACAAAGTATTTCAAATTCCATGTCTTTTTGAATTCTCTCAACATTCGCTCTTAAACCTCCATTTTCCTTTTGTTTTAGAACCTTAGAAAGAATACTAATATCTCTGTGATTAACCTTTTACCACTATCTACAAAATAGTTGGTTTAGGTAATTTATTTTATTAATGCGTTCGACGTGCGTCAGTTGGCGCAGAAGGTACTAATGCAGTGCGTGCTGGGTGTGATAATAGTGCCACAGACCCTATACTCTTTGTCTTAGCATCTCTCAACCTGAACAGTCATTGTATCTTCCTCTTCCTATCATCCCCTAATCTGTACTTGACCGAGTTGGGGTCGGTGCTGCTATGATCTCGTCGGTGTGTGTGCTCAAGTGTGTTTCTCTGGCCAAGCTCCTTTCATATGCAACCTGTAAGTTCCCTGGCTCCGTAGTCACTACGGTACCCCTAATGACTCTCAACAGCCCCTCCATGAAGTAGTGTTCTTAGTCAGTGTCTGTGTCAGCTACATTCCCTGCGTACTTCTACACCTACAAATACATGCCCATATACTGCATCACTGACTCCTTAGTGTACTATCGGATGCTCAGAAACTCGACCTGTAACGGCCCATTTTATAAATGTCTCTTCAATTTACTGACGTGGACGCCGGCTCGGATCTACGTGGAGGCCGCCGTAGGCTGGGACACACGGTGACTTAGGTATGGCAGTTATGGTGCGTTGGTTGCTTATTTGCGGTGTAAATTTATTGAAATACATTGCATGTGTGTATGTTGCATCAAAACACGTGCGAGATTGTAAGAACTGTATTCGCTTCGATATGCATGTCGACGTGGGTACCGGGTAGTTGACGAGACCGAATATTAGGTCGGGGAAACTAAAACACACAAATTATATAAAAATTGAAAAAATAACTAATACGGAATGGTATTAGGTGGCTAGTAACGCAGCGGTACGCGTATATCGCGGTTCGAATGCGAAATCGGGCGTCGAAACGCCCGAAAAATGGGCGAGTGTCCCAGCTGTGTCACATTGTGGTGTCAAGATAAAAAGTCAACAATCCTTATCTACACACTGCATCACCTTTTCTCTCACCTCACGCACACACATACCTCGTACACACCCCACACACACCCTAGGGAGGTCGAGAGGAAGAAGAAGAACGGGAGAGGAGGAGGAGAAGCAGCCGAGAGGGAGAGGAGAATGTGGAAAAGTCATGATTGAGGTGCATTTTGTGGTTTTCGATTGTGGATTTCGGTGGTTGGCCGAGGTGGTCGGGACAAGGGTTCGGCCATGGAGGCCGAACCAGGTCGTGGTGGTGATGGCGGGGGTGTCTCCCCTACCATCGAGTCCACCGGGGGTTGGGGTAGAGAGCAAGCCCAACCCCAAATAAAAAAAAATAAAAATCTTCTCCCGATCGAACCAGTGGTTTGATCGGGGAAGAAGGTGCACACGCTCGAGTGTGTGCACGCGAGTGCACATGAGCCGAGCCTTGCCCGTTCTGGGCCCGGGCCGGCTCGGGTCCGACCCGGTTGGGTCGACTCGACCCAAACCAAATAAAAAAAGAGAAAAAGAGAAAAATAGAAGAAAAATGAAAGAAAAATTTGGAGAAATTCCGGAAGAATTGGGGAAAATTCTAAAAAAAATATATTTCCATAAAATAAATAGAAATTTATGAATTTTTATGAAAAATGAAATATTTGGATATTTCGGACGTCACTTTTTGCGGGGTTTTGCCTCGAAAAGCGCAAAATATGCAATTTGGCCAAAAAAATTTAGAAATTTGTTGAAAATTGTCATGCTAAATTAAATTATTGATAAATGGACATAGGTTGACATGGGTGATCAATTGGCGACCAAGCACCAAGTGGACTTGGACCCGGGGATTGATTTCGGGGTAGGAGAGCGCGTTGTGAGGTTTGTAATACCTAATGAAAAAGCTCTTGAGTATTTATTTTGCTTTGTAATTCCATTCAATTCCAGTACTTCCTTGTAATTTTTCCTATATCTTATCTTATCGTTGTTTGCACGGTTAGTTAGTTACTCCCACTGGGTTTTCCGTTGTGTGCCTATGCATTCTAGACCATAGGATGTGTATCAGGAGTTCTCGGTGGATAACGACCCGAGCTAAGGAACTGCTACATATGTCAGTGCGTCGTAGATCTACGCCAGCCACCGAAAGGGATCAAGTGATATCTAGTTGGGTGCGCCCACTGGTGGGATCCTGGAAGGAAATCTCAAAGTATGGTTTAGTTTGACTGGAACAAACACACATATTTGCACTTTATTGTTATTTATGCATGCGATGCCCTACTTACAGTTGCTTGTTTACATTCTGCATGTTTATTTAGCAGTATTTATTGAATTCCATTTGCTTATTTGAATACTCATAGGAGTTCCTTGGGATTTTATTGACTGGACTCGTCATCCAATTTCTTATGCGATGATTGAGTGCAGATCCGAGTACAAGTAAAGGCAAGGGGATCTTACGTGACTACCTCTGACTGCCTACCATAGAGCTTTACTTGTACGGTGTGATTATTTTGATATTTTGATTCTTTTGGGAACTGGGGAGTAATAAAATACTTCTTAGGGGTTTTTCCACAGTAGGTTTTGTTTAAATTGATTAATATTTTTCTACATTTACGTACAACTTTCGCTGCATATGTCATATATACACTGTACACACGTGGATACGAAATTCGAGACAGAGAATGGACGGGCAGGTGTCGTACACGTGTAGTTGGGCCAGCTAGCAAGGAGTACACGGAGACACGTCACCCCGGGGAGGCGAGGGCCTCCACACGGCCCTCTCCAACTTCAGGACCGAAAGCAAAAAATACTTCTGATTAAATTGCCTCTCGAACTCTACCCAATCCTTGGGCTTACAAGGGGTAGACACCATACTGCGCCACCGTGCATTAGCCTATCGAAACGTCAGCCCTAATGATATACTCGGTATCATGTGTTCTTGTGTGACCAAGATGTCATGTATCATCTCGTGGCTCTTCAAAAATCTTTTTGTCACCTCAAAATTCACGCCCCCTTTAAACCTCAGCTGGTCTATGTCTCTGTAACTCTCGTGACTGCCTCGCCTCACCTATCGCGCTAGTGCTCATCTCTTTAGGCATAGTCGGCGTAGTCTCTGCTATAGTAGAAGGTGTAAGTAGTATTGTTTGTGTCTGTACTGGAACTATCTCAGCTATCACGGGTTTTATCAATACGATGGAGGCCGCTGGAGTGGCCTGTGCAGTGGGCGCACTCCCTTTAAGAGCAAGGGATGTTGTTGTCATAACTGAATATGGTGATGGTGTAGCCTGTGCCCTCAATAGCTTGAAGATCTCCTCAAGCTGATGTCTGTGAGATGTGACTAACTGGGACATCTCATCTAGCCTTCCCTATACATATGAGCAACCACCACTACTGTTGGCTTCGGGATGATTGACCATCGCGATTGCAAAGAAGGCAAATTTTTGATTGGTTTATTGATACCAGTAATAATATAATACAATACGATAATAAATATGTAAATTCAAGTTTTAATTTTCCCAACTCTCCTCACTTCCCAACTAAGACTTTAAGTCAAAATCATAAGGTACCACTCTAGGTTCCAACTATGTCCTAACTCTATTGTTGATTTGTGTCTTATGCTGGTTGTAGGTTAATCAAGAGTTAGGTGTTAAACCTTAGGCTCTGATACCAACTGTGACGACCTCGATTCCCCATAAATTGGGCCCTACCTAACTTAAGCTTGCATTAACATCGCGGAGACTGACTTGGGTCCACATAGGCTTAGGCCAGGTGGAGCTCAGTTTGTTGGGAATTGGAGCAAAAGTGTGAACAGCTCCGCGAGTCCTCGAAGGTAGTCACCAATCACTGACTCTTTGCCCTTGCTAGATGAGGGGCCTGCAATTGTCACCCAAAATAAGACAATTTCAGTGAGTAAATCCAGAGGAGTCTTAATAATACTTTAAAAATTAAATAAGTAGTCGATAAATCATGTGGGAATGTAAAAGAACTGAAAATAAAGTAAGTGCATGATAAATAGACTAGAAATAAAAACGGTGAAATGATAGTGTCGCAGAAACAAAATAGAGAAGCCAAGTGGCCCCAAATCCATCGGGTTGCCATTATACAACTACAAGCTCGATTTCCTAGAATCGCGGCAGCGCTAGCAGATTCAAAATTGTCGCAAACGTAGGGTATCAACGGTGCCCTGAATACCTCACCTCCCATCCGCGACCCAAATCCAACAACCCAGGGTATGATTTCGATTACGAATTAGTCGCCATACATCACCATCCTCACTTACTTAGCTCTCATATGCTCTAACTAGGAATGAAATTTAATAAACTGGCATAGTTAATGAAATTAAATTCAAAAAGCGGAAAAGAACTACTGATAATGCTCCTACTAGTTTACTTACAAATAACCATGTAAATAGCCTAGTCATGTAGGCCGCTCGAAGTACTCGAATTTCGTACTATTGTCCCACATTTGGCGCGTTTGAATTCCCTAAATTATTTCACGATTTTTATTAGACTCAATTATTAATCTTATTAATACTTATTCAAATTACGCACGCATTACGAGGTCAGTCTCGAAGCGAAACGCTTTAGAAGCACTTTCAACCATTGCACACATCTCAAGAAAAATCTTGATTCTGATATTTATAGTTGGACCCCATCACCTATTCAACGAGAGTCTCGTTGATATTTTAGGTCTGCAACTCTTTTTGATCCAAAAGCTAATTTAAACAATATTTTATTTGGTTATATTTTCTCTCCATTTACCTCAGTTATCAAAATATAAGATTTTTTTTCTGTTTTCGTCCACATTCATCACGTCTCGGGTTGATTCGACGAATTTTCTCGAATTTGACCTTTTTTCTTTTTCTTCCTAACAAATTGGTTATTACTTTTTTTTAAAAGATCCTATTATTGTATATACATTATATATATCTATATATTATTTTACAAATTAGCACGCATCTCGAAGCATTCTCGATATTTGTGTGCACACATCTCGAGGTGATTTTACGCCTCAATTCTTTACACAAATCTCGAGATACACACACCGTGGAAAAAGTAATATGACGTGTCAAAATATGGAGGCTTGAGTGTATTGATTATCTTTATTTTTTTCACTTTTTTTCCTTTTGTATGAGTTGTCATCATTCTATTGGTCCACTCATTTACTTAACTAACTCCTAATTGCATTATATCTCTCTCATTTAAATCATCATACCTTACTATTTTAACCCCCAAAGTTATATTAACTAATCACTTCATTTTTAACTATGGCACATTTAAACTTAGTTAATACAATAGCCTTATGAATTATAAACCACATTAAAGTTTATTCTTATTATATGATTTTCTAACTATATAGGTAATTTAACGCGTCGCACTACCATATTTTGGCCTTGATGCTCGAGTTTGACTGAGTATTCTACATGGGGATTAGATCAAGGGTCAAAACTTCAAATTAGTGTGTAATTAGGATTTTAATTTTTCTGGTCGTTACAGGGGTCGTCACAGTTTCGAGAAGAGAAGACGAGGTTTGGGAAAGAACAACATTAAATTGACTAAGTTATAACAAATTCTTTTTTAACCAAGCTTCGGTGTTTAGGCTATAACTAAGTCATTTCAAATCCAGATGACTTGTCATTTATTCTGTTGAAAAGTAGACTTGGAGTTGAACCATTTCTTGTTTCACAAGCTTTGTCAAATTCAACCTCTAAGTGGTCAAAAATCGCATTGCAAAGCGGAAAATATATGCTGGATTTAGACTCCGACATCCCAGCGCCCAAGCCAACCTCAATGCCACAAAAATAGTTGCAAAATTGTAGTGGACACCCTCTGCAGAAAAATGCGTCGAAATGAGTTTTTTTAAGCCATTTTTTGACCAAATTGCCCTCGGGGGTATAAATAGACTTTGAGAATTATGTTAGAGAAAAAACTTGCTTTGGAGAAACACTTGTGGAGGCTAGAGATTTATATCAAACTTCTAGATTTGACTTCAATTTCTAGGTTTGGTTTCATGCTTTCTTTAGTTACTATCATATTTTGTGTTGATTATTGCCTTACTATGGGGTAATACTCTTTGTTCCGGGGATCGATGGATCCCGAGTGGTTTTTTTCACATTCCAATGTAATTCATGTTGTTTTCTTCAGTTTATGGTGTTGATTTGTGTTTGCTTGAACTTAATGTTATACTTGTCTTGATCAAGTAGACCTTAAGGTTTGAATTCCAGCATGACCATTGAGGTTTTCAACCTGAAAATAAGAAACACAACCCTTGAACATGTGGTTCATCGATTGATGGTCGTTAACAAGGGAGGCCTTAGAATTTGAAGTCTAATGCAACGTTGCACTTACGCTACTCACGCTGACCTGTGGAGTCCAAGTGAAACGCTAGAATCTCTATCATCGAGACCTCAGGTGGAGTGAGAAATAAGGGAAAATTCTCTTATCTTCACTTGAGTAGGGAATTGTGATATAAATTGGATAAAAAGAATGCAACCTTGGTGAAATCAACTCCTTTGGACTATTTCTAAATCGTGAAATCACAAATTTAAACTCCTTACAATTAATTGGTTCAATTTCCGATACAAAACTCAAATCTTGGTTCCTAACTTAATTTCTTAATTGGCCAATAGATTAGCATTCACACCATCCCTGTAGATTAGCATTCACACCATTTTTATTGTTGCCCTACTTGGCCAGACCAATATATTAATTATTTTTGGTGTCCTAAATATTTGGTTCAGTCAAACTTAGTGAAGACAACACATTATGTTTCCGCTCTATTAGCCGAACCAACATGGTTAGTCTTGACCATGTCTAGCCAAACCACTTACTTGTCGTGTCTCATAAATTTGGTCATGAGTTTTGTTGGTTTTCAAGGATCAAGCGCAGCAGAAGTCTTTGAAACCTTTTCGAAAATCCCCTAACCAAGATCATATCGATTGCATTAAACTGATGTTCAAGAAAAAAAACCATACCTTAACAAGAACAACTCCATGTCTACCTTGTTTAGTGTTTATCGATTCCTTCAAAACGTTGCCAGAGACGAATGTCCTCTATCAGAAATCCACACATGAACGGACGATCATGATCCGGAGTGCTAGCCCCAAAAACTCTAAGGCAAAAGATTCTCATGAAACCTCTCTAGAAAAGTATTTACAACAATTGTGACCCTAATGTCTTATTTATAGTACAATAGGTCGAGTTGTAAAAGAACCCCATCTCCTAGTCACACTCCAAATGTATTCTTAGATAAAGTCCAACTCTAAAAACGTTAGTCATTAATAATCTATGATTTTTAATCCAACAAGAGTTTTAATTTATCTAAAACTCAAATAAGAATTAAAGTCATACTATAATTCAAATTAGAGTCCTATTCACAATAGAATTTACCAAGAGGCAAAACTTATCATCATACTAGAAATGTTGGAGACATTTGAATCCTAGTCAAACTAGGACACTTAATGAGAATCTTCCAAATGAATTTTATCAAATAAAGTTCATTGACCTAGAATATATTAAATCGCACAAATTCGTTCTTTGTGTGTGACCCAATAGGTTCATACAACGTTGTCAGTGAATCAAAAACATTTTTGGCACATAAATCATTAGCGGCCTCTAGCAAGACATTATGACTACCCAAGTTCCATGAAGATAAAAAAATTGATACAACCTAATAGACAATGTATATCATATCTTTTTGTCGCGCGATATCTTTTGATTAATCGTAAGACATGGGATGCCATTCTTATAGTTCAATCTACTAGTTTCGGTCTCCAAGTAGATTGAAATTGTCAACTGACGTTGATCCAATCAATTCACTAGACATGGCCATTTATTAGTGTAACATATCGAGGGGCCCAATAGATATCTCTCTCTAAAAGAGAGGAACAAATTCCATCTTGATCACACAACATCCATACATTAGTCGGACAATGACCAATCACAACTTTTATAATCATCTGGTTAAAAACGATGTTTAATTGTATCAAATCATTGTGCTTCTAATGTTAGAGTCTTTGGTGATCTCAAGTCAATGGATTAGATGATATAACTATCATGAGAAACACTTATAACATTGGCCATGTACCTTTCTCACAGCAGGTCGGTCCAGCATTTGTTCCCAATATATACTCATGATCTTGATCCGTATCCATATGCACATAATCATCACATGACTATCAATCAAGTTTCGTATTAGTCTTAATTTATTATTGTTCCCACAATAATAATTGACTAGGGACATTTAGAACAATACAGTTATTATTCATGATACTATTATAAAAGAAACATGAATCTATTTATAATAGTTAAACAACGTTTACAGAATTGGCCTAGGACATATTCCCCAACAGTTCAAATCTTAGTGGAAGCAATTGTTTCTTTCTATGAAAAAAATAGGTTGGGAACACCATATTGCCTTCCTACCCTATATGACCGATCTAAGATTGTTCATCCCCTCCTGTCTGACCAAACAACTACAAAAATTACTAAATAGAATGACACCCTAACACAAATGATTGTACACGACCATCGAAATCATTGTTTATTAAAAAACAAAAATAAAAATAACTAACTAATAAAGGGGAAAAACAATCACAACATTTTGGAGCTACGTTGTAACCATATCAGAGTAGGCAGTGAGAGTTGGTGCCTGTGAGGATCCGATTTGAGAGGGTGAGCCATTCAATCAATAAACTTAATTTAATGGAGGGTTATATTGGTCATTTCATATAAAAGTACATTGGAAATGGAGTCCACTTATTTCAATTGATTGCCTTCACTAATAAGTGGGGTGTATATAGCGGCTCCCTTAATACTTCCTCAGGTCATTTTTATAAGACATTCTAAAAAAAACTATTTGTTAAAAGATTTAAGTCATTTTTGGAATTCTAATAAACTTTTTTTAGCTCTTTGCCCATTTTAACCCAAACCATTTAACTGCAATTAAAGACTCGTCCTGCTTTTATTGAGTAACTACAAGATTGGTGTAGTTAATAACATAATTAAAGTACGGACAAGAATGCGATTTAGTCTATAATTAATGTTGGAGGTAGTACATTACATACTTTTACATTGTGTACGAATATATCATGCCATTCAAATGTGTTAATAAAGTCTAAATAAATTTCAATTCAAAAAAAGTCTATAAACTAATTTATTATAACTATTGGATTGTAATAATAATAATAATAATAATAATAATAATAATAATAATAATAATAATAATAATAATAATAATAATAATAATAATAATAATAATAATAATAATAATAATAATAATAATAATAATAATAATAATAATAATAATAATAATAATAATAATAATAATAATAATAATAATAATAATAATAATAATAATAATAATAATAATAATAATAATAATAATAATAATAATAATAATAATAATAATAATAATAATAATAATAATAATAATAATAATAATAATAATAATAATAATAATAATAATAATAATAATAATAATAATAATAATAATAATAATAATAATAATAATAATAATAATAATAATAATAATAATAATAATAATAATAATAATAATAATAATAATAATAATAATAATAATAATAATAATAATAATAATAATAATAATAATAATAATAATAATAATAATAATAATAATAATAATAATAATAATAATAATAATAATAATAATAATAATAATAATAATAATAATAATAATAATAATAATAATAATAATAATAATAATAATAATAATAATAATAATAATAATAATAATAATAATAATAATAATAATAATAATAATAATAATAATAATAATAATAATAATAATAATAATAATAATAATAATAAGAGAATTTAGAGTTTACATTTTAATGAATTTAACTTAAGACATAAAATAAATATGCTTACACTTATGTATGTGAAATTGAGAATGATATAATTATTTGAGTGGCTCAATAATTTGATATGAGATTAAAAAGTAAAAGATAATGAGTTGGAAGTCTAAGTGAGAACAAAGATTCTCTACTCCACTTGTTACATATGAAAGGAAGGAAAACAAATGGACCTCAAAATAAGGGAGTTTTTCATAAACTAAGGTTACAATACTTTTTTGTTCACGAAATAAGGATGACTACTTTAAATTTACAAAACTAAGGTATGTCTCCTTTCGAAAAGGAGTCATTAATGATGATGTGGCTCCATGCGTTGATGTGTGTTCACGAGGTGAAATGAATGGCTCCTTTTGAAAATGAGTCATCTATACAACTAATGAAGTGGAATGAATGACACATTTTGAAAATGAGCCATCGATACAAAATACAAAACCACTTATTTACTCATTAAAAGGAATAATTTGTTCAACTCGAAATAGTGAGCCCATGCAAACGTCATGTATGTATCGAGATGGACAAGCCGCATTACGTAGGTATCTCAAGATGGACAACCAGCATCATGTGCGTATCTCGATATGAACAACCCGAATCACGCACGTATATAGACGTGGACAACTCGTGCAAACGCCACGCATGTATATTGAGGTGGAGAAGTCATGCAAACGACATTCGCGTATGTCGAGGTAGCTGACCCATGCAACCTCGTGCAATTCATGCAAACGTGACACACGTATCGTAAGGTGTGCAACTCATGCAACCTCGTGCAATCCATGAAAACATTGTGCACGTATCTCAAGGTGAACAACACATACAACCTCGTCTAATCAATGCAAACCATGCAAAGGTCATGCACATATTTCGAGGTGGGTAACCCATGTAATCTCATGCAATCAAAGTAAACCATGTAAACATCACGCACGTGTCTCGAGGTGGACAACCCATGCAAACGACACGCACGTATTTAGCAGTGGACAACCCATGCAAACACCACGCATGTATCTCGAGGTGAAAATCCAAGCAAACGTTACGCACGTATCTCGAGGGGGTAACCCATGCAAACGACATGCACGTATCTGGCGGTGGACAACCCATGCAAACAATACGCATGTATCTCGAGGTGGATAATCCATACAAATGTTACGCACGTATCTCGAGAGGGTAACCATGTAAATGACACACACATATCTCGATGTGGATAATCCATGCAAATGTTACGCACATACCTCGAAGGGGCATCCTATGCATATCTACTACAAACCATGCAACACAATCGTGATCATAAGAAGAAATATGTAGATGAAAAACTGTAAAGACCAAAACCATGTTATATCTTAGTTTAGAATTTAAAATTAAAACAATAAGGAAGTTTTGAAAGTATGATTTCGTTCCATCAAAAAAACTTATTATACAGGTCTATCGACAGTTACGTTGACGTTGTTGCTCCGTGATGCAAATTGGACATACTCTATGTCGAGTTGGACATTGTGTTTGTACATCTAGTTGAGTATGTCGAGGTTGCTAATCTTGCATTAAATTTCGTTGAGTCGATTGATGGTCTTCCTCCTGTTCACTCGACTCACCTCTGGTACTAATGCTTCCAAAAATCAGAGGTTTAATCGTCCCAAAAAATTGACTTCATGTATGTGGTTGCGAAAGAAACATGAAGCGGCGACATGCTTAACACGTTCATGAATGAGTCATCCCCACTATATGGCATATCGTAATTAGAACATGGTGCCGTAAACGGACTCGGCATGTATTGAGGCAATGAAAGATACATTGGATGTCTAGGCATTCCATAGTCCATATATGAAAATGACGACCTGGGTGCATAAGGATCAAAATGGTAAGGAGGAAGATTCATGATTGACGCACTAGGTACAAACATTTGAGGTTCTAGTTGCATTTGGGAGAATGTAGGAATGTACCCTTGAGAAGAATGACGTAGTGGGGATGAGCGTTGACTACTATCACCAACAGTCTATGTTCTTCTCGCTCTCGGATGAGATGAACGTGTTGTAGGAGAATGTCTGCTACTCTTAGCAGCAGTCTCTATCCGATGAGAAGGACGTGGTGGACGAATACGTCTAGTGCTCCCTCCAACAATCTGTGTTTGTGTTTTTCTTCTTCTCACCTCTCTATTGGATTCACCCTGATCATCATCTTCTTCTTCTTCTTCATTATCCTCATCTATGGCTTGTTCGACATCAATTTCCATAGAGTAGACCTTTGCCTTTCATCTTCATTTAAAATTTTAATGTCTTCATCAAGCGCAGTAAGACCTTGCTCGTACACATCCTCAATGAACACTCGCTACAGTCGATGCACCAAGTTACATTGATATAAAAACAGGAAGTTAGTACACACATTTTAAGATGTAAATCGTGAGGAAAGAAGAATAATAGTTTAAAGGTTACCGAATAGTCACGTAAAGCCCCGTTGTGTCCAATGAATCTTCTAGTGACTGATCGATACCACGTCATGTAGTCTTGTTGATCATGTCCTTCTTCTTGTTCCGTTGTGACTATGCTGTCACCACGATTTTTCCACATCTGTATATAGTTTGCGTGAAAAGCCACCTAGTTTTCTTGAAAGCGTCTTCGCATCTCGATGCGGTTCAGTCGGGTGTCGTAATCATAGTTTGGTGGCACGGTCTGTATCATTCTGAATTGTCTCAAAACTCTTTCAGGTCGATGCCACTCGACTATGTGGAAACAAATTAGGGGACACGTCGATAGCCAACTACCGTGACCGTCGGTACAATATTCAGGAATAGACCCGATGACTTCGGCATAAGGTTCTCACACCACGTCATCCTCATTCTCTGAATCGAGTGCATCACGCTAAGCTGATAAAACATGTGTCGCACTTCGAGTAACCGAAAATGCATTGATCCATCTGTTAGAAAACTATAAATTAGTGAAACAAAAATTTAGTTAATATTATAGAAATTATGATATAACAGTTGTATTACATGTATCCCAAAGGGACGTTATTAAACATCTTTTCTCCATCCATTGTTCGTGGTTGAACTTTAGGAACACCCAGCCGCCTTGGTGCTATAAATGGAAATCATTCCCATGCCCACAGTTGTACTTGAATCGATGCCCTTGTAACCTCATGTGCACTCGAGCGAGATCCGCGGCACAACTCCCAGTACAAAAAAGCTAAACAGACACTCCCAAAACTATATTATCCAACTATGTCAAAATCCTCGAGCAACGGTAGAAACATCAAATGTACATATCGATTTGACTTGTCGACAAATAGACAACCACCGATTAGTTGGAGAATGTATGATCGAACATATCGTCACACCGACTCCTCATTGTTGTCGTCATGTATAGTTGGTACATTACGTTCAAGCCATTCGACTTTAAGTTTATTTACATGAAGGTCATCTCCAATAGGAATTCGACCTAGTATCTTCTCACACACCTCAACATAGTTTGTATCAGTGGTTCCTGTCACAGGCATACCGTCGATAGGTAAGTCGAGCTGTACTTGTACGTCCTGGAGTGTAATAGTGCACTCGCCACATTGCATATGAAATGTATGTATCTCTGGGCGCCATCTCTCAATGAATGCAGTAATCAAAGCCCGATCAATGACAAAAAATGATGCGTACGGAATCCCATAAAACTCACTAAAACGAAGATATGGGATCATTCGAGAATGATACTCCACCGTTTGATTAACAACAGCCTGTTGTCGACGCACGCGCAATTTTTGTACACCTTATAATTGAAAATAAACTGTCATATATATATATATATTTGTACTGTGACGACCCCTCTCCTAATCTAGGGCACCGCCCGGCCTAATCCCGTAATTAAGCCCTAATCATATCCACGCATGACTTAACTACGTATTAGTCAGCCTTTACAATCTAGACGTCTCTTTTCTCATGTTCAGGATAAGTAATATACTAGTCCTACCAATTTATAAAATTTAGAGTTAATTAAAACTTTTTATTAAATTAATTAATTAGTGGAAGTCTTATTGATTATGCAGAAGCAATTAATAACTTACGCGGAAGCCATTTATAAAATCTTAAGTGGTGGATAACTAGGAAACGACATCACATATATAAAGTCCTCAAAATGCTGTGAAACAGTAAAATAGTCTAAGTCAAGTCGGGGAACTAACGCACAACACAATATAAAACCCCAAATAGTATCCGAAAGACATATAACATATACAATCAAAATACCAAAAGAAGACCTAACATCGATCCAGTGACGCGTTGCGGGCTTAGGGATAATCGTTGATTTTCTCCTTGCCCGACCAGCTGGTAGACGGCTCTGCACCCACCGTCATAAAAAGGACGGTCAGTACAAGAATAAAATAGCAATCCCCGATGACAAGTTTAATTTGCATTTCCAAATATTCAAATGGTGTTTAAAAGCATATAAATAGGAAAACTAGAAAATAAACCATATGCGAGTAAATACAAGAGTTAAACAAGCGATACTCACACTAGGCTAAGTAGTGGTGATTTAGGTCCGGTCGGCAGTGAAGCATGTCACTCCGACTCAATAATCATATAGCACAAGGGACTCTAACCCAAATGTTACCAGGGCTCTAACCCCGGTGTGTAGACCACCTCAGGGACTCTAACCCCGAGTGTCATACAGTGTCAGGTAACATGTGCCGACATCCCTAGGGACTCTAACCCCGTGAGTCGCGCACACCTCGATCGATTACGGGACCTAAATGCAAAAACCACTTTTTAAATTTCAAGAAATATCAAGTATGGATTGTCAAGGCATAGGCACACCTACACACCTAAACAAATAAGGCATACAAGTCCTCTTAAACATTTATAAGATATTTGCTAGCCTAATAGCATGCTATTAATCATTCAATTCACATTTGAAACAACAAGAATAGACATAGCATGAGATAGAATCAATGAATCAAGTCAAATGAATGGATATCATGCAAACTAGACTCATCAAGTGAGCATAGACATAAAAAACACATGATATAAGAATACAAAGGAAAAATAGTCAAAAGGACTATGCAAGGACAACAATTAATAGAAATGAAATGCCAAGTAAAGTTGCCATTGGGTATACACACAACAATAAAGTAAAGTTCTAGCTTTACTGGCCTCCCGGTACTCCAAATCTTGTATTCGATCTCCCGTACCCTTTTCCTAGGTTCCTAAGTTTGGTATCTCATTAGTTCAAGTATAGTGGGTTTAAGCTCAATTTAGTGATGTTTATTGTGTATTACAAATTGGTTCAATAGACTTTAAATCAATCTTCCTAAATCAGCCCCTAAAGACTAAATTAAGTTTCAATTTCAATCCTACACTTTAAAGCATTGTTTAGGCATGAAATGGTCAAAATATTGAAATCCATCAATACAATTATTTTTGGTCTCTCTCTTAGCTTTCCAGAAAGGTTTAGTTTGTAAAATTCTGATTTAAAATGAAAGAGATATCATGATTTTACTAACACATAGGTCTAATTGAGATTTAATCTGACCAGGCGGACTTAGAAAATCTATTTCTCCCAATCTATAGTTTCTAAAAATGTAAGCTTTGGTCACAAGGCAGAAAATATACCCAAATACAAATACTAAAAATCAGCTCATTTGGACAAGTAGTTAGCGAGTTATGCCCTTAACAAATTTAGTTTCAAAACTTTCCTTTTTAGTTCTAGTACCTATTTTTAGAGTATGTTTGGACATAAAAACACTTGAATCAAAATACCTTCAGTTAAGAAACGTTATTCCACTTTAAATAAGCTTTCAAATGTCTCTAGTTTGGATCAATTTGGATCTAAAATGGGCAGATTATGACCAAGTTACCCAGGTTGATTCCTAATACAACATGCAGAATTCTAGTGTTGGTGTTGCAACTTCAAAAATTCATATCTTTATGATTTCAAAACCAAATTAAAAACTTCAATATAGTTGGATTATCAGCTTGAAATTAGGAATCTAAATATATAAATCAATTGCAAACACTTAATCATCTACCATCTGAAATTAGCCTAAAACCAGAACTTGTTCTAATTTTAACTAAAACGATGTGTACTTAGTTGATGTAGCACCCTAGATTCAGAATTTCTCACAACTCCCATGGATTCCTTCAACACCTTGATGATTCACTCCTCTCCAGCAATTCCTTCTTCTCCAACAAAAATGAATGAATGATTCAGTTTTTATGTTGTTTGATCACTAATAATATATATTAAGGTGATGTTCCTTCTTAGCCCTTGATCTCTATAGATTTATGTATCCCGAGGAACATCTAATGGTCCACCTCTTGACATATATCCCACTAACTCTCACTATCTCAACCTCAAGTGATGTCATTTCATTACTCACCTAGTTCTTAGATGTGCCAATGTGTATCTCTAGACCAATCATATGCTTTCCATTTAAGTTACTCAACTATAGGCCTTTAATTTGATTTACATTAACAAACACAACCATAGGCTTATAAGTAATTCCTAATTTCATATTAGTATTAAATAAGACTTACCAAAATGCTAACTACCTGGTTCCCCAGCTCGTATGCTACTCGAGGCATGTCCCCACTCTCGTCTTGACGCCTACAACTGTACAAACCGACTTAGTAAGTCTACACAATACATAACACTAGGCACACATCAATACAAAAATATGATATACCTCGGTCACGTGCCCCGGTCGTTGCACGTATCACAGTGTAGGTCCTACATCGAGGGTCGATGATCCGGATTAAGGAATTAAAACGGGGTTTAGAGATTTGAGCCGTGACATGTACATTATACGTTTATTCATGAACATTGGATGTATCAATCTTAAGAATTTTACCTGACCCGTCCACGCTTGCGAGGATCTGTGTGTAGATTGGAGATGTAATAGAGACGGATCTGATGGACCTAGTATTGGGGCATGTGCCCTAGGTCAATCCATTAACTGTCTTTATGAATACTTTTAGTTAATAAAATAGAGGACTTCATTTACCATTTATTATAATTAATTTGCATGTTTACAATATAATAAGATCCATGGGTATTTACAGAAATATCTTAAATGTCCCTAGTCAATCATTATAGTGGGAACTATAATGAATTAAAACTAGTGTGAGTCTCGATTGATGATCATATGGTGATTATACATATAGGGATATGAATCAAGATCACGAGTACTTGTTAGGGAACAAAGTACTGGATCGACCCGCTATGAGAACATCACATGGATTAAGTCATAGTTGTTTTTCATGATAGGTATATTATTTTAGTCCTCTGACTTGAGACTACCAGAGACTTCAACATTAGGAACACATAGATTTGACACAATCAAACGTTGTCTTTAACCGGACGATTATAAAGGTTGTGATTGGTTACTATGTGAGCAATGTGATGAAGTTGTGTAATCAAGATAGAATTTGTCCCTCTCATATAAAGAGAGATATCCAGTGGATCCCTCGATGTGTTAGACAGTTAACAGACCTAGTCTAAGTGAATTGATATTGATCAACGTCACTTGGATGTTTTCAATCTACTTAGATATCGAGACTAGTACGATTGAACATGTTGGATGACAATTCCATGCCTTATGTTTGATCAAAAGGATATCACGTGACAAAAGGATATTATATATACATTATTGATTAGGTTGTATCGATTTGATATTCGTACAACTTGGGTAGTCATAATGTCTTGATAGAGGCTGCTTATGACTTGCATACCAAAATGTGTTTTGGTACACTGCCAACGTTGTGTGAGCCTATTGGGTCGCACACTAAGAATAGTTTTGCGAGATTTTAAGATGGTTTAGAAAAATGAATTTTATATGATAAAATTCATGACAGAAACGTCTTTGTAGTGTATTACACTTATACTTCTTTAAGTGTGGGTATATGTGTAATTTACTTAACCGTCTATATACAAGGGTTGTATAAATAGATGCTTTAAGTTAGAACACACGTACGAAATATTAAGGGATGAAACTCTTTTTTCGTTTTAGAAACGAATTGAGGTTTTCTGGTATGCTCTGGATCGTTTTGGAGAGAAACAAAAAGTTTGGTATTCTCTCGAAACTAGCACTTCGAATCTCGACCGTCGTTCATGTGTGGACTGCTGGTAGAGGGCGTTCGTCGTTGGCAGCGCCTTAGAGATCGATCAACCTTAAGAAAGGTATATTGCGACTAAGGTATGATTAAGTTTTCATGGTTTAAATATTTTTAATGGAATTAGATTCAGGTCTTGTTAGGGTTTTTGTCAAAATTGTTTTGTAATTTGCGCTGCGTATGAACCCCAAAATCCAACAGTGGTATCAGAGCCTTCGAGTTTGATTCCATTAAATTCATTGCATGTTTTCTTCTGATATATACATGATATATGATTAAAAGCATGTTAATAGTTGATGTATATGTGATATACAAAAGTTTTATGTGAGATTTATTATCATGTTTTGTGTATATGATACACATATTCGTGATTTAATTGAAATTAGTTTCGTACATGCTAGTAACTATGTTAGGTTAATTTGAGTAATTTTAATAAATTGAATTTCGTGTTATGCGATCCATGACACCAATAGGTATAATCTTTATTTTTCGTGTATTGATGCATGGATGAAATCTATGTAATTCAGTATGCATATTTAGGTTACATTATTTTAAGTTTCTTAAATCGTATAAGTCTAAATATTAATTCGAAACTAATATGATTAGATTCGATTGGGATAGTAGTTCGATTCAATTACATGTTTGAGATTATTTAGATGAGGACCGAAATTGCAAATAATAGTTTTTTGAAATTATTTATTTATCTCGTTATATATATTATGTTATGAAATTTCTATTTGATAAAAGATAGATAACAAATTAGATTATGAGATATTAGCAAAATCGGTTTCGTTATCCCTATTGGATAGGAGATAAATATCAAGAATTTTGTTATTGGAGATATGCTAGGATTCATATATCTTAAGTCCTAATTGGATTAAGATAAGATTATTAGTTAGATGTGGACCCAAGTTAATTAAAAATATTTTAATTGACTTAATTTCGGATAAATTAAGGGGTTAATTTAGGATAATAAAATCAGCAAAAAATATGATTTCCTATAGCGAATTTTAATTTTTTGAATTGAAATTCGTCTCCTAAAAAAAAGGGCGCTGCCCCCTGTACCGGCCAGCAGAACCACCACCCACTGACCGGCCAGCGGGACCGCCGTCTAACTAATCCTAGTGCACGGAAATTCTTTTATTAGTGAACAGTATAAAAATCTTCCAAATTGTTTTGTGATTGAACAAATCAATAAAATATATAATATTTCATTGTTTACATAAAATCACTAAAACTGAAGAAAATCCTTCTATTAAATTTTAAGTCTCGTGCCATCCATTTTAAACACTTGTCAAGTCCTTGATCACACTAATATAGTTTCAGCCATAGCTGGATGTATTGTGTTATCTTAGTGAGATAAGTTGGGTAAGAGTTACCTAAATGTTTAAAATGGTCCGACTTAATAAAGCTATCAAAATAGTTTTGAGCTTTAGGCACATGATGAGATAAAAACATGTTAAGACATAAGATGTCCCGTATCTCATAAAAGTATCTAAAATTACATAAGATGTAATTTGTAATGGTTACCTACCTAAATAATCTAATTCTGTGTTTCATGCCATAGCTGCCATAGAATTAGGTGAAATATGGATTTTAGTCCCCTAAATAAACAGTATGTTTTAGGAGGTTGTTAATTTAGTGAGAATTTATTCATCTATACTAAAATAAACTTTGCATAATCTTTATTATAGATCAATGGCCTCTTCAAGTAACAATAATCTCCTGTCATTGCGATCTATCCTTGAGAAGGATAAGCTATCTGGGACTAACTTTCTTGACTGGTTCAGAAACTTGAGAATCGTTCTCAAGCATTAACGCAAGTTGTATGTCCTAGATGCTCCAATCCCTGAGGACCCATCAGCCAATGCTACGAAAGCTGTGAAGGATGCGCATAATAAGCATGTCAACGATTCTACTGATGTTGCATGTATTATGCCGACAACTATGGTTCATGAACTTCAGAAGGACATGGAACTAATGGAAGCCTACGACATGGCCGTAACGTTAAATGAAATGTTCCAACAGCAAGCTAGGCAAGAAAGATTGGAGATAGTCAAGAACCTACATTCTTGCAAGATGACTGAGGGTGCGTGAGTTAGTCTTCATGTTCTGAAGATGAAGGGTTATGTTGACCAGCTTGATAGACTCGGATTTCCCTTAAGCCAAAATTTGGCTACAGATCTGATCCTGAATTCATTACCGGAGAGTTACTCATAATTTGTGATGAACTACAATATGAATAATATGGAGAAATCAATTTCAGAGTTGCATTTGATGGTAAAAACTATTGAACAAAATATCAAAAAACCCTCTAGTAATGTGTTGATGGTCCAAAAGGGAAAGGGAATGAAAAAGAAAGGCAAAGGCAAGGCTAAAGTTGCAAGGCTGCTGCTGCACCCGTCGCAAAGCCTGTGGAACAAGTCAAGCCCCAGCATGTTCCTACTTCAAAACACCCAAAAGAAAAGGAAGGAAATTGTCATTTCTGTCATGCACCTGGACATTGGTTCAAAAATTGCAAACTCTATCTGGGAGATTTAAAGAAGAAAAAAGGTAGTGCGACTACCACTACAGGTATTTATGTTATTGAAATTAATTTATCTACTAGTGATTCCTGGGTATTAGATACCGGATGTGGATTTCACATTTGTATAAATGTGCAAGGACTCACCAGAAGTAGAAAGTTGAAGAAATGAGAAGTCACCCTCCGCGTAGGGAATGGAGCAAGAGTTGTTGCCTTGGCTGTTGGGTCATATGACTTAGCCTTACCTGGTGGACTTATTTTAACTTTAAATAATTGTTATTTTGTGTCTGCCTTGAGCAGAAACATCATTTTCGTTTCATGTTTGGATATGGTTGGTTTTGATTTTATTATTACGAATAATAGATGTTCTATTTCTCGCAAAAGCATATTTTATGCAAATGTTAGACTGTTAAAAGGCCTAATCTAAGTGAATTGATATTGATCAATGTCACTTGGATGTTTTCGGTCTACCTAGATATCGAGACTAGTACGATTGAACATGTTGGATGACAATTCCGTGTCTTATGTTTGATCAAAAGGATATCGCGTGACAAAATGATGTTATATACACTATTGATTAGGTTGTATAGATTTGATATTCGTACAACTTGGGTAGCCATAATATCTTGCTAGAGGCCGCTTATGACTTGTATACCAAAATTTGTTTTGGTACACTGCCAACATTGTATGAGCCTATTGGGTCGCACACTAAGAATAGTTTTGCGAGATTTTAAGATGGTTTAGAAAAACAAATTTTATATGATAAAATTCATTACAGAAACGTTCTTGTGGTGATTACACTTATACTTCTTTAACTATGGGTATATGTGTAATTTACTTAACCGTCTTTATACAAGGGTTGTATAAATAGATGCTTTAAGTTAGAACATATGTACGAAATATTAAGGGTCGAAAATTTATTTTCGTTTTAGAAATGAATTAGGGTTTTCTGGTACGCTCTGGATCGTTTTGGAGAGAAACAAAAAGTTTGGTATTTTCTCGAAGCTAGCACTTCGAATCTCGGCTGCTGTTCGTGTGTGGACTACAGGTAGAGGACGTTCGAAATTGAGTATATTGCATCAACGTTAAGAAATATATATTGCTACTGAGGTATGATTAAGTTTTCATGGTTTAAACGTTTTTATTGGTATTAGATTCGGATCGTGTTGGGGTTTTTGTCAAAATTGTTTTGTAATTTTCGCAGCGTATGAACCTGGAAACCCAACACCTGGATCCATTTGTGTACAAACTGCAATTTAAGGAGTTTTAAAAATTAGTCGTGTTGTTCGAAAAGTCGCCACAAATCATTATTAAATATTCATACGATAACGAATACTTAAACATTTCATGACGTGAAATTTCTTGACACTTCAAAAGGTACAATATAATCTAATTACATACTTAAACCATGAACAAACCATATACAAAATAGACTATTGGTTTTGATTGGAAGAGTGAGCTCTGGCTGGACGGTTTTTTTTGTTATGTCCCTCTGCACGACAAATGTTGTATCGGTTCTTCCTAGTAGGTACTTGATCACGATCTTTATTGGGACATGTTGTTCTTTTATGTCATTTTTGATGACATATGCTACATCGCAAGGCTCTTGAAACATTAGGAAGATCCATCTCGTTCCGCCTTCACATTCCCTTTGGTCTCCCTCGGCCACGTCTGCACCTTGGGTCTGGTATGATCTTCGTCGTAAAAGTCGACCAATATTTCTCATTTGGAATGGCTTTGAAATTAAAGGAGTAACATTGCGCGTACACATCTATCTGGTAGTATGGTTCAATAAATTGCGAGTAGCTCACTCGAATAAAGGAACATGCAGCTAACTCGTGTGAGCAAGGGAAACCAAACGATTATCATATATTGCAACTGCACATGCGATCCTTTAGGATAACGACTTGTGTATTGTTGCCTTTATGAATGCGATCTCCATGTCATCCAGTAAGCACTTCAAACTCACCTATGTCACGATTTATCAAATTAACTTGACGTCTCCTTGCAGCTTGTTCGTAATGTGTGAGTTTATCTGTAACATATTTCATGTACTATTGCCCGTTTGAGATTGCTTCATTAATTTCATATTTACGTCGATCGTGGTATGTCACCAATCTATAGTAAATCATCTGAGTCATTGCTGTTATTGGCAAGAATCGAGCCCTCTTCAATACACCGTTAAAACGCTTTACAAGTGATGATAAAATTCGTGTAATTAATATTACTTCAGCGATAAATATATAGTTGAGCGCAAAACATAACTTGCATTTCATACATACCAACACCATTAGAATTCATTCATCCGTACAGCATGCCTCCATCATGCGATTGCGTTTATAGTTCTTTGGGAATGACATTGACATATTGCACACATTGAGGGGTTCGCGATGATAAATATGCAAAATGTTCCATGCACGCAGTAAATTTTCGAACTTGATGTTGACCAGCTGCTTGAGAAGTAGGTTTTTCAAATGCTCATTTTTTAATTGAGTGTTGAAATTACTGGCCAAGTGTCGCAGACAATAACGGTGGTATCCTTTTGGGGGACAAAAACCATTAGTCGGTGTGTTGACCGCCTCCAGAATGTCAGGGTGACGATCATAAATAACGCAAATACCATTTCTACCCGTCACGCGTTTGTGCAACATCCTCAGAAACCATCCCCACGAATCCGTAGACTTAATTTCTGCAATAACAAATGCTACAGGTAGTATGTGTCCATTACCATCAGCAGAGATGACAATCATTAGCTTACTACTATATTTGTCATATAAGAAAGCCGCATCAATTTGAAGCAGAGGCTTGCAAAACCTGAAAGCTTGTATTGATGCTTCGAATGCGAAAAACACACGATAAAATTAAGGACACTCAATCCTTATCTCATCAGAAGCCCATTGTCTATGCGACCACTTAATTGTTGTCCCCGGACTCTTAATCTTCACAGCCGCCAACCAGCTTGGCAATCTAGCATATGACTTATCCTAATCTTCAAATGCATTTGCAACTGCCTTCCTTTTGGCATCCTACATTCGCTTGTAGTTTACTTCATGTCTGTATTTTCCCATAATTATTTGCATTAACACATTGATAGTAATAGCTTGATCTATCTGGGCAATGCTTTGGATCTCTCGCGCAAGCATCTTGGCATCAAGTTGGGCATGACCGCGTTCTACGTCGAGATTTTATACAGTTGTGCGATGCGTCTAATTGTGTGATCTTCCATAATTGTGTTTTCTTTCGCAAAAAATCACGGAGACGCCACATGCACCCATCTTGCGCACTTCCGCACTTGATCGCCCAAAAAGTTGTAATCGATTCCATCACATGATATTGACAATGTCTGTTAACATATCACACTTTGACGGCATGTTGTAAGTCTTTTTTGTTGTCAAAGCACATCTCTAATTCCAAATCAAAATTAGACAGGTCCCCTCAGTCTGTTGATGAGAATGTTGGGTCGCAGCGGAGTTAGCCACCTCCCAATCGATTTCATTATACACTGGCAATGGTTGGTAAACTTCATCATCAATTGCTTACTCCATGAAATTTTCTTCTTCGATAGCAAACTGCCCATCATCTTGCATGTTTTTCGACCCTCGAGGTTCATACATTGGGTCATCCGTAACAACATTTAGGTTTTTCCAATCGACAGATGGTGCAGCATCCTCGTGGGGACGTACGTCCTCGTCCTCGTCCGCGTCATTAATGTCATCATCGTCGTTGTGTTCATCATCACCTTGTGGTGATTGCATATGCAATCTTTCCATCATCGATCTAGTGTTTGACGTGCTGACATCTTCATCTACTAGTTGCGAATGAACTATACGATTTTGAAAATAGTCGATTGGCTCAAATGTTAAATAAATATGTGCCTTGAAGTTAATGGTAGATTGGCCACTATCGCCCACACCAAGTCAAAGTGCGTCGCGTCTTCCAGCAATACGGGGACAAAATACTGTGAACCCTCGGGAATCACGTGACAATAAGTGATCCTTACTATAGTTTCAGTAGATGAGATATTGAATATGTTACACACGTAATCCATCAATTGTTATCTACTCGTCCCAAACTTAAACATCAACACTGTTGATGGGGGTGCGTTGTACCTAATGTCATTCCTACCATTTACAATTTCACCGTTCGCATAAAAGAGAAATGAGATGTTCTTATTTTCCATTACCTACATAATTTATCGAACAATGATGATGTAAAAAAATTGCATACATATCAAACGTCATTCGTTCATTAAATTGAGGATTTAAATCGCAAACAAACTTTTTGATGTAGAGGATCGCCTTAATAACGCAACTACAAAGCATACTCATTCGTCTACGCGACATCAATTAATAACTCATACTTAAATCAAAATCAAATTATGACATATTTAAAAAAAAAAAAAACAACTCAGTATAAAAATTTTGGATTTTAACAAACAAACTCCACATATTAATTTTTTTTAACAAACAAACTCCACATAAATTTATTTATTTTTACTAAAATACCAAGTCAAACTTAAATAAATAAATTTTTTAACTTACTAATTTCCTTTTTTTTTCCTTTATCTTCAATTTGATTATCCTTGAAAAAAAATAAAAAGTTAGCTTTTACGTATATAAATTTTTCTAACTACAATGTTGTTATTTAAATATTAAATAAAAAATTCCGAGCCTCTTAATTTTTGACAACCTGCAACCACTAAAAAAGTCACTTATGTTGATCTTCTATTTGATATTCCCTGAAAAAATAAAAAATTAAAATTACCTTTTACTTAAATATATATTACTAACTACAATGCTATTCTTTAATAATAAAATTAAAAAATCTGATCCTCTTCAGTTTCAATAACTTGTTTAACCACGAAAAACCTCAACAAAAAATCCCAACAAATCTAACTCTCTCACAACTCAACCTAAGCACAACTTTGTCACTACCCAACTCTGTCACTACCCAACCCAATTAACTATATCGGTATTTGACAAAAAATAAACCCAACCCACAACCCAACCCAACCCCCTCTCTTTCTCTTTCGACCAACCAACACACACACACACACACACACACACACACACACAGCACACACACACACACACACACACACACACACACACTCTCTCTCTCTCTCTCTCTCTCTCTCTCTCTCTCTCTCTCTCTCTCTCTCTCTCTCTCTCTCTCTCTCTCTCTCTTTGTTACACCCTTCCCCCGGGCTTCCCCCTTCCCCTCTCTCTCGTCATCGAACTCTCTCTCTCTCTCTCTCTTCTCTCTCTGCACAGCTTCCCTTCCCCCATCTTGGTCTCTCGAGATCTTCTTTCTCTCTCACCCACGATCTCCCTCTTCCCCCTTTTACTCCTCTCTGCCTCTCTCTCTTCGCCCACTCACTCGGTGTCTCTCTGCTCCTTTCTCTCTCCCTCTCTCGCACGGACTCCCTTTTCCCCCCTATCGGTCTCTGCTTCTCCTCTTTGTCACTACTCGGCCGCTCTCTCTCTCTCTCTCTTTATTGCTCTCTTTGATCCGACACCCACCAACAACCACATTAAATAATCAAAAAATCGATGTCTAACCCCTTACCTACACCCCTCAATTGTAGACTGCAACCTCCAGTACGCAGGGAATCAAATATATTCCCTTCGTTCTCGAGGAATAGGACGATCACGGGGCGAGCTACACGAATGGCCCATTCTCCGAATGCGCCATTCGTGTAGCTCGCCCCGTAACAAGTAGGCTACAGTATACATGAATGGCGCATTCTCTGAATGCGTCATTCGTGTATTTCCACCTGTGACACATAGGACTACGATATACACGAATGGCGCATTCTCCGAATGCAATCTGCCATTCGTGTATTTTGAGCGGACTAATTTTTTTCGAACTAATGACGCATTTCCAAAAAACGTTTTACCTTATTTTTGAAATAAAAAAAAACCTAACGTATTTTAATCATTTATATTAAATTTGATAGTACATTTGTAATTTTTTGCAAGATAAGCTTTATAGCCACGTCAACAACAACTTAATTAAAAGAGGGCAACGAAACGCTCCCCATCTGGCTAAAAATTAATTGCGCACATGGTGAACACGCGCGTTTCTCGATATATTAGCCCAGCTGTTGTTTCCGGCACCGCTGGTGTCAGTTCAAAGCACCATCGCTTAACGGTAGGAAAAAGATTGGGGGCGGGGCGAGTGCGGTGTGGCGTCCACGTCCTGACCTCTGCTCTTCCCACTACTCCCTCCTCTTGCCACGCGTTGCGACCTCGCTTAAATGTGTTCAGGTGCTCATAATCATTAAAGCCCACAGTGATCAATCGATTGATGTATTGTAGCATGGGATCACTGCCCCACCGCTACCTAGCTAAGGCTGCTCTTTTGTACTGTCATGGAGGACTGACTGTCTGCAAACTGCCTGCAACGTCAACGGGTCAGCTTCATTGAGTAGGAGAAAATGCCATTTCCGTTTTAGGAAACACAAAAAAGTAACACCTAATTATGAGAGAGAAATCTACATATAGTTTTTTTTTTTTTTTTTGTGCAAAAGATGGTATTTTTATTAACGACTAAACAGCGTGCCTTCTTTTTAGAACAAAAAATCTATTTGGACTCTTCGAGTTCAGATTTTAACACTTTTTACTAATAATTTAATTTACCTAATTAAATAAAAAGATATAATTACCCTCACTCTATCACCAATAACACATTTATCTCTTCCACCATATAATGAGTATTTATGTCTTTTTTATTATTTGGGTCCGGACTCATTGAGTCCACAGAAGGGGTTGGTGCCCCTAATTTCATTGAAAACGTGAAAAGTGTTGTACAGTATATATTTTTATGAGTACAGGTTTTCCATCTACTTAATACTACATACACTACGATTCACGATCCCAACCTTAGGAAAACTGAAGTTAGTGTTGAAGGAACCATTGCCAGTTGCCTGGGAGAGTATTCCTATCCCAAAGTTTGAAGAGATGATCATTGTGGAACCAATAATACATGTCGTATTTTAGAGATTCCTATAACTCCTCGATTCCTTTACTTTTATTATGGAAGAGGTGGTTGTTTCTTTTCAGCCATGTGAACCACGTGATTGTCTGAGCAGCATATCTCCACATAACCTTAACCCGACCCTCAACGTGCGGATTTTCGTCCCGGAAACAGTCCGCGTTGGAGTTCTAGAGGAACTCCACTGTTAGGGTTCCAGAGAAATTCAGTAGCTCAACAAACTCATTGAAGCTACTGTATTCATTTTCACATTTATATAGATATATATCATCAAGAATACATTTGAGCCGTTCTTTTGTTTACATCCTAACCCTTCATTTACAGACACACTTGACACACACTTACACCACTTACTCACACTATCACAGATAATTCTCGAGTTACACACTAAACACCATCTCAATGATTGACTCTAACATCCCCCTCAAACTAAGGGGAAGTGAAATGAGACTTAGTTTGTCCCGCAAGTAGTGAAACCGAGAGGCTGAAAATGCCTTAGTAAAAATATCAACAACTTGATCAATAGATGGAACATGATGAACATCAAGAAGCCCAGATAACACTTTATCTCTTACATAATGGATGTCCAACTCAATATGCTTCGTGCGAGAATGGTATACTGGATTTTTGGCCAAAGCAGCAGCACGCATATTGTCACACCACACTGTAGGAGGAGCACAAATATAAATCTTTAATTCTGATAGGAGCGACTGCACCCAACTGATTTTAGCAGCCACCTAAGCAAGAGCTCTATATTCAGACTCAGTATTTGAACGAGAAACCACTTGTTGTTTTTTAGATTGCCAAGCAACCAAGTTAGTACCCAAAAAGACTGTATAACCAGCCACAGACTTTCTATCGTCCACAGAAGCTGCCCAATCAGCGTCTGAATATCTAATGATATACAATGAGGAGTTCGGCTTGAACCATAAACCAAAATCAGCAGTGCCTTTTAGATATCGCAAAACCTTTTTAAGAGCTTGCCAATGTACAACAGTTGAAGACTGTTGAAACTGACTTAGTTTGTTAACAATGTAAGCAATGTCAGGCCGACTATTAACAAGATATTGGAGACCACCAAGTAAACTCCTATAAAGAGTCTTGTCACTGAAAAAAACACTACCATCCTTGTACAATTGCTTTCCAACGAAAAAGGGTATCAATGGGTTTTGCATTGGACATGCCCTTTCTGTAACAGCTGCTGAATATAAGCAGTTTGAGTTAAGTACAGTCATTTGGCAGTCCTATGTGCTTCCATACCCATAAATAAATTGAGTTCTCCAATATCTTTTAAAGCAAACTGACCATTCAGACTATGAATGAAGGATTGAATAGTAGTATTATTTGAGCCTCTGATTATAATGTCATCCACATACACCAGCACATACAACACAACTTGTTCTTGATGCAATATGAACAAAGAGTTGTCAGCTTTGGAATTGTGGAAACCCAAAGACAACAATGTAGTTTTTAACTGATCAAACCATGCACGGGGAACTTGACGAAGGCCATACAATGCTTTATGCAGTTTACAAACAGCGGTAGGTTGAGAACTATCCACAAATCTCATAGGTTGATTTGTGTCTACTTCTTCAGCCAAATGACCATTTAAGAAAGCATTGCTGATGTCAATTTGTCTCAAAGACTAACCAAAATGTACTGCTAATGATAAAATAACTCTGATGGTGGAAGCCTTAACTACATGGCTATATGTCTCATCAAAATCGATCCCGGGCACTTGTTTAAACCTTTTGGCCACTAGTCTAGCCTTATATCGATTGATAGACTCATCATAATTCTTTTTCACAGAAAAAACCCATTTATTGCCTACTATGTTCTGATTAGGAGAATAAGGAACAAAAGACCAAGTATCAATTTTCATAAGGGCTTGATAATACTGATCCATGACTGCCTTCCAATAAGGATAGTTAAGAGCATCAGCCACTAAATGAGGAACATCAGCCTCAAACTGTGAAGAACTGGTTAAAAACACTTTCTTTAGACTGATTCCATTTTAGCTCTAGTAATCATTGGATGTGTATTTTGTGGAACACCAACATCAGACCCCTAACCCTTGATCAGTAGAAGGTGTAGTTGTTGGTGTAGAAGAAACATCAGAAGACTCTTGTGACTGAGAGGACCCTGATGTAGACTCAGACTTAGACGATACAACCTGATTTGGAACAGGCAAAGGAAAACTTGTAGCATACTCAGGAGAGGAATTTTTTGTTGTAGAAGCCCCAGTGGAGAATAATGAGTTATATGGAAACTCATTTTCATGAAAGACAACATTTCTGGTGATAAAAATTCGACCAGATGGACTTAAACATTTGTAGCCCTTATGTTGACTGCTATACCCTAGAAAAACACACTACTCAGATCTGAAATGATATTTGTGATTATTGTATGGTTTTAAGTATGGAAAACAACCACACCCAAACACCTTGAGAAAACTGTAATCTGGGGAAACTTGAAACAATTTTTCATAAGGCGACAACCCATTTAAAGTTTTAGTAGTACGACGATTGATAAGAAACTCTGCTGCAGCACACGCATCCCACCAATATTTCAAAGTTAATTTTCCATGGGCTAACAATGTAAGACTCATCTCTACTATATGCCGATGTTTACGTTCAGCTCTACCATTTTGTACATGTATGTGAAAACATGGATGTTGAAAAACTATACCACAAGAGTTAAGAGTAGACTAGAAAGATCGATACTCTCCACCCCAGTCAGATTGAACCCTTTAGTACTGAACTGATTTTTAACCATAGACTGAAAATGTATGAAAGTTGTCAATGCATCAGACTTCAGTTTTAAAGGATACAGCCAGATGAATCTCGTAGAATCATCGATAAAATTAATGTAATAGTTGAAGTCACTTGGAGAAGTAATTGGTGCAGGACCCCACAAATCATTATGGATTAAATCCAAAACATTATTCGACATTTTACTAGATGAATGAAATGGTAATGCATGACTCTTTCCCAGTGGACATGACTGAAACATATCAGTGATTGAACTGAATGGAAGATGAAGTTTATGATGCATAACCTGTTAAAGAGTCTCTTGTGCTGGGTGACCAAGTCTGGAGTGCCATAGTTTGGAAAAACCTTTATTAGACATAAACAAATCAACATGAGATGTAGACGACTTTGTAGGTGGACCAGAGATGCGATAGAGACCATTTTGTAGAGTTCCGTGAAGAAGAATCTTATTGGTTTGGATATCCTTCACAAAACAGACATGAGGATGAAACTCAATCAACACATTGTTGTCTTTTGTTAACTGGGAGACACTCAACAAGCTCTTCTTGATGTTAGGTACACACAGAGTGTTATGAAAAGACAATATAGAGCTAGATGATGGAATGCAAGTAGACTCAGTACTAGCAATGTTTAGCAATTGACCATTACCAACCATTAAAGACTGTGTACCTGAATAAGCTGAATTATTCAACATTTGAGAAGAATCTCCAATGACATGTGAAGTTGCACCACTATCCATGTACCACGATCCATCCTGTCCAGTTTCTGATGTAGTAAATAATGATGAAGGTGTATGAGATGTAGGATTAGACAACCTCATTTGTTGCTATTGATAATTCCCATTTTGAGTACCAATATATTTCATGTCAGCTCTATAATAACATACTGCTGCAAAGTGACCAAATTTTCCACAAATCTGACAGGTAGGTTTACTGTTACTGCTTGATGAGCGAAAACCTCCTCTGCCATGAAAACGACCACTTCCACGGCCTCTGGATCCACCACTTCCTCTATTTCCATTACCATTATTGTTCCAGTTTTGGAGATTAGATTTAGAACTACTTCCTTTCACTTCATCAGCATTCACAGATTGTGAATCTTGTATCACCAAAGAATTAAGACCGTAAGTAAAATTGTACTGATCCAATGTTTCTTCAAACCCTAACAGGGTGGCATATAGTTGTTGCCACTGCAGTTCAAATATGCTTTGCAAGAATGTTATGATCGGCAAATAAACTCGATCCAACCCAATAAGAACACTTGAAATCAAGTCATCCATGCTCACAATAAACCCACCAATAGCCAAATTATTTGATATTCCTTTCAACTTCGAAAGATATTCACTCATCTTCATGGTACCTTTACGGGTTGTATGAAGTGTCTTCTTGAGTGATTGAATGTAGACTCTATTGTTAGATCCACAATATGCCTCAATTGCTATCCACAACTCATTTGCCGTTTGCTTGGGTGTATTGCTTATACTCTGCATTGCCGTATCTAGTGCCATAGTATTTATCAACCATCCCAATAGAAATCTATCTCGACTGAACCATATTTTGTATTCTGGATTAGATGAACCATCAGCCAAGATCTTATCAGGAGGAGATAACGTTCCAAACGGAACCATTGAATTGCATGTATGATAATAGACTTCCATAGAAGAAAATTGGATCCATCAAGATTTACAGTAACAAAATGACTTAATGAATTCCCAAAAGAAGTGAACGGAGATCCAGAATGCAAACCTGAACTTTCACATAAGATCGATGCCGACGAAGGAGATCCCCATTCCAAAACTCTAGATCTCGACGTCATCTCTGCAGATCTACACCACCTTTTTCTGATTGAGTATCAAAACCTTCCAGATCTCTTGATTTCTTGACCAGATCTACTATCTTGAAGCGAGAAACTTCTAGATACCTCAGATCTGTTATTTGAATCTTCCAGATCTATTGATTTCTTGACCAGATCTATTATCTTGAAGCGAGAAACTTCAAGATCTCTTATAGCAGTTGTTGCAAACCACGGATCTTCATAGTACTACTTCAGATTTATTATCTTGAAACGAGAAACTTCAAGATCTCTTATATCAGTTGTCGCAAACCACCAATCTTCATAGTACTACTTCAGATCTAGTGATTTCTCTCCTAGATTTCTTGATTTCTTGCCTTCAGACCAAAATGTAACCACCAGATCTGAAGTCGTGGGATCTTCGTCGCGTAACTGCAAGAACTTCACCAGACTTCACAAATCCAATTTCCACAACCTTGATCAAACTTTCTCTAGCGTTAGCTTCGAAGCTCTGATACCACGTTGGAGTTCCAGAGGAACTCTATTGTTAGTGTTCCAGAGAAATTCGGTAGCTCAACAAACTCGTTGAAGCACTATATTCATTTTCACATTTATAGATATCATCAAGAATACATATGAGCCGTTCTTTTGTTTTCATCCTGACCCTTCATTTACAGATACACTTGACATACACTTACACCACTTACTCATTACACTATCACAGATAATTCTCGAGTTACACACTAAACACCATCTCAATGATTGACTCTAACAATCTGTGATACTAGACGATGCATTCCATTGGATGCCCAGTTCAGCAACTACGCGGGACCATAATTATGCCGTGAAGGGACATTGCAAGAAGTGACGTGAAGCGGTCTCCCCGTCACGCATACACAAGCAGCAAATTGTTGGGCACATACAATAGGAAGGCCACTTACGTTGTAAAAGTCTGCAGTGTCGAGTCTATTCTTACACGAAACCTAGCAGAAGATTTTAATCTTGTTTAGGGTGCTCATTACACCTCCCAACAATAAGGTGCTCATTAAAGGGGGAGGTTCATCATACAAACAAAATGCAAGTTGCTCTTATCAGCCATGTTTGCTAGATGATCAGCACAGTAGTTACATTCCCTTAGTGTATGTTGCAGATAAACTTCCCAGTCACAATTCCATAAATATTTGTAGTGTTTGATCAAAGTCGCCAAGGGGTGGGTGTCCTCAATGTTCTACTGAAGCAAAGTGACTGCTACCAATGAATCTGATTCCACGATGAGCCTGGATATATCTAACGCGATCGCCACCTTTGAACCCTCACTGATGACCCATACACTACAAGAATAATGTGGAATAGCATCAAAAAATTGCAACAGACTGAATATGTTGCTAAACAACCACAAATCAGCAATAATTCTGCATCAAATAGACCGTTTGACTCGGTTGACCAAAAAATAACAAATCAGTGACTGATTTGTGACAACAATTGTAACAAATTGCATTTTGTCATTGATCTGTCGCTGATTTCTCCCGCCATTAATTTCCCGCCAATTTTGTGACAGGTCTGCGACAGATCAACGTTAGACACTAGTTTATCGCTCATATGTAGCTAAATCAGTGACGGATCTGTTACAGATCAGCGATAGATTCAATTTTGTCACTGATCAGAGACAAATCAGCAACGACCGTCACCAACATACTAGTTTGTTGCTGATCTGTTGCTAATCTCAAAATGGTTTTTTCCACCTGAGGGCGTTGATAAGCGACTGATCAAATTCTGTCGCTGATCAGCGACAAATCAACATCAAAAAATCAGCAATAGACTAGTATGTTGCTGATTTGTCACTAATTTTTAAATGGTATTGTGAAGTATCCGCTAATGAGTGAATACACTAATCACACAAAGAAGAACAGCAAGAACAGCAATCAAAAGAGAGAAAAACGAAATTGTATTGAATGAATAAAATGATTACAAGGAATGTCATATATATAGACATTCTTACAAACAACCTAACTGATATAACAACCTTACAACAACCTCCTAACTGTCCTAACTAATTTAAAACAGCTTTTTACAACAACTTCACAACCGTCATAACCTCCTAATCGTCCTAACTAATTAACAGACTTACCGAACTTAATTAACATCTCATACAACCGATCAAAACTCCCCTCGTCTCATTAACATGAGCCGAGTGAATCGTGCCACCGTGATCAAACTCCCATGTCTCGTTAACATGAGATGTACCACCGTGAACTTGAGTCAAGAACCCGTAGTACTCGTGATCTCTAACATGCCCCCTCAAATCGAACCTAGGAGAACAAACTAGATTCAGCTTTGGATGAAAGAAAATGAAAACGAGGAGTAGACAAAACCTTGGTGAACAAATCACTTGATTGATGATCAATTGGTATATAACGAAGCTCAACAAGACCAAATTGCAAGTTTTTCCCTTAAGAAATGAACATCAATCTCAATGTGTTTAGTTCTAGCATGAAAAACAGATTCAAAGCCAATGCCCGAGCACTAGTATTGTCACACCAAAGGATAGGCTTGGTAGAACAATGAAAACCAAGTTCACGAAGTAGAGATGATGTCCATAATATATCAAGAACACCCAAAGCCAATGCACGATATTCACCTCAGACTAGATCGTGCTACAACCGATTGCTTCTTAGAATACCAAGTAATAAGATTGCCACCAAGAAGAACACAAACTCCACTTGTAGAACGTCGATCATCAACATCACCACCCCAATCGAATCAAGAAAAACTTCAATTGACAAAGAAGAAGCAGACTAAAACAATGCCAGCTTGCAAGAGAAGATTTCAAAAATCTAAGAACTCGTTTGACAAAGAAATTTCAATGAAGATCAAGAGGATGTTGTTGAAACTGACTAAGTTTATTAACTATGAAACTTAGATCAGACGAGTGTAGGTAAGATACCGCAGAGCACCCAATGTACTCCTATACAATGTAGGATCAGAGAAAGGAATGCCTTCAAAGCACCGAGTTTAACTCCAACAGAATAAGGTGAAGACATTGGTTTAGAATCCAATAAGTTAGTCCTCTTGAGAAGATCAAGAATGTACTTATGTTGAGACAAATATAATCCAGTAGAGTCTCTGTGAACTTCAAAACCAAGAAAGAAATCTACATTACCCAATGATTTGAGAGAAAATCTGGAATTCAACCATGCAATAAGTTGCTGGATTAGTAATGGATTGGAACCAGTAATGAGAATATCATCAACGTATACTAGAAGCATGAGAACAGAAGATTCAAATTTGAAAAAAAGAAGCTAACATCACCAACTATTTTTAAAAATCCCCAATCAAGCAAAGTTTGTTTTCTTAGAAAACCATGCTCGAGGAGCCTCGCTTGAGACCATATAAAGCTTTGTTTAGTTTACAAACATAATGTGGATATTGTTTGCTAACAAAGCCTTCAAAGTTGACTCATGAATACTTCTTCATCAAGATCACCATTAAGAAAAGCATTATTCACATCAATCAGCTTGATTGGCCACCGATAAGTAACAAGAAGAGTAAACATAATACGAAGAGAGGAAGGTTTAATGACAGAGAAAAAGTATCTCCAAAATCTAGTCCAGGTATCTCGATGAAACCCCTTAGCAACCAGCCTTGCCTTATATCTCTCGAATAGCACCAAGTAGGTGTAGTTTTAACTCGAAAAACCCACTTACAACCAACAATACTCATATCGATGATGGAGGAACCAATGTCCAAGTATTGTTATTGTCCAATGCTTTTAATTCATCACTATAGTCGAATACCACTTTGGATCGGTAAGAGCAGCAACTTTAACAGATGTAGGTTCATTTAGAGAATGTATCAAGGCATATGGAGAAGTAACAACTAGTGCCTTTGATTTAGAAACACCAGCTTTACTTCTAGTTAGCATATGGTGAGTGTTAATATTAGTTCTCGTAATAGAAGGTCATGGAGCAAGAGGGTAATTCAAGAGGAACAAAAGATAAAAGAGGATCAAGAGGAGCCGAGGAAACAACAGAGTAGAGGTCGGTGGTAGACTAGAAAGAGGAGAATTTGAAGTGTCTAATGAAGAAGAATGTGAAACAGTAATGTTGTGAAGATGAAGAAACAGACAATATTGCATAACAGATAAATGAAGACTAGAATAAGAAGAGGATGAAGTTTGATTAGACGAAAAATGCTAGAGTAAGGAAAGTCTTCTTCATTGAATATAACATCTCGTGAGATATAAATCTTGCCATTTGAATGTAAGCACTTGTAACCATGATGCCTAGGACTGTAACCAATAAAGACACATTTAGAAGATCGAAAATTGAACTTATGATGAGAGTAGGCAGTAAGATTTGGATAACAAGCACAACCAAAAGATTTGAAGTAAGAATAATCAGGTAGTTTACAAAAACATACCTCATATGGAGACTTAAAACCAAGAACAACAGATGGTAAGCTATTAATAAGAAAAACAGCAGTTATGAATGCCTCTTCCCAGAATGAAAAGGGCAATTTTGAATGAGCAAGAAGAGTAAGTCCCATCTCAACAATAGATCTATGTTTTCTTTCAGGAACTCCATTTTGTTGATGTGTATATGGACAAGAGTAACGATGAATAATACCAGATGCATTGTAAATTTCTCAATTGGTTTATATTCAAGGCCCATATCAGATTGAAAATTTTTTAACTTAGAGTTAAGTTGTAATTCAGCCTGTTTGATAAAATGTAGAAAAGCAAAGATATGCATCTCGATTTTAACTTGAGAGGATAGAACCATGTAAAACGACTAAAGGCATCAACAAAAACTATGTAATACCTTGAACCTCGAGAGGAAGAATGGAGAAGGACCCCAAAGATCGTAGTAAACCAACTCAAGTGGTTTAGTAGCTTATATTGCAAGACCGAAAAGGAAGTTTGTGCATCTTTGCTATTTTACAAGAGTTACAAAAGGATATGCAAGATTTATTTATAGTATTGTCTAATGAAGATAAAACTATGTGTAACACCGAACTAGATGGATGTCCTAGTCTCGCATGCCATACATCAAGTAACAATGTAACTCACAAGTGAAGTAGTACAAGACTTAGATGAATAAGCAGTGTGAAACAAGAAAAACAGAATCGATGGAAAAGAACCAAATTTGAAGACAATATAAGCCATTATGAAGCACTCCTTGAAGCAATGTTGTCTTCAAATTCTTGTCCTTAACAGAGAAAGAAGAAGGAGTAAATTCAAGAATGACATTATTATCACAAGTAAGCTTTGAAACACTTATAAGATTCTTGGCTATTTTTGGAACAAGAAGAACATCATTTAGTTGAAGAGAAGGAAGAGAAGGAACTGAATTTGAATGAATCACAAAGATTACCAAGATGAGAAATATTTAACAACTCACCATTACCAACAAGAACTAATCGATTACCTTTGTATTCGCTTTATCAGTAGTAGCTGATCCATCGATGTCATGTGACTAGAAGCTCCACTGTCCATGTACCAGTTTGGATCAACAACATTCTCAGGAGTCACCATCATGCCTTGAAAATGATTGATCATTGCTTGAGGTGCTGGTTGTTGATGGATCATTTGTTGGTTGATCATTGCTTGAGCATTCTGAGGCATTTGATAATGAGACTGTGTAACAGGACGTCTAGTTTGAGCAGAATTCTGGCCTTGAGGACCAAAAAATGATTGATCAAATATGTGATAACACTGAAGAGCCATATGTCCATGTTTATAGCACAACTGACAAAAAACCTTTCATCTATTTCCAAATTCTTCCTCCACGATTCTTGAAACCACCTCGAAAACCATTGTTAGATCTGTTTTGAAAATGTATAGAACCGCTTTCATACCTTGTGACTTCTTGTCACTACCGTCAACAAAATTTGTCGAGAAATTGTTCATATCGCTTTGTGAACCTTGATTTAAGTCTTCTATTCTCTCGCTCATGCATCATCAACATGTATCAGCATCTTGTAATGACATATTTGCTTTTTGAGAAGCAACTAACACAACAACAGATCAAATTCATGACCAAGACCACTTAATATTGATTGAATCATATCGATTCGCAATCACTTGATTTATTGACCTCAATTCAAAGCAGCTATTGTTTTAACTTTAAGAACAAACTCGAAATCGAAGATGAACCTTTCTTGATATTGTTCATCTTCTTTTTGAGTTGAAGAACTCGTGCCATAGATGATTGAGCAAACAAACTTTCTAATGTTTTCCAAATCTCAAAAGAGGACTCACATTCTGTGACATGTCCAATAACATCTTTGCTAATGTTTGAAAACAACCAAACCATAAGCAGATTGTCACACCTACTTAGAACTTCATCTCGTTATAGATGAGTCTGTTGAATCGAAGCTCTTTTGTTTTCAATGAAAAACTCCAATCCTAGAGCTCTAATGGCAAACTTTAACTTGCACTTTCCAATATATATAGTTACCTTCATCAAGCTTCGTCGGTAAGTTGAAATTGAGAGATTTGGCTATGGTCCGTAACATCGCAGAAAGGTGCTTTAGATCGCGTAGTCTCCTTCGTATGAGCTTCCTTCCGCCATCAGTAGGTCGATCCAACTCGATACCATGTGAAGTATCCACTAATGAGTGAATACACTAATCACACAAAGAAGAACAAAGAAGAACAACAATCAAAAGAGAGAAAAACGAAATTGTATTGAATGAATAAAATGATTACAAGGAATGTCATATATATAGACATTCTTACAAACAACCTAACCGATATAACAACCTTACAACAACCTCCTAACTCGTCCTAACTAATTTACAACAACTTTACAACAACTTCACAATCGTCATAACCTCCTAACGTCCTAACTAATTAATAGACTTACTGAACTTAATTAACATCTTGTTACAACTGATCAAAACTCCCCTATCTCATTAACATGAGCTGAGTGAACTGTGCCACTGTGATCAAACTCCCCTGTCTCGTTAACATGAGATGTACCACTGTGAACTTGAGCTGAAGAACCTGTAGTACTGTGATCTCTAACAGGTATTTACAAACCAGAGGCTCTCCTCCTCGTCCCTGTAAACCCATTTCATCCGAAACGCCAAGATCTCTGCCGCCACACCATCGCCGAAGATCCGCCGCTGCCACCACCGTCGCCGTCGTCGTCCACTGCCATCGTCGACGTCGACCGCGACTCGCCGGCTCAGTCGTTCATCCGCGACCACGAGTCACCGCGCGCCCCTGCCTGATCGACCGCGAGGCGCCGCTGCTGCTGCGCGGTTTTCTCCTCCGGCGCCGTTGTTCGTCGCCGACACTGGCCCTTTTTTCGAACCGCCGCCGCTGCCCCCTATGCCGCCGTGATCAGCCCACTCCGCGACCCCTTATGCCGGCGACACTGGTCGCCTCCGCGATCGTCCGCCGCTGCTGCTAGGACCTCGCTCCTCCGTCACCCGCCGCCTGGTCGCCTCCGCGATCCTCCGCTGGTTGGGCCCGGCTCCGCTGCCACCATTGGCTGACTCCCATGCGCCATTGGTCGCCTCGCTCCTCCTTGACTGAGTTTTCGGGTATGTGCACCGGTGACATTTGATATGTGTGTTGCATAGGGAAGCAAACTTACATCACCAATTAGGTTGCAAGTTTCAATAAAATTTTAAAATCAAAACGGATGTCAATGGATTGGAGAAGAAGCACGCTTGTGCCGATCTTCAAAAACAAAGGAGACATTCAAATTTGCTCAAACTACCGGGGAATTAAACTTATGAGTCGCACTATGAAACTGTTGGAGAGAATAATTGACAATAGGTTAAGGAGAGAAACAACAATATCAGAGAACCAATTTAATTTCATGCCTAGGAGGTCAACTATGGAGACGATTTTCCTTGTAAGACGATTGTTAGAAAAATATAGAGAAAAGAAAAAAGATCTTCATATGGTATTCGTAGATTTAGAAAAAGCATATGATAGTGTTGTTCCATGGCCCTTCTTACAATTACTATTCATTTTCTGGTCCTTCCTCTTTTAGGGGAATGTTGCCCTAAGAGAAAGTTGTTATAGTTATAAGCATTCACTTTATGGAGTAAATATTGGTTATTGAGGATTGGTAACATAAATGAATTCTGTTGGTTTTAGTTATGAAATTAATTGAAGTTTGAAACTTATGGACATGTAACAATATTCTATGTTCAATGTTATCTAATATTGGAACTTGAACCACATGAAAGAATGTACAAGAGGAAAAAATTGAAAAAAAAGCATGGAATGTCATGTATGGAAGTTCATTCATTCCCTTTTGAGTTGAGAATTCTTGTGTGTGTCACTGTGTGCGATCTTTTATGTATGAGATCGATGACCAAGGCTTAATTTTAGGATTTTTTCATTTGTGTTTGAATATTTTGATTGCATTTCAAATATTGTTCAAGTTATTCATTTTCATTTTCAGGATTTGGATGAGACACGCACTCCTAGCCCCAGAATTTGTATGGTGTCTATCTTCTATCGGTGACACAATTGGGTAAGAATGTGGGATTGACATTGTAGATATATATGTAAATTAATTTGTGTAGCCATCTTAATTTGTGTAGTATTTTGTATTTTGTTGAATAATGTTCATCTAGTAGTATATAGTATACTACTAGTTAATTACGAAATGTTAATCTCCACATTTCGTAGATATTTTTTGTCAAATTTTGATAATATACAAATAATTTCTCAATTTTCGTTTTAATTGCAGCAGGAAAAATTGTTTTTTTGCAGATTTTACTGCTGCAGGATTCCAATTTACTATTTACTGTGAACTGTAATTTTTTAAAAAATTACCATTCCAAATCAGCGACAGACCGAGTCTGTCGCTAATTGACAACAGATCAGCAACAGTCGCTTGTGCTAACTGGACAAATCAGCAATAGACCATGTCTGTCGCTGATTTGCAACAAATTTGCAACAGAAACTCTTTTGCTGACTGTACTGCAATTAGCAACAGATTTTTGTCACAAATATGTCGCTGAACAGCAAAATCTGTTGCTTTGAACAGCAACAAAACCAAAATCTGTTGCTAACTTCAATCTGCAACAAAGAGTTTAGCAACAACTCTGATCTGTTGCTGATCTGTTGCAGGGTCGCTTAGTAACAAATTCGTACTAATTCAGCATCAGATTTGTTTGTTGCTGTTTAATTTTTTTCTCGTAGTGATAATTCAACAACACAGTTAGAAGCGAAGCCAATAAACCCTGTGTACCCCATAAGGCATTGTCCATTACTGTCGCGCAAGAGTCCCCCATAAGCTGCCCTCCCTGGATTTCCTTTCGAAGCACCATCCGTATTCAGTTAAGTCCATCCCTGTTCGGGCTTGGTCCAACCTACCCATCTTGTAATGCAGCTTATTCACAGCCTTTGCTAGCTAAAGAATTTGTCCATTCCATAAAACGTCTCCCCTGGATAACATACTGGTTCCAAAAGGACCAAATGCACGAAATTAAAGGCAAGAACTTTAAGTTCCAATCATGAGAAATTGATCGACTGTATTTTTCCACCCACTGAAACAAAAGATCTGAGAAGGTCTGCGGAAGATTCGCACCCACGCATTTTACCCACATTTTTCTAGAATCTGGGCAGTCCCGAAGAAGATGGATAATGTCTACGTGCCCTTTGCTTACATCTCTGACACAGTGCCGAGTCAGGTAGGCCTCGAATACACCAAAGCTCTTGTGTAAGGAAACGATTCCTGAAGAGTAACCAAAGGAAGAACTTGAATTTCTGGGGACATTGTAGGGACCAGATCCAAGCCCATTCGACCGGTCTGTGATCATCTGCCCCATGAAGGAGTCTATAGGCAGATTGATTAGTAAATCCCCCGGATGTGGTCTCTGCCCACAAAAGTGTCTTCATCAGTACTCATGGAGAGAGGAATTCCCTAAATAGCTTCTATAATTGAGGCTGGAAGTGTCGTACTTAAGCGAGAGAGCTCCCAAAACCCATTCGAGATTATGTCACTTAGTCGAAGATTGGCGTCGGATGGATGAATAGCTGGGAGCAAGTTGCTGAGTGGGGAATGTAGGCACCATAGGTCATTCTATAGATCAATTTTCATGCCATTTGCAACCTTCCATTTGAGACCAAGCTTCAGGGCCTCAGCCCCGTGTAGGATTCCTTTCCACATAACTGAATCAGATTGCTTAGGCCTCATAGTCAATAAGGACTGATGTTTCATGTATTTGGCTGACAGTAGTCCCACCCAACTCGTCTAATCATTTTTCAATACCCTCTAAGCAAGCTTCGCCAGCAACGCTTTGTTTGCATCTTGCGTTTGCCTTACACCTAGGCCTCCCACTTTTTTTTACCAAGATAGACTTCTTCCCAGTTTACACCTAGGCCTCCATCTTGCCTAACAGAGGTTGGAAGTGGGCGCGAGCTAAACGAGAGCAAATTAGAGGAATACCAAGATATTTACCACGATAACTGGAGAGTTGTATTTGTGCTAGTCCAATCATCTCCCTCGCCTTATTTCTTTGGTAGTTTGGGGAAACATATGGACGAGATTTAGGAAAAGTTGATCTTCTCCCGAGTCCTCGCATAAGCCATTAAGAAGATTAAAGATGAAACAGATCTGTTTCTTAGAGGCTTTTGCATATTTAATCAGATCATCCACAAAACAAAGGCGAGAGATCCCTTCTCCACCCCACATTAGTTGGATCGACTTATAGTGTCCTTCTACTATTGCTTTCACTGTCCTATGAGACAAACGCTCAACAACAACAACAACAACCACAAAAACAACAACAACATTAACAACAATAACATAGCCTCAATCCTAAATTAATTAGAGTTGGCTACATGCATCAATTTTTTTTCATTGTGCTCGATTAAGTGCAATTGATGATGAGCTTTTCAAACCATTCAAATCCCTCATAATTAATGCATTCATTGTTAACTTTGGTCTACCCCTACCTCGTCGAATTTTTACAGTTTATATTGAGTTAAGTTTTCTAGTGGGGGCATTTTTAGGCTGTCTTTGTAGGTGAACAAACCACTGCAACCACTCTTCCCTAATCTTTATATCAATTGGTTTTACTCATACTTGTCTTTAAATTTCTATATTTTTTATTCTATCTTTACGAGTTTTACTACACATCCACCAAAACATCCTCATTTCTATTATGTTCATTTTATGTAATTGTTGTTGCTTTACCGCCCAACATTCACTTCCATAAAGCATAGCTGGCTTGATTGCGGTCCTATAAAATTTTCCTTTTAACTTAGGAGGAATATTACAAATCACCCATGTTACATTTTGTCATTTCTTCCATCCAGCTTGAATTGTATGTGTGACATCATTTTCAATATTACCATCATTTTGTATGATTGATCTTAGGTATCTAAATTGGTTCACTTTAGGAAGTTCTACTTCCCCTAATTTTACCACTTCATCATCTCGATGTCTAGTGTTTCTAAACTTACAGTGCATGTATCCAGTTTTCGTCCTACTTAACTTAAAGCCTTTAGATTCTAATGTATTTCTCCAAAGTTCTAATTTCCTATTCACTCCATCTTTTGTTTCATCCACTAAGTTAATATCATCTGCAAATAACATACATCATGGTATATCCTCTTGAATATGCATAGTTAGTTCATCCATAACTAAAGTAAATAGATACGAGCTTAAAGCAGATCTTTGATGTAGTCTTATCGTAATGAGAAATTCTTTTATAGCTCATCCAAATATCTTTATAGTCATTACTACTCTATCATACATATCCTTAATAATGTCTATGCATCTAGCATGCACTTCATTTCTTTCTAAAACTTACCAAAGAACGTCTTTAGGGACCCTATCATATGTTTTTTTCTAAATCCACGAATACTATATGAAGATCTTTTTTCTTTTCTCTATATTTTTCTAACAATCATCTTATAAGAAAAAATTGCTTCCATAGTTGACCTTCCAAGCATGAAGCCAAATCGGTTCTCTAATAATGTTGTTTCTCTCATTGATCTATTGTCAATTATCATCTCTCAAAGTTTCATAGTGACTCATAAGTTTAATTCCCCGACAGTTTGAGTAACTTTGAATGTCTCATTTATTTTTTGAAAATTGACACAAACGTGCTTCTTCTCAAATCCATTGGCATCCATTTTGATTTTAGAATTTTTTGAAAAGTTTTGTTAACCGAGTCAATCCAATTTCTCCTAAGCATTTCCAAAGCTCTATGGGTATTTCATCTGGGTTACATACTTTCCCTATTTTCATTTTTTTCAATGTCTCTTTAACTTCTAGAATTCTAATATTGCGTGTATAGTTTACATTTCTTTCTTGGTGTGGGTTTTCATCTATTATAGTATTAACTTGGTCATCATTACATAAACTATCGAAGTAACATCTCAATCTCTCCTTAATATCATCCTCGCGCGTTAAAATATTTTGATTCTTGTCCTTAATATATCTTACATGACTTAGCTCTTGTTTCTTTTTATCTCTTAATTTGGCTAGCCTATATATATATATATATTGTCATCTCTATTACCTAACCTTATATATAGATCTTCTATGAAATTTGTTTTAGCTTGACTAACTACTTTTTTAGCTTATTTTCTAGCTTCTCTATATTGATTGTATATGAGACAAACACTCAATGCATAAAATAAACAAGTATGGTGACATCGAGTCTCCTTGTCTCAGGCCCTTCTTTGCCTAAAACTTCTCAGTCAGTACCCTATTTCATAAAATAGAAAAGGAGGGAGGTTTAACACACTACATGATCAGTATAATGAGTTTAAGAGGGAAGTTTAAGTATCTCAAGGTATCCTTAAGGAAATTCCATGATACTCTATTATAGGCATTCTCCAAATCCGATTTAATAACCAGTAAGCCCCATTTTCCTTTCTTCCTCTTCATAGTGTGAAACATTTCTTCCGCCAATACCACATTATTAATAGTGCTTCTACTTGGAATAAAACTGTGCTGGAAATCCCCAATGAGTTAGCCAAGTAGGGTCGAATCCAATTCACGATCAACTTTGTTAGAACTTTGTATGCCACATTGCAAAGACTAATAGGACGGAATTAGGATATCAAAAAGGGACTTTCCACTTTTAGTATAAATACCAAGTGAGTTTCGTTTAAGAAGCATTATAAACGAACTTTAATAAAGCCAGACCTGTAGTATCCCAACTTTTTTGGAAGAAACCCGCTTGAAAACCGTTAGGACCTAGAGCTTTGAAGGGTTCCATAGAGAAAAGGGCATACCAGACTTCATCCATGGTAACACCCCTGTCTAAATCAAATGATTCCACCTCCGAGAGGCAAAACCCCACTAGGGATCATTAAATTCGGATAAGATTGAAAGGAGCTTCTGAATCTAAGAGCTTCTTCTCGGAGGACATTGTGATCAGCGCACAAGATCACATCAATTTGTAAGGCACTAATACAATTTCGTGATTGTCTATGAAGCATAATTAAGTGGAAAAACTTTGTATTTCGGTCCCTCACTACCAGCCAACTAACTATCGACTTTCGCGCCCAAAAAAGCTCTTTTTGTTTCAACACTTAATCAAAATCCTGCATTAATACTTTTTTAAAATTGTTTAGAAATCTGCTCATATTGTAGTATCTGGAGTTTTGAATTCCCTGCAAACGAGCCTTTATTAGTCGTTTTCCCCTAAAGATATCTCCAAAAACATTTGAATTTTAAGACTTAGTTGCTGTCATGAAAATGTTGTCGATCGAGGAAGGTCTATTGGATAGGGAATCCAACTGCTCTTGATGAAGTATGCGATGTCATCATGATCAGACCATGCCAATAAAAGTCTAAAGGGTTGATCTAGTGCTGGATCAGACGTTTTCCCTTCTTTATCAAACAGTAAAGGGTAATGGCCTGAATGGGTTTTCGGGAGGTGCCTCAGTAAAGCCTTAAGGAAAAGATGCAACCAATCAGCCGAGCACATAGCACGGTCCAGTCGTTCCATATTGAGAGAGGAACCTTTCCTGTTATTTGACCAAGTGAACTTTGGCCCAGAAAAACCCAAGTCTAGGAGAACTGAATCCTGGATCATTTGTGTGAAGGCATAGCTTTTGCACATAGAAAAGGATCCCCCACTATTTTTCCTTGGATTAACATAATTAAAATCTCCTATAATACACCAAGGAAGGGTCAAAGACTGCCTAAAGGCAAATAGTACTTCCCACTGGTTGTGATGATTCGCCCATTGCGCACTAACATAGATTGTAGAGAACCACCATCGTTGATTGTAAGTGAAACTATAAAACAATACAACTGAGATTGAATTACGTTGACATTGGCTTTATTCTAGAAAATTGATATCCCACCATTGAGCCCAGTGGATGGGATGTCCAAACGCTCAAATGAGGGATTCCTCATAAAATAACAAATACTCGATTGCACTCAACGAGTTTCCAATAGACAAATTATGTCTGATTTTCATGTACACAATAGGTCTATTAAATGGCATTTTAGCTTAGGATTCACCGCACCCCTACAGTTCCATGTCAACACTATCATTGGTAACTTAAATGATATAGTAGAGCCATACCCGAATTGAGAGATACACTCTCAAAAATATTATGTAACGTGCTACTCCTCAGCATACACATCTATATTAGTGTCATCTACCTCATTTATCTCATAAGATTCCATGTCCTCTAAGCCCTATAGTCCTGCTACATCTCTATCTCCACAAGCTAAAAGTGACTCTATAGGGTCTGAAGGTTTAGCTTCCTCCGGTATATGGTTGATCAAGTGAACATTCCTGATAGCAGACCTCGAGTCAGGGGGTTGGGCCAAAGCGATCGATATTTCTTGAGAGGAATTAAAGTCCATGGGCTTCGATTTTTAGGTCTGGGCTTGGGCTTCAAGGGATTGGTCCGGAGAAATGGATTGAGTTGACGCAACTCACTTATTGTGCTGGAGCCCACGCCTTGCCTCCTTTGCTTATCATGTTTAGGTCCAACTGGATGCTGCTTAGAAACCTTTTTGGCCGTTACGTTTCTAGCTTTCTGCTATGGGCTTCCTTGTCTGTAGGCCTCCATTAGACCTTGTCTCCTGTGTTGGGCACAGTGTGAGACTAACAACATGTTTGGTCGACTAAGTAGTACCATTAGTGTGAGCCCTCAGCTTTACTATTGCAAGATCTTCCTGCAGAACCTAAAAGCAGTTCGTTGGACCACCGCTGTTGAGCTCCTGGTGTCCCAAGTTCACCGATGTCAATGAGGCATGGACGTTGCCGGCACCGTCCAAACGTCCAAGGCCTAAAAGATGGTGCCTCTTTCGCATGGAGAGAAGCATCAGATGGGGGTGGACGAGGGGGATGAGACATGTCTTGAAAATGAACTTCCACATGAGCTTCTTCTCCTTTCTCCATTGGAGCCCGACCCTCTTTCATTAGCTTGTCTAGAGTCTCATTGCTGCAATCAGTCTGCATATGTCTGAACCTCCCACAACCAAAACACACATTATGTAGCCCTTCATATACCATTGAAACCTCCATATCTTGCACAAACAAAGTTGGCACTAGAGGTTGAAGTAGGTCCACTTCTATATTGATACGAGCAAACTTCCCACGAGCTACATGGGTAGTATAAGAGTTCGTTTTAATGAATTTACCCAATGCATTCCCTATTCTCTCAAGCATCTTGTCATCGTAGAACTCCAAGGGGATTTTTGGGAGTCGAATCCACATCGGGATGGTTGAGATTATGTTTTCCCTTGGAATAAAATTGGGAACCCATTGATGGATAATGATGTAATGGTCCATTACCATCCAGGGACCTTCCGTTAAAGCTCGAATGAAATCATCTTAACGCTCAAACTTTGTAACATAGTGTTCCTCTCCCATGTCTATGATGTCCATCTCCTTTTGGAGGCTTCAGAGAGCTCTCACTTTGACAGAGAGGTAACGGTAAGCCACCGTTCACCCCAAAACCTTACAGATGATCGACCGCCACCAGGGGGAGTGGATGCATCGCAATGTACGTTCATTCTTGCAGATGATATAATTTATGTAGTCATCCAATTCCTCTTCTTCGATTTCATCTTCCTCCATTGGTGAAGTGCTCCTTTTGGAGTGACTTGGCTGGTCAAATGAGGGCAGAAGTGTGACCTTATATGAGGCTCTCGATGTCCCATCCCTGGTGATGGCAACGGTGGCGGGATCATCTTCCCCAACTTTCATTTTCTTAGTGGATCGGTTCAGTAGATCCCCTTTTTGGGTGGAAAATGCGTGCTCTCTCACATGGATCTTTTTGAAGAAAATTGATAGAGTGATCCACTTTGAGCATAGACCTTAAGCACAAATTCAATCGAATGTCATGATATACACGCCAAGATGTGTGCATGTGCATCTTGAGGCAAAATGCACAACATTCAATTGAGTTAGTGCCCAAAGTGAGTTACTCAAGCTTTTTTCTTACAAAAAAAATATCTATATGTGTTTAAACCTTATGATACTCCCTCTCTTCCTGCATTTCCAATCCAATATGTTGGAGTTTGGCTCTAAGTTAGCTGAACCAAATGCTACATTAATGAGGCACAGCGGAACAATGTTCTCCTTACGTTAAATTTAATTTCTTTTTTTAAAATTGTTAGTTGTGGGGTCACATAAATTAAAATTAAAATATTAAAAAATAAAATACTCTCTCAATAAAATGGTTTGATGTAAAACTTGGTTTTTAAGGTTGGATATGGAAATAGTTTTTTTTTTTTTGTAATTTTTACATCAAACTAGTGTAAAGTTACACCATCTAAATGCAATGCATTCGAAATTCCTATAATTCAACTAATTTCAAGCCTTTCCTTTTTTTTAATCAATTCCCTTAGTTCAACTAATTTCAAGCCTTTCCTTTTTTTTTTTTAATCAATGAGTGACTAATTATTTAGTATTGTATTAAAACAAAAATGAAGGAACATGATCCTCTTTATATCATTCATAATGATTGAAGTAATGTCGGTTGGTGTATAAAAATGTTAGAAGAGTCAATTTAAAGCATCTTCCATGGCTCGTCATTCAATCCGCAACTGCATTCCTTTCCCTTTCTATATGAGTGTGTTGAGTTTTAATCGATATCCCACTAACGATTGAGGAGTTCGGAGCGGTGGCGAGAGCCATGTATAGGGTTGCCCTAGGCTGCCTAGGGCAACTCTATACATGACCCCATTATATATGTTTTGATTTTTATTTTATCAATATCTATTAATACTTAATAAGCACGAATACAACAACTTTCAACTGTTACTTTGAATAACAATTTTACCCTTCAACCTCCAATTTCGCAAATCTCTCACTAATATCTCAATTAGAGATTCTTTGATATCTAAAATCTCTTGCCAATAGTATCTCAATTAGAGATTTTTTATCTTCTGTCTCAATTGACTATTTATATTAATGATATCATTAAAACTTATTGTATAATACCTTTATCTAATCCCTTTGGCGACTTATTATGCTTCTTTTCTTTTACTTTACTAAAATTAAGATTTTAAATTCCCGCGAGCATAACGAGTGGGCTCATTCGTTCGTCGCACGTTATGAAACTAGTATATATATTTATTTGTTAGTGTTAGTATATCAATAAACAAATGGACTTATTTGTCTTTCAGTTTCTTTTTTTTTTATCAATTTAGTTGTTTAGTTGGAGACAAAATAGGAAACTACATAACATAAGTAATAATTTATTTTTAAAAAAGTGTAGAAATCAATTTTTGTATTTGTTTTGTATATATGTGATGTACAACAACCTTTGTATACTATGGCCTGTTCGATTTATAAGATAGGGTGGGATAAATGGTGGTATTAAATAATACTGGTATTTAGTTCGAGTATAAAATTGTCCATATGATTATTTTAACCCACATGATTGGGACAATTTAAAATCATGAATTCAAAGGTATTATTTTATCCCAATCTTAGTGATTTTCAAATGACCACCCTCATCAAAAACACCCAAAACAAACATTCATTCATCATCTTCTTGACTCTCCAACACCAAAAACCTTAGCCGTGCTTGTGCCGAAGCTCGTCCGCGTCGATCGTGCCTGTGCCATGCATCCTCCTCTCGCGTCTTCCTTTTGTGTGCAATTCCTCTCTCCAAGTAATCTCTCTCTCTCTCTTTATTTCTCTCTCTCTGCAAGTGATGTTGTTGGCGGAGCAATAAAAACACCTAATTTCATTTCCAATCATCAAAACAACCATGAATCAACTAAACCCAAGAACCCAAAATATGAAAATCATAGATTCTAACTCATAAAAACCCACCTTAAACATTGAAATGCAGTAATGTCAAAATGTATGTGTTGTGTGTTTTCGTTAGGGTTTGAACGAATGAGTTTGTAGATATAAAAGGGCACTTTAGTAACTTCACATTTTGAAATTAGGTTTAATCCCATCCTTTATACCCCCAACCGAATAAGTCCCTCTATTGGAACTAATTACCCTAACCCATATTATAATCCCAGTGTAAAACAATCTCATGATCTTGAGATTATTTTATATGTGAACCGAATAGGCTATAAATGAAATAAGTATTTTACTCTGATAATTTTACAATTTTTTTCAGTTATATAGGTAGTGGGGTCTTGGAGACCATTGAAGATAAGTCATTTTTATCAATGACTGTTTCTCTATCGAAATTGTCTCTACCTTTTTTATGTTGTCACAATTGGTTTAAATGTGTGTTTCTTTCAAGGTCGTTGTGTTTCCATATATCATAGGAAGAATTAATATATCTTAAATATGAATTAGTCATTATCAACCCATGTTTTAATCATGGCCTAGCCCAGCGGAAGATAAGATCCTGGGCCCCTTTGGGAGATAAAAGATGAAGATTTGTTTTGTTCTGAGTACTTTGTTGTGGAACTCCCCACCTGTATTTGACACGTTTCGAATGCGTCAAAAAATATATAATCCCAAAGAGATTACTAATGACCACAAGAACTGCAGTAGTGGCAAGCACGAGGTCGATCCACGAAGACCAAAATTTCAACCTAGGCTAAAGAACTAAAAAGTAAATTGGGGGATATCGCAAAAGTGTTCTCAAGAATTAACTAAAACCAAGGAATGAAAATCACAAGTGGAGAAATCAATAAGGAATAAAAACCTAAACCATCGGAATCACAAACTTCCACATTTTGACATAATTATACATATAGTCCTCAATTTAAATAAATAATGCAATTCACAGCAATTTAGAGTAGCTATAGACACGGTAATGTACGCGAGTCCTCATTCTTCCCTATCTCGCTTATCAAGGTACGATAATGATCACTTCTTTAGTCAACACATAGCTTTATACTCAAGCGAATTTGGTTTAATGCGTTGATCGCAATGGGCTTTGTGAAGGCACTGCACCTAAACAGCCGAATCACTAGTGTGTCCAATTTAGTTTAGATCTTTATGGTATTCAACCGGTCCTAAAGGAGGCCCATCAATTGGTAGGGTCAATTACTACCAGTGTGGTCTTATTGCACAAGTATAGGTGATTACAACTCATTGACAAATAAATCAAGGTTTAAACATAAATTTAATATCAATTATTCAAACTATAATAAAATGGGATAAATACTTGTGAAAAGCAATTTAAATAAATAAATAAATAAATAGATCTCACAAATGTTTTATGTCAAAAAGGTAGTTTGCTCCACCTCCATCGACGAACTTAGCCGGACATAATGCTTGAAATCTCTGTTAAAATTAAAAAAGAATACAAGAAAAAATGGTTTGTGGAGAAGAAGAGAGAAAATAACAATGTAGCTATCTAAAAAGTGAGTTCTCCAATGAATACTTAAATCCTAATACAAAAAGTCCTTCTACGTGCGCCGAGGAGGTTCCAGTGGCTATTTCCTGCCATGTGTCAGGACGTGATTGGTGGTGTGTTCTATGCCTGATGATGTGTCACGTTCGGATTGGATGGAGAAACTGCTGTGCGTGAGCTGGCTCGTGAGGCGCTGCCACATGGCAGGCGCGTACAGGGGATAGAACTTGCACATGGACTCGGCAAAGAAGTGGGAGACATCACCAGTACTGATCTCGAAGCTCATCAAAAAGATGCTGAAGCGAGGTGATGTGCTGCCGTGGTCGATAACGTGGCAGCAGATGATTGGAGGAGGGAGCTGTGAAGAAGTCCTGGACAAATGAGGGAGAGACATATGGCAGCAGCTGCTCGAGGGAGAAGAATCGCACGAAACTTAGCGATTTGGTGGAGGTAGCACTATACGCATCTCGAGGCGCATTAAAGGCTAATGAAAAGTAGTAACTTATGTGTGTCCCTTTCCTGCGTTGCCTCAGTTGCTCTCATCAACAAATCAACTCTGAAGTGCATGTTTCTAGACAGATCCAGCAGTAATTGTTTAAACGCATGTAAATACTCCACCTTGAGTAGTTTTTCATCCCAGATTCAACTACGCACCCCAAAAGCTCTGAAAATAACAAATAAGAAAATTTAGGCCATTATTTTAGAGACTCGACAATAAAATATATAAAAACCATATATAATAATACGCAATTAATGACTTATCAAATCCCCTAAACTTAAGACTTTGCATGTCCCGAACAAATGTGTAAATGACAAACACACAAATAAATTAGACTCCTAATAAAGATATGCACTGACTCAACTAATCTATACCCGATTCAAGATTCATGAAGTTCATTTGGCTTACATAGTTGCCAAGTTTACAAGCCACTCAAGAAATTTTAGAGTTATGATATGTCAAGAACTACAACCCAAACACAATTAAGATCACATTTTAAAGATAAAGATACAATCAAGACAACGACCATCAACTACTCAAAGGTTTTCTTGGTCTACACATTCAGGCACACAAGTTTACAATCTCCGCAAAGTAGCGCATCAACGCTAAAAAGTACCATACAAGAAATGCAACCACACTCTCTACTATTGTAGACTTAGCACCATTAGGAATCAATAGGACTTTAATAGGCCGTAACATGGCGAGGATAGGGTTCCAAGGAAGTGATATAGAAGATATGTGAAACATTGGAAAACTAGAACTTAGACTATCAAATGATTCCCTGAGAACATGAATGTGACCCACTCTTCACTTTAATTCATTTTTTCATTCAATATGTGCAGTCCTCGCCTTTTTCCAATCACCCACCTTCCTACTCCATTTCATGCGGATGTCATTTTAGGTAGGACTCCCTAATCATGAATTTCCCCATATTTTGGGCATATGAACAAATTTTTTCTCTAATTTTTCTTCTCTCCTCATGTCTCTTTCTAAAGATTCTAAGTTTAAAACTAGTTTCCAACTAGGTAAGGGATATAGGGCTAATGGCTAGGGGTTTAATGATAGGTATGGAAGAAATGAAGGTTGGTTTGGCTCAAAATGGGTTAACTAGTGATAAAATGATGAGTAGGTTTAAGGCTAAAAGTTTAAATCCAAAAATGGCCTAAGTCATTTCCCCAAAAGTGTTTCAATCATAGGAATTTCACCTCGAGTGAGTTACATCCTTGTTCTAGTAGCCTAGAAATCTTACGTGCACAATTCTGACTGTCTGCCCCCTTTGGTATCTCGCACAAGGCTTAACCAACATTCTAAGTCCCTAATCATAAATCATAAGAAAGCTGGGCTATAGGCTGGAGTGAGTGTTTCTCTTAAAGGCATGAAACAAAATCTCAGATCACTCTAAACAATATAAAAATGAAAACTATACTAATACATGCATGAAAGTGTATCAACTCCTAATGAAATGAGAAAAGGGGTGTGATGGGACAAGAAATGGAAGAAATGAAAGAATATGAGATACCAAACAACACCATTATCATCCAACAACCGCATATAATCGCATACAATTAAGAAAATTTAAACAATCCCTAAATCTACGAACAAAAAATTCCTAAAATGAATATGGATAACCTTATCAAATCTCAGCGTGAGTAACCGTGGGTATAAAACAATGTGATGAACCACAAGAGCAATATCGGGCTCTCAAAATTCGATGCGCTATGCAGAGGTCGCAACACCTGTAAAAAGTCACTAAAGAGATAATGATAAGAACACCACAAAAATACTAATATATAAATAAAAAAGGATAAAAGTCTGGGGTGCCTCCCAAGAGCGCATATTTCTTAATGTCGTTGCCTCTACTCATGATAAGTTAGTATTTATATATATTTATTAGTTTATTTTAGTATATTTAAATATAGAAAGTCTCTAAAATATATATTCAATTATATTTATTGGTCATTTTCAAGTGAAACGGAGTGCACAGTTGAATTCGTGGTGAAAAAATACTCAAAATGAATTATTTACTCGTGGTGATCGGACGCCAAACAATTTGCCTTGAGTTATGTGTTAAATGATGGGTAGAATAGGAGACAGCTGACATGTGGAAGCTTCCCATTGGTCAATTTTTCAATAACATGTCGTTCACAACTTGTCCTCCAACCAGAGCATGACACGTGGCGATCCTAACATAAATCACAATTGGCTTCCACCAATTAGAACGCGCCACGTCAGTGTCTCCATTTACTCCACCAATCAGACATTGCCACGTGATGTCTTACACCAGCACATCACAACAAAACCAATTTTTCTCGCTTCACTCTCCATTAGTTTGTCCTCGGGATGCGCGTCAGCACAAGCTCCTAGAATTTTGGTCGATTTTAAACAAATTCTTCCACCCGCCTTTTGCCCGCCACGGGTCGCTCGCTCACCACCCCAACCACGTCACAAGCTCCGGTCTAGCCAATAGGAGAGCACCACGTCAGCTGCTCTGCAGGAAATGAACCAATCGGCTATGGACACGTGGACATAATTGATCTTTACCCCAAAAGCAACCTTTTGATGCTCCTTGGTGCACGTGTCACTCTACCAACTCCCAAAATTAGTTTCACTCACCTCCCGATACCAATTTTTAGTAGTTTTATATATTAGGAACTTAGGTATTAACACAGAACACCTACTATTATTGTTTTGCTATCGTCTTTCTTCGACGACGATGTTCGGCTAATCAACTTCTTACCTAGGTCGGATGGGAAACAAATCGAGAACATGGACTCATGACATATTATGTGAGATCTTTTATTTTATTATTTAATTTAATTTAATTCTCCAATTTCATTATTTTTTATTTGAAGGTATATGGTTTAGATTTAGGATATGTATACGGCCGATGCATGCTTTAAGGTGGACAACCTATAGTTATTTGGACCATTAGTATTCGTGTAATTGTGCTTTTGGACCAATAAAGTGACGAACACTCACCCATTTTCCATTAAACCCTTTCAGTTCTCGAGTGTGTAACAATTGAATCCAGGTTAAATCGGGAGCGGATGCGATCCGATTATTTAGGACTAGTGTTCCCACATACCCATATTACTACGGTTAGTGTGTTAAACTCGATTGGCGGATGTCTATGGTTATACATTAATTAGGAAAGTAGTTAGTGGCAAACGTCCTGGCTATCCAGATTAGGGAAACGAAGAATTTCTGGCGGATGTCGATTTTCTATAACTAATCTAGGAGAATATAAATTAGTAACTTTTTGGGAAAGATTGAAGACTATGATTGCCATAGAATCTTGATCCTGATTTGTAGAACTGTACACCGAGGTGTTACTTAGGTGTTAATAAATTGTTTTCAAAATTAGTTTAGTTATTTTATTTATTTAGTTTAGTTAGATTAGTTAAATTACTTATTTTAAAACCCCCGATTTTTTCTTTTTTTTTGTTGTTTTTAACCTTAGAAAGACCACTAATCTTCGTAGGATCGACCGTTTGCCACTGATCTACAAAATAGTTGGTTTAGAAAAATTTTAGTTTATTGACAAGTTCGACACGCATCAACTCAGTTAGACTTTCTATCAGTCAAAGAGCTCTACAACTACTAGAGACTCACTCTCGATCTCGTGCTGTGGGAAGTTCCCGTAGAACGTTTTCAGTTAGTGCCCATTCACTTTGAAAACTTTCCCTGTATCCTTGCTCCTTATCTTAACTGCGCCATGTCCAAAGACGTTACTAACAACAAAAGGCCCGAGCCATCGTGACCTCAACTTCCTTGGATGAAGAGTTAATCTAGAATTGTAAAGCAAGACCTTTTGACCGACTACGAAAGTTTTGTGAGATAAGTTGTGATTGTGGAATGCCTTCGTTTTATCTTTGTAGATTCGAGTGGACTCGTAGGCATCATTTCGGATCTCCTCCAATTCTTGGTGTTCCAACTTTCCCTCTTTACTGGCTGCATCGAGTTCCATGTTGAGCTGTTTGACCGCCCATAAAGATTTATGCTCCAACTCCACCAGCAAGTGGCACGATTTACCGAACACTAAATGATACGGTGGCATTCTGATTGGCATTTTATACACTGTTCGATATGCCCATATCGTGTCACCAAGGCGCATGCTCCAGTTCTTTTGTGACAGATTTACTATATTATCCAAAATGGGTTTAATATTTCTATTTGACACCTCTGCTTAGCCACTCATCTGAGGATGGTAGGCCGTAGACGTACAGTGTGTATATTGTACTCACGCAAGAGATTTTCAACCATGCGGTTGTAAAAGTGGGTACCTCGATCATTAATCAAAGCACATGGAGCTCCAAAAGTAGAAAAAATCATTGATTTCAAGAAATCGCATACCACTGATGAATCATTGGTGCGAGTGGCTTTAACTTTTACCCATTTGGACACGTAATCAACCCCCAATAAGATATAGAGAAAACCATATGACAGTGGAAATGGCCCCATGAAGTCGATCCCCCAAACATCAAAAATTTCAGAAAATCGGATCAAGGTCAACGACATTTGATCTCGATGACCCAAGGTACTAGTCGATTGACATCTGGCACATGTCCTAGAATATGGATATGAGTCATAGAAAATGGTAGGCCAGTAGAACCCACTCTCCAAGACTTTTATAGTTGTCCTACGTGGACCGAAATGGCTGGTGGAGCAACAAATCATATGTGTACTAGCTATGATTTGCTTGCTAATGTTACTGTTTTAGCTAAACCAGTTATGGTTTGCTTACCTGATGGACATACCAAAGAAGTTAATTGCATTGGAGATGTGAAGCTGAGTTCAGATTTAGTTCTGTCTTCTTGTTTACATATAAACACATTCAAGTATAATCTTTTGTCAGTTAGTAAGTTACTCTCATCTACTAAACTGACAATCGAGTTTTATCCATCATTTTGTGCTATACAGAACATTGAGAGTTCTCAAGTTCTAGCTGTGGGAAGGATGATTGGAGGACTATACATACTGGATTCAAGTTCTTTTCATAAGGATGTCATTGCTTCATTTGTGTCTCCGACAGATTTATCACTAGCTTACTGTAATAATGCTACTGATAACTTTTCATGGCACTGTCGATTGGGGCACCCTTCTATTAATGTAACAAGGCAACTTGATTTGTTACTTAACAGTCATTCAAATGTAAGACACAATGTACCTTGTGATGTTTGTCAGATGTCCAAACAATGCAGAGTGGTTTTTCCATTGAGTTCAATTCAAACTGCTTATCCTTTTCAGTTGTTACATATGGATATATGGGGACCATATAAGCAGTCTTCTATTCAAGGAGCTCATTATTTTTTGACTATTGTGGATGATTTTAGTCGATTCACATGGACTTTTTGATGAAACATAAATCCTTGACAGGGGAATATCATCAAACAGTTTATAGTTTTCATTCAAACTCAATTCAAGGCCTCAGTTAAAACCATTAGGACTGATAATGGTACTGAGTTTTGTAATAAAGATTGTCATGCTTTGTTCTCTGGTTTGGGAATTGTTCATCAAAGATCAACACCATATACACCTCAAGAAAAATGGTGTAGTTGAAAGGAAGCATGGACATTTACTGCAAGTTACAAGAGCATTGATTTTTCAGTCTAATTTGCCTACAAAATTCTGGGGTGATGCTATTCTTACTGCCACATACATCATAAACAGATTACCTTCTCAGTTGTTGAAGTGGAAGTCTCCTTATCATTTTTTGTATGGAAGGATACCAAATTATTCATCTTTGAAGACTTTTGGTTGCTTATGTTTTGCTACCAATGTTTCACCAAGTAAAACCAAATTGGATTCACGTGCTTTAAAGTGTGTCTTTCTTGGTTATTCTCCTGGACAAAAGGATTATAGATTGTACAACATGGTCACACATACATGCTTGGTTTCAAGAGATGTGATTTTCTTTGAAAAACAGTTTCCTTTCCATCAAGATACTGCAAGTTCAAGATGTCCTGTGCCTATTCCTTGTGATGACAATTCTGATTATTTGAGAGATTTTCAAGCTCCTCTTGCTCCTACATCAGCTATTGTACCTCATTCTCAAGCATTGCCTAATGATGAATCATTTCTTGATGTCCCTGAAGCAGTATCATCTATGCCTACGAATGCTACATTGGTACCTCTTACTAATAATGATTTACATGAAGATGTTCTGCCTTCTACTGTTGTTATTACTAGGAAAAGTACTCGTGCTATTCACAAGCCTCTTTGGATGAATGATTTTGTTCTAAACAATGTTCAAACATCAGTTCTTCCTTCTGCAATGATTCCTTTGTCTACTGGTACCCCTCCTACATTTCCTTTTATTCATTCTCCAAACATTACAGATGATTACAAATGTTTCATAGTCTTGCTGCTTCAAACATAAAGGAACCTACTACTTATGTTCAAGCACAAATGATCCTGTTTGGATAGAAGCAATGAATAAGGAACTACAGGCTTTGGAAGCTAATGGTACTTGGAGTCTTACTACCCTACCACCTGGCAAAAAGGCCATTGGTTCTAAATGGATTTACAAGGTTAAACTACATCCTGATGGTTCATTGGATAGATGTAAGGCTCGTTTGGTTGCAAAGGGATTTAACCAAATTGAAGGTGTTGATTATACTGATTCTTTCTCTCCTGTTGCCAAGAATGTCACTGTTAGGATTATTTTATCCTTAGCAGCTGCTTGAGATTGGCCTTTACATCAATTAGATGTTAACAATGCCTTCTTACATGGATATATAGATGAAGATGTTTACATGAAGCCTCCCGATGGTTATAAGTTGGCTTCATCTAATCAAGTCTCAGTAAACTTCAAAGATCCTTATATGGTTTAAAGCAAGCTTCTCGACAATGGAATCATGAGCTTACCTCTAAACTTCAATCTTTTGGTTTTATTCATCTGCTCATGATCCTTGCTTGTTCACATATCACACACGCTTCTTGGAAAGTTTTTGGTGTTGCTTGGTTTATGTTGATGATGTGCTTCTTCTCGGTACTTCACTTGAGTTGATTAATCAAGTTAAGACATTTTTACATACATTGTTCACCATCAAGGATCTTGGTCAAGCTCGTTACTTCTTGGGTTTGGAATTGGTTCGATCTACTTGTCTTTATGTTCATCAACGCAAGTATGTTTTAGATTTACTACGATCTTTGGTCTTACCATGGCAAAACCACCGCTACTCCACTCCTCGTGATCGCAAGTTTAATGATGTTGATTCCCCTTTGTTCATTGAAGTTGATAGATATAGAAGACTCATTGGTCGTCTTCTTTACCTCGGATTTACTCGTCCGGACATTACTTATGCCACACAAAGAATTAAGTCGGTTTGTCCAAGCCCCTACATAGCAACACTTGGATGGTGCACTTCATGTTTTACGATACCTTAAGGGTACTCCTTCACAGGGTCTATTCTTTCCTGTTCAAATGGATCTTTCTGTTGTTGGTTACTGTGATTCAGACTGATCGGCTTGTCCTATTTCTCGGAAATCACTCACTGGCTATTGTGTGTTCATGGGATCTTCTTTGATCTCTTGGAAAACAAAGAAACAAGCTATTGTGTCTAAGTCATCTCATTGGTTTGAATATCGTAGTTTGTCTTCCACAGTTTGTGAATTATTGTGGATTTCTTACATCCTCAAGGATTTAGCTATTCCTACTTCTCTTCCAATTCCTCTTTGGTGTGATAATCAAGCTGCAATCCATCTCTCCGCCAATCCTGTTTTTCATGAACGTACCAAGCATTTGGAAATTGATTGTCACTTGGTTAGACATCAATTCAAATCTGGTTTTGTTCTTCCAAAATATATTTCCACTCGGTTACAGTTGGCTGATTTGTTTACAAAGTTTTTACCAGCTCCTTTATTCTTTGATTTGTTGTCCAAGATAGATCTATGTGATTGGCATAGACATCCATCTTGAGGGGGGGATGTAGAATTATATCATGTAACAGGGCTGTGTAACAGGGCTGTTATATGTGTAGCTGTGCTGTTGTAGTTGTGTTGTTTTATGTAACTGTTTTTATGTATACCGATGTATGTGGTGTAATGTACTACAGGTTTATAATAGCATGTTCTAGGCAGTTGTAACTGGGGTGTACAATGTACACCATGCTAGTTCGTATATATAGAATGTACAATGTAATTTTCGAATTATGTAATAAGAGGAAAAGTTCTTCATTGATTCATTGTGTTCTGTTACATTGATCAGATGATCTGTTCTTGTTATTGATTCACTGTCAATGTGTGAATCTGTTCAAAGGCAACGGCTAAAAGAGGTAGTGTCGCTGCCACTTATGGCAGCGTTCTATTCTTTTGGTCGTTATCATCTACACCAACGGTCACAAGTCTGGCAACTACTCATAGACAAAATTGCTGCCAAACAGGGTAGCTGCTACATTAAGTAGCAGCGACTTATGTTCTATGTCGATGCCATACATGGTAGCAACTCATAGAACACGCCGGTGCCCAGTTTGGCAGCGGCTCATAAACAAAGTTGCTGCCAAACAGGAAAGAGACAACTTCTTTGAGTCACTTCGCTGCACGTCGTTCTTGTGGATACCTTTTTCAACTATGTTAGGTGAAGAAACTTGTACGCTGCAGTGGAGATGAGTAAATAGTACTAAGCGAAGGTGGCTTATTATGGGGAGGCTGGATGGGAGGTGGGTTTTAGGTATGATTAATTGGAGTTTCTTTTGTTAAAATAAAATAAAATTGGAGTGTGTATACATTGACTATAAGGGTGGACAAGCACCACATACAAGAGAAAGATATTTCTTAAGATATTGAATAAGTGTTGTTGATAACAACTTTGTTGAAACTTACTCGATATATAATTGACACATTATAATACATTGTTAAATTTAAAAACTCATACAAACTTAATAATGAATATATCATTCTATATCAAAACCGTTTAGCAAAAATTTGATTACTAACGTTTTAATTTTGTATTTAACATATTTTAACAGCATATTTGTCAATAACATTTATCGATGTTGTAAAATATAATTTTTCTTGTAGTGAAGGTGATGAAGCGCAAAAAGAGGAGGAACTTTACATGTACTGATTAGGACTTAGGAGCATTGAGGAGACAATTAGTAACGAGGGGCGACAAATAACTTAAGAGTTAGTGTGAAAGTTATCTCGAGGGTATATTGGGAAGTTTGCTATTGATTGAGGGTTGCAGTTAGTATATTTGTTAATTTGTTAGGGGTTATTTACACTCATGGTTTATATGGGCCTCAAAACTAACAATAGTTTTTAAAAAGATAAAATTAAAGCAATGCGCAAATATGTCGCAAAGTGAGCACTATTCCGTTGCGCCACATTAGCGCAACATGTGACCATGGATTGGAGATCAATACAGTGTCATAAACTCTTCTCAACGCCAATTGTAGTTTGATACGATGCAATAAACTCTTGTAATGTCACTTTGGCCTTGGGTTGAAAATGCCTTAAGCTTAGCGCCATAAATTACATTATATTTTTTTAATTCTTAAATATTAGATTAACTAATTGATTTTTCAAAAATTGATTGGTCGTCTAGACTTTGTGTAATTTGAAAGAAATTAAAAAAAAAAAAAGTATAATGTAGTTAGTAAGATTAAAATCCATATAAAATCTCTATTTTAGTGAAGGGCTTGTTTGGGTACTATATAAAAAACCAAAAAAAAAAAAAAAAAAATGAGAAGGGTTGTTTGGTAGTGGGGACAGAGAATGGGAGTGGGGTCTACTATGGGGATATGATGACGTGGCGGAGTGTGTGGGGACAGGTGTATATAGAATTCATGTGCCTCCCACGAGATGTTGTGTCCATTTGTTTCATTGAGTTAAGGTTTCAAGGTACGTTGGAAGGTTTTGATGGTGATGACTTTGTATTTCTCTATGTGCGTGATTTTGTCCTGTGGTCTGATATTGCTTGCACTGACGCCACCAACTTTCGATCTTTTCTCAGACTAGCCCACCATCATCATTCAATGCTCTTATAATGTGTTAATTTGTTGTTGCACACTATGTTTTTCTTTTCTTTTAACAATAAGTCCACTTGGTTACTTACATATCATGTACAAATAGTTTTGATTTCATTGATATATGTGTTATACTTATTTTAATCAATCTACATCATTATATAACGAATGTATATACCAAAAATATGTAACAAATATTTTTTATTTTTTTAATTAGCTATTCGATCTTCTAACTCAGTGACGATAATGTCCTAATCTATACTATTGAACTAGAGTGTTAACCCTAGATCTTTACAAAACAATGAAGAACAAGACCAAAGAATATCAAATCTGAGTCTCTCTCTCAGTCTGTGTTTCATTCATATATATTGTCAGTTACACAAGTGAATAACAACCATATGATACAAGTGATTTCAGCCGTTGAGAATGATGTTATGGATTGCTAACATGGCACATTATATCCCACTCATCTCACGTGCAACACATGGCATTATTAATGATTTTCCCTAACATCCCTCCTCAAACGAGGGGAGAGAAACTACCCTAAATTTGTCTTGTAAAAATGCAAAAGGTAGAGCAAACAATGCCTTAGCAAAACAATCAGCAGTCTAATCTGTAGTAGATACATGATGAACAGCAACATGCCCAACCAACACTCGATCATAACAAAGTGAATATCTAATTCAATTTGTTTTGCATAGGAATGATAAACTGGATAGTGGGCAAGAGCATTAGCACTCGAATTATCACACCACATCATAGGACGAGTTGCCAATGGAACACCCAGTTCACCCAATAAGGACTAAATCCACGCAGTCTCAGCAGCCACCTACGCAAGAGCACAATACTCAGATTCGGTGCTTGACCGAGCAACAAGATGTTGCTTCTTCGACTGCCAAACGACTAGATTAGAGCTTAAAAACACTGCAAACCCAACAACGAAACAACGACCATCCTGAGAAGCCAGTTAAGTACAAAAAGATCCTAGTCGAAACCAAATACCCCAATCTTGTGGTCTTTTAAGATAATGTAACACATTTCAAGGCCTTCCAATGAGTCACGGTAGGCTTTATTGATACTAACTAAGCCAATTGATGATATATGCAATATCTGGTCTCGTATCAATTAAGTACTGCAGAACACCAAGGAGACTTTTGTATAAGCTAGGGTCATAAAAAGAAAGAGAAGTGTCTGCATATAGGGTCTTTCCAACAGAGGTAGGAGTGTGTTAATTGCCTTAGCTGACATCATGGAACTCTTTTGCAGTAATTGATTGATGTAGGCAGACCGGGTAAGAAAGAGACTCGACTTATCATGTCTGGCCTCCATTCCAAGAAACAGACTCAATTCCCCAATATCTTTTAGTGCAAAAAAAGGATTTAACTCAAACACAAACTTCTAAATGATGACATAATTAGATTCAGTAACAATTATATCATCAACATACACCAAGATATATAGAACGTGACCATTTTCTTGATAGATAAAGAGAGAATTATCAGCTTTATAGTTAAAAGATTAAATCCCAAGACAACAAAGTATTTTTCAGTTTATCAAACTAGGCCCGAGGAGTTTGTTGAAGGTCATACAATGCTTTACGAAGTCGGCAGACATGAGAAGGATGGCTATCATCGACAAACCCTTGGGGTTGGTTTCTAAACACTTCTTCAACCAAAGTCCCATTTAAAAATTCATTGTTAATTTCCAGCTGCCTTAATGACCAACCAAAAATGTACAACATGAGACAAAATGATTCGAGTAGTGGAAGCCTTAACAATGGGACTATATGTCTCATCAAAATTGATACGGATACTTGTTTGAAACCCTTAGCTACTAATCTAGTCTTGTATCAACTATAGACCTATTTGAATTGTACTTCATAGTAAAAATTCACTTGTTTGCAACCACATTTTGATGTGTACAACAAGGAACTGAAGACCAAGTATAATTACGCATGAGGGCCTCATACTCTACCATCATAGCCTCTCGCCACTTGGGGTCCTTGAGTGCCATTTCCACATTCTTAGAAACAACAATAGAATGTACTTGAGGTGCAAGAAACACCTTCTTTTTGGAGATACCATCTTTTGCCCTAGTTGTCATTGGATGAACATTTTGTGGTGCACTAGCAGTAGAAGAAGATATGGGTGCAAGTGTATTAGAAGAAGACTCAACACACGTAGAAGAAAACATATGACTCATGAATAACATAAGGAAAATGAGTATCAGAATGTACACTAACAGACTCATTAGGAGTACTTTTCAACAAAGAAGTAAAAAGAAACATTGGTAAAGAAAAATTAGATTTAGAGGAACACTCGGCAGTAGTACAATCAAAAGAAAACCACTAATTATATGGAAATTCATGTTCATTAAACACAAAATTGTGAGTAATGAACACCTTTCCATCTTTATTTAAATATTTGTACCTTTTATGTGATGAACTAGTGACGCGCACCGAACGCTTCTATAAAATATATTATCTAAATCAACTATTTGCATAATAGTGGCAAAGGGTTAATCCCACAGAGATTGATAATCTTTCTAAGATCAAAAACAACAAAAGCGAAAATCGGGGGTTTTGAAAGAATAAACAAATTAACTAATCTAAATAACAATAAAATAAATAAAGCAATGGAAATTATTTTAAAATCAATTAATAAAAAATACTTAGGTCAAGACATATTAGATCGGTTCGATTAAAAGATTGAATTTGGTCTTCATTTATGTAAAATATGCAAATCAAAAGTATCTTGGTGTAGTTATAAACTCAGTGACGTACACGGTTCTTCGCACTTCCTAATCTCGATAGCTAAGGTACGACAATGACTATTTCACTAGCCAATCGTATAACCCTATACTCAAGTGCATTGGATTTAACACGATAACCGCAGTGGGTTTTGTGAAGGTACTACACCTAGACAACTGGATCACTAGTGTGTCAAATTTAGCCTAGATTCCTAAAGTACTTAACCGATCCCAAAAGAGGCAAATCAATTAGTAGGGTCAATTATTACTAGTGTGGTCTTATTGCATAAAGATAGATGCTTACGACTCACTAGTAAAAGAATCAAAGTTTAAATATAAATTTAACTCTAATTATTCAATCACTACCAAAGAAAATAAAATAACAATGAAAAGCAATGCAATTAAATTAAATAAATCTCAGAAATCCATAGATGTGAACAGTCGAACCTCCCCCGTAGTCTTACTTGGGCCATAAGATTAGTCTCTCAAGGTTGCAAAACACCAAACAAAATAAAACATAATAAAAATTTTTACGAGAGAGAGCGAGTGACAGAGAGTTAAATAGAAGAGAAAATAGAAGTAGACGAGCGTTTTCCCCAAGTCAATTTAGTCCCCCTTTCCTTTCTATTTTTCTTGTGCATCTCTTTTTGGCCTTCCTTCCCTCTATTCATCCTCTGTCTTTCTATATATATGCAGATCTCCTATATCTATATATTATGTTTATATAACAAAATATTTCCTAACAAAACCAAAAATAAAATCTTCCAAATCTCTCCTTTGAACTTTGCAATGCATGAACGTCTCTACATTTGTCTAACTGTTGGATCTTCATCAATCACTAAGACACACTTCTCACATGTGGGCCCACCAAATTTGCCTTGAGATGTACGCTAGCTCGGTTTTTTATGTAGAGCAGGTCCGGGCAAATGAATACTCGATTTTGCATAGTTTTTTGCCTCGAACTCCACCGCGCACTCCAATAATCCTAAAAATGAAAATAAACATAATTAAACTAATATTTTGGAGACTTCACAATAAAAAATATATGAATAATCTATATATAATTACATAATTAATGACTTATCAACTAGATCCCATGAAAATATATTTTTTTCTTATCTGTATTGATATTTATGAGAATTATAAGGTCGTAGGTATGGAAAACTAGAACAACCAAAAACTCAAAGAAGAGAAAATTTGGAGAACACAAAAATAGCTTCTCATAAGGGGAAAGATCATTTAACATTCTCGTAGGTAATCTATTAATAAAAACACATCTATTTCACAGACATCCCACCAATAGTTCAAAGGAATATGACTATGGGCTAAGAGGGTTAAACTGAGTTCAATAATATGTCTATACTTGCGTTCGGCCATCCCATTTTGTTCATGAACATAATGACAGGGATGCTAAAAGTGAGTACCACTAGAATCTAAGATGGGTTTGAATGATTTGTACTCTCCACCCCAATCACATTGAACTCTCTTAATTTTGACATTAAATTGATTTTCAACTAAAAGCTTAAAATGAATAAATGCCTTAACTGCATCATATTTATATTTGAAGGGGTATAGCCATGTAAACTTAGTACAATCATCAATAAAGTGTATATAATAGTTGTAACCACCAGTAGATATGTGAGGAGAAGGCCCCCACAGATCAGAATAAATTAGTTCAAGCACATTAGAACTATAAGTTTTAGAATTCAGAAATGATGAAGCATGACTTTTACCCATTTGACATGAAGAACAAAAATTCATATCAAGTTTAAAATCTATATGAAGATGTTGATGTAACACTTGTTGAAATGTCTGCTGAGCAGGATGACCAAGGCGAGAATGCCATAAAGAAAATTATTGTCCTTCGTTAATTGAGAAACACTCAACAAATTCTTTTTCATGCTGAATTGTCCCATGATGGAGAACTTCTTTAGTTTGGATACCCTTCACAAAACAAGCATTAGAATGGAATTCAATCAGAACATTATTGTCCTTCGTTAATTGAGAAACACTCAACAAATTCTTTTTCATGCTAGGCACACACAAAGTATTGGAAAATGATAATTTCGAGCAAAGAAATAGCTGTATCTGATACCGATTGTGTGAACCACAAAACTCTTCAATTGTCAGCCAAGCTTCATTTGTTGTTGCAACATCTGCACCAACTATGTGAGTTAAGATAGATGGTACGATTGCATTGAGAAGCCAAGCTATCAGCGCCTGATCTTTCTGAATCCATGCCTTGTATACCGGATTTATTGTAATAGAATCATTCAACCTCATAGTCGGACACGGAGTCGTTCCAAAAAGATGACCATCATAATCACATCCACGAACTAAAGGAACAACAATTGATTTCCATAATAGAAAATTCGATTTATCCAACTTAACAAAAATCTTGGACAAATTGTTATCGTATGATGGAGAACAACCAGATCTGGACTTAAACGTCTAGAATCTTCGTCTTTGTTCTTCAGCAACACTAAAAAGCTTGCAGCACTACTACTGGTTTTTCCAAAAGTAGGGTTGGTTTACAATTTATTTCACAAAATATGGAGGTTTTTTTTTAATTACAAAAGTAGGCAATAACGCCTTTTGAAAAAGCGTTATTGGGTGTGGTTGGTTTGGTTGGCGGTGACGTGGCAATTGATGTGGCAGCGATTTGTACAAATAGCGCCTTTTGAAAAGGCGCTATCTGTACATTTGGCTGCCACGTCACCGCCACCTCACCAACTACAATAACGTCTTTTGAAAAGACGTTATTGGTTAAAAGTCCAGTTGGTGAGGTGGCGGTGACGTGGCGGTGACGTGGCAGGCCAAATATAGATAGCGTCTTTTGAAAAGGCGTTATCTATTCAATGTCGTCGTCACGTCACCGCCACCTCACCAACTGGACTCGCCGATCTATCCGCGACCGCTGCCGCCATTGTCCGCGACGTCCTCAGGGCGTTATTCTTTGATTCTTGCCGTTGTCTTTGGTCAAATCATGCAAGCTGCTGATCGCGTCGTCCTCGCCGCGGCCTCGCTGCCATTGCATGGGTTGCGTCGTTGTCGTAGTCGAGCGTTCTCGACAATTCCAACCAAAGGAGTTTATATTTGTATAAAAAAGAAACCAATTGTGAAAATATATATACATTGGTTTCAACCTTCAACTCTCTTTTCTAAACTAACTAAACTAACTAACTAACAAAACTAACTAACCTTAACTAACCAAACCAAACCAAACTAAACTATATAACTAACTAACGTTAACTAAACTAAATAACTAATTAACTAACTTAAGTTAACTAACTAACTAACTAACTAACCAAAGTTAACTAAACTAACTAACCTTAACTAACATAACCAAACTAAACTAACTAACAAACTAAACTAACTAACCTTAACTAACCAAACTAAACTAAACTAACTAACCTTAACTAACCTAACCAAACTAAACTAACTAACTTAACTAACTAACTAACTAACTAACTAAACTAAACTAAACTAAACTAACTAACCTTAACTAACCTAACCAAACCAAACTAAACTAAATAACTAACTAACCTTAACTAAACTAACTAACTAAGTAACTAACTTAACTTAACTAACTGACTAACTAACTAACCAAAGTAAACTAAAATAACTAACCTTAACTAACCTTAACTAAACAAACTAAACAAAACGAACTAACATTAACTAACCTAACCAAACTAAACTAACTAAATAACTAACTAACCTAAACTAACCTAACCAAACCAAACTAAACTAACTAACTAACTAACCTTAACTAAACTAACCTAACTAACCTTAACTAACCTAACTACCCAAACAATACAAACAAAGTAAACTAAAATAACTAACTTAAATAACTAAACAAACAACCAAAAAACAATCCACGTAAACTACCAAACGAAACTAAACAAACATCCAAGTAGCTCGAGAGTTACTTGATAACAAATCTAACCACACGGTTCTATGTGAACTAAACTCGACTAACCTAACCTAACCTAAGTATGTAAACTAAATTAACTAAACTACACTAAGGAACATGCCATAACTCAACTACACTAAACTAAACTAACCTCAACACTTAAACTAAACTAACTTAACTAACTAAGCTAATTAACCTAACCAAACTAAACTAATATAACCTAACCACCGACACCTAACTAACTAATCTAACCACTTAAGTTAAATTAAACATATAACCTAAACTAACTTAACAAACTAAACTAACTATTGAAGAGTAATCACATATGCGACATTATAATAATATGGAAAACATGAGAAATAAGTTTATTCAGTGAGAAGGTTGTACATACGTACTTCGTGAACCCAAAATATAAGCTATTTACGAATCACCGTGACATCAAGAAAACTCATCATGCAGGTCTATTCCGGCGGTTACGTTGACGTTGTTGCTCGGTGATGCAAACCGAATGTACTCTTTGTCTAGTTGGACGATGTGTTTGTACATCCGGATGAGGTTGTTGAGGTAGCTGGTCTTGCGATGAATCACGTCGAGTAGATTGATGCGTTTCCTCTGGTGTTTCACTCGACTCACCTCTGCTACTGATGCTCCCAAAAATAGGAGATGGAACCATCCCAAAATATCGGCTTCCAGTATGGGGTTGGGGGAAATGAACATGAGGCTACGGCATGGTCAACAAGTTCATGAATGAGGGATCTCCACTATATGACATATTGTAATTATAAGGAGTAGGAGTATATGGACTAGGCATATATTGAGGCAGTGACGGATGTTGGGTTTTGGGGTTCATACGCATCGGAGATTACAAAACAATTTTGACAAAAACCCCAACAGGATCCGAATCTAATTCCATTAAAAACGTTTAAACCATGAAAAACTTAATCATACCTCAATCGCAATATACCTTTCAGAAGGTTGATCGATCTCTAAGGTGCTGCCAATGACGAACGCCCTCTACTAGTAGTCCACACACGAACGGCGGCCGAGATTCGAAGTGCTAGCTTCAAGAGAATACCAAATCTTTTTGTTTCTCTCCAAAATGATCGAGAGCAAATCAAAAACCCTAAGTCGTTTCTAAAACGAAAATAGAGTTTCGGCCTTTCGATCTTTCGTGTGTGTATTGTAACTTAAAGCGTCTATTTATACAACCCTTGTATATAGACGGTTAAGTAAATTACACATATACCCTTACTTAAAGAAGTATAAGTGTAATACACCACAAGGACGTTTCTGTCATGAATTTTATCACATAAAATTCGTTTTTCTCTCAATCGTCTTAAAATCTCGCAAAACCATTCTTAGTGTGCGACCCAATAGGCTCATACAACGTTAGCGTGTACCAAAACATATTTTGGTATACAAGTCATAAGCGCCTCTAGCAAGACATTATGACTACCTAAGTCGTAACGAATATCAAATCGATACAACCTAATCAATAGTGTATATAACATCCTTTTGTCACACGATATCCTTTTGATCAAACGTAAGGCATGGAATTGTCATCCAACATGTTCAATCGTACTAGTCTCGATCTCTAGGTAGACCGAAAACATCCAAGTGATATCGATCAATATCAATTCACTCAAACTAGGCCTTTTAACGGTCTAACACATCGAGGGATCCACTGGATATCTCTCTTTATATGAGAGGGACAAATTCTATCTTGATTACACAACTTCATCACATTGCTCACACATTAACCAATCACAACCTTTATAATCGTCCGATTAAAGACAACGTTTGATTGTGTCAAATCACTGTGTTCCTAATGTTGAAGTCTCTGGTAATCTCAAGTCAGAGGACTGGAATATATACCTATCATGAGAAACAACAATGACTTAATCCATGTGATGTTCTCATAGCGGGTCGGTCCAAGATTGCTTTGTTCCCTAACAAGTACTCGTGATCTTGATTTGTATCCATATACGTATAATCATCATATGATCATCAATCAAGACTCACACTAGTCTTAATTCATTATAGTTCCCAAGATAATGATCGATCAGGGACATTTAGGATATTTCGTAAATACCCATGGATCTTATTATAATGTAAACATGCAAATTAATTATAATAAACAGCAAATGAAATCCTCTATTTTATTAACTAAAAGTATTCATAAAGACGGTTAATGGATTGACCTAGGGCACATGCCCCATCATCTCTCACTTGCACTAGGGCCAATCATACATGCATCTAATGCTTAATGATCTAACATGACCATCATGTTTTGCTTGTGGAAGAGCTTTTGTCAATGGATCTGCAACGTTGTCTTCAGTAGGTACTCTGCGAATCTTTACGTCTCCCTCTCAATAATTTCTCGATGAGATGAAAACGCTCGAGTATATGTTTGGATCTGTGGTGTGATCTAGGTTCCTTGGCCTCGTGTTATTGCCTCGTTATTGTCACAATACAAACAAACAGGGTTAGCAATACTTGGAACCACACCTAGTTCGAAAAATGAACTTTTTGATCCAAACGCCTCATTTGTCTTTGCATCGGACGCCGTAATATACTCACTTTCGTTGTAAAATCTGCGCACGCTCTTGCTTCGAACTTTTCCACTTTACCGCACCCCCATTCAAAGTAAACACATATCCAGATCGCGATCTAAAATCATCTATATCGTTTGAAAACTTGCATCTATGTAACCATTTACAACTAGATCATTTTCAAAACCTCCATAGACCAAGAACACTTCCTTAGTCCTTCTTAAGTACTTAAGGATGTTCTTTACGCTATCCAAAGTGACTCTCACCTGGATCGACCGATATCTGCTTGTAGTGCTCAAAGCATATGATACATCGGGTCGAGTGCATAACATGGCATACATGATAGATCCAATAGGCGATGCATATGGAATTTTATTCATACGGTCTCGCTCATCATTTGTCTAAGGACATCGAGTCTTGCCGAGACTTATGCCATGAGACATTGGCAACAATCCTCTTTTAGAGTCTTGCAAACTGAACCTATTCAGCACCTTGTCTATGTAAGCACTCTGACTTAGACCGATTAGCCTCTTAGATCTACCCCTATAGATCTTTATCCTTAGGATATAAGCTGCATCTCCTAAGTCTTTCATTGAGAAACATTTCCCTGTCGCGCGAGGAAGAAAGGGATAAACACGGATAGCGCCTTCTGAGAAGGCGCTATCTGTGTACCCCATTTTGGTGAGTCCACGTGAATCCACGTGGACGTGGCCAGAACGAATAGCGCCTTTTGCGAAGGCGCTATTCGTTCTGGTTAAATCCACGTCAGCCTCTACGCCACTCACGCGCCGACGTGGACAGGACACATGGATAGCGCCTTTTCAAAAGGCGTTATCCTTGTGTCCACGTCACCCTAAACCAAAACCCTAAACCCACGTGGACAGGACACATGGATAGCGCCTTTTGAAAAGGCGATATCCATGTGTCCACGTTAGCCAAAAAAATGGACACATGGTGATAGCGCGTTCTCATCAGGCGTTATTGCCTAGATTGAGAAAAAAAAAGCCCTCGTTTTGCTCTTATAAAGTAAAATCAGTTGTACAATTGTAAGGACACATGGTGATAGCGCGTTCTCATCAGGCGTTATTGCCTAGATTGAGAAAAAAAAAAGGCCCTCATTTTACTCTTATAAAGTAAAATCAGTTGTACAATTGTAAATTTTTCGCACTACTATGCACTGATTTAGGAGTTAGATCAACTATTGTAACAAACCATATCTACACTTCCAGAACTTAGATTTAACCTTCTAGATCTCAGATCTCCACTTTCAAGAACTCAAATCTACGATTCTATATATCAGATTTGCACTTGCAGACCTTGGATTTAGCCTTCTAAATCTTAGATCTCCACTTTCGAGAACTCAGATCTGAAAATTTTATTTCCAGATCGATCTTCAATTCTTTAGATCTTATCCTCTTCTATGTGATTCGAGTGATCAAATCACATATTCAAACACCAAACTCCAATATCAAACCATTATTGGTGTAAGCCATGAATGCTCTGATACCATATTGAACTGCAATCTAAAAAGATTGATGGTACACATTTTGAATAGGTTGACACGGTACAACACGTGTAATTTGTTAAGTTAAATATGTTGTGTTAATATTAATTCAACGCAAACTACCCCTCCCTCTTAAATCAAATCATGAGAGACAAATTGTGAGAAACGAAATCGACGATTTCGATTGTGTGCTTTAATTGGGACCGAGGTAGGAGGAAGTATTCGCGAGCATCACCATTCATCCTTGCTTTGGCTATGGGCAATTTTCATGTCCAACTGGTATGTGACTGGGCATCACTGCTTTTTCATAGACAATTTGGGACTCAAACCTTGAACCGAGAGCTTGTGGCTATCATGCCTGCTAAAGCTTTCAGGAGGCGACTTTGTTGGTTCCCTGTTGGAGGGTGTGGCTGCACATCTTGCAAAGGGAATGAGATGATGGGATAATGGATGACAATTTGCAGGAGGACTGTGGCTGCACATCTTGCAAAGGGAATGAGATGGTATAATTGATGACAATTTGCAGGAGAACTGTGGAAGAGGATTCGTGTTTAAATGACCTTGTTGTGATTCGATAGATTTTGTGGCTTTGTTGTAGGCATAAGTAGGATAATCAAATGCATGAGAAATGACCATTACTTCAAAGAATGAAGTGCGCACATGAGAAACCCTAACAATCGATTGTGGAGGTGTCCAACTGTGGAGAAGAGTTGGGGAAGACGTAACAAAGCAAATAGCCTTGATTTTAGAAGTTATAAAAAGGAGGGCACTCTAGTAACTTCAGCCAAAAAACCACATATTTACCACTAAGCCCAATCCTGCCAACCGAACAAGTAAGGAAATATAAACTAGCACCTAAACCTAAGGCACAATTCCAATATAAATTAGTTCCATGAATTTAAGATACAAACAAATGTGAACCGAACTAGCCATAAGTGATTAGAGAATGGCAGAGTTAAAATTTCAATCACCCCAACACTAAACCACGAGCAACCTAAACATTAATTTAAGATACAAACAAATGTGAAGTGAACTGGTCATAAGTGGTTAGAGAATGGCAAAGTTAGGATTTCAATCACCCCAACACTAAACCACGAGCAACCTGAACATTAATTTAAGATACAAACAAATGTGAACTGAACTGGCCATAAGTCGTTAGAGAATGGCAAAGTTAGGCTACTAGTGTTTTTCTTATCTTTCTTTTTTTTCCTATTGTTCCTTGTATAAATAAGGGGTGCTATATGCAAACTGCCATGGGCTATGGCAACTATGTATGTGGCTCTGCTAAGGTGGAAGAAAAAAAAATAACTGTTTACACCAAAAGTACAATGACACCTAAGCTGCTCAACTATAAACACTGCACTCATTGTTGAAGACTGATGACCATATATTAATTCCCTCTTAAGCATTTCTTGGCACCTTCTATATATAGTCCGCTAAATAGATGTAATTAATTTACCACCAAAATGTCAGCCACTCTTTCACAATTAAATTGTGCCTGCTTTTGGCATTTTTCTTTTTTGGTCTTGAATACATTTACATATAGGACCAAACCGTCCATAATCAAGCTGCTTCAGAGTTCAGACGCATGCGGAAATTAGAGAAACTTTCCCGCTGTTGTCTACTCTATTCACAAGATTCAAACTCGAGAAGCTACTTTAATATCACTTACAAGTACCTGTATCATAACCCAAACCCAGCTTATCAAAATTACACTTGAAACAAGTTGATATCAAACCCCGACTTTATGCAATGAACCGTTCAAAGAGTTCTTCAATTTTTTACTTTTATTTCCAGATGAATCGTACATAAATACGGTTCACATTGCTGAATAAAATTTTGAATTTTGGAGATCTAAACAAAACTGCAGGTAAAACCCACCCTTCATTCTCCTCATCTCTGCAGATGGCCATGAACTCAAAAGGTTGGGAACTAGAAGAAGTGCCATGGGTTCAGTTCAGAACCATCCCTTTTTAATTCGCGCCCATGCAAGCGCAGCAACTAAGGCTCCTCCCAAGTGAGCTGAACCTGAAATCTGACTGCTTCCCTTCAAGCACAAAAACAAGTTTAAATAATTAAGAGCAAAATGGTCTAAAAAAATCCCCAAATCCAGAGTTAAACTCAGTCAGGGACCATTGAAATGTACTCCATTCTTCAAAGGTTTGATAATTAGATAGAAAAGATTGAAAGATGTTTCAACGAAACAATGCTACTTTTGCTGTGACTTTAGGTATTTAGATTTATCGGGCATGTACCTCCTTCATCCTCAATAAATCCTTTCCAATCAAGAAAGCTCCCTGCAAAAGATAATAGAAAATGATTAGTGAGAACCTGAGGTTGAATTACTGGTCTATATTTGGCTCCTATAACCACTTACCAATAACATTGCTGGAACTGGTATGAAGAAATTGATGTAGTGTGTGGCTGTTGGAAAAAGAAATATGTCCAGAAGCATTATAGCATTCAGAGCTCCACTTGCACCCTATATCGATTGTTAAGGATTCATAATTAAACGAAATCCACTATTAAAATAAATGACACACAATCATGGTAATCTAAATTCATCAAATACAATGATTGAAGCAGATGTACATTTAACTACAATAAATTTCGTAAACATGCATACCCCTGTGATTTGGACCTTCAGGAGAAGGGACATAAAAAAATGCAAACTCGTCTTTAAGCTACATTCCATACATGCATGTTTCATGTTTTCATGAGAAGTTTCAAGAACATGCAATCCTGCTGCAATGATGCTACAATCCTTACTTGAAGATGACAAAACTTCAATCAAGCAGAAAGAAAAGAAACTTTTGTTAAGCAACATTTGGTAAAGAATACACATGTAAGAGGAGTGCTGAAAAAATTGCTTTCTTAACAACAAAGAAAAGAAGAAAAATTGCTTCTTTTTTTCTTTCATCTATTTAAGAACATGAAATTCCGCCTATGTAGAACATAGGAGCTTCTTTTATGCTCTACATATCCCAAGTTCATATAAAGGAGGGGTCCCAAATATTGATGGAGGGTTGCGATAGCCGATAGGTTGACAAAATAAAACTCGTCGCTCTTTATGAAACGGAGAAACTACCACTAATGATAGTGGACTAACATCCCATTTTCCATTCCTCTGTAATCTCAATTTTACTACCCTAATAGATAGATAGCATTTCCAACGAAAGTACTATGTTGTTTCTCCGTGCCTCAAGTGTTAGAATGCTTGTTATCTACCCAAGTAATATGTTGCAAGATCAGAAAAAGAGAAGATCACTCAAGTTAGGGAAGTGACAAAATTGAAGTGAAAAAAGTGGGTAGAAGAGCTAAGTTCTTTGAAGAGGCATGCTCGCGAATTGCATGGCACCAAACAGGCTGAAACAATTTTGGGTAACAGGTTTTGAAGCAATAATGTAAACCTAACCAATAAGTGGCACCTCCGAGAGATATTTTCTATCCTTTTTGAATTTTGTACGGATCTTTTAAATAAAACGGACTTTGTATGGGAGTTTACTTATGTAATTTGAAAGACTCTATTCACTACTTTTAGGACATAATTTTTTTTAAAAAAAATTAAGTTAGGACCTAGGTTTTTCCTCCAGGAAAGGGAAAAAGACCAACTTCTCTATTCTATTCTTATTACTTCTATTACAACAACAACAAAAACAACAAAGTCTCAATCCCAAATTACTTCCACTTCAAGAATCAAACTCTTCCATTGCGCTTAAATTAGTGCAATTGGTGGTGTGCTAATCTTTCTTAATCAATGCGTCTCAAGTTAGCTTCGATCTGCCCCTACATTGCCGAATTTCTTCAGTTTCCATAAGTCGATTTTTCTAGTGGGGGCATTTGTAGGTCGTCTTTGGAGGTGTCTAAACCATTACAATCTCCCTAATCTTTGTGTCAATTGTTGCTACTACTTTGTTTTTTTGAATTTTTGTATTTCTTATTCTATCTTTACGTGTTTTACCGCACATCCGCTCAAGTATCCTCGTTTTGCTACATTTATTTGATGTACTTGTTTCTTTATCGCCCGACATGCACTTCCATAAAGCATAGTTGATCTAACTGCGATCCCATAAAATTTTCCTTTTAACTTGCTAGGAATAATTCAATCATAGATCACACATATTGCACTCCTCCATTTCTTCCATCCACCTTGAGTTTTAAATGTAACATCATTCTCAATATTACCATAATTTTGTATGATTGATCCTAGATACCTAAAGTGGTTCACCTTAGGAACTTCCACTTCTAATTTTACCACTCCAACTTGATGTCTAGTATTTCTAAAGTCACTATGCATGGTATATCCTCTTGATGTGATCCTATTGTAATGGAAAATTCTTCTAGTTCCTCCAAATGTCTTTATCCTCGTTGCCACTTCATACATATCTTTTATAGTATCCATGCACCTAGCATGCACCCATTTTCTTTCTCGCACCCACCAAAGAACATATCTAGGAACCCTATCATGTGTTTTTTCTAAATCTACAAATATCATATGAAGATCCTTTTTCTTTTCTCTATATTTTTCCATCAATCTTTTTACAAGGAAATCACCTCCATAATGGACCTTCTTGGCATGAAGCCAAATCGATTCTCAGACATCGTTGTTTCTCTTATTAGCCTATTATCAATTATCTTCTTCCTTCCTTCTATTACTAATTTTTATTGTTTTCTTGGTGTTTTAATGAATTTGAGGCACAACTAAACACGTTTTGTAGTTCAAGGGTGGTGAAGCTGGATTCATCAAATGTCGTGATACATAATTGACTTTGATATCCACTTTTTTGTTTCTTATTATTTATAGGTCTTCTGTGTTTATCACCATACAATTGCTCTCTTGATTTATACCAAAAGGATCAGATGTTCAGTTTACTTTTTGATCTACCATTTAGAGCCATGTAATTGTTTGTGCACTCTAATAATTAGAGGTACATTAGCAAGATTTGATATACATATATACTACATAGCCTCTGTATATATATTTGCAATAATTTATTAGGATGTTCAACCTTTGCTAAGTGGATATATAATCTAACTTAACCAAGCTTGTGTGTTTATTAGTTAGAATTGGTAATTTCTCACGAATTTAATGCTATCAACAAGTCTAATTCTAGTTTGTTTAGGGGTACTTGTTGATGAAGGAAATAGTTAAAGAGCCTATTTTGGTTTCTCTCAAATTTAATGCTATCGAGAATTGGAGAGCTTAATACTGACTGTAATATTAAGGCAGATGGAATGTGTCACAGAAATGATGATCAACTGACTTGAATCTATACTAAGTCTATACCTTGAACTAGAGTTTCCCGTCATTGATATTTCTTAATTTGCAATTTCTATTTGTTTGACATATTTACTTTTTAACTACTCTTAATTTTAGTCTTCAACCCCCCATTTTTTAATTTTGTTTTATAGAGGAATTAACTCCACCTATGTTGTACACTATGTGTGCAACATTGCCGGTCCCAAGTTCGGATAAAGGAGGACTCTGACGCCCATTTTTTTCATACCGAAAAATGGGTAAGGGAAGTCCCAAACTCACTTTTCATACCCGAAAGTGGGGGAGGGAAGCCCCAAGCTCATTTTCCATTCTTGGAAAATGGCGGGTTGCGATAGGTTGACAGCCAACGTAAAAATTTTGTCACTTTTCATGAACTGGATCAAAACATATATAAACTTTGGGGCGTTCCCACCTAGCGACACGCTGCATCGAAGCGCGGGTGTAGAGAAATGAGCAAGGGTGTGTTTCACAAGCACTTAATTGAGCACAATGAAAAAGTTTGATCCATGTAGCCTACCCCAGTTAATTTGGGATTGAGGCTATGTTGTTGTTGTTGTTGTTGTTTTATAGAGGAATTAATTTCACCAATCCCTGTAGATTCGATCCTGCTGTCACTATTTGTGAAGAGTTATTATTTATTGGTTTGACATCTATCACTAACTAAGGTTAATAAGAGCCGTCAATTTTTTTTGGTCACGAAATTTGGGGAGCGGCACGAATATGATATCATTTAACTTATGAGATCATCAGATTTTTTATTAATTATACTAGTATTTAACCCCTTTGAATGACATATCGAGTTTTCGATGAGCTAAAATATGCTTTGTGTATTTAGAAATTTCAAAGTCTGTTTAAATCATTTTTAATATCTTAGAAATGAGTGAAAGGATAAAATAGTGTTTGATTGCTCTTATTGAAGTCAAAAGGCTTCTTTGGTAAAAAGAGGAGCAGCAAACCTAAGGGATGGTAACTAAACTCCCAACGTAAACCAAAGTATACAGAATTCCAAGACTCCCAGCATAAATTAAATTTCTAGCCAATGGACGACAAAGAGAATGGTGACTAAACTCCCAAAGCCGCTCGATAAAATCAAGTTCATCCCCCACGATCAATTTCCACTTTGAGAAATAACTATTTCCTCATAAATGATAAGAAAAGCAAAAAAGATAATGAATATATTGCAAAATTCAAGGGCTACATAGTTACACCTTGCCTACCATCTCTCACATCTCTGTTCAACATATGAAAAATTTGAAGGAAACTTGAGGAGAAAAGCTTTTGTACATAGTTACGACGACACAACAACAACAACAACATAGCCTCAATCACAAATTAGTTGGGCCGGCTACGTGAATCGAAATCTTCCATTACGCTCGGTCTTTTGTACATAGTTAGTGGAATCATAAATTGAAAACTAATCAATGGAGATCCTTCGAGATAAATTAGGTTTCAGATCAATGACCATTAATATTCGTGGGACAATTATGCATCTTAATGTGTATTAAGACATACATATGTCCATCAGTATTTGTTTATGATTGAATAAATAAAACTACTTGAGAAATTATAACTAACACCACATGAACTTCATAATGATGATACATTTAATCTACATACCTAATAAACACAAATGTTGTTTGTTTTGAAAACAATAATGAATTACTTGAATCGAATTATTTGATTTATGGGTTATAGGAGATATTTTTTTTATCTGGAAATTGGAAACTTTTGCATTCATGTCGAGGACAAGGATTATCTTCCACCACATCTGAATGACACGATTCATGGTGATTGATGGTGGAATGGAAATTCTCGGGGAACATGTTTTCTGTACAACAAGAAAGAGTGTTTACGAACTTTGACCTGAAACTAATAAAAATTCAAGCAGCCAATCTAGAAATGATATGATCTGTGCCTTGATGAGGATCACTTATATTTAAGTGTATCATATGTACCATCTTTCCTGTTGGAAAGTAGGAAAGAATCACCTAAATCAGTGGGATTTAGATTAGTTTCTAATTTTTCAGTTATTCTTGATTTGTTTCTCTTTGTTTTGATTTGTTTCCTTTTGTATTTTAAATACTGATTTCTAGGAAGATTTTATGTATATTTCCTTAGTTGTTCCATATTCTAGTTGTATATATATTTACAAACCAATCAGTGAAATAACCATAAAAGTATATTCCAAATCTGTGTTTTATGATATTAGAGCCTGCTTTCTTGCTGGCCAAGAAAACCTAAATCATGTCTGGAGTTAGTCTACCACGGTCTATTGAAGAAACTACAAAAGCTTCTTCAAAGAATACTAGTGGTACAACCCTTTTTTCTACATCAGACGTGAACCACTCACTCAAAATTACCCAACACGAATTGAATGGGTCGAACTTTTCGTGAATGGTTCCAATCCATTTTGTTGGTTGTTCGAGGGAGAGGGAAGAAATGTTATCTTACTAGTGAAACTACCATACCCATCAAGAGTGATGCTGGCTATAAGACATGGGAAGCTGAAAACTCCAGTACCATGGCATGGTTGATCAACTCAATGGAACCTCAAATCGGACGCACATTTCTTTTCTACAAAACAGCACATAAAATTTGGAAGGCGACACAAGAGCTGTATTCAAATTTTGAAAATACTTCTCAGTGTTTTGAAATCCGGGCAACACTTCGAAACACAAAACAAGGAACAAAATACGTCACGGAGTACTACAACAAATTGATAGAGCTTTGGCAAGAAATATATTATTTTATGTGATTCCATGGAAGTGTGTAGATGATGTGTAGATGATGGGCTAGTTTACAATCAAGTACTTGAGAAAGATCGAGTATTTGATTTCCTTCAAGGCCTGAATCGAGATTTAGATGAAGTACGTGGGAGAATTCTGAGGAACAACACGGCAGACCAAAGCCATTGCAAAAACCAAAGCAACCTCGGTATTGAGTGGCGATAAACAATCACCGTCGCAAGTTTGATGAATGGCCATCATAATCATATGAGCACTGTGAGAGATGAAAGGGGCCAAAAGTGACAACAAGAACCGTAAGAACCTTGTTGACATGCATGGGACTATGATCAAATTCAAGTGGTGCACATCACTTCCTTTCCCCTATCTTCACAAAGACATGCAAGTACAAAGTTCGGTGCGAACATGATATTTGAAGCATGTAAAACCTCACCACCTCCAAGCTATGTGAATGTATTGCCCCAATTGTCGTTAAGAATGTACCGCCACCGACTCACATCATAAGGCAAGCAATAACCCCAAATCGAACTAACCGTAAACACCAATGTAGCACCAACATAAGAAGGCACGAACCAAGCCAACCGCACTTTCAAGACAAGGAAGCGGCATTGAGGAAGAACAATCGATTTTTGTTTGACAAATCGAGTTTAGGAGCACCACATCAAAGGTTGAAGAGAACACTAAGACCACAAGATTATTCTCGAACAATGGGAAATGTATGTGGGCCCAAAACTTACACTTGATAGAAAATACGTAAGTCGATGATAATCAAACAGAAGAAGAAAAAACTTGGTAGAGGTGTGGTTGCATGGGCAAATAACATGTGAACAACAAATTTGTTGTGGGTTAAAGCTCACCGTATGATTTCCTTGAGTGGAGCATTGGCTCATCATTGTCTTTTTCTCCAAATTCATTGGTGCGAGATAGGGCGTTGAGTGTAGCGAAGATGGTGGCGGCCAAGGCGGTGGATCCAAGTCATCATCAATTGAACTCTCCATAAGAATGGTCTGATCTGATGGATATGTGACTTTAGTGAAAACCTTTAAAGTAATGAAAACCTCCATCAAAAGAGCACATTGCAGATGAGGCCAAGGAGGTAAATCCAGGGCAACAAAATGATATCCTCTCTTCATGAAGAGTGCATCCAGATGTGCGAACAGTATCACCTCACAAAGCACCAAGGACGGATAAAGTGCATCTGTATCCATTAGAGATGGATCAACAAAAGCAGGGGCAAATGGTTTAATAGTACTAAATTGTAGTGGAGTGGATGGAATCACTGAGCGAAGCAATGGTTTGGGCGAGTATTGCGCGAGTGGACAAGGAGCACGATCTAATGGATCTAGGGCTTTTGTGACCAGCAAATCTGGTGGATCTGGTGTCAAACCGCTCCCCTGTGGCCGGATCTGATGCGACTTTTCGGGATCCTGACCCCGCCGGAAGAACTCCTCCATCCGCGAAAGATAACTCCTGGATCTGGCTTTGGATCTGCGATTGCGTGTGGATCTGAGTCTGAAACTCCGATCGTAGGCCATGGATCGAGCCTTCCAACTCCCTGAGTTTGCTCAGCTCCGCCTCCACTACCTCTATGCGCGTATCCGCTTTCGACCCCATGACAATCGTTGCTCTCGATACCATGGAACAAAGCCCCTGCTTTCACTTCGAGAAGCCTTCACTGAAGTTAGAGGGGAAGAAAGCAGAAAAAAGGTCATGTTGCACTCATCACTTGTCCCTAGCAACGAAGATCATTCATAAAGTTCTCCTCTTGAATCGTTCTTTCTCTAAGCCAAATGAGAACAAATTATGGTGTGAACACTGTAAAAAACCTTTTCAAACAAAGGATACTTGTTGGGATCTCCATGGAAAACAACAAGATTGGAAACCACGCAATAAGAGAAGAAATCATCCAACTGTCCGTGCAGCAGAATCTGTTGCACATACACAGACAAATACTGCAGCATTTACTCCAGCACAAATGGAGATCTTAAAGACCCTTCTCAGCCAAAAAAGAAATTCAGATCGTTCATCATCAACTTCCACACATATTGCTGCCATGAATCAACAAGGTATTATCTCATCTTTTTTCTTGTCATAAAAGGATGCTATGGATGGGTGGATTATTGACACTGGGGCATCAGATCATATGACAGGTTCACATAGTATTTTCTATTGTTATTTTAAATGTGCTGATAACATGAAAGTCTCTGTGTCTGATGGAAACACTTCTATAGTAGCTGGGATCGAGATGTTGTTTGCAATGGATTTCATTTGAAAAATGTGCTTCATGTTCCTAGTTTAAGATATAACCTTCTTTCTCTTAGTAAGTTAATTAAAGATCTAAATTGTGTAGTAAATTTTTTTGTGATCGTTGTATTTTCAGGATCCATTTTCGGGGAAGATGATTGGCAATGTTGAGGAACAAAATGGTCTTTACTATCTTAAGGGTTCCCAACCATCAAAAGAACCTAGATCTCTTTCGGTTTCTAGTTCATCAAGTTCAAATGTGCTTTTATGGCACTAATGTTTAGGTCACCCTAGTTTTTCTTATATAAAACGTTTGTTTCCTAAGTTGTTCATCAATAAAGATCCTTCTTCATTTTCTTGTGAATCATGCATTCTAGCAAAACAACCTAGAAAAAATTATCATGTGCATGACTACAAAGAGTCAAAACCTTTTCACCTTATCATAGTGATACTTAGGGAGCATCGCGAGTCATTGACTTGACTGGAAAAAGGTGGTTCACTACTTTCATAGATGACCACACGCGAGCCTGTTGGGTCTACCTATTAAAAGACAAATCTGATGTTGGATTTGTATTTCAACTATTCCATAAAATGATAAAAAAAAAAAATGTATTTCAATCTGATATTCATGTACTTCGCACAGATAATGGAGGAGAATGCTTCAATCATGATCTAAGAAATTATTTCATGGATAATGGAATTTTCCACCAAAGTTCATGGACCTATACACCCAACAAAATGGGGTAGCAGAAAGAAAAAGTCGTCACTTACTGGAGGTTGCCCGATCAATCATGCTTGCCGATCAATCATGCTTGAGAATTTTGTACCACATCAATATTAGGGAGATTCTATGTTAACAACTTCCTATTTAATTAATAGGCTTCCATCCAAAACTCTAAATTTTCATACTCCTATTAGTTGCCTCAAAAAATATTTTCCTCATGTTAGATTGTTCAATTCTCTCAACCCAAAAGTGTTTGGATGTTCTGTTTTTGTTCATAATACTATTCCTACTCGGAGTAAACTTGATCCAAAGGCTATTAAATGCATTTTCATAGGATATTCTCCTACCCAAAAGGGCTATATATGTTATAATCCACACTTAAAAAAATTATACGTGTCCTATGATGTCACCTTCCTTGAAAATCAGTCTTTTTACGCTCATGATACTTTTCAAAGGAAGGATTTAGGTGGAGGTAACTATTGGGACACTTCTATCTCCCTTCCAATTTCCTTGCCCATTTCACATCTTCATCTCCCCCATCGTCCTTACAACGCACTTCTGTAAGTGACTCAAGCCAAAGGGGAGAACCAAATCAGAAAACTCAACAAGGTGAATTATTTGTTTACTCAATGAGACCACAAGTTGCTCATCAAAACCAAGCATCTAAACCAGAAGAGGATCTACTAAAACAAGGTTCGGTTGAAGGTGCAGATAAAATCAATGATTCGGACATTCCCATTGCTCTCGAAAAAAAGGTTAGATCGTGTACTCAACATCCGATTTCCGATCATTTGTCATATTGTCATTTATCTAACAAGTACAGGGCACTCATCTCTAAACTTGATAATGTGATAATCCCTACCAACATACATGAAGCCTTAAAGGACTCAAGATGGCAAGTTGCAGTCATGGAGGAAATCAAGGCCCTAAAAGAAAATGACACATGGGAAATTGTTGACATGCCAAAAGGAAAGAAACTAGTAGGCTGCAAATGGATTTTCACTGTGAAAGTTGCTTCAGATGGGAGCATAGAGAGATACAAAGCTCATTTGGATGCTCGAGGATATACACAAACTTATGGCCTTGACTATGAGGAGCCTTTTGCACCAGTTGCAAAACTGAATTCTATCCGAGTTCTCTTATCTATGGCAGCTAATCTAGATTGCGAACTACACCAAATGGATGTATCTAATGCCTTCTTGAATGGAACACTTGAAGAAGTTTACATGAAGCTTCTGCCAGGTTTTGAGTAGGCAAGTAGGCCCGGTTCTGTATGTAAACTAAAAAAGTCTCTCTATGGATTAAAACAATCTCCTGGAGCTTGGTTTACTCAATTCAGCACAGTTATGAAATAATTTGGTTACAAGCAAGGCAAGCTGAACATACTTTGTTCATAAAACAGTCCAAGGATGGGAAGAAGTCGATCTTAATAGTGTATGTTGATGATATTGTTATCACAGGTGATGACAATGAAGAGATGGCCAATCTCGAGAACTTGCCGAAATCCAATTTCAAGATCAAACATCTGGGACAGCTTCAATATTTTCTTGGAATGGAAATTGCGTGAAGTAAGTTGGGGCATTTTCATTTCTCAAAGAAAATACACCCTTGATCTATTGAAGGAGACGGGTAAATTGGGTAGTAGACCTGCAAATACACCACTTGAAAAGAATTGGAAGCACAACGGTTATGAGGATGATTCTCCAGCAAACAAAGAACGCTATCAACGCTTGGTTGGAAAACTGATCTATCTATCACTTACGAGGCCTAACATTATGTATAGTGTTAGTGTGGTCAGTCGGTTCATGCATGCTCCAACCAAAAGGCATCAAGATGCAGTTGACCAGATTCTTAGATTTTTTAAAGGGAACACCTGTTAAGGGCCTCTTGTTTAAAAAGAATAATAGCCGAGCAGTAGAAGGGTTCGCTGATGCAGATTGGGCGGGTTCAACAGAAGATAGTAAGTCCACCACTGGTTATTGCACTAAGCTTTGGGGAAATCTTGTCACATAGCGAAGTAAAAAACAAACTGTTGTGGCTAGAAGTAGTGCAAAAGCAGAATATAGGGCCATTGCACAAGGTATTTGTAAGTTAATATGGCTAGAAAGACTACTATCAAATTTGAATATTCAATTGCAACATCCTATGAAGTAATATAGTGATAGTAAGCCTGCTATTGCAATTGGTCAAAACACCATACAACATGATCGAATGAAGCGTGTTCAAATTGATAGGCACTTCATCAAGAATGAGCTAGAAAATGAGAAGATTAGTTTATCATATGTGCCAAGTGGATCAGAAGAAGCTGATATTCTCTCGAAAGCATTACTTAAGGCTGGTTTTGAGTCAAATCTATGCAAGCTAGGAATGTTTGACATACATTCGCCAGCTTGAGGGGAAGTGTTGGAAGTATGAAAGAATTACCTAAATCAGTGGGATTTAGATTAGTTTCTAATTTTTCAGTTGTTCTTGATTTGTTTCCCTTTGTTTTGATTTTTGTTTCCTTTTGTATTTTAGATACTGATTTCTAGGAAGATTTTATGTATATTTCCTAAGTTGTTCCATATTCTAGTTGTATATATATATATATATATATATATGTACAAAACAATCAATGAAATAACCAGAAAAGTATATTCCAAATCTGCGTTTTACTTCTCACCAATTGGCCGATGTTGTAACTAAGGTATTGGATAGTTCAAGCTTCCGCAGCCTCATATGCAAGCTAAGAATGGATGACATCTACTTCCCAGTTTGAAGGGTAGTGCTAAGAGTCACTTGGATAATTCCTGAAATCAAGGGATTTGAAATTTGAATATGAGAAGAATATTTAAATCCTTCAATGTATTGTACCATATTTAGTGGTATTTCATATTTCTTGCATCTCAATAACTATAGAGCGCATGTTGTAACCAGAGAAGAATAATAAAGATCATCCCTTTTCCTTTCCTCCCATGGACGTAGGTCTTAGTATTGAACCACGTAAATCATTGTGTCGATCTCTTTTACTTTTGTTAGTTTTGTCACTGTAGAACACAGTTTTTTATTTACATTTAGCATTTGAACATGCATAAAACAAATATCAACTATCCAATTTTGAAAGGAGAGTCAAATAAACGTGAGGGAGAAAATATACCATGCCTGGAATTCTTGAGGGGTCCACATACCAAATTCCAGAGCCCTAAAAATCAATATCATTAAAGCAATTAGAAGACAATAGAGAGATATAACACAATGACTCGAGAATCTAAAACATTAGATGCATTTAGCTATATTCAAAGTGACATGACACAACACAATAAATGTCCTATTTCAATCAAAAAGTAAAAAATAAAAAAATAAAAATAAAAAGCATGTGAAACTGCTTGCCAAGGTCAAGGTCTGTATTAAAACGATTGGCACAAACAACAACAACAACATAGCCTCATTCCCAAATTAATTGGGGTCGGCTACATGGATCAAACTCTTCCATTGTGCTCGATTAAGTGCAATTGATTACAATTGGCACAAAGACACAAGAAATTCATTATAGAGAAGAACCTCACAGTTATTTCCTCTAATTTTCAATAAACGTTAGTGTGTCTCACGTGCTACTTTTAACAAGCTACATTTTGAAATTGCATTTAGAATTCATACATTACCACTATAATAACCCTAGCTCAAAATACTTAAACGAAATTAAGGTCATTGCATAAATCTTGATTCTTCGAAAGCAACTAGAAACATTATCTAGCATTTTTAGGACAACAAGAAAAACTGGAAGACAACGGTCATTATTTTGGTGTTCACTTTCTGAAAATGTTACTAGGAAGTATTCGATCCGCACCCACCCATGGTTAGAGAGTTGTCCAAACTACTTCAAATTGTCATCAATGTTTAGAATATCAAATTGCACTAAAAGATTTTGAGAAGAAACTACATTAAACAAAATGATTTAAAAAATATTACAAAACCTTTGCATTTTATAACGCAAAATGGAAATTTGATAAAAAGAAAAAGAATCTATAGCTTCAATATTTTGTCAGAAAATGTATTAATGAATAAAGATAAATGAGACTGAACGCCAATAATAAATATATTAATATATTAAATAAAAAGATATCGAAGAATCATTATAGGAAGCAAGAAATTTACTTGAAAATTACTGATATCGAATTAAAAAATGATATTCAATAAATAAAATCAACTATAAATCCTATGTTTTTCGGAATGGATACAACAACAAAGCCCTAATCCCAAATTAGTTGGGGTGTGCAACATGAATCAAACTCTTCCATTGCGCTCGATTTAGTGCAATTAATGGTGCGCTTTCCAAGTCCTTAAGATCCCTCCTAATCAAGTTGTTCAGAATGGATACCATAACATTTCTTCTAGATCAAATAATGTACAACAAGCGTAATAAAAATTATAGTTTAACCCAAAACGCAATAACTTACTACATTTTACGCATGTTCAAATTTTTCCTCTAAACAAATAAAATAAAAGTCTATACCTCTCATATGCTAAAAAAAAAAGAAATTATATACCACTATAAGGAGACAATTTTTACTACAATTCTACAAATCAAATATGACTTCACCTGTTCAGATTGTGAGCGTCCGAAATCAAAAAAACATTCAGAATACTTATTGTTTTGATATCTAGAAATGCAATACTGTTACATAATCTGATTTGTTACGCTAAGATGGCGAACATAAATGGTATTTTAAATTGTAATTTCTACTAATAATAGCGTTTGGTAAAGTCAGCTATTTGCCATGTTCGACAAGTTGAATTAGCGCTGAAATTCCAGTCGAGAACTAATCAACATAACAAGGAAGGCCAGCAGATAACAAAGAGCATGACTTGTGATTCATGTTTGCTACAAAAATCAAGTTTTTGCTAGAGATAGTAAAGAGAAAGGTTTAAACAAACTTTTGTTCCAGTGAGCTCTGTTACCTTTGAGGATGGGGCCATAAAAGCATGATGCAACAAGTAGAATATGGAGCCAACAACAGCACCGGCTAGATATAACTTCATCACATATTCTGGTCCAAACATTCTTCCAATCTTGTTGACATATAAATAATAAAAAAAAAAAACAAGAGATTAGTTATTGGCAACCAAAAAAGAATACACTTTCAATCAAAAGCTTATCTAGGATTGAAACCTACTAAAACAACACAAACAAAACTTAAATAGTGTTATCAAAGGGTGCAAATGATTGTGATTCCACTTTATACCAAGCACGGAAAAAAATGACTAAGTTATAGCAGATATGGTCCCATCATTTCAATGAGAAAACATTGAAAAAGGAAGCCATGTAACCAAAAGAAGGTTCCCCTTAAATCGAGTGATTCAAAAATCTTACTTTGTTTGCATCTATGATGTAGCTTTACATGCCTTCCAAATTTGTTTTTGTGTGTCTAACATCCTATGAATATTGACTAATTATTGTATAAGTGAGAGAGTCATTTTTCAATCTTTGCTGACCGATTCCAGTCCATATACAACAGTGAGTTCTTTTAACAAACTTGTAACAACAGATATCTGATACGGATTAGACAACCCCTCAATCAAAAGGACAAAAAGTTTTAGAAAAACCTACTTCACTCTTTTCATCTCTTTAACAACATTTGTATACGATAGAGATTAAAGAATAATCCCACATCGACTAGTTGTGAAAAAAGACAATGGTATATAAGCTTGGATTGGGAACTCCAACTTACCTTTGCATTTTGGAGAACCCACTGATAAGTCATTAGTTAGACTTATATTTAAGTAGTAATTTAGTAGAGTTAATTTCACAAATGGTCATCCAACCTTACAATTTGTAACACTTTGGTAAAACTTACCTTTGTCTCAAATAAATTACTTAACTTAGTAAATTGTTTTAATAAAATCACTTCACCCACATTTAGATGATTAATTTGATTTTTTTGACAAAATTACCCCTATTTTAGAGGAGAGGAGACATAGAGTTGGATTTGGGTTTCTTGAGAGATGGGCAAGGGCTGTTGTGAGGGATGGAGAGAGGACTCCATCATCTTTCTCTTGGCCTCACGGGTCCATGTTCTGTTCAATGACCCCATCGCGGATGAACTCAACGCCTCTGCATTTCACTTCATTTGCAGCATTTGCTTGATTTCCGTTTGTAGTTACAACTTACAAGGACTTCAAAAACCCCTTTAAAGAGCACAAATTGATTTGTAAAAGCTTGACCAGATCATCTGAGCTAAAAAAAAGCAAAGACCCCTTTAGTTCAACAATGCACCTACCTGTTACGAACCTTTGTGCAAGATCTAATCATGGGTTTATACACAATTGAATTTGTGCTTCAACCTATGTTAGGGAAAAAATAAGAAAATAGTAGAAGAGATGAAAGAGATAGAATAGGAAATTGAAGAGGCGGAGTCAGTGACTTTCCTACTTCAATTCCTCATTTGGTTCGTTTTCACTAAAATTGCTTGCTTTATTAGTTCCTTAATACTTGTATATATAAACTCTTTATACAATAAAAATAGAAACTAATTAATAGTAACTACTACTAATATAGTTGATAAGAATAAGAAACCTACTAAAAATAATACATAGCAACTTCTATGAATAAGAAACCTACATAAAATAAATATAGAAACTTCCTACTAATTAATACCTAGAAAATAGTAACTAATAAAAAAATGGAAACTATTTCTAATTAGAAACTACTAATAATTCCTACTAAACCCTAATATTACTTCTAGATCGTATCATTACTCCCCTCCTATTGTTTGAGCTTGTGCTTTAACTTAATTTCAAAATCGGATCAAGGGTCATCCGACACATTATCCGCTCCACCATCTTCAACTTCAGAAATTTGTATCCAAAATTGGCATTTGCACTTGAGTCACGTAAAGTAGTATTCATCACAGTTGTGGCATAATCTCTTCTTCCTCCTCACCCTCATATGAGCCTTTGCTAGTCTTGTAATGAATGAAGGTAAGAAGGCGTTTTGTTAAGGTTGGTGTTGTTCATATTAGTGAGGGGCTTTTAAGGTTGTAAGCCGATTGTGTTTGTGATAGGTTTGGGCGAAGTGGTGTTGACGACTTTTGGTGTGTTCCGAGTGGCAATCAGGTGATCTATTGCGAGCTTTCGTTTGCGCTCTAAAGCTCGGGCAATGTTCATGGCAATACCACTACTGCTTGGTTGTTGCGTCTTCGTAACAGTTCTCAAGTCCTCCGTTAAACTTGTAGTGAAACGATCCACTTGTTGTCGAGGTTTGAGATTAGTTGTTTGGGCCAATAATGATTGGAATTGACGTTGGCACTCCTCCACTGAACTAGTTCGCTTCAAGTTGGCAAACTCCTACGACCTTACGTCGCGTCCTCTACAGCCACTTTGTTGTTCCTCAGCATCAACACTGACGGGTTTGATTGATGCCCCTCGAATCGCGGTAGTGAGATCCATCAAATATTCTTCGAGAGCCTTTTGTCGAGCGTTCATCTGCTCCATAAAGGTCTCCAACTTCGCGACCAAAGCTTTTGTGTCACCCATGACAAATGGCTCAGATACCAAGTTTTTATGGACCTTTATGCAAAATCTAATCACGGGTTTAGACACAATTGAATTTGTGTTTCAACCTATTACCTATGTTGATAGGGAAAAAATACGAAAATATTAGAATAGATGAGAGAAATAGAATAGATAATTGAGGAGGCGAAGTCTGTGACTGTCCTACTTCAATTCCTCCTTTGGTTCCTTTTCACTAAAATTGTTTGCTTTATTAATTCCTTAACTAGTCGGCATCCCGCGTGAGGGCAAAAATAAGTATCTACATATTGGATAAAATAATTTTGATGAGGAAAAAGTGAAAAAAAAAAAAAAAAAAAAAAAAAACTTATGATGTTCCCTCCCCCCCCCCCCCCATTTGTCACGTTTTGAAAATTTTTTGTTTCAACTGTGACTTTAGGAAATCAAAAAAATTAAGCATCAATTGCATCATTTCCGATTCTAATCTCACTAAAGACAAAATCGCATCTTTTAATTTCTCTATAAAAAATGAAGAATATACAATTCAAAACCGCTAAAGTGTTTTAATCACCTCTAAAACTCCAAAAAAATATGAAAATAACAATTAATATCACATAATTCACATAGTTAGAACGAAAACACGTTTATATCAAAAAACAAAAAAAAAAAAAAAAAAACAAAAACAAAAACACATAGAAAACTACTTAACACACATAAAAAACCTCAATAATATTTGAAGTGATGAAAAGAAAAGAGACAAATAACTATGGTTAGAGAAAGACATATACTATTATATTTTTTGTTCAAAAAATAGCTATAAATATTAATAAGAAAAGAATTGTTAAAAAAAATTAAACTTTTGATAATACTATGACATTAAGCAAGTATGTCCGTGTGGCTAATGTGAAAAATGCCACTTTTTTATTTATAGTATGTATCTATAGATCAAAAGAAAATCTTGTAGATATAAGAATAAAAAATCATATATATATAGTACATAGTATATATCCATAGTATATATATAGTATATGTCTATAAATATAAATTCACATCTAGAGAGAGAGAGAGAGAGAGAGAGAGAGAGAGAGAGAGAGAACTTTAGACGTTGTAAATTGTGATAAAAAATTAGGGCGCTATTTATAAGATACCATAAGTTTTGTATATTTCTATTACAATAAATACTAATTGAGTTTGTGTTGTAATGGATAAAAAAAAAAAAAACTTGTGATACTTGTGTTACAATTTTTTTTTGTCAAATACTTGTGTTATAATTAGAAACTCCCAAAAAAAGACGGAAAAAAAAATGAAAATTATTAAAAAAACCGAAACGAAAAAAAATAGAAACTTCCAAAAAAATCGAAAAAAAAAACTCCCCAAGAAAACACCCAAAAAAAACGAAAATTATTAAAAAAAATTAAAAAATAGATTTTACCATCCTACCTCTCACTTAAGTGCGAGAAATATCAATGATTTTTGTTTTTTTGTTTTTTCTTATAAAATATCAATTATGACATCATAGTGCCACGTTGTGAGAGCTTCACACATTCCGCTTGTCGCGTTGTGAGAGTCACAGAAACAGTTCCTTTATATATATAGATACTTGTATGCATAAACTCCTTAAACAATAAAAATATAAACTAATGAATAGCAACTAATATTTATGTAGTCGATAAGAATAAGAAACCTACTAAAAATAATAAATATCAACTTCTATGAATAAGAAACCTACATAAAATAAATATAGAAACTTTCTACTAATTAATACCTAGAAAATAGTAACTACTAAAAAATGGAAACTACTTCTAATTAGAAACTACTAATAATTCCTACTAAACCCTAATACTACTTCTAGACCGTATCACTACCGTAACCCCATTAATTCAATTAAAGATAAGTTCTTCTCATAATCCTACATTAACAATTGGGGCAAACATAGACCCTCTAGTTCAAGCCAATCAATTAGAGTTTCATATCCATTGTTTTTAGAGTGCATGAACATTGATGAGAATGTTTGGGATGTGAATCGAAGATTCTCAATAACAATGAATATCAGCCATTGTAAAGTTTTTTTATGATACGCTGAGGGCAGTGATAATGGAGGTGATCAGTCATGTTGGAGACTTGGAGTTTGATAGAATATTGATTTTGATTGATTGATTTGAGAATTCAACAATGATTACAAGAACAAGAACACATAAGTAACCCCAGAGAAGAGTCTTAAAACTCTCTTAGCCCAAACTCAAAAGAAGTCCCAATTACAATCAAGACAATAAGATGTCTCTCTCTCCTTTACAACATCTATTTATAGTACAACTTCAAACTTCCTAAATTACCCTTGTAACTAACTTGGACTCACACAATAGTATTGTAGTGGTCTCCCTAGCCTCTATAAGAGTGCTCCATGTTGAAGCCACCTCCCCCACCCCAAGCACCGCTGCTACTCCTCCCTCCTCTCCTTCAACTCCTCGCAATCAAGCTACCCAAATTCTCCTATCCTTCAAGGGGCAATCTTGTCAAAGAATTAAATCAATTATATAAATGTGATTGAGTGAGTGATTTTATTGAAACAATTTAAAAAACAGGGTGATTTATTTGATACAAAGGTAAGTTTAGTTACCAAAGTGCTACAAAATTGTACAGTTGAATTACCATATGTGAAATTAACCCTAATTTTGTACAATAATTGGTCTAATCACCCCATCTTGAACAATAATTGATGGTATTTGTGTATTCTTAGGTTTATTGATGATAAAGGAGATAAAGGAAGGAAACGTGGAGAAAAAAGTCGAAAAAAAACCCAAAAAAAAGATTTCATAATGTGACCAGAGGAATACGCCGTGGAGTATAACGAACGATCGTGGAGAAATACACGAGCAACGTTAGAATTAGTAGATCACGCTGTGAAAATTAAACAGACGACGTCAAAAGCAATTCAGACATCTTCAACAGTAAAAACTAACGCTCTGATGACGCGGTCAGAATGAATGCACAACGCCAGAAGGTTGAACATACGGTGTCAAGTTCTAATGAAGGAAAGAAAATAGAAATTTTAAAGTTGTGTGATGCCGTGGTTAATAACATACAACGTGAGACTACGTCCAGGCTTAAAATTAGAAAGTTATGGACTCCAAAATCGATTGGGATTGTAATTTAGGGTAGATATAAATACTTTAAGTTGTTTTTAGGTTAAGAGAGGTTGTTAATTCGTGCAGGAGAGTTTTAATTTCGTTTCAAAGAGAGCATGAGAGATTTAGAGAAGGAGAATACATTAAAGACTCCAATTTTACAATTGAAGTTGTGTTCTTTCATTAAATCTAAAGTATTGCTTTTGATTTTTATGATTAACACAATGAATTGCATGTTTTTAATGATGAATATGGATGAGTAGTTTGCTTTATCCTAGAGATCAATGGATCTTAGGTAATGAGACTATGATTGTTTGACGAATTGATGATTGTGAAGTTGTGATATTATGATTTGTGTTTATTCTATGATTAATGCTATGAATATCTTGATCACATGTTTATTGATTATGGGTATTGATAAGCAACCATGACCATGGAGCTTTCAATCCGGATATGGAAAACACAACCGTAGGATCGATGGATGGTTATTGACTAGGGAGGCATGAATAATAAACTTTATAGTTTAAGAGTGGATTTGAAGTTTAATGCTTTGTGACACTTATGATATTCACACTGATATGTGGAATCCGAGTGGGTCATTAGGACCTTTGTCACCACGATAGTGGGGCAAAGTGAATTATAAGGAAATTAGTCTATCATAATATGTATGGTTTTCAAAATTGACATGAAATTAATAATATCATAACTTTGGTGAAGTTGAGATTTAGGAGTTCTCTCGATTGAACAACAATCATATTTACATTGCTCATAATTAGAGTTTAGAAAAACAAACATAGTTAAGAGTGTTCTTAACTTAATAGCGAAACTAGATAAAGAGTAGTTCTAATACCGTTCCTTGATGATCGACATCCGTAATCAACCTTTGTTGATCACACTATTACTATAAACGTGTCGTTATACTAGCAGCCACGATCACCCACCCACTCTCAAACTAAAGCCTCCACACATGACTAGTCTTCCTACATTTTGTTGGGTCTTTGGGGTTCAAAACGCAATGAAAATTTAAAATTTTATTTCGAAACCCCAACAGGATCAAATCCGAATTTTATTAAAGTGATTAACAAAAGTAACTACAAAAAAATTTCTCATTACGATAGGACTACATCAAGGATCGGTTTTAAGTCATATCTATTTACTTTAGTTATGGATGAACTAACTAGGCATATTCAAGAGGATATACCATGGTGTATGCTATTTGCAGATGATATTGACTTAGTGGATGAAACAAAAGATTGAGTAAATAAGAAATTAGACCTTTGGAGAAATACATTAGAATCTAAAGGCTTTAAATTGAGTAGGACGAAAACCGAATACATGCACTGTGAGTTTAGAAACACTAGACATTGAAATGGAGTGGTAAAATTAAGGGAAGTAGAAGTTCTTAAAGAAAACCACTTTAGATACATAGGATCAATTATACAAAATGATGGTAATATTGAGAATGATGTCACACATAGAATTCAAGCAGGATGGAAGAAATGGAGGAGTGCAACAAGGATGATTTGTGATCGAAATGTTCCTACTAAGTTAAAAAGGAAAATTTTATAGGACCGCAATTAAGCCAACTATGCTCTATGGAAGTGAATGTTGGGCGGTAAAGAAACAACAATTACATAAAATGAACGTAGCAGAAATGAGGATGTTTATGTGGATGTGTGGTAAAACTCGTAAAGATAGAATAAGAAATATAAAAATTCAAAGACAAGTAGGAGTAGTACCAATTGATACAAAGATTAGGGAAGGGCGATTGTGGTGGTCTAGTCACCCGCAAAGATGGCCTACAAATGCCCTCACTAGAAAACTTGACTCAATAGAAACTGTAGAAATTCGATGAGGTATGGGTAGACCAAAGTTAACATGGGATCCATTAATTAAGAGGGATTTGAATGGTTTGGAAAGCTCACCATCAATTGCACTTAATCGAGCACAATGGAAAAGTTTGATCTATGTAGCCGACCCCAATGAATTTGGGATTGAAGCTATGTTGTTGATGATGATGATTAACAAAGGCAAACCATACATCAAACGTTAGTTTGCTTATCTGTGTTGATCGATGTTCAAGATGTTGCCAGAGACGAACGTCCTCTATCAAAAATCCACACACGAATGGCGGTCGAGAATCCGAGTGCTAGCCTGAAAGAGAACACGAAAACAACTTTTTGTTCTCCCTAAAAACTCTAGAACGGCTGAGAAATCTAACTCGTTTTCTAAACACGAAAATTAGATTCCAACCATAATTTCTCCCTTAATGTGTATACACTTAACACGCTTATTTATACATCCCTTGTATAAAGCCGAGTAAGTGAATTACTATTATACCCCTACTTAAAAGTGGTATTAATATGACACATCATAAGGAATTTTTATATTACGAATTTTATTATATAAAATTCATTGTTTGGAGTCATTTAAAATCCACAAAACCATTTTTGTGTGCGACCCAATAAGTTCATGCAACGTTAGCAGTGAACCAAAACCATTTTGGTACACGAGTCATAAGCAATCTCTAGCAAAGCATTAACCCAAGTTGCATGAAGATCAAAATCGATACAACCTAATCAATAGTGTATATCATATCCTTTTGTCATACGATATCCTTTGACTAAACATAAGGCACGAAAATTTCACCTTTAATGTTCAATCGTACTAGTCTCGATCTTTAAGTAGACTAAAAACATCCTAGTGACATTGATCAGATCAATTCACTTGAACTTGGCCATTTGTAGTCTAACATATCGAGGGATCCACCGATATCTCTCTCTAAACGAGAGGAACAAATTCTATTTCGAATACACACCTTCACGCATTATTCACATAGTAACCAATCACAACCTTTATAATCGTCCGGTCGTCCGGTTAAAGACACGTTTAATTGAGTCAAATCACTATGATCTTAATGTTGAAGTCTCTGGCAATCTCAAGTCAGAGGACTAAATGATATACTTATCATGAGTAACACATATGACCTACTCTATGTGGTGTTCTCATAGCGGGTTGGTCCAATACTTTGTTCCCTAACAGGTACTCAAGATCTTGATTCATATCCTTATACGCATGATCATCACATGACCATCAATCAAGACTCGCACTAGTCTTAATTCATTATAATTCCTAATATAATGACCGACTAGGGACATTTAGGATGTTTTCGTAAACATACACGAATCCTATTATAATGTAAATATGCAAACCAATTATAATAATAAACAGCAAATGAAATCCTCTATTTTATTAACTAAAATAATAATAGAAACAATGTTCATAAGATTGACCTAGGGCACATGCCCCAACACATTCATTTGACTTAGATCGGGCCCGCACATAGAAAAATTACATGGTATCAAATCCCCATGACCTAACAGCTAACAACCCATGAAAGACCAAGGTCCAAGCCATTCAAAGTCCAACAAAAAAAGGCAAAAAAAAAAAAAATGAATGGGGTAGCTACACAAATAATATAGCTAAACCCAAGTTGGAGATATGTTGCCTATGGAGTTTTAGAGCGCATTCCCCAAAAGAAAAAGTGGTCTTCGAGAATAAAAAAACACAAGCCTAGGTAGACAAAAAAAAAAGGACCACCAAGAAAATGACCAAAAACAAGTCACAATTGAGCTAGACTAGTTGTACTCGAGGGGGAGTGTTGGAGATTAAAGAATAATATCAGATCGACTAGTTGAGAAGAAATACAATCATTTATAAGTTTGGAGTGAGAACACCAACTTGCTTAGGCATTTCGAAGAACTTACCCATTCTCAAACTAACCCACGCCTATACAACTAGTCTCTCCACACTCTTTCGGCTTGGATCGGGCCTACACATAAAAAATAAATATATATAATCTCTAGCATTTGTATAAATCAACTAAGAGAGAATCCATGCCATCTTTGATTTTCAACATGACATTGAAGTTTTGGTTTGATTTTCTCTAGGAGATTTGGTTGTTTCCTTTGTTACTTTTATGAGTTTAGGTCCAGTATAAGGTGTTAAGAGTGTAAAGAGACAAGTAGTTTATATGTGGGCTTCCACTTGTGAGTGGGTGAGTTCTCCAAAATGCCAAGACACTTTGGAGATCACACTCCAAACTTGTAAGACTATCTTTCATCTCAACCACTAGATGTGGGACTATTCTTTTTATACTTTTATCTTAACACTCTCCCTCAAGCCTAACTGGTCTTGCACAATTGTATATTTCCCTTAACCTTCAATCTAGAATTTTTTTTATTTATTCATGTTTTTGGTAGCTTGAGCCTTCTTCATTTTTGGTTTTCAAATTTTGGGTCACAAGAATCCAACTTCGGTCTAGCTTTATCAATTGTTTGCTAGTTCATTCCTTTTATTTGAACCACCCTACATTTTTGTTGGATTTTAAACGGTTCGACTTTGAATCTTTGGGCTTTGATACCAAGTTAATTTTTTGTGTTTAAGCTCGATCCAGGTGTTAATGGCATGTTTGCTTCACCTTCTTAGGTCAGATTAGCCATACTGGGCTGGTTAATCCGGTGTTCGCTTAGAGGATTAACTAGTTTACAGAACTATTTAAAACCCAATACAGGTGACTAAACTAAACCATACTTTTTGCTGTCACTAATTAGTCTCAATGCTTGGGCTTGAAATATTACCAAAGTACCCCTCCCTCTGTAACAACCAAACACACCCATCACTTTTCTTATTAAGCCCACACAAAGCAAAGTTAAAAAAGTGATGCCAAGTACATCCCTTACAAGGACTGTCCTCCGCCGCACCTCAACCTCACCCGCCACCACACTCTCCTTCCTCAGCCGCACCATGTCCATCGCCGCCACCGAGCCCGTCACCCCCGCCACCACCCGCATGGAGTGGATCAGCACAGGCGTGATGGGTCGATCCATGTGCTCCCTCCTGATCCACGCCGGCTACTCCATCACCATCTTCACCCACACCCAATCAAAAGCCCAGCCCCTTATCGACCTCGGCGCACACTTCGCCCCCTCCCCCCGCCACCCTCGTTGCCCAATCCGATGTCGTCTCCTCCATCGGCGGCTACCCCTCCGAATTTCACTCCGTCCACCTCCACCCCTCCACCGGCACCCTCTCCACCCTCCGCCCCGACGCCGCCCTTGTCAACATGACCACCAACCTCCAAAAAATTAATCCCAATCTAAATTGGGGGGCATGTGGTCATTCCACCAACCTCAAAAAATTTAATCCCAATCTGAATACACCCAATAGAACAAGTGACCCAATCGGGACTAATCACTTAACTCAAGCTACAATCTCATGTACAACTTAATCACATGCACACTAGACTATTGTATTTGTGAAGCAAACATGTCATCAAGGTTTGAAACTTCGACTTCACCTACGACTTCGCTCACTTAAAATTTGGAATTAATTCGAGGAAGTTAACTTCGACGATGGAAGTTTGACAAAAATTCGTCGGTGTACGGAAGTTTATGGAATTTCACTTTAAATGCTAGAAAACTCAAGTTTCTTCCTAAAGATGCTAGAACTATGTTTTATTTGAATTTAGCCGAAGTTTAAGTATATTTCTAGCACAGTCGAAGTTTCGGTCAAAGTTTCAGTCGAAATTTGCACAACTTCCACGAAACATGACAATTTTACTTCATGTTTTATTAACTTTCATCGATGTTTTCGAAGTTCGGTCAAAGTTAGCCGAAGTTGAGTAGAAATTTTGCAATTTTTCTACTGCCTATGAACTTCGCCCGAACTTCGTCGAAGTTTGTCGATTTTTTAAACTTTGCATACCATTAAAGTGTGGAGAGACTAGTTGTTTATGTGGGCGCTTTAACTTGTGAGTTGGTGATTTCTCCAAAATGACCAGGCACTTTAGAGATCTCACTCCAAACTTATGAGCCTTTATCTTTCATCTCAACTAGTCGATGTGAGACTATTATTTTTATGTACTTAAGCCTCCAACAACCTTCATTACCATTGTGACCATCGGCCTTTACTCCTGGCTTTTCTTCTCAACCTCTATTCTTGGTTATTTTACCTTTTTCATTATTCTTGATCCCCCTTCTTTACCATGTTTGAGATAGATGGCATAGGCAATTACAACTACCAAACTGAACAAGTAATTTCCAATCAAACAACGGAAGAACAACAAAATTTCCAAGAAACACATTCACTGAAAGGAAAGAATTGCTAAAAATGGTCTCAATTGGTTCCGACCTTCCTGAAAGAGAAGAGAAAGCCATACCATCTTATTGGGACTAGATCAACATAAGGTGATCCAAATTCAAAAATTTGTTTCTTTGGATGAAAAAAAGATTCCATGGTGATTCCGTGGTAGTTGAACTCCATGGCACCAGAAAATAGTGACATGAATTGTTGCCCATCACCCAAGACATGTCAGAATCATTTCGACAAACATAGTTAAGGCAGAGACCTTAAAGTTCAGTATAACAAGGGAAGTGATTCACCAAAATCTAAGTAAATGGCCTATGGAAGGCCATATGAAAATAATAAAGAAGTGAAGGGTCTCTCCCAGGTGACCTCCACAAGGTAAAAACTTCAAACTTTAAGGTAAATAAAGCTCAAGTGTATGACTCAAAGATTTTAAGCCACTAAACAATGAAATAGATCAATCGCTAAATAGTAAATCACAAAACTTCTGAAAACAAATGGAAAGAATTGGATTTCAAAGATTTGTGCGCATGCGGCATTTTGAAGAACCTTAATGTAGCGTCCCTATGATTGTCATACTGGACTTAATTGGAATTTGACCAAGTATCTTGACTTTAGAAAAGATGAATTGTCATCTTTGAATGGAGCTATCTCCATAATTCGGGCAAAGGAAAGCAGATATTGACTAATTCTTGAACTTAAATATGGTGGTTCAGTTATAGTGATCAACAGCAGAGTGAATCACCTCGGGTGTACCTGATACAAGAAACTTAGACACTCGGGAGACCATTGCTCAAAGTTGCATGAATAACCTCCACGTTCAATCAAAGAACTGGTTTACAAAAGGAGGACAAACCAAGCAGGAGAGGACAAGATAACATAATTACAAAACTGAGTCAAGAATAATTTCAGAGCAAGGACAGTTCGATGAAGAGAAACAAAAACTGATAAGTCTATTGTTGCAGGCTTAGATGATATCCAAATTAATCCCACACTTGTCATCAAGAATGTTCTTCATTTTCTAAGATTATCCAATAATGTAATGTGGAAAGGAAAACTCACTGAAGGCATAGATAGCACTGTGATCTACTGCCCCCGGCAAATTGCATATTATAATAGCAAAGTTCAGGGAAAAGGACAGGACTTGCTAAGGAAAAGGATGACTATTTGAAAATGATTGAGGTGTCTTGGCCAAGTAAAGCGAGGCATGAGCCTTAAGGCGGAGTGAGTAAGCTATGAAGTGATGTGAGGCGTCAACCTCAATTATTTTTTGATAATAAAACGAAAAAAGAAGTCACAATTAATAGAAATAATCATACACTCAAAGTATGAGAAAATATTGTATATAACAATAATAATAATAATAATTTATAATTAGACTAATAATTTAATAAACAGATGCTACATAAGGTAACCATCACAATTACAAACGAGATGTAAGCATACAATTAGCAAAGTAACTAATACAACAATGAAATATTAATAATATATTGTTACTTAGCAGCCCTATACAAAATTACAAATAAAAATATGATTAAACATAACATGTTCTATAAGAAAATTAAGGTGTGGCTAAACGGACCCCAGTTTTTGCTAAATGTATCCCATTACTCGAACATACCCCCAATTTTGCTAAACGTACCCCAATTTTGCTAAACATACCCCACCTTTATTTTCATAAATTCCAGAAATATCCTTGCTTACCTCATGCCCTAGAAGTGAGAAAGTGTCGCCCGCAGGTTTTGGTCACACGTGGCCGAAGCCTATTTCGAGGTCTCGGTCAGCTTACACCGAGACATCTTTAGAAGTCTCGGCTGACTCCCACCAAGACATTTGAAGAGGTCTCAATTTTGGTGTTGGTCTCGATAGGAGCCGACCGAAACCTCTAAAGAGGTCTCGGTGGGAGCTGACCGAAAAACCCAGAAATCGACATAAAAATACTTGAGCAATACACCCACGGCGTCAAATCGATGCAGTTTCACTCGGATTTCATCGGATTTGGGCCTGAAGTGAGAGCGCGATTCGAGAGAGGGGTGACTGAGTTATGGGTGAGTAGGGTGAGCGGGGTATGGGTAAAAAACCTAATTATATGGAGTGGCAGTTGGGTCATTTAACACATGCATTATTTAAAAAAAAAAAATAATAAGGTCCGTTTAGCAAAAACTAGGGTTTGTTTAGCCGTTCCCTATTATTATACGGTTAAATCAACAAGATTAAACTTGAAATTTTCAAAATAGTTCAATTTTGTCCATGCATTAAGTAGTGTAATAAACTTTTTTTTTTCAAGGAAAATGTAAGAAACAACAATAGTTTAAATGAGACAAAACCTTTTAAGGAGTTAGAAGGAAAAGTCCCCCACACCACCACGCCAAAAGAGCATGTGTGCACAAACACTTAGATTAAGGCTTCTTATCTACGCCACATTAAGATATGAAATGTAAATGCAATAAATATAAAAAAAAACCCAACAACAATGAAAAGCAATGAATCACCAAAATAAAAAAATCATTTAAATGTTGAAAAGAAGCAAAAATGTGAGGCTTAGGCCTAACAACTGCTTCGGACTTCATAGTGCCCCGTTTAGGTGTGTACCTCACTTAAATGAGGCTTAAGCATCAATAGGTTTTTTTTTTTGTAAAAATAATTGAAGCGCGTGGCCCACCAGCTTTTAAAGCAAAAAGCATTAAGAATTCCACCATTATTGAAATAAATTACCTCACTATTGCTCTTTCCAAGAGTTCCTTCTACAAAGAGCAATGGTGACTAAATGAATTTGATTAAGTTGGCAAATCAAAGTTTTGAGCTTAGGTATCATTTAAGAAAACATTGCAAGTTATGAGTGTAGAGGACCTGGAGGCCCACCATTTCAATCAGTGAACCTTTGCTAGGAAATAAACAATAACGGTAAAGGAAATTGGTTCTCTAGGGACCGTGGTGAAATTCGATGCATACTTGTTAGCGTGGGATTAAATAAAATGAGTAGTAGTCGTTGCACACAAAGCACATAGGTGAAAATTTGGGAAATCAAGTTAAGCAAGAGTGATATGTGTCTCACACTAAAAATCGACAAAGTTTTGTATTGTTTAAGAAATGAAAAAAAGAAAAAAAAAAAAAAAAAAAAAAAAAAAAGAGCCATAATTTGTTTCATTGTTTGGAAAACTGGCTAGGCATCAACGGAGAAAAAAAAAGTTGCAGTTCATGATATGGAATGATTGGTTTACAATTAATGGCATAGCACATGGGTGATTGCTGCTTGGCAATTATATTCAAGGAGGAAAGCTGCCTCACATTTGATGGATCATATATTGTGCAGTGGCATAAGTGGAAAATGATTTGAGTGTGATGAGACTTACAAGAGAAACGGATGATAATAGTGGTGCATTTTGATGGAACTTCACAGATTCTCTTAGGTTGTATCAGTTGGTATGAAGTCTTACTAGCTCAAGTGTTTGAAGAAAGACTTTACAAAGAGGTAGATCTAATCTAGATTACAACTCAAGCTTAATCCACTTGACAAAGAGGTGGATCTAGTCTACAGCTTGTTACACATTGCCTACAAATGACTATGCTACTTAAAAAAACAACCCTAAGAATTGTGTCTTGTTCAAGGGAAATTTGGGGACGGATAAGGACCATAACTGATGCCGATGACACAGGTTCAATGTATGATAGTATCAGATCAGGCTATGCGTTTTTCCGGATATGTAACTTGTGACATGGAGAAGCAAAAATCAGAATAAGGCAGTAAGATCTAAGGCTTGAGAAAAAGTTTGAGCAGCAACACTAGGGATCCATGTTTTGTTGTGGTTAAAGGTCATCTTGGAAGATCTAGAAATCAAGCGGGGTTGAATGACAAGAATCTACCATCGAAATAGAACAGTAATACAATCACGTAAGCCAGTATATAACATGATAGGATAAAACAGATGGAAGAGAAGGTGCATGTCAAGTAAAATCTTGACAATGACCTAATTTGCACACCCTAAGCTTCAACATTACACATAAGCAGGTACACCGTGATAGAGAAAAATAGACCAAAGAGGATAGGCACTTCTGAAGAAAAAGACCTAAAAGCAGTTTGATTTGCACACCCTAAGTCTCACCTAAGGACCAACTTGTAGATGTGTTGACTAAAGAACAAAATATTGTAACTTCTTTCAGGACAATTATTTCCCTGCTTGGAATAGAAAATGCCCATTCATTTTCTTGAGGTGAGCAAGAAGATTGGATCTCAATCCCTTAATATCCCTAATTATGCGGGAGAACTATAACTTTATCCATGAAGATTCTTAATTTTCAGTCCAAGCATAGTAGTTGTTGTTTAGGTCCTTTTGGATACTTACCATTATATACACAAGGCCTAATGATAAGAGCAAATATCCTAACCTTTACAAATTGTATCAATTATATCCTAACCTTTTCAATTTAGTTTCAACTCTATCCTCAACTAATTTGGGCCCTTTTTTTCATAATATAGTTCACACATAGGTGTGTGTATATATGCCTACTCGATCACATACATAATCTAAGCACAAAGTTCTTTTGTCAAATTAAACAACTATACACCTTCTAGTAAGTTTTATTAGTCTTAATCTAAGCACGAAGGTTTAAATTATTTCAATATAAATTGATCAATGGGGATGATCATGAAAAGAAAAAAAATAGAAGATTAAGTTGATTTTGAAGAAAAAATGCCTTAAATTAATTGAGGATAGAATTGAAACCAAATTGAAAAGGTTAGGATATAATTGATACAACCTATAAAGTTTAGGATATTTTTGATATTAGACAATCCCTCAAGTTAATAGATTAGTTTTTGTCAAAGCTAGTTTTATTTATATCTATTACCCGCAACTGTAAATAATCTCTACCATTTGAGTATCAGCACAATAATTCCTGATGACGTGTAATAGACTGATGCTTTTGCAGAAAACGCAACAGTAGTTTCTTTTTTTGTTCCAAAAAGGAAAGGAGACACACAATATAAGTTAATATCAGTATATGTTTCACATTTTACCACCAATTGTCCATTGATAGTTCAAGTTTCAAGAACAGATAGAATGTGCCATCATCTTCTTAAAGAATCTTAGACATTTGAGATCTATCAGAACAAAAAGGTCCAAAAATGAAGAAATGAATTTAGAGCATCTTTTTGAATGAAAGGCCTACTTCAAATATTTGAAATTTATTTCCAACAGGAATTTCAAAAACACGTATATCTAGGCAATATTTTGATAAATTATAATTACTCATATCAACTCCCAGACTCCCAGTTATGGGATATGCTATAGCCTATACATGAAACATGCACACACAGTCAGCATGTCTTCAATATCCTTTACTCAGTCCAGGTTAAATGACCACCACCAACAACAAAACCTCAGATCCAAATTAATTGAGGCTTGGTCAAACGATCTCCAGAAAATAAAATACTAAAACACTCAGTCACCCTGCAAAAACCATATCACCTAAAGCAACCTAACACAATTTATCCAGGTTTAGTATCAAACTAAAAGATCTTATAGGCAGCACTATTACAAATAACCCGAATTCTAGGACCAGATGCTACAAACGTGTGCATGGTTGCTTGCGGTACAACTGAGGTTCTGGCTTGCTGAAGTGTCAGCTCAAATATATGTTTGCTTCAGAGTGAAAAAAAAAAATAATAAAATAGAAAGGCTACCTGCTATTAAGTTAAGAACATTAAACCTCTCTCTCTTACCATTTAAAGAAAGAGAAAAGGGAAATGCAATCCTTACCGAATTTCCGAAAAAGTAAAGGCCGATCATGTTAGATAGGAGATGCTCAATTTCAATATGACTGAAAGCAGCAGTAATCAACGTGTGAATGCGCCCATTCCTAAAGTTTTCAACTGAAATCTGCACATAATGACATGAAAGAGTAAGAGTCTAGCTAAAAAAATAGGTACACACAACCTGTATCACATCAAATACGGAATGACTTAACATTTTCACAAAGGAACCCCTTTTGAGACTATATATATATATACAACAACAACAACAACAACAACAACAATAACATAGCCTCTGTCCCAAATTAACTGGGGTCGGCTACATGGATCAAACTTTTCCATTGTGCTCGATTAAGTGCAATTGATGGAGACTATATATATATATATATATCCATGTAAATACAAGCAGGAGTGGCAAAGGTCCCAAAGTACCTGACAAATAATGATACCTCAAAACCAACAACGCAAGTTTTAAAACAAAATCACTTAACGACGCATCTAAACTACAGGAAGTCATAAGTTGTTAAGTTACAAACTCAATAAACTGGTGTAAACAGATTCTACCCTTTTCAAATTAACATCTCCTACCCTTTTTTGCACCAAAGAAAATGAAGAAGATAATAATAAGTTAAACATCTAAAAAGAACCAAAACCAATTGTTCAATCGAAGACGTGGAGAATTCATATTTAAACACTAAACAATCCAAAAACACATATACACACATGCCCGCACAAATTAGCGATGCGTCTCTACTCACAACATAAAGAAAGATCAGAAAACAAACTGACCGTGAAATTCCTCCGCATAAATGAAGGATCCGCGACCCTCCATAACATAAAGACAGCAGCATTGGCAGCAATGAGTCTCCAAACCGTCCCCTCGGCAGACGGAAACCATGATCTCCTGAGAACGATCACAACTCACTTAAAAACCACATTCTAAGAGTGCAATGCAAGCTCAAGAAGCAATTCAAACAGAAGAAACACTAGGGTTTTATTTAGTATTATTAGCAATCGAAGCGAAAACCAACAATCAAATCATAGAGGGCATAAATTACCATCCAAAATGGGAAGAGCCGGATAGATTGTTGAAATTGCGCATCGGAAACTGGGATCTCAGAAATTGAACCTTATTGTCTAACAAGATCCTTCTCCAATTCTGGGAATAGACATTCTTAGGGTTTGCGAGAAACCCGCGAATTCTATCCGAGACATTGCAGGAATTGGGTCGCCATGAAGGGCGAGAATTGAGAAGAGAGTGAGAGAAACAAGGGTGTTCATGGAGATGTGATCTGTGAAGGTGTTTGATTAGGTTTGGTTGTGAAGAACAATCGAAGAAGAGGTTCTTGAATTGGTGGGATTGGGGAGAGTGGTTTCTGGCGATTTGTAGAGCAGTTTGAGAGAACCTCCTAGTTTCTGCATTTTGATGATCTATTCCATATGAAAGCTCTTTTCAAAATAAATGTCAACAGGAGTTGCTCTTCCTATATTCTGTCCTATGTAACGTGTCTATCGGTTTATTTTTTTTTTTTTTTTTTTTTTTTTTTTTTTTTTTTTTTTTTTTTTTTTTGGCCCCTATTATTCACGATTCGCCGCTAAGGGCACCCCACCTATTAATGAAGGCACCCAAATTATTTGTAAAAATTCCAGCAAAACTGAAAAAGACCATTTTGCCCCTGTATATATAATAATTCAAACCCCACAAATCATTTTGACAAAGAAAAAGGGCACCCCACCACAAGGTTGAACCACAAAGCCACATTGCGTTTGTCGAGTTTTTATCGATTCTTGCGGATTGACATCATCCGACAGCGAGGTAACAATGTTTGACAACCATATGATAGTTTATTAGAACTGTTTAGTTGTGAAAAACTGTGAAAATGATGATTTGTTTGTCAACGTAGGGTTTGGTAATTTGCTCAAATCCGAACTTGTTTCCACTATATAATGGAGGATTGTACTGCTACGGAGCAAGAGGAGGTCGAACTTGAGGTAATTTTGCAAATTTATTGTGTTTTTTTGCGGTTATCCGAAGTTTCTGTAGATGTGCGCGATTGTATCGGTCTCGCAGGACCGAGATGTATGGTGATGTCTCGGTCATAGAGGACCGAGAGGTGTACTTAGGTCACGGTATGGTACGACCGAGAGTAATATGTAACTCTCGGTCGTACGTGAGCGATACTAGGAAGAAAGTGTCGGACCTGTACAACCGAGAACCTATTTTTTTGGATTTTTTTGTGAATGTGCTGTACATTTTGGTTGATTATAATGTTACACTGTTTGTATCGCAGGTAATGCCGGTTTCTACCATATTTTCAGACTACAATGACACGTTTACACCTTGTAGGTCATTCCCCTCTAGAGAAGCGGCTATTTCATGGCTTCAAATGATAGGCCGTGAGAACATGTTTGCGCTAGTGACAAAGCACTCTGATGACGGGGGCATTAAGCGCAGGGGAAGGGTGAAACTTACCTGTGAGAGGTCTGGGACATATAGGGGAATGTCTCAAAGAGTAGGAAAGAGGAAAGCGGCCAAAATTTATTTGAAATCAAGAAATGATGAAGAAGAGGAAAAGGCGAGGACTCTAACTGGTACGAAGAAATGTGGATGCCCTTTCCTTATCAACGTAAAGGAATAAATGTTGATTCCTTGTGGTATGTCACTGTTATATGTGGGAGGCACAATCACGAGCCCGCAAAAAACTTGGATGGCCATTCATTTGCCGGAAGATTGGATAAGGGGGAGCAAGAAGTTGTGGTGCAAATGACAAAGGGGAATGTGAAGCCAAGAGACATCCTAAATACGTTGAAGCAAAAAGATGTTAGAAACGTATCGACCATGAGGACAATATATAATGCAAAACAAAGAGCCCGAAATGAGGATGCGGGTGGGAGGACTCAAATGCAACAAATGTTGCACATATTGGAGAAGAATAAGTGGATGTCATGGCATAGGAAGCATCCCGTTACGAATGTTGTCACTGACTTATTTTGGGCACATCCCGACTTCATAAAGTTGTTAAGGTGTTTCTCATCGGTAATTTTGATGGATTGCACGTACAAGACAAATAGGAATCGAATGCCTTTGTTGGAGATTGTTGGCATCACTTCTACGCACTTGACGTTCTCCGTTGGGTTTGCATTCATATCATCAGAGATTCATGGTAATTATGTTTGGGCACTTGAGAAGTTGAGATCCATATTGGATGGGTGGCCTAAACATGACGTGTTTGTTACCGATAGGGACTTAGCCCTTATTAGTGCCATAGAAGAAGTTTTTCCGTCATCGTCTCCCCTCCTTTGCTCTTGGCACATCAACAAAGTAGTATTGGCCAAGACTAAGAAGATGTTTGGGGAGAACGATGGTTTTGCGCGCTTTATGGATAGGTGGTCGAGCGTGATGTATGCCAACTCGGAGGCCTTATTTGAAGTTAGGATGAATGATCTGCGTTGTGAGTTTGGGAATGTCAAAGGTCTTACTGAGTACTTGGACAACACTTGGTTAAAGAACTACAAGGAGAAATTTGTGTCCGCTTGGACAAATATAATTATGCACTTTGGGGAAACGACAACGCATAGGGTGGAGTCTACACATTCTATTCTGAAGCTACACCTTGGGAACAGTCAGACCAATTTTGAAACTTTGTGGAATGTGGTTGATGGCCTCCTTAGAATCCAACACAACAATATCAAGGCATCGTTTGAGCTAAGTTTGAACATAGTCCAACATGAGTACATTGATGAGTTGTATCGACGATTGCGTGGTTATGTCTCTCAACGGGCGCTTAGGCTAATTAGAGATGAATTGACACGTGGAGAGGATGTTGGTCACGACTCCACTCGTTGTGGTTGCGAGATACGCACCACACATGGGCTTCCTTGTGCACATGAGCTAAACCATCATATATTTGCTCGGTCGCCCATTCCTCTAGATGACATTCATGTTTACTGGTGAAAGTTGAGTATGATACCTGAGAATCCAGTGGACCCGTCTGGGTACAACGTGCACGATGAAATTGAACAGGTGTTGGAAAAGTTTCATGCTTGCACTAATGAGGACGATCGACTCAAGATTATTCAGCAGTTCAGGGAGATTAGTCGACTTTCGTCTACACCGGGTGTTGTGCCGCCGGCGAAAATTAAGACAAAGGGAAGGACACCGGGGTTTTCAGTCGGAGACAAGGCAGTATCGAAGAGAAAACACGATGATGACGATTCTTCGACGAGACGGTTGCCGAGCGGATTTGAGTACGTGTTATCCACAAAAGAGGCCTCCACTTCTAAGCAGAAGAAAAACAAAGTTGTTCCTAAAATGCGTCGTGCCAGTCGACGCACGCAAAGTGCAACTAACATGGCTTACGGTCATTGCTTAGAACAGGATTGGTTGCCACATGTTGAGGGCATTATCGATGTGGTTGCCGATGAAAATTGTGGATATCGGTGTGTTGCCTCTGCGCTTGGACTTGCCGATGTAGACGGGTGGAGGATTGTTCGTAGACGGATGTATAATGAGATTATCGGTTACGAAAACTTTTGGCGGGAAGTGCTTGGCTCGAGTTACGAGAGTGTGAAGATTGCGGTGCATTGCCAATAGAATCAAGTTGGTGCATCTTTCAAAGAATGGTTGACACTTCTAGACATGGGGTTGTTAGTATCCACTGCATTCAATGTCATTCTTGTCAACCTCTCGCATGGGAGTGCCTCCACATTTGTACCTCTACGTAGTGCTCCACCGTCGTCGTTCACAATAGACTTGTCATTGCCATGATAAATGACAGGAATATCCATTGGGTTAGGGTAAGTTCTATGAATTTTCTTGAATTGTTATGTTTTCTCCCTGAGCGGGGTTGTGACAATATCTTTATGTTATACTGTTCACTTTGACAGGTGAAGTTACGTGTGAATGCACCGTTGCCATCGTTATATCCTTCGTGGGACCAGTATGTTGAGGACTGCGCCAAAGGTTGGCGAGATGGATTCGTATTTCGAGACATCGCGCCCATTGCAACTGTTGATGAAGCCACCATATCCGTTGTAGATTTAGGTACACCATAGTGTTAAAATTGTTCCTAGAACTCTTTATGGCTGTACATTTAGCAATTTCGAAAGTTACTTTGAATGTCATATTGATATATACTTAAAATATCGTACCAGCTTTGGGGTATTGTTGTACATTTTGATTCTTGTATAGTGACTTCAAATGTTATGTTGATATATACTTAATTATGTTTTGGTTCATACTGTCATGACAACATTTTCATTCGTGTAAGGTTATTTGGAAAGTTAGTTGTACAGTTAGTTGGAAATGTTCGCTGGAACAGACGTGTCGGCCCTGAATGACCGAGACATAAGATATAGTCTCTGCCATACATCAACGAGAACTAACGTTAAGTCTCGATCGCACAATGCCGAAATTGCCTCTTCTCGTCGACCTATGCGCGACCATACACATGGCTTCTCGGGCATGAGTAACCGCGAGTTGTTCCACCAGCGACATTCTCGGCCGGGTAACACCGTTAATCCAGCATTAGTCTCGATTGTTCAGTACCGATAATCTTACATAAGTTTCGGCCCTGCTTGGCCGAGACAGACTCAGAATCAAATAAAACAAGATCCTTGGAACAAAATAAGACCAAAATACAACATGTACGCGCAATGTAAAACAACAACTAAAGTAACACAAAGGTCGAACGGTGACAAGTACTCATAAACAATCATAAACCAATCATGAACCAACAAGTACTCATCAACCAACAAGTAGTCATTAAACAACAAGTATGCATAAAAATCACAAAACTGTCATAAAAATGTCTCCGCAAACATCATAAAACTAATACAGAATGTCTATGTTCCCCATCCCCGAAAGTTCATTGCTTCGGTTTCTTCAAATTCTTCCTTTGATACTCCTTCCCAATCATTCTCTTCTGGTGGCGAGCATCGACCGTGGCGGGCTGAGCTGTGGCCGGGGTGAAGTGTGTGGAAGTGCTACCATGCTGGGACAGCTGCGGGCCTGCTTCGGTATGGCCGGATGTGGCGGTTGTGCCGGCTGCGGCCGCCGGAGTCGTACTCGTGGGGGTAGGACCTAGACTCCTCCCCGAAAGAAAATTAACGATGTCACTCGCCATTGTCCTCGCAGACTCACTCGTACACAACTCCGTCGGGAGGTCCATCCATCGCAATGTCGCGTCCAACGCACGCCTATTACGTTGATGAAATTTTCGGGTTAGTGTTAATGTATGTTGATATCGGGATAAGTAAGACATGCATAATACATCTAACCATTTCAATACCTCAAGTAGCTCGTTGTCTGCGATGGTTGTGGCGAACATGTCTTCGTCCTCATGGCTCGGATTGGTTATCACAGGATGAGACGCCTTGAGGAACCAAGGCAGGTAGTCTAGTGTAGCAAAAAACTCAAATTCTGCTTTGTCGCCACGAACTTCAGGAGTCAACAGATGGTTCCTCCAGCGCTCCCAATTGTCTTGCTGGAACCCATACTTGACCGAGTACTTGTTTGCAGATGGCCATCGGTGTGCTTCCAATGGACGGTACGGAGGATCTGGTATAGATTGCACATGGCCAAACTGTCTCAAAATCCTCTATGGGTGGTAGGGCTCCATCACATCCATGTACTTGATCGTCCCACTATAAAAGGTCATCGCGTGCACAACTCCATTTTCCCTGATATTCATATATAGGTCCCAAGTGACCTAATCAAAGAGCAACAACCATTGTTATGAACAAAAAATTACTAAAACATCAATCATCAGAGGATATGGATAACCATCTCACCTCACTTGGGCGCAACCTATCCAAGGTTCTCCTAATGGACCCGAGCTTGTCAACATTCGCCACCGTCTCGTGATTTTGAATCCATCTGCAGACACGAGGTTGCACGTAGTCCATGTACTTCGCATTGGGTGTGGCGAGACCAAGTTTGAAATGGTCGTACACCCATCCCTGCAAATACGTACAATGTTAGTTAGTCCACAATTGCAAGATGCCCTAATTATTACAAAAAAGAAAATTAAGTCTAATTTATAACAAACCTCAAGCAATGTGAGGTACTCAGCAATCTGAGACACTTGCACTCTCGTGGTGGACCCCAAGTGTCGATACAAGTAGGCTAACGCAGCCGCACCCCATGCGTACTTTCCTACGTCGTTCAAGTCCTCAAGAAGCTTCAACAGCGCGATCGACATCCGAGACCCACTCTTATCAGCAAATAGAGTGCAGGACAAAATGTACAACGGGTACGCTCGGGCGGTGCATTCCACAGGAGGATAATTTCTGGGTCTCGAACCAGCTTTGGGGGACCAGCGACTCTTCAACCAACATTTGCGCACTGTGAGCCCCTTGCTGATATTCACCTCCTCCTCAGCCTCCTCGACGCTAACCCCAAGTAGGTTCGAAACCATCTTAATAGCGTCCGAGCGAGATTCCTCCTTGTACCTCTCAAAGTTCTCGACTGCCACAACTTTGCCCGTCACAGGAATCTTCAGGAGGAAGCTCACATCCTCTAATGAGTTAAGACATTTCACCAAAAGGTAGGTGAAATGTGTTTGTCTCCGGCTACCACCGCTCCACAAATGCAGAGATCACCTCCTTGTTGGCCTTGCGGTATGAGCAGTTTATCAGCGTATTCAACCCGAAATGCTGAATAATCCTCTGAAGTCCCACCGTGTCCGGGTGGCACGACTGTAAATCCCATTCTCGTATCTGAGCTCTGTGATTGATACACTTGAGAACGGGACGCTCCTGTAACAAATAAATACATCTCGTCATTTTGTGAAAACCATGAGTATTAAGTTACTCCGTTCAATGAAATTGAAATTACCTTATTCCTCCAAATCGCTAACGCGACGTGATCCTTGAAGTTGTTCAACAACGCCCCGTTTATAGGACCACCGGGGAATGGAGCACGCGCTTCAACGGGCACTTCTGGCTCTCCTTCATTATGGTCGGCTCCACCAGTACTACTCCCGCCCACATTACGATCAGTTTTTGTCGTGTTCCCCGCCTCTAAAGAGTCACTGCTACTCGACTCCGATGCATTCCCCTCCTCTCCCCCTCGGGCAACAACAAGATCCTCATGTCACCCAGCATCGATGTTCGAACCCTCATCGTGCAATTGTAACCTTCCACGATTACCATCTACCTTCGCCTTTCCCTTAACATCATCATTCTCCTTCTCTTTCTCTTTCCGGTACGATGCTGTCGGGGGTCTCCGGCCACCTCGCCCCCGGTTAGGCCTCGGCACCTCATTACCAGCCTCCTCCCTAGTCACAGGTACCTTCGGACGAGTCATACCTGAAAAAATTACAACATATAAGCGCATGGAACAGAACCCAAAAAAAATTTACAAAAAAAAAATGTTCAGATTCATCCATTTCTGATGTCTCGGTCAAGCAGGTTCGTGAAACAACCCATATTTTCGGTCACCCTTGACCAACAATGCCTCCAATATATCGGCAGTGTACAACCGAGTCCAATAGAAATGTCTCGATTGTGCACCACCGCGATGGGTTGACCATTTCAATTCGCCTTGATCTCGGCCAATCACACCCGAGCCTACTCTAACACTCTCGCCAGTGTACAACCGAGAGTATGAGCACATTCTCGGTTGTACACAACCGACACCACATAACCTATCACTAATTCTAGATCTCGTTATGTCTCGGCCGAGAGAACTAAAGTACTCTCGGCCATGCGTAATCGAGACACTGTGAACTCTTCCGGCCTTTGTGGCTGAGACTTCGAGTTCCAAAAAATGTAGCTTCTGTCTCGGCCATGTTTGGCCGAGACAGTTAGCACAGTCTCTGGCCTATGTGGTCGAGAACCGCGAATTTCCATTTATTTAACTATTGAACAAACCACCACACACACATTATAACTACTCTACCAAATGTAACTTAATTACACTAAAAACGTACCTTCAAACGAGCGATTTCGCGCAAAAAATGTGTGTTCGACGATCTTCAACCGAACCCTAACTTGGACACGAAATCGGCTCACACCACGACCCTACGAACTGCAAAAAAGTCGTAAACCGAAGGTGAAACACAAGGCGAGACACGGGAAACATGATTTCGGGGATTCCTCTCACTGGTCGGTTCAAACCAAATGAGTTCTTGCACAACAGTTCGGTGAAGGTGGTGGTGGGGGTGGTGGGGTGCTCAGGGATTTCCACGAGGGGTGTTTTCGATATTTCGGGTCTAATTTTTGGGTGCCCCAAGTAAATCGGTTTGTGCCCACATTAACTGGGTGCCTTCATTAAAATGTGGGGTGCCCTTAGCGGCCCTCTTCACGATTTGCCCATCGTTTGTAGAACAGTCAAACTGTCTATCTTTATTTCGGCGCTTAGAAAGTTTTCATTGTAGAACTTTTGCCGACCCCTAAAAGAAAGAGTGCTTCTAAGGGCACCCCACTATTTCATGAAGGCACCTTGTTAATGAGGGCACTAACCAATTTACCCGGGGCACCCAAAAATTGGCCCCGAAATTTTCAAAATACCCCTCGTTCAAAACTCTCGCACCCCACCACCCCCACCACCACCACCAGCGAACTCATTGTGGAAGGACCAATTCGTTGAGGATCGGCCATTACGAGGGTTCCTGAAAATCGTGTATTCCGTCCATCTCCGTGTGTTTCTCCTTCGTTGTAGGAAGTTTTTCCAGTGTGTAGGCTTGGGTTGTTGGGCGATTTCGTCTCCGAATTAAGGCTCGGTTGAAGTTCATCGTACACACACATTTGGCGCGAAATCGATCGTTTAAAGGTACGTTTATAGTCTAATTAAGTTACATTTGGTAGAGTAGTTGTAATGTGTGTGTGGGGTGTGTTCAATGGTTTCATTATTGGAAAATCGCGGTTCTCGGCCACACAGGTCAGAGAGTGTGTTTACTGTCTCGGTCAAGCACGGCCGAGACAAAAGGTAAATTTTGGGCAACTCGTCGTCTCGGCCAGGAAGGTCGAAAGAGTTCACGGAGTCTCAGTTACGAATGGCCAAGATTACTTGCGTTATCTCGGCCGAGACATGACGAGAGCTACAATTAGTGTTAGGTAATGTTGTGTCGGTGGTGTACAATCGAGAATGTACTCCATCTCTCGGTTGTACAATGCCGAGAGGGTTAGAGTCGCTTCGGTCGGCACAGGATGAGAGTAAGGTAAATTGATTTGGTTAAGCCATGTCGGTGGTGTACAATCGAGAACGTTCAATTACTCTCGGTTGTACACTGTCGAGATAGTTGACCCCTTTTCAGTCAGGAGCGACCAAAAATATAGGTTGTTTCACGAACCTGCTTAACCGAGACATCAAAAATGGATGAATTTGAACCTTTTTTTTAGTAAATTTTTTTTGCGTTCTGTTCCATGCTCTTATATGTTGTACTGTTTTTAGGTATGGCTCGTTCGAAGGCACCGGTGACTAGGGAGGAGGTTGGTGTTGAGGTGTCGAGGCCTAACCGGGGGCGAGGCGGCCAGAGACCCTCGACAGCATCTTACCGGAAAGAGAAAGAGAAGGAGAATGAAGATGTTAAGGGAAAGGCTAAGGTAGATGGAAATCGTGCAAGGTTAGAATTGCATGATGAGGGTTCGAACATCGACGCTCGACGACCTAAGGATCTTGTTGTTGCCCGAGGGGAAGAGGAGGGTCACGCATCGGAGTCTAGTAGCAGTGACTCATCAGCAGCGGGGAACACGACAGAAATTGATCGTAATGTACACGGGAGTAGTAGTGGTGGAGCTGGCCATTATGAAGGAGAGCCATAAGTGCGTGTTGAAGTGGGTGCTCCTTTCCCCAGTGGTCCTATAGACGGGGCGTTGTTGAAGAGCTTTGACGATCATGTCGCATTAGCGATTTGGAGCAATAAGGTAATTAAAATTTCATTGAATGAAGTAATTTAAAACTCAGGGTTTTCACAAATATAACGAGATGTATTTTTTGTTACAGGAGCGTCCTGTCCTTAAATGTATCAATCACGGAGCTCAGATACAAGAATGGGATTTACAGTCGTGCCACCCTGACACGGAGGGACTTTAGATGATTATTCAGCGTTATAGGTTGAATACGCTGATAAATTGTTCATACCGAAAGGCCAATAAGGAGGTTATCTCTACATTTGTGGAGCGGTGGCAGTCGGAGACGAACACATTTCACTTACCTTTTGGTGAAATGTCTATGTCCTTAGAGAATGTGAGCTTCCTCCTGAAGATTTCTGTAACGGACAAAGTTGTGGCGGTGGAGAACTTTGCGAGGTACACGGAGGAATCTCGCTCAGACGCTATTAAGATGGTCTCGAACCTACTTGGGGTTAGCGTCGATGAGGCTGAGGAGGAGGTGAATATCAGCAAGGGGCTCACAGTGCGCAAATGTTGGTTGAAGAGTCGATGGTGCCTCAAAGCTGGTTCGCGACCCACAAATTATCCTCCTGTGGAATGCACAGCCCGAGCGTACCTGTTGTATCTTTTGTCTTGCACCCTATTTACCGATAAGAGTGGGTCGCGGATGTCTATCGCGCTGCTGAAGCTTCTTGAAGACTTGGACGACGTGGGAAAGTATGCATGGGGTGCGGCTGCGTTGGCCTACTTGTATCGACATTTGGGGTCTGCCACGAGAGTGCAAGTGTCTCAGATTGCTGGCTACCTCACATTGCTTGAGGTTTGTTATAAAATAGACTTACTTTCTTTTTGGTATAATAATTACGCCAACTTGCATTTGTGGACTAACTAACGTTGTACGTATTTGCAGGGATGGGTGTACGATCATTTGAAACTTGGTCTCGCCACACCCAACACGAAATACATGTACTACTTGTAACCTCGTGTCTGCAGATGGATTCAAAAGCACGAGACCGTGTCGAATGTTGACAAGCTCGGGTCCATTATGAGAACCTTGGATAGGTTGCGCCAAAGTGAGGTGAGATGGTTATCCATATCCTGTGATGAATGATGTTTTTGTGTTTTTGGTTGCTAACAATGGTTGTTGCATTTTGATTAGGTCACTTGGGACCCATATGTGAATTTTAGGGAAAATGGAGTTGTGCACGCGATGACCTTTTACAGTAGGACGATCAAATACATGGATGTGGTGGAGCCCTACCATCCGGAGAGGATTCTGAGACAGTTTGGCCACGTGCAATCTATACCAGATCCTCCGTACCGTCCATTGGAAGCACACCGAGGCCCATCTGCGAACAAATACTCGGTCAAGTATGGGTTCCAGCAAGACAATTGGGAGCGATGGAGGAACTATTTGTTGGCTCCCGAAGTTCGTGGTGACAAGGAAGAGTTCGAGTTTTTGGCTACACCGGACTACCTACCTTGGTTTCTCAAAGTGTCTCATCCCGTGATCACCAATCCGAACCTTGAGGACCATGACATGGTCGCCATAACCATCGCAGACAACGAGCTACTGGAGGTATTGAAATGGTTATATGTATTATGCATGCCCACATGCCATTTGTTTTCATCCCGATATGTTTTACATTAACACTAACCCGATTATTTTCATCTGCGTAATAGGTGTACGTTAGACGCGGCATTGCGATGGATGAACCTCCGGCCGGAGTACCTAAATCTACAACGGATATGGTGCCTTCATCAACAGTTACAAGGGGCGCGATATCTGGAAATACGAATCCATCTCGCCAACCTTTGGCGCAGTCCTCAACATACCGGACCCACGATGGATATAAGGATGGCAATAGTGCATTCACACGCAACTTCACCTGTCAGAGTGAACAGTATAACATAGAAGATATTGTCACAAACCCGATCAGAGGGGAAACATAACAATTCAAAAAAATTCATAGAACTTACCTTAACCCAATGAATATTCCTGTTATTTATCATTACAATGATAAGTATGTTGTGCAACGACAACGGTGGAGCACTACGTAGAGGTAGAAATGTCGAGGCACTCCCATGCGAGAGGTTTACAAGAACGACATTGAATGCAGTGGATATTAAGAATCCCATGTCTGGAAGTGTCAACAATTCTTTGAAAGAAGCACCAACTTGATTATCTGGACAATGCACCGCAATTTTGACAGTCTCGTAACTCGTGCCAAACATTTTCCACCAAAGGTCTTCATACCCGATAATCTCATCATACATCCTTCTACGAACAATCCTTCAACCGTCTACATCGGCAAGTTTAAGCCCAGAGGCAACACACCGATATCCACAATTTCCATCGGCAACTACATCGATAATGCCCTCAACATGTGGCAACTAATCCGGTTCTATGTAATGACCATAAGCCATGTTAGATGCACTTTGCGTGCGTCGACTGACACGACGCATTTTAGGAAAAACTTTGTTTTTCTTCTTCCTCGAAGTAGAGGCCTCTTCTGTGGAAAGCACGTACTCAAATCCGCTCGGCAATCTAGTCGTGGAAAAATCATCATTATCGTGTTTTCTCTTCGATCTTGCCTTGCCTCCGATTGAAGACCCCGGTGTCCTTCCCTTTGTCTTTATTTTCGCCGGCGGCACAACACCCAGTGTAGACGAAGGTCGACTAATCTCCCTGAGTTGCTGAATAATCCTGAGTCGATCGTCCTAATCAGTGCAAGCATGAAACTTTTCCAAAACCCGTTCAATCTCATCGTGCACGTTGTATCCAGAACGATCCACATGATTCTCATGTATCATACTCAACTTTCGCCAGTAAACATGAATGTCCTCGAGAGGGATGGGCGACCCAGCAAATATATGATGGTTTAGCTCCTGTACACAAGGAAGGTCATGTGTGGTACGTATCTCGCAACCACAACGAGTAGAGTCGTGACCAACATCCTCTCCACGTGTCAATTCATCTCTAATTAGCCTAAGCGCCCGTTGAGAGACATAACCACGCAATCGTCGATATAACTCATCAATGTACTAATGTTGGACCACATTCAAACTTAGCTCAAACGATGCCTTAATGTTGTTGTGTTGGATTCTAAGGAGGCCATCAACCACATTCCACAAAGTCTCAAAATTGGCCTGACTGTTCCTAATGTGTAGCTTCAGAATGGAATGCGCAGACTCAACCCTCTGCGTTGTTGTTTCTCCAAAGTGCATAATTCTATTTGTCCAAGCGGGGACAAATTTCTCCTTGTAGTTCTTTACCCATATGTTGTCCAAGTACTCAGTAAGACCCTTGACATTCCCAAACTCACAACGTAGGTCATTCATCCTAACTTCGAATAAGGCCTCCGAGTTGGCATGCATCACGCTCCCCAAACATTTTCTTAGTTTTGGCCAATACTACTTTGTTGATGTGCCAAAAGCAAAGGAGGTGAGACGATGACGGAAATACTTCTTCAATGGCACTGATAAGGGCTAAGTCCCTATCGGTAACAAACACGTCAGGTTTAAGCCACCCATCCAATATGGATCTCAAGTTCTCAAGTGCCCAAACATAATTCGCATGACTCTCTGATGATATGAATGCAAACCCAAAGGAGAACGTCAAGTGCGTAGAAGTGATGCCAACAATATCCAACAAATGTATTTGGTACCTATTTGTCTTGTACGTGCAATCCATCAAAATTACCGATAAGAAACACCTTAGCAACTTTATTGAGTCGGGATGTGACCAAAATAAATCGGTGACAACATTCGTATCAGGATGCTTCCTATGCCAGGACATCCACTTATTCTTCTCCAAGATGTGCAACATTTGTTGCATTTGAGTCCTCCCACCCGCATCCTCATTTCGGACTTTTTGTCTTGCATTATATATTGTCCTCATTGTCGATACATTTCTAACATCTTTTTGTTTCGACATATTTAAGATGTCTCTTGGCTTCACATTCCCCTTTGTCATTTGCACCACAACCTCCTACTCCCCCTTATCCAATCTTTCGGCAAATGAATGGCCGTCCAAGTTTTTTGCGGGGTCGTGATTGTGCCTCCCACATATGACGGTGACATACCATAAGGAGTCAACATTTTCCTTACGTTGATAAGGAAAGGGCATCCACATTTCTTCGTACCGGTTTGAGTCCTCGCCTTTTCATCATTTCTTGATTTCTTTAAAAAATTTTGGCCGTTTCCCTTCCCTACTCTCTCGAGACATTCCCCTATATGTCCTAGACCTCTCACACGCAAGTTTCACCTTCCCCTGCGCTTAATGCCCCGACATCGAGTGTTTGTCACTAACGCAAACATGTTCTCACCACTATCATTTGAAGCCATGAAATAGCCGCTTCTCTAGAGGGGAATGACTTACAAGGTGTAAAAGTGTCCTTGTAGTCTCGAAAATTACTAGAAACGGCATTACTGCAATACAAACAGTGTAACATTATAATCAACCAAAATGTACAGCACAATCACAAAAAACCCAATAAAACAGGTTCTCAGTTGTACAGGTCCGAAACTTTGTTCAAAGTCTCACTCACGTACGACCGAGAGTTACTCATTACTCTCTGGTCGTCCCATACCGTAAACTACGTGAAACCTCTCGGTCCTCTATGACCGAGACATTACCATACATCTCGGTCTACGAGGCAATCAATCGTGCACATCGACGAAACTTCGAATAACCGCAAAAAACACATTAAATTTGAAAAATTGCCTCAAGTTTAACCTCCTCTGCACCGTAGCGGTACAATCCTCCATTATATAGTGCAAACAAGTTCGGATTTGTCAAAATTACCAAACCCTACGTTGACAAACAAATCATCATTTTCACGGTTTTACTCAAATTAAACCGTTCTAAAAAACCATCATATGGTTGTCAAACATTACCTACCTCGGCTGTCGGATGATGTCAATCTAAGAATCGATCAACGCTCGCCAAACGCAATGTGGCTTTATGGTTCAATCTTGGTGGTGGGGTACCCTAACTCTTTGTCAAAATGATTTGTGGGGTTTGAACCAATATATATACAGGGGCAAAATGGTCTTTTCCATTTTTGCTGGAATTTTTACAAATAAGTTGGGTGTCTTCATGAAAAGGTGGGGTGCCCTTAACGCAGCCTCAAAGAAAATGATGTAGTGGGTTTGATCATTTTGGCCCATCTAAGTTGTATAGACGGTAATTTGAATATTTCACAACTTAATTTGGGCCACAAATACTTTATATTGAAAAGTTGGGTTTATTTTTCATTAGTGATGACTATTTTGGGCTATTTTCACAAATTTCTCAAAAAAAAAAAGTCACACTATAGGCATCAATTGAGGGCACCCTATTTTTTTAGGCACTCATCAACCTTTCAAGGCATCCCGACTTTTTACCAAGATATTTTAAGCGCCACTATGGGCATCCCACCAATTAGTGAAGGCATCCATGTTTTTTGTCATTCTCCCTTTAAATTACACTTTGATGTAAATGACAATATTGCCCATTCATTTAAACTTTCTACAATCTCACGACACACTTTGAAACAAATTTTGGGGCACCCCACCTCATTTGTCTCTCATCTCTAACCTAATGCCACATTTTTTTGTCCGCGTCTATCGATTCTTGCGTTTTACAACCATATAAAGGTTCGAATGAACAATTTTTTTGTTGAAAATAGTGATATTGATGATTTGGTTTTTCATTGTAAGGAGTAGATTCGGCCATTCCGAAGTTGTTTTCAACCTAAAATGGATGAATGTACCACAATGGTGCAAGATGAGGTATAAGAAGTGGTATTTGTTGCTATTTATTGTGTTTTTTCTTGTTTTATGTTTTTGCATGGACTCGATTATTTCGACCTTGCAGGATCGAGACTTACAGATAAGTCTCGATCATTGGCCGACAAGACGTATTCGTAAGTCTTAGTCAAGATGTGACCGAGACACATAGAAGCATCTCGGTCATTGCATACCGAGACGTTTCCATACTTTTCGATTTCCCGTGAATGACACCTAGTTTCAAGTCACAAACCCGTACTACCGAGAATGTGGTTTTAGAGTTTTTTTTAGTGAATTTGCTATGTATTTGTGTTGAGTCCTTATGGTTCAATGTTTGTATTGCGGTAATATCGATTTCGATGTTATTTCCAGACTACAAGGATGTTTTTACTCCTTGTAGGCCATTCACATCTAGAGAATCGGCTATTTCATGGCTTCAAATGATTAGTCGTGCAAACAAGTTTATGTTGGTAATGAAGCACTCTGATGTCGGAAGGATTAAGCGCAGGGAAGGGTCAAACTTGCATGTGAGATGTCTGGTACATTTAGGGGGATGTCACAAAGAGTAGAAAAGCCAAAGTGGCAAAACTTGCTTTGAAACCAAGAACCGAAGAGGGGGAGGAAAATACAAGGACTCAAACTGGTACAAAGAAATATGGATGCCATTTTCTTATTAACATCAAGGAAAATATGGATTCTTTGTGGTAAGTCATTATCGTGTGTGGGAGGTACAATCACGACCCCGCTAAAAATTTGGACGACCACTCATTTGTAGGAAGATTGGATACGGGTGAGCATGTGGTTGTGGTGTAGATGACTAAGAGGAATGTGAAGCCAAGAGATATCCTAAATGCGTTGAAGCAAATGGATGTAAATAATGTTTCAACTATGCGACAATATATAATGCATGACAAAAATATCAAATTGAGGATGCGGGTGGGAGGACTCAAATGCAACAACTATATCACATATTGGAGAAGAATAAGTGGATGTTGTGGCATAGGAAATATCATGAAACGAATGTCATCACTGATTTATTTTGGTCATTTCCTGATTCAATCAAGTTGTTACGGTATTTCCCGTCGGTTCTTCTGATGGATTGCACATACAAAACTAATAGGTATCGGATGTCGTTATTAGAGATATTGGCATCACTTTGATGCATTTGACATTCTCAAGTTGGTTTGCTTTCATATCATCGGAGACTAATGCAAATTATGTTTGGGCACTTGAGAACTTGAGATCTATATTGAACGGGTGGCCTAAACCTAATGTGATTGTTACAGATCAGGAATTAGGCCTTATTAATGCTATCGAATAAGTATTTCCAACATCGTTTCACTTTCTTTGCTCTTGGCACATCAACAAATTAGTATTGGCCAAGACTTAGAAGATGTTTGGGGATAACGAAGGCTTCGCTCATTTCATGGATAGGTGGACGAGCGTGTTGTATGCTAAGTCGGGACATCATTTGAACTTAGGATGAATGACTTACATTATGTTCGGAATTGTGAAATGTCTTATTGATTACTTGGATAACATATGGGTGCATATGTACAAGGAAAAATATGTATTGGCATGGTCAGATCGAATTATGCACTTTGGGAAACAACGACGTAGAGGGTTGAGCTTACGCATTCCACTTTGAAGCTACATCTTGGCAATAGTCAGACAAATTTTGAGACTTTGTGGAGTGTGGTTTATGGTCTTCTTAGGATCCAACATAACAACATCAAAGCATCATTTGAGCTCAGTTTAAATGTGGTGCAACATGAATATGTTGACACTTTGTATCGTCGATTGCATGGATATGTCTCTCAAATGGTGCTTAAGTTAATCAGAGATGAATTGGAACATGGAGAGGATGTTGGGCATGACTCTGCTCGTTGTGGTTGTGAGATATGTACCACGCATAGTCTTCCCTGTGCATACGAGATAAACTTCCATTAATTTGTTGGCTCACCCATCCCACTCGAGGACATTCATGTATACTAGCAAAAGTTGAGTATGGTACCAGAGAATCATGTGGATCGAGTCGGGTACAATGTGAACGATGAGATTCAAAGAGTTTTGGAAGATTTTCATTTTTACACTGACGAGGACGATCGCATTAGGATTATTCAGCAGCTTAGAGAGATTAATCGACCTTCATCTACACCGGGAGTTGTCTCACCTACAAAAATAAAGATAAAGGAAATGACATCCGAGGGTTTACAGTTAGAAGTTTGCTGAACAAATGAAAGAAGAATTGATCAAAGAGGAAACACGATGAAGAATATACTTCGACGATAAGATTGCCAAGCGGGTTTGAGTATGTACTATTGAAAGAAGAGGCAACTAGTTCGAAGAAGAAGCAAAATAAAGGATGGCCTAAAATACGTCGGACACGCTAGGTGACTCAAGGTGTATCTAAGGTTGGTTATTCATATTGCATACAATCGAATTGGTTGCCATACGCTCAGAGCACTATTGATGTGATGGGCGATGGTAATTGTGGATATCGATGTGTTACCTCTGGGCTTGGACTCCCCTATGTAAATGATTGAGGTTAGTATGTAGAAGGATGTTCGATGAGATAATGGGTATGAATCTCATTGGCGAGAAGTACTTGGAACGAGTTACAAAAAGGTGAAACTGTCGTTTATTGTTCGGATGATCGGGTGCCTCTTTTGACAAATGGTTGACACTTCCGGGCATGGGTAGTTAATATCAACGACTTTTAATGTCATTCTCATAAACCTCTCGCATGATAGTTGCTCCACATTTCTTCCTCTACGTAATATCCCACCACCATCTTTCGATAGTCGACTTATTATTAACATGATTAATGATAGGAACATCCATTGGGTTATGGTACATTCGTACATTAATTTGTACTTTACATGATGTTTTTATCAATTTTGACTTATTTGATAATGTATTATTTGTTGTATTTTGTATTTTATAGGTGAAGTTGATTGTAAATGCATCGCTTCCATCATTATATTCATCGTAAGAAAGGTAACATGAAGAGTGCGTTAAAAGTTGGCGTGATGGAATCATAATTTGAGAAATCATTGTTCTGGTGGTGACTTCTCAGCTAGGCACACCTTCCGTAGTAGACTTAGCTTCGCCTTAAGAATATCGATTGTAAAAAGAATATTTTAGTGTAGTTTACGCTATTGTTTATGTCGTTAGTTACTACATTGCAATACTATTGTCATAGAACATGTGTTATTTGTTGATCTATTATGAGCATTGGTGCAAGACTCAATTTATTTCTGGTTTCGTTGCATATTTTTTAATTCAATTATATTATAACTTAATCTCGGTACCTCAGGTCCGAGAGCTAAACCAAGATCTCGCCATGCATTAACCGATAGTGGCATCGTCTTTTCGCTTACTACATACCAAGCAATTACTTAATTTTTGAAATTAGGTTACATCACGGTACACGCGCACTGAGATTATAAACAAAGTTTCGTCCACTCCCAATCGAGCTAAGCTCTACATACTCATTCATAACCAACCGATACAATACCAAATTAAGTAGTGTACACAACTCCCAGTCAATGGCCAACAAGAGTCACCCATTCACCTCGGAGTTCCATGAACGAGACTTCTGCTTACTTGTCGAACATGCCTAACCGAAACAAGACCAAACAATGTATTGAACGTAAAACTCGGTATTTGGTTACCGAAATTTATTGTTTTGTCTCGGTCATTTAAGATCGAGAAAGTAGCTAACTTATCGCTTCTGTTGAAGCGAAATTAACCCCAATCGTGGTTTCAAATGGGATAAAATATATTCTCGGTAACAAATAGGCGTAAGTTCCTGAACAATTATGGTCCTAAGGGACCGATATTAGCCTAACAATCTCGGATCCGTCTGACCAAGAATTTATTCTGATAAAAAAATTACCTTATTTAAGCGAAGTTCACATGCATCACACAACATTCACATCACCAAACATTCAAACAACAAATGACAATAACATTCAACAATATACACAATAGTGAAGACTTGATGAATTTGAAAAATAAAACTTCAACAATTCAAACAATAAGGCAACAATATTCAACAAGTTCCATAAACCAAAATAAACTACAACAATTCAAACAATAACACAACAACATTTAATAAGTTTCATAAACCAAACTAAAGTACAACAAATCAAGTTACAATCATAAGTTAGTTCCCTTATTGCTTTGGTTTCTTCAAGTTCTTCCTAGTGTATTCATTTCCAAACATTCTCTTTGGGGGACGAGCATCGACCGGTGGCGGTGGAGCATTACTTGGGGTAGATTTTGATTGTGTAGAAGTGATGTCGTGCTGGGACTACTTAGGGCTTGGTTGGGTAGGGCTAATGTGTCAATGGCGGCGGCGGCGGTGGTGGTGGTGGCGGCGCGGTAATGGTGGTGGTGGTGGTAGGACCAAGATTCCTCCCTACAGGAAATTGACGACGTCTCTCACCATTTTCCTTGCAGACTCTAACGTACACAACTCCCGCTAGGAGTCCATCCATCGTAGTGCCATGTCCAACATACTCCTATTACGTTGATGAAAACAAAACAAATAGGTTAACGTAAAAAATTACGAGGTTTCAATTAATATTGAACACATCAACATAAAAATTAAAACATATTCAATACCTCCAATAACTCATTGTCAGCGATAGTTGTGGCAACAAAGTCTTCATCTTCAAGGCTCGAGTTCTAGATCACTGGGTGTGATACTTTCAAGAACCAAGTAGATAGTCCAGTGTAGCCAAGAACTCAAATTGTGCCTTCTCACATCGAACTTCGGGGCCAACAAATGGTTAGGCAAATGCTCCCAATTGTCTTGTTGGAACCCGTAATTGACATAATATTTAAGTGCGGATGGGCCTCAGTGTGCTTCTAATGGGTGGTACGGAAGGTCTGGTATAGATTACACGTGACCAAGCTGTTTTAGAATCCTCTCTAGAAGGTAGGGCTCTACCACATTTTGGGTTTTGGGGTTCATATGCGGCAAAAAATTCAAAACAAATTTTGAAAACCCCAACATGATCGAAAATAATTTCCATTAAATTAAATCTACGAAAGTAAATCATACCTTATTTCGTTATTTCCTTTTGATTGTTCGATTTTCAAGATTTTCAAGTGCGCATCCTCTATAAAAAAATCCACACACAAATGGTGGCCACAATTTAGAGTGCTAGCCCCAAGAAAGATTGAAAATGAATTTTCTTTCTCTCCCTAAATCCAAAGAGCTCGAAAATAATAAAACGAAAAATCTTATTTCATTTTTAAGGTTCCACCCTTTTTTATATGTGTAGATAAGCCATCACTTAAAATCCTATTTGTAATATAACTATTGTATTTAGACAGTTTAAGCAAATTACACATACGCTCATATTAATAAGTTATCATATAACAAATCGTAAGGGATTTTATGTCATGAATTTTATCATATAAAATTCATTACTCTGACCAATTGAAATTCTACAAAGTCATTTTTTGTATGCGATCCAATAGGTTCATGCAACATTGGCAGTGAACCAAAAACCATTTTGGTACACAAGTCATAAGCGGTCTTTTACAAGGCATTATGACTTCCTAAGTAGCATGAATATCGACATCGATACAACCTAATTAATAACATATGTCATATCCTTTTGTAGTGCGATATCATTTGATTAAACATAAGGCATGAAAGTCACCCTTAATGTTCAATCGTACTAGTATCATCTTTAGGTAAACTGAAAAACATCCAAGTGACATTGATCATATCAATTCACATGGACTTGGTCATTATCAGTCTATCTTATCGAGTGATCCACTGATATCTCTCTCTATACGAGAGTGACAAATTCTATCTTGATTACACACCTTCATTTATTATTCACAGGGTAACCAATCATAATCTTTATAATTGTCCAATTAAAGACAACATTTGATTGTATCAAATTATCATGCTCCTAATATTGAAGTCTATGGTAATCTCAAGTCGAATGACTAAATGAGATACATATCATGAATACACCTATGACTTAATCCATGTTGTGCTCTCATAGCGGGTTAGTTCCAATACTTTATTCCCTAATAATTACTCATTATCATGATTCGTATCCTATATGCATGATCATCACATGACCATCAATCAAGATTTACACTAGTGTTAATTCATTACAGTTCCTAGTATAATGATCGAATAGGGACATTTAGGATATTTCAACAAATACCTACGAATCTTACTATATGGTAAATATGCAATCACTTATAATAAAATAACAAATAAAACTTTTATTTTATTAACTAAAATTATAAGATAAATAATGTTTGTAGATTGACTTAGGGCACATGCCCTAACATCTTCCACTTTCATTAGGGCAAATCATTCAAGTATCTAATACTTAATGACCTAACATGACCATCATGTTTCGTTTATGGAAGAGTCTTCGTCAAAGGATCTGCAACATTGTCTTCTATATGAACTTTGTAAATCTTCGCGTCTCCCCTCTCAATGGTTTCTCAAATGAGATGAAAACGTCTAAGTATATGTTTGGATCGGTGGTGTGATCTTGGTTCCTTGGTATGCGCTATCGCCATGTTGTTGTCACAATAAAAATAAATGGGGTGAGCTATACTCGAAACCACACCAAGTTCTAAGATGAGATTTTTTATCCAAACTGTCTCCTTATCTGCATCAGACGATGCAATATATTCAGCTCTCTGTTATATAATCTGCGATAGTTTCTTGCTTCGAACTTTTCCAACTCATTGCGCCTCCATTCAAAGTAAACACATATCCAGACCGTAATCTGAAGTCATCTATATCGGTTTAAAACTTGCATTTGTATAACCACTTACAACAAGCTCGTCTTCCAAACTTCCATAGACCAAGAACATTTCTTTAGTCCTTTTCAAGTACTTAAAAATGTTCTTTACTGCTATCCAGTGACTCTCATCGGGATCGGACTGATATATGTTTATTGCGCTAAAAGCATATGATGCATCAGATTGAGTGCATAACATGACATACATGATAAATCCAATAACCGATGTATATGGAATCGTATTCATGCGCTCTCGCTCATTATTAGTCTTCGGACATTGAGTCTTGTTGAGATTTATACCATGAGACATTTGCAATGACCCTCTTTTAGAGTCTTGCATATTAAACTTATTCAGTACCTTATTAATATAAGCACTCTGACTTAGACCGATCAACCTTTTAGATCTATCCTTATAGATCTTAATCCCAAGAATGTAGGCCACATCTCCTAAGTCCTTCATTAAGAAACACTTTCTTAACCAAGATTTGACACTCTGCAAAGTTGGGATGTCATTTCCAATGAGTAATATATTATCAACATATAACACCATGAAAACAACCATGCTCCCACTGACCTTTTTGTATACACAAGGCTCATCTTCATTTTTAATGAAACCAAAGTCCTTAATTGCTTCATCAAAATGAAGATTCCAACTCCGAGAAGCTTGCTTTAATCCATAAATAGATCTTTGAAGCTTGCACACCTTCCTAGAAGTCTCAAGATGAACAAATCATTCAAGCTGTATCATATACACGTCCTCAAGTAACTTTTCATTTTAGAAAAGCTATTGTGACATCCATTTGCTATATCTCATAGTCATAATGTGCAGCTATGGTAATTAGAATTCTAATGGATTTAAGTATGACTACAGGAGAAAAAGTTTCATCATAATCAACACCTTGAGTTGTTTGAAGCCTTTTGCTACTAGCCGTGTTTTATAAGTATGCACATTGCCATCCATGTCGGTTTTCTTCTTGAAAACTCATTTACATCTAATGGTCTTACCACCTTCAGGCAAATCAATCAGGTTCCAAACTTAGTTATCATACATGGATTACATATCAGAATTCATGGCACTAAGCCATTTATCTGCCTAAGAGCTAGAAATAACCTCATGATAAGTAGTAGGTTCATTTTGATCTATAAACAACACCACACTGCTATCCGTAATAAGAAATCCAAATCTCTCAGGCTGATGTCTTACCCTATTAGACCTATGAGGGCCTTGTGATACCTGTAGATGATCAATCAGTTCAAGACTTAGTTGATCTCCCACTGGAGGTTGAGTGTTTATTTATGGTTCTTGAATTTCTTCAAGACTTACTTTATTCCTACTGTTGTCTTTTAAAATAAACTATTTTTCCATAAAGACACCATTACGAACAAATACTTTGTTCTTAGCGATTATAAAATAAGTATCATCTAGTTTCTTTAGGATAACCAACGAATACATACTTAGTAGATTTAGCTGATAATTTTTCCGAGATTTGTCGTCGTATGAAAACCTCAAGACCCCAAATTTTAAGGAAATACAAACTTGGTCTTTTCCCAAACCACATCTTATGTGTGTTTTATCAACCGCTTTAGAAGGAATACGATTTAGTGTAAACGCAGCAGTTTCTAAGGCATAACCCCAAAAGGAAATAGGAAGATCCGCATGACTCATCATAAATCGAATCATATCCAATAAAGTATAATTTCTCATCTCAGAAACACCATTCCATTGTGGAGTTGCTGGGGGAGTTAACTGTGAGACAATTCCACAGTTTTTAAGATGATCATCAAACTATTGGCTCAAATATTCACCACATCGATCTGATCGAAGTGCCTTAATAATTTTACAAAGCCGATTTTGCACTTTATTCTGAAATGTTCGAAACGTCTTAAAAGATTCACCTTTATGTTTCATTAGATACACGTAACCATATCTACTGAAATCATCAGTAAATGTAATGGAGCACTGATAACGACCTCTAGCCATTTTGTTTATAGGACCGCATACATCAGTATGTATTAGACCTAATAAATCACTTTCCCTTTCACAGTGTCCAGTAAAGGACTCTTTGTCATCTTGCCTAGTAAATAAGATATCATGTTTCATATGATTCAAAATCAAATGAATCTAAAATCCATATTTATGGAGTTTAGAAATACGTTTCTCATTAATATGGCCACGGCGACAATGTCAAAAGTAGGTTTGATTCAAATCATTTGACTTGAATTTCTTTGTATTTATGTTATGAACGGAATATTTGTGGACCTTTTCAAGTTTAGAATATAAAAAACATCACACAAATCATCATTCGCATATAAAATGTCTTTACGAGAAACGGAGCATTTATTATTCACAATAAATCCAAAATCATCAAATCCAAACATGAAACTAAAATGATATTTCTACTCAAGGCAGAGACATAATAACAATTATTTAAAACTAAAACAAATCCACTAGGTAAAATTAACTCATAACATCCTACAACCAATGCGACAACCTTTGATCCATTTCCAACTCGTAGGATGACTTCTTATTTCTTTAGCTTTCTACTTTTGATGAGACCTTGCACATTAATACAAATGTGAGATCCACATCTCGTATCCAACACCCAGGAATCACTAGTAGACAAATTAACTTCAATAACGTAAATACCTGAAGCAGTAGTCACACTACTCTTCTTTTTCTTTAGATCTTCAAGATAAAGCTTGCAATTTTTTAACCAATGTCCAGGTGCATGGCAGAAATGACAATTTCCTTATTTTTCCTTTTCCTATTGGGACTGAGAAGTAGAAACAACATGGGGCTTGACTTGTTCCATAGGCTTTATGATAGTTACAAAAACCTTGGTAACTTTAGCCTTGCCTTTGTCTTTCCTTTCTGAACCATCAACACACAAACAATGAGTTTTTTGACATTCTGCTTAGCAGTTTTAAGCATCAAATGCAACTATGAGATAGAATTCTCCATGTTATTCATGTTATAGTTCATCACAAATTATGAATAATTATTTGGCGAAATGAATTCAAAATCAAATCCGTAGCCAACTCTTGGCTTATGGGAAATCAAAGTTTGTCAAGATGGTTAATATAGCCCTTCGATTTCAGAACATGAGGACTAACCGACACACCCTCTGCCATTTTGCAAGAATGAAGGTTCTTGACTGTCTCGATCATTTCTTGCATTGCCTGTTGTTGGAACATTTCCTTCAGCATCGTAGCCATGTCATAAGCTTCCATGTGTTCCATGTCCTTCTAAAGTTCAGGAACCATGGTTGCCAACATAATGCATGCAACATCAGTTGAGTTGTTGACATGCATAGTATGTGCATCCTTCACGACTCTTAAAACATTGGCTGGTGGTTCCTTAGAAATATGATCATCCAGGACATATAACTTATGTTCATGCTTAAGAACAATTCTTAAGTTTTTGAACAAGTCAAGAAAGTTTGTCCCAGACAACTTATCATTCTCAAGGATGGATCACGGTGACAAGGGATTAGTGATTTGAATAGGCCATATATCTACAACAAAGATTATGCAAAAGTTCATTTTAGTATAGAGGAATAAACTCCCACTAAATTAACAACCCTCCTTAAAAATGTTATGTTAATTTAAGGGACTAAAATCCATATTTCATCTAATTCCAAGACAACTAAGGCATGACACTTCTAATTAGGTTATTTAGGTAGGTACCAATTACCAATTACATCATATGTAACTTTTAGTTATTTTATAAGATTATGAAATCTTATGTCTTAGCATGTTTTATCTCATCTAGTGCCTAAAGCCCATAACCATTTTGATAGCTTTATCATGTCTAACCATTTCAAAATAATAGAGTAACCGCTACTTAACTTGTCTCATCAAGATAACACAATACACTCTGCGAAGACAAACCTATATTGATGTGATCGAAGCCTTGTCAAACGTTTGAGAATGGATGTCACTTGACTTAAAATTTGAAAGAGAGATTTTTGTTTGTTTCAGTGATCATAATTAAATAAGATAAATATCATATATTTCAATGCATGAATAATCACTAAAAGGTTAGGAAATCATACAAATATTGACTATTGTACTAATTTTTAGACTCTACGAACAGTTAATGGCGGTCTCGCTAACACTGGTCACCAATCTTGCTAACTGACGGGGTACAGGGCGCGCCTTTTTTTTAGACAACAAATTCAATTCCAAAAATTGAAAATCGCCTAAAATTTCTCATAATTTTAATCAATCCAATCAACTAAAATCGCCCCTTATTTTAATTCTAAAAATATTAATTAAAATTTTAATTATCTCGGGTCCACCATTAACATAATATCTTATCATAATCCAATTATAATTTAAGATAATTTGAATCCTTGTCTAATTATGATTTGTTTTATATCTCACATATCTTATAAGATTTGTAATTCTAATCCAATTACAAGTCGATCTCCTATTTTATAGGAATATACTAACGAATTACTATAATGAGATATATATAGTCAAAATCAATTTCGAGATATTAATCATGCATTCAATATAATAATCATATTAAATTAATCATATTAACATAATCATGATCACTAATTATGGAGACATACATAATTATTGAACAAAATGAAATATGTGTTCAAGATCAGAATCATATTAACCTAAACATGAAGTCTACCATAAAAATACAAAATTCACATTGTTCAATATAAAAGATATATTTAATCGAAATATTTTAAACATGAATACTATTATTGAATCATATCATGCGATGTATCAATATACATGAATTAACAATATGCTTTAAAACCAATTTTTGATAACAATTATCACAGAATCTATATGTATATCATATATACATTAATCAAGATTATGTTTTCACATATATATCATATATACATCAGTGAAAACATATTAAGGTTTAATAGAACCGAGCTTGATGCTCTAATACCACTGTTAAGTTTTTAGGGTTCATACGCAGCGAAAAATTCAAAACAAATTTTGAAAAACTCCAACATGATCGAAAATAAGTTCCATTAAACTAAATCTACGAAAGTAAATCATACCTTATTACGTGATTTCCTTTTGATGGTTCGATTTTCAAGACGTTCAAGTGCGCGTCCTCTATCAGAAATCCATATACGAATGGTGACCATAATTTGGAGTATTAACCCCAAGAGATATTGAAAATGGTTTTTCTTTCCTCTCTAAATTCAGAGAACTCAAAAAGTGTAAAATGAAAAATCTTATTTCTTTTTAAGGTTCCACCATTTTTATATGTGTAGATAAACCTTCACTTAAAATCTTATTTATAATACAACTATTGTATTTAGGTAGTTTAAACAAATTACACATACACCATTATTAATAAGTTATCATATAACAAATCGTAAGTGCTTTTATGTCATGAACTTTATCATATAAAATTTATTAATATGGACCAATTGAAATTGTGCAAACTCATTCTTTATGTGCAACCTAATAGGTTCATGCGATGTTGGAAGTGAACCAAAAACCATTTTGGTACACAAGTCATAAGCGGTCTCTAGCAAGACATTATGACTTCCCAAGTAGCATAAATATCAACATTGACACAACCTAATTAATAATATATGCCATATCCTTTTGTCGTGTGATATCCTTTGATTAAATATAAGGCATGGAAAGTCACCCTCAATGTTCAATCATACTAGTCTCGATCTTTAGGTAAACTGAAAAACATCCAAATGACATTGATCATATCAATTCATATGAACTTGGCCATTATCATTCTATCTTATCGAGGGATCCACTGATATATCTCTATATACGAGAGTGAAATTTTTATTTGATTACACACCTTCACATATTATTCACACGCTAACCAATCACAATCTTTATAATTGTCCGGTTAAAGACGACATATGATTGTGTCAAACTATCATGTTCATAATATTGAAGTCTATGGTAATCTCAAGTCGAAGGACTAAATGAGATACCTATCATGAGTACACTTATGACTTAATCCATGTGGTGTTTTCATAGCGGGTTGCTCTAGTACCTTATTCCTTAACAAGTACTCATGATCTTGATTCGTATCCATATACGCATGATCATCAATGACCATCAATAAAGATTTACACTAGTCTTAATTCATTATAGTTCCCAGTATATTGACCGACTAGGGACATTTATGATATTTCAACAAATACCCATGGATCTTACTATAAGGTAAACATGCAATTACTTATAATAAAACAACAAATAAAACCTTTATTTTATTAACTAAAATTATAAGATAAACAATGTTTGTAGATTGACTTAGGGCACATGCCCTAACACCACATCCATGTACTTCAATATGCCACTGTAGAAGGCCATCGAGTGCACAACTCTATTATCTCTAGTATTAACATAAGGGTCCCAAGTGACCTAATCAAGCATAAACAACCATGATTAGTAAACGTAAACTAACTTAAACGAAGAGAAAACATGATTGATTAACAAACTCACCTCGCTTGGCCACAACCTGTCAATGTTCTCTTGATGGACCTAAGCTTGTCAACTTTCATCATCTTCTCGTGCTTCTGAATCCATCTTGAGACACGAGGTTGCATGTTATCCATGTACTTTGCATTGGATGTGGTGACCTCGAGTTTGAAATGCTCGTACACCCATTCCTTAAAATACATACAATGTTAGTTATTGGAAAAATTCAACACCTAATTCAAAATATTAAAAAACAATGTACATAGATTTACAAATATACCTCAAATAATGTAAGGTAGCCGTAATCTGAGAAACTTGTACTCTGATGGCAGATCCCAAATGTCGATACAAATACAATAATGCAGCTGCACCCCATGTATATTTCTCACGTCATCCAAATCTCCTAAAAGCTTCAACAAGGCAATAAATACTTGAGATCCATTCTTGTCCGCAAAAAGGGTGCAAGAGAGTAGTACAACAAGTACGCCTTAGAATGCATTCCACGGGCGGATACGTAGTGTCATTCGAACTAGCTTTGAGGCTCCATCGACTCTTCAAACAACACTTTCGCACCATAAGTCCTTTGCTAATGTTCACTTCCTCCTTAACATCTTCAATGCTAACCCCAAATAGTTTGGACACTAGCGTAATCGCATCCGAGTGAGATTCCTCGATGTACCTTGCAAAGTTTTCAATTGCAACCACTTTGCCCATTACATGAATCTTCAGGATAAGGCTTATATCCTCCAAGGAGATCGACATTTCACCGAATGGTAAGTAAAATGTTTTTATCTTCGGCTGCCACTGCTCTACAAAGCCAGAAATAACATCCTTGTTAGCCTTACAGTATGAGCAGTTATCAGTGGATTCAACCTGGATCGCTGGATAATCTTTTTAAGGCCCTCGGTGTCAAGATGGTACGACTGTAAATCCCATTCTTGGATTTGAGCATCATGATTGATACACTTGAGTACTAGGCGATCCTAAAAAAAAACATATTGCATCACTTATATGAACTTGTTCAAAAAAAAAATTAGATACTTCATTGTTCAAAATTGCGAAGGCGAATTGATCTTTAAAACTCTTCAGTAATGATCCATCTGAAGGGCCACCGAGGAAAGAATCACATCATTGAACTTCCTCTTGTGACTCCCCTTTATTCTAACTACCTCCACCACTAGCACTCCCACCCACATTACGATGCCCACTAGTGGTGTATGTTGGTGCTGATGACTTACTACTACTAGACTCCGATACGTGACCCTCATCTTTACTTCGGGTAATGACAAGATCTTTGCATCGATGCGTGTCAACGTTGGAACCCTCATCATGTCATTCAACATTCTTTGCTTGATCAACAATAGTCTTTCCCTTTCCCTTCACATTTACTTTCTATTTCTCTTTCCAATAAGATGCAGTTGGGTGTCTTCGACCGCCTCGCCCTCGGTTGCCCCTCGACGCGTCAACGCCTGCCTCCTCCCTAGTTACTGTAGTCTTGGAACGAACCATACCTAATAAAACAATAACGTGTAAGCACCTAGAATAGAAACATAAATGAACTTAAAAAAAACAAGAGAAAATTTTAACATTTCTATAGTCTCGGTCAAGTAAGTTCAAGAAAACAATAATAATCTCGATGATTCATAACCGAGACACTGTTCCAAGTCGCGGTAATTAACAATCGAGACATTCAGATCAGTCTCGGTTGTACATAACTGAGACTAATTAAATTCTATATTTTGAACTACTCTCGGTATGTGGTGACCGATTAACTGTGTAATTACAAATTAAGAACATAAGCTCAGACCCACTTGGACGTCGCTGGAAAGTCTACGACACGCCTAATAGGTGAAATATGTTATTTTTGTGTGGCGAACGTTTAATTATTTTACTATTATTTAATAGTTCGCGCTGCGTTAATTGAAAATTTCGCTTGGTCGCGTTGTGCGTGTGTAGTGACGAGAGTGTGCGACTTCGTGGTGTGCGCGTAACATGGGTGTACGGGGTTGTATGGGATTGAGTTGTCACATCACACATCACATCATACGTCACATCAAGCCCATCCCTTATCATTTCATTTCGTCATTTCTCAAAATAAATAAATAAATAAATAAATGAAAAACAAAATGAGAGAGAGAGATTCGGATAAGAGAGAGAGGCAGAGAGAAAAAGAAACAAGAGAGAGAGAGAGAAGACGAGAGAGTGAGAGATCGCTGGGAGAGAGGAGAGAGGGATGGCGGCTCGCGGAGGCGGCGACTCTCGAGGCAGGCACGGCGGCGGCAGCGTCGATCGGCAGCGAAGCCAATGACGATGAGCTTGCGACGCTGAGGACCAGTAGCGGCACGGTGGACCAGCGACAACGGCTCGTGGGTACATAACTGCAGCAACGCGGATGGTGGAGATGGATGGCAGCGGCGACGACCGACCGCAGCACGACGACGGCAACATGGCAATGACGCGGGGGTGGAGACGGCAGCGCAGTGGCGTGGACGACCAAGCAGCGGCGGCGGCGGCGCTGTGGCCGCGACGGATGGCGTGATCAGCTGCAGAGGCGGTGGCGCGGCTCCGGCAGCGACGTCGATGAGCGAGAGCGGCTGCGCCGGTGAGGGACAGGCGCGCCGACGAGTGGCAGCGGTGGCACGACGTCGGTGTAGGTAGCGGCGTGGTGACAGCTCGGAGGTGCGTTGTCGGATCGATTGATCCTTGACGAGGGGTGCGATTCGACGAAGTTCGACGACGAGATGGAGGTGAGGTTTACTTCACCTGATTTAGTTGTGATTGAAATGACTTAAGTAATAAAAATGGTATAATTGGACACCAGGTACTTAGGCTACCATAGTCGAGTGTTGGGTACGTATCTCGATGCGAGTGCGGGACGTTTTGAAAGCGTTTGAGGTAAGTAATCCCACGAGAAAATAAGTTAAAATTCTTTTATGACACTTACTTTATTTCGCATTTCAATTATTTCATTACGCTATTTATTGTTGTTCAATTATTGTTCATCCACTCCCACATGTGTACGTGTGTTTGTCGACGGGGTCGGCATGGCACGGACTCACACCACGGGGATAGCTACCCCGCGCTGTTCGAGTAATTGGCCATGTTAGGGCTACGCGGTGACTAGTAGGTTGATAGATGTTTGACGAAGACCTAAGTCTTCATCAATGGTTCCTCTCGAGAGATGTTTGGATGAGGTCTTCCGTTCAATTGTTCATCTCATTCCACCATGAGATGTTTGGCGATGCGGTCGTCAATGGTTCATCTCGGTTTAGCTACGAAGATTCCCGGATGTCGACCAGGGTTCTTTGTCACGCTACACTCGTGTCCAAATTCGACTTCTCAACGACTTATTTTCATGCGAATTACTTCATTTCTTGTCCCTTATTTAAATTGCA